>CM040241.1:180005263-181211550 GCA_022545495.1 Chrysanthemum lavandulifolium
CTATAGCTCTAGATGCAGTGAACCGAACCACATTCTGGTCTCAAAGAAAGGATCTCAATTTTATCCGCGCGATTGTAGGCCGTATGGAACTCCATGAAAATACACTCATAGCAGTAATTGAGAACGCTAACTCTGATGTTTTTGATAAAGAAAAATGGTGGGGCGAGTGGTTTCCTCGAGCCTTCCTTGATTTCATGGAAGCTAGTGTTTAGTTTATGATATATAAAATACAATAAAACATAAAGACATCAAGAGTACACAGCGGAAGACTTAAGATCATAACAAATAAATTAATTAACTGAAAGTATGCGTAACGTACCTCTTGCGAATGTCAAATCCCTCGAGCAAAGCAAAATAACCCTCGAGCAAAGCAAAACAAAGAAGTACTAATTGGTGTAAGAATAATGTCTTACAACCACGTTCTTGTACACACGAATTAACCATCGAATCAAGCGATTGCTAGATCTAACACAAGTCCTCGTTTAAGAAAAACGAAACCAAACTCCATTACAAATGGGGTGTTCGGCCGATTGGGACAAGAGAGAGGAGAAGGAGAGATCTAGGGTTAATTCAATGCACAAGTGTGTGAAAACCTAGAACCTACCCCTCCTTATATACTAGTAGGTAAACTTAGAGGACAAGTTAGGGGAACTAGGCCTTGGAGAGACCCCCATGGCCGGCCACCATGAAAGCCCAAAGCCCAATCCTTAACTTTTCCAAGTTTCCAATTCTAGTCCTTCTCTTTTCCATTTAACGGTCGTTAGTCATTTTTCCGTTAAATACTTAACGATCGTTAACCGGACTTAATGTGTAATAATTAATCGTAAACATAAACATTAATTATTAACTTTAATTCTCATTCGCTAATGTGTGCAATCCCGTGGTCACGAGTTCGAATCCGGACATTCACATGTTTGTAAATATATACATTTCCAACACTCCCACTGGATATGTTTACAAAACGTGAAATGACATTGGTTAGCGTCTAGCAACACGCCAATGCCCCGGTACAACTCGTGTATGGTTTTCGGAGAAAACCAAGTTTGATGATTCATCATCATATTCATCCTTTGTTTCTAATACCATGTTAATAAGAATATGGATCTCACTCATTTCTTAATTAACTATTCTGCTTCTCGCTTTATATGATTTATTAAGATTACCAATTCTTCTGAGCAGAAGACCTTGGGTATGGCCATACAAACATCTTTCAATGTTGTCAAATCATCTTGTAATCAAGCATAACACAACAATCTTATACACAACATGATGTTCATGATGAATCTTCAAGTTAAACTTTAAGATCTCATCTATCTTGTCAAAGATATGTATTCATCATGTTCTATTAGACTCATTTATTTACCGCATATGTTTATAATGATAAACATATTTTTCAAGGTTATATATCTTATTTCCAAATCTTACAAACGAAGTTCATTCCCAACTAAAACTTAATTTAGGTGGAATGTAGTTGCCATACAACATATAAGATTTAAAATAATACTCCCACTAGCTTTTAGGAATACTTATGAGCTATCTTATTTTAATTATTAAATCAAACATGGATTTAATATTAAACATAAGAAACATCTCTTAGATGCTTGCATATATCCATTCATGGATTCTTGCAGTTTGTACATATCCAAGGATTATTTGAATTCATAAAACTTCTTTGTATTACTCATCGTCCTCGCAAAAGTAATTCCACAACAAAGAGTTATGACATTCATTGTCAAAATTTCATATCAATGAAACTAAGTATGACAATTATAATCTTTATACTTCTATTTAATGTATCTAGTAAAGAATATTCAATCATAGTTAATTGCTTAAATATGATTAATATTATTATCACTAGACATGCATTAAATATGTGTGTAATATTGTCCATATGATTTCTACATAAAGATTTAAACCACTAGGGTTTCCATCCTTTGAAGAAACTCATATTCATTATTAAGATAAACCAAGTATCTAAAGTTGATTATCTTTATGGATGACATCTCAACATTCATAGTATGATTGATTTACCACAATTCAACATTTGATAAATTCATCATTATGATTAACAGAGCTTACCATGATCCTCAGACTCATATTCTTGACATATTAAATATCTGAGATATCCTTACGAATCTATGAATGACAATTCCATCATATTAAGGTCTATCATTTTCATGTTTAGCCTCATTATGATATTTGCTAGTGCATTTTAGAAGATTATGTATTTTTGTAATTCAATCTTTCAAGATCTAAACAAAAATCCCACTTGCCTTTTAAAAATTTAAAGATTACCTTTAAATAGTTTATCAAGTAGAGCAACAATACATTGTTCTCTTTTGGGATACTACAAAAACATTGATGCTTCCTAACATTAGTTTGTTACAACTCACTCTATAAGTAGTTTAACAAATTCGAACTTCATTTATAAGACTTAATGTGATTCATCACATTCCATAAACAAATGGTGTCTTATCAATCTTCTAGGTTGAGTCTTATTGAGTATATTCAATCTATACTCAATCTTCTAACCTTGATAACATGTGGAAGAAACTATAGTTATCTTGAATCAAACATGCCAATAGATTTTGATTCTTCTAATCGAACATACCATAAAACTATGGTATTTCATTAGAATTAATATTGTAAGAAAATCTAACAATATTTTAGATAACCATCTACTCTATGGCTTACCTATCTACCAACAAAGTAAAACTTAATGGTACAATAGAATTACCAAATCAATTGCATGCATTATAACACAAGTATTTTGACCAAGTCAAAAGACATATCGATTATAATCCCACTATCGTTATAAGTCATTGATCAACTCATTGACTTCATGCACATGTCTTAAAACATAGCAAGTTAACGTCTTACTTTATATTGTAAGTCTTTAAAAGACTTTATGTTTGTGACTTTACAAAATCATAAACATTTATAATTAAAGTAATTATGAACACCACCTCAGGTTTCAATTAATATTTCAAGTTAATAATTACTACATATATTTAAGTCATTCAACGAATACTTAAATTCAAAGTAGTATTAGATTACTTTATTTAATTATGTCATTCCATGAAATGTTCCATGTAAGAAACTGCAGAATCATCCATGCTCGTTCTCACGACACGTGGATATTTTACCTTGGGCTACAATCTAGTTCACGTTCTCACGTAACATAAATTGTAACTACAAGTGTTTCTTAAATATTGAATGACATAAATATTTAAAATAAAGTAGTCTTTGTTATCATCTTGACACATGTTCTTAATAGGGCAATCATACATATTTAAATGTATACTTCCTATTAGAACGTTATTCTCTTACTTTTCAGTCAAGAGAATTCACTTAAATCATATTAATATGTATTGTACCTTGCACACAATAAAGATTTCTCTCACTTATGCATGGAACAACATCATGTAACATATAAACAACACGATACACGTTCGTTTATTTGATTAATATGATTTGTGTCATAGATATAACTAGTAGATTTTGGACTATATTGATTTGTAAGGAAACGCACATGACAATCCTTAAAAATCATAAGTGCCTACAATTGGAAAGTAATTATCTTTTGAAGATAATCGGGTTACTACACAGAAATAAGGCTTGTAGCTCCCAACGAATTAGAAATCATTAAAACAACTTCTTATTCAAGAATGCAACACAAATGCTCCCACCGAATCGACAACATTGTAAGTGTTGCATAACCGATGAAAACAACTTGCTTGCTTTTACTTTCTTACACCTTTAAAGAACCATACGTAATCATTACTAAGGTACTAAAAGTGTATTCTACTCTTTGAACGATGGGTTATCCATCAATGTTATTAACTTGAAAAATTGGGTATGCAATTTCTTCCTTATGTCTACCATCCTCATACGGGTATGTAGCACCTTTAAAGGTTAAAGTAAAGCAACTAGATAAATTAAGCTAGTTTTCCTTTTACCAATTTTCGCGGTAATTAGTCTAGCTTCTAATTTAGTAACTCATATACATGTTTTCCAGTTAACCAACATTCATGTTGTTACAAAGGATTCATTCACCAAATGAGGGTAATGAAATCTTTATGGAAAATAAGATGTGCAATTCATTGCTATGAGTTACATTAGAATTTAGACAATTCAAATGTTCCTATTATACCTTTCTCATTCATGAAAAGGAATAGGATTGAGTCTCATGCTTCTCCCATGGAAAAGAGACTTCGTTTGTTTTTTCGGTAAATTATTCTCGATCAAACAATGTTTGAAAGCAGAATGGAGCAATTTATTGATCAAAGACTAAATTTGTTTACGGTTAAATATTGCAATTATACATTCAAAAGAATTACAAAATTCAATTTAGTATTTTCGATAATTAACCTTTTTCAAGAAAATTAATTACCCATGGTTCATAAGCATATAACCATTTAATTTTCACCGAAAACTAGGATCCAAGTTGTCATAATCTCATCACATCGGTTGATCCGCTAGTAATGAACCTTATACAAAGTGGTAGAGCTTTTGCTCAATTGCCAATTTCAATTGCAATTCCTAGATTTATGGGATTTACATATAGCCAATTTCAATTGCCATGTAAACATGTTTTATCCCATCTTATGCCTTGAGTTGCCGTTCTCACTACAAAACTCAATTAAGTTGTCCAACTTAAGAAACGCAAAATCGGCCATGCCCGTTCTCACGACACGTGGACATTTTACCTTTGATTACGATCTAAGTCACGATCTCACGCAAATAAAAGGTAATCTTAGGTGTTTCCGTTTCGTTGGATGGCATATAACTTAAATTAAAGGGTAATAATTTTGATGTAAAATCAAATATGTACAAAATGTCATGCATTCATCTTTGTAGCATAGTTTTTATTAAAACATTTATATCTTGTTTTAATGTTTAAGTTTTTCATCATCAAACTTTAATAAAGGTATTGGTTTCACCAATCAAGGAATTTAGTGTTAATTATCATCCATTATACCGTACTTTTGCATAAGTGTAAACACTTAGTGTTTCGGATAATTACCACCAAGTGGCGCATGGAATTAAAACTAATTCGCCTCTAAGATGAGCTTGCACATTTAATGGCTTACTAAGTAGCTCCACTCGAACTTACGTAAGGTGAGGACTGTGCACGCGCTAAAGCACAACCTTAGACATCCATTCAAGCGACTATGCGCACTTCTTTAAACCCTTTTATTAGTTCATTCTCATGGGTGAGCCGTTCACTCATTTGTACCAAAGTCATCAATCAATTAAACGATTATGATTACTATTCTTAAAGTACATGTTTCACCATTGTTTAGGTCGGTTTATTTTTCTTGTAAAATACCCTTGTTAGAAAACACAAACAAGCAAGTATTTATAAAATAAACAAATAAACAATGAATGCATAACAAATAAAAGTCATGCATATCAAATAGCCACATGCAAACGGTTTTTGATAAATCTTATTAAATTAATAATGATGGAGGTCTTCCCAATTTTAGATCTATCAAAATTTAGAGTATATCACTTAAACAAGAAAGACATACAATAAAAGCGATCCATGATAAAACATGCGATAATTATCATGGACATAAAATTACACTTAACAATTAATGCAATTAAAAGAGTTACGATATACACATAAAGTTGCATGCATCTTAGGGTTTCTAATCCAATTAAAACTTTAGTTTACAAAACCCTAATAAAGGTACCAAAATAAACGCCCCTATAAAAATTAGGGTTTAGGATTGCAAACCCTAGATCTATGCATACAAAAAATAACACGCTCATGTTTATTTTAATTATGTGTTTCAAAGAATTAATTACTTGTTATACAAGGCTCGTGATGCCACCGCTTTAGTTTATGATATATAAAATACAATAAAACATAAAGACATCAAGAGTACACATGAGAAGACTTAAGATCATAACAAATAAATTAATTAACGAAAGTATGCGTAACGCACCTCTTCTTGAATGTCAAATCCCTCGAGCAAAGCAAAACAACCCTCGAGCAAAGCAAAACAAAGAAGTACTAATGGGTGTACGAATAATGTCTTACAACCACGTTCTTGAATTAACCATCGAATCAAGCGATTGCTAGATCTAACACAAGTCCTCGTTTAAGAAAAACGAAACCAAACTCCCTTACAAATGGGGTGTTCGGCCGATTGGGAGAAGAGAGAGGAGAAGGAGAGATCTAGGGTTAATTCAATGCACACGTGTGTGAAACCCTAGAACCTGCCCCTCCTTATATACTAGTAGGTAAACTTAGAGGACAAGTTAGGGGAACTAGGCCTTGGAGAGACCCCCATGGCCGGCCACCATGAAAGCCCAAAGTCCAATCCTTAACTTTTCCAAGTTTCCAATTCTAGTCCTTCTCTTTTCCATTTAACGGTCGTTAGTCATTTTTCCGTTAAATACTTAACGATCGTTAACCGGACTTAATGTGTAATAATTAATCGTAAACATAAACATTAATTATTAACTTTAATTCTCATTCGCTAATGTGTGCAATCCCGTGGTCACGAGTTCGAATCCGGACATTCACATGTTTGTAAATATATACATTTCCAACAGCTAGCAGCACTCGTACAACAAGGAGAGATAGAAGAGTTTACACTTATTGGAGCATGTCTTAAGTTAACAAGAAAGTATTACATTATGGAATTGCTATGTTTACTTTCAGTTAACGTCGAGTAACTATTGGTCTTTTCACATTTTCACTTGCATTTAGTTGTGGTATCTATATTTTTATGTGGTAAAGTGGTTAGGCTGTGTGATAGATTTAAACGTTCACAAACTTGCTGGTAAGTCGATATGGTATTGCTTAGACACCGGTTTTCATTTACAAAGAGTATTGTAGGTTGTGTAATTAGCTTTGCAAAGTTTTAGAATATTTACAATTTTCTCAAAGTCACATTGTGGCTCTTAAATTTTTGGTCACCAATGAGTTTGAAATGTTTGATAGATAAGTTTCTTAAAGCTGCAAGGAAGAATGAGACCAAGGTGCTTGGCATTGCTCTTTTAAATTGTGTAAAACAAATTGTTCATTTCACCTACAAATAAATAATTCAATAGCTAGAAAATTTGGATGAATGATTTCTAAACATAACTTGTTATATTTGTTAGAGTAAAATACACCGTTCGTCCCTGATCTTGTACCCAAACCACTAGCTGAGTCCATCAGAAAATTTAAAGTCACCCAAGGTCCCTCCCTGCTCTTCACGTGTTTTGCATCATGCGAGGTCTTTTTGACCGTTATCCGTTCAATGGTGTTAACTATTGTTTCTTTTACTCTTTTATCCATGTTATCCGTTCAATGGTGTTAAGTATTGTTTCTTTTACTCTTTTATCCATTATTGGGCTGAAAATAATTAATTCTTTTTGGCAAGACTCGAACTCGGGTCATCATGTTTACAAAACCAACACCTTACCAAAAAAGGTGTGATTGTTTCTTTTATTCTTTATCCAAAGTAAAAGCCGTGAATATTTTAAAGGGTGGTGAGTTTGAATTGACTCAATTATGTATTTATGTAGATATGTTGAATCACTTAGGCTGCCCAGTAAGGAGGGCCAATTACTCCTATTTCCCTTGTCACGTTTGCTTTTTCTTTCCAGCGACCTTTAGACGATTGAGTGACCCAGTAAAGCGACCTACACTACAAAAAACATACCCCACAAATATACCTTTTATATTTATTTAATATACACAGAACACCACATTTCTATTCGATCGTGTAGACGACCATGTTGCCTAATTTGGGATGGATGATCAAATTCCCACAGTAAGGGGATTGATTAGGAATCGATCGAGATAGTCGATCTCCTACTCTTACTGCGTTCAACCTTTAAGGAAAAGTTACTTTTTGACTTGTTTGGAGACGTTTAACGTTCTAATATAGCGCACGAGCTTTTACCATAACAGTATGTGTTTCTAAGAACATTCAAATATGGAAAATTAAACTGACTAACTGAGAAACTATTACTTCTTCCTTTGATTTACGTTTCTACCCTACACAACAAGAAAAGACAAAAAGTTAAACGAATGAGGATGTAAATTCGAGAAGTTCTTGTGGTGTGGGATCATATTCTTATTTACAAATTGCATATCCTTTCAACTGATATAAAAAATATTCTTACACTTTTAACAACTAATTAAGCTTTATTACTAGAACTTTGTGGACTCTAATGTAACATGTCACTTGACCAAATAAACCTTACTGATGAGTAGACATCGGTGTTAATATTTTCGTATGTCAAATGATCTAGAACTCATGATGACGACCAAATTTATTCTAACAATACGGAATTGCACGAAGAAAAGGTAAGGTCTGTTAGCCTTCATCATTGTACGGGCCCAAACCCATATTAGTCCATATCTAGAATATATTGGCTTGTGGTATATAATTGGCATGCAATCATGTATTATGAATCGAATCAATCAATCAATCAACAAAATATATTTAGTGTATCAATTATACAATTAACATGGTATCACAGCCTCTGTAAAACACATCGATCCAAAAACCCTAAATAAATTTTTCTTCCGCTGCCAATCTGTGAAGACTCTTTTCTTTTTATTCACCTTCTCAAACCATTAGTAACCAATCACGTAACTTTTCTTTCCTTCCTTTTTGTTGAATTATTAGACCACCAATTGTGTGGAGCATTTGTTTCCACGTACTGTTCTCTTAAGCAGCATCCAAGATTCCATATTTAATTAATACTAGTTTTCAAATTCATCTTTCCACTGTGTGATCCCAAACATGTGTCAAGAAGGTGATTTCACAAGAGGCTATCTTTTGTTTTATGTGTTTTTCATTCAAACAAATCAAACCAAAAATCTCGGGGCGTTTGGGTCTGACCAACTCAGCAACTATATCAAAACAAAATTCACCCAATCCTAATACTCTTAACACCCCATCTGCTTATTATGCCACACATTACCCAAGCCTACCCCATACCGTTTACACAGGTCCATACGGTACCCATCACAACAGGCCCGTTTGTGTCTCCAGGGGGTCACCTGGTCTCTTTGGACTGCCGCATTCTTACCAGGTTCAACAAGGAGGTTTGACAGGTCCAATTGGCTACTCGGTTCAGCAAGGGGGGTCGCTTGGTTCTATGGTTCAACAGTGCAACTTAACGGGTCAGCATGACTACCCGGTTCAGCCAGGGGGGTCAACAGGGTCAGAATATTCAAATCGGTAAGCAGGGCGAGTTCAACTTCGTTGAATAGATATAAGATGTACGTACTACGTACACACACTAGTCTTAACTACATATAATTGAAAAACCAACTTTTTTTTTAAGTAAAAAAGTGAAAAATGAATCTATATTTGGAACGTTTTGAATGAATCTTGCAAAAGGCTGACTTCTTTGTAGTCATTAAATGTACTCTTTGTTAATACAAATAAGCCGTAAAAACGTTTATTTATATTGTACGATCTTCTAGTGTATTGTCGATAACAAACGTAAAATCATTTTAACGAAACAAATAAAATACGTAAATAGTTTGAACCAATAGTTTACTAACACACTTACGCTTTCATATAAAACACTAAACAAGTAATATTGTTTACAACTTATAGAAATGTATATGTATAACAACTAGTATTTACATAATATGGACATGTACTTATATATACTTAGTATATATTGTAATGACTAATGAGTAATGTAATGGGTAGAAGTCTAAGTATTTGACCCATTGATTAGATATATTAAATGTAGTTGGGTAAAACCCAAAGTCCATGACCCATACCCATGGAGTTTGATCCATAACCTATGACTCATTGTATGACATCATGCATGAAGTCATGTTGGGTATAATCCATAACCCATGACCCATACCCATGGCCCAATGTCTAGATACATTGCACATTGGAGGGCACTCAAGACTCATACCCATAACCCATGACCCATGATCCATGACCCATAACCCAAATAGGAGGAGTGTCTAGCGGATCCGAAGGAATACACTGGACGGATCCCTCAAGCAATGGATCCGTGGGATCCGGGGAACAGTAGAGGTTTTTTGCCTATAAATAGTGAGTCATTTATTCATTGTAACTCACCCCCTTTCACACAAATTCTCTTTTAGTGTTGTAAACTCTCTAACCTCATATCCAAAGGATCTTTCTATGTAGTTTTGTGTTTTTGTGTGATTCTCTAGGTTCCTCGTAAAGGCGAGATCACCACCTCTTGAAGTCGAGCAAGCTCAAGTCCATGAATTGCCAAGCTTCGTCATCATCAAGACTACTGAAGTTCTCTTGTTGATAGTTCTTTCTTTCTCCCTAGAAGTGTTGTGTTGAAGGCATAGGTGAAAGATGCCAAAAGGGTCAAGCGAAGGCATTAGTGAAAGGTGCCGAAGGTCCGTGTCAAAGGCATTAGTGAAGGGTGCCGAAGGTCCGTGTTGAAGGCATTAGTGAAAGGTGCCGGAGGATCGTGTCAAGGGCATTAATGAAAGGTGCCAAGGGTGTACAATTGATATGGTGCTTCGATGTACAACATAGATAGTTGTCATGATTTTCTTTTGAATGTATCAAACAATTTTTTTTTCAATTATGTGTATTAAACTTGATTTTGCAAGCTTTTGATGTATTAAATGACCATTTTGCCCCTCTAGGGCAAGGGTAAAATGGTCATTTGATACATCAAAAAGCCCACAAAATTGAGTTTAATACACATAATTGCAAAAAAAAAAAATTGTTCCATACATATAGACGGAACAAGTGACAACTATGGTACATTTTGGTGTCATTAGCCTTATAAATTTACATTAAAAAAGTAGTGATGTTAAATTTAACCGAAACTCTAGATTTTTTTTTCTTTTTTTTTAAGCATACGGTCGTATGCTAAAATTTCACAAGGTTGTATGGTCTTCTTGATAGATTTGGCTAAAAATGCATTTTTGGGCATACGGCCGTATGGTCCTGACCTGCACATTTCTGCAAGAAACTAACTTGACGCAACATATAAACTGAATTAACCCAAACTAAACATATTTTTACTTCATAAAAACTGTACTTAACATATACTAATCATTTGGAACGTTAAATAATCAAAAAAGGATCATAATAGGTTGGTATGGCTTTATGCCAAACACCCCTTTACACGACACATAACCACGTTACTTGTTCGTAGACTAATAAAACGAAACTAGATTGATCATAAACTGTTTTAACACTAGCTTTAAACTTTAAAAGTCACATGGGGCATTAAAAGTAGAATCAAAGTGCTAGAATGAGTCGCTCGTAACCTATACCCGAGCGTAGCCGTTAATCTCCAAAAATGCGCTCCTGCTTGCTATCAACAAACCCCATCGCCTATCTTCAAGTACCTACATGCAAAATGAGTTGAGTACGGTAAGTCCTTGTGACTTAGTGAGTAAACGGAATAATTAAGAAATAATACTTGCAAATTCCAAAATAAGAATAGTAGTCTAAAACATGATTAAATGGCATGACTTATAGTCGTATGGCTAATTATACATGGCATAAACATAAGTTTGATTCTGAATTGCATATCGATAAAGTGATATCTAGGCGCATGCTTCTTGACTAGGCGATTACATATTTACCCTACTATAGTTTAGACCTTCCCTAACCAACGAGTACTCTTCTTAGGGTTCTAATTTGTCATCGTGCTTTACTAAACTGGGGTCATCCACTAAGGATACTTGTTTGTATCTACCTGATACGCTAATTCTATACTCGGGTCATCCACTAAGGATGTAAATATTAACATAAGCACGGGTCATCCACAAAGGATGTTACTAAAGGAGTTCTACATCGTGCATTTCTTAGGCACACTAAACTTGTCAATGATGCTTCTTGTGAGCATACTATTCATGATTTGTTTCGGCTATCTCCGAAACCTTGCACAAGTTCTTACATCATGTTTAATCTATTAACATGAAGCTAATGCACCATTACTCACCTTTAAGACTTGTTAATTGTTTCACAAGCTTTCGACAAGCACCTAATCACATGATAACAATTCTAATGCTATTAGAACTTGCTAACATATTTATCTAACATGTAGCGGATCTAAACAACTTAAACATTGTCGCTTAAGGTGTTATTTCATCACTAAACACACTTTTACAAAAACACTTTTAGTGCAGAATTTTCTTGGTTGCTGCTGTATTTTGCATTTTAAACCAATTTAACTTCTAAACGAGCCAAAACTTAAAGAATAACAATTAAAGTAGACTCAGAGAGCTACAATTTTAGTTCATACCTCATCTTAATCAGGCGAATGATTTATTCTCAGTGGCCCTTTTAAGTCTGCGCATTTTCTAAAAACCTTGTTGTGTCAAATAGACTCATGATAAGCTATTCTATTATACACAAAACTTATTTTACAGCTTCTTTGACATATTAAGATTATATTTCATCCGGCCAATAGTCTATCTTGCTAAATTAACCCCTTAATAAGATTGTTCCAAACATTTCTTAATTTAAAATACTTAATCACCAACAACAACTAACATCATGAATATTCATATATCATTAATCATAACTTGAGTACATGATTCCTAACATATTTACATTATAAAAATAATACTTCTAACATCAATTTCATCATAATTGACCTTAATTTAAAACTAGGTTTTCATAAGTCTTAATTATACGTAACTCTTCTAAGTTCATAAGAACATAATTCTAAATTAAATAACATGGATGCAGGGTATGCAATTTATTACCAATCTTGAAGAAGATTATTCCTAACATAACAAGGCTTGCAAAAATTCACCAAATACCTCTCTAACTCCTTAGCAAATTCTCCTGGAGATATATCTTAGGATAATGAGGTATGTTATTTTCCCTTAAAATCTTCATTAGAGGCCACGTTCCAGACAACTCACACACATGTGTGTTTATTTGGTTAATTCTTTGAACTTTAAAGTGAATAATACATAAAGGTAACTTAGTAATTTTACCTATTTAACGGTCGTTAGTTTTTACCGTTAAATCTGTTGCACCATTAGTCCTTTCTGTTAACTATTTTACATTCTAAGTCCTTGTTTCTATAAAATACTAACATAAAGTCTTTTCTAATTTTCTAATATCAATACAAAAGTCTATATTTATAACTTATAAAATATCGGGTGTTACATTAAGCCTAGTTTCTAAATTCTTTTTTCCGATAAATACAAAATGTGTATTGTTTATCGTCTCTATTAAATAAAACTAGACGACTACCCATGCGGTCATGCATAACAAAAGGATTTTATAGCACCATACTGTTATTAATGATATTTTGGTTAAGTGTTTTGTGTAACCAAAATATCACTATAATTATCTGCCGCTAAAAATCTCGTTGCTATCATGGTTCTAAAAGGCGCGCCAAGGCGCTGCTAAGACGTGACCTTCACGTTACGAAATAGACCAAGGCGTCGAATCTAGGCGTGGCATAAGATGAGGCGGGAAAAGGCGCGCTAAGGCGTGCGGCGCGACGAATATCTTTTTTATTTAACTCTGATAAAAAATGAATATTATATGTAAATATTTTCTTAACCTTATTCATTATGCACAATGTTTTTTGTAAACTCGATATATATGAAATATGATATAAATATATAAATATTTTCATATTTTGCGCCGCCTTATGCCATGCCTTAGAAACGCAAAAGTTTCGCCTTGACCGCTAAGACGTGAGGCTTAGTCATGTCGTCACGCCACGCTTCACGCTATAAATAACCTTGGTTGCTATGCACGGTATTCATCTAGTTTATTAAAAAGGTACAAGGATTTTGAAGGCTTAAAGTCTAAACAATATATAGTTGAAAATGAAAAAATATTAATAATATGGAATTTGGTTGTCGTACAAGCTATAAGTTGTAAATAAATTGCGTCACTATTTTGACTTAAAAGAAATAATTACACCACTGAACGCTTGGTAAAGTGTTGGTTTTGTAAACGTGATGACCTGAGTTTGAGCTCTAGCTAAGGGAATTTTAATTATTTTCACCACGTCACGCGTCCAGCGACAGTCAACGGCAATTGTACCAAAATAATTTTTAACAAGTGATAAAATGACCATTTTACCCTCATGTTCAAGGCACATGAAGACATAACAGAATGGTTAAAGGGACCTTAGATGATGCAAAACGTGAAATGTAGAGATCTTGGGTGACTATAAATTTTCTGATGAACTCTGCTAATGGTTTGGGTACAAGTTCTAAAACGAACGATGTATTTTACTCTATTTGTTAATAAGCAATCTAGTGTGTAAGATGTTTGATGAACCCTTTTATTATTAAAATCATTTTGAGCAAAAACAAGCTTTTCATAATTTTACACATAATCAAAATAGTAATTAAGTTTGAGTTTTGTTTCAATTTAGTCACTTCAACTTTCTTTTAATTATAAAAATTATTCAGAGTTTCAATAGTGTTCTTTTATGATGTTTAAATGACTAAAATGAAACACTCATAAAACTTAGTTACTATTTTGTAAGTTGTATTTCTTTTTTACTTGTACATAAATTGATCGTACATTAAATTGGTTGAGATTAGTTAAAAACAAAAGTGGGCAGGTACAAGCAAATAATGCACATATTAATATGTTCAAACATTTTCTTTTTAAAAATTACACAACAATGAAATGATATTGAAACTTGAATGGTTTTTGTTGTTAAAATAAAGTTTGAGTGACTTAAAAAGAACCATGAAACTTTGTTACTATTATGTAACATTTTCCCCATACAAAAACATGTTTGTAGTACAAAATCATTTGCCAAAATACGAATTTTCCTTTGTGATCACATAAGGACCTTTTTTGCAATAGCTCAAGAGCCACAAGCCCATCATATTCCCACTAATATCCCTACACCACAAGCCCACTTGGCTGTGCCACTTACTTCGATCCAGCATGGACAAACAGCCCAGCTGTCGCATGGGCTTCAGGCTCATCATCCAGTCCATCAGTTTGTTTCACCATACATGCTACCTCAAGCCCAACATTTTGTTTCGAATGTACCATAGGGAGGAGTACCAACTTATGCGCCAGGGAATTTTGCTTATATGTCTCAACCTACTTTGCTTCTGCAAGCTTTTCAGACAATGACTTTCCAAGACCCTGCTTGGAACATGGATACTGGTGCATCTTCTCACTTGGCCGACAACACAGGTATCGTCACTTCTGTTAGTAATTCTAGCATTTATTCGTCTGTATGTTGGAAACGGCGCGTCTATACCGGTCACACATACTAGACATAGCTTTTTGCACACTTCCTCTAAATCATTACAACTAACTCAAATACTTGTCACTCCACACATAATTAGAAATTTAATTTATGTTCTAAATTTACTCATGATAATGACATTTCCGTTGAGTTTGACGCCTATGGTTTTTCAGTGAAGGATTATCATACGGGCAGAATTCTTCTCCGTTGTGATAGCACGGGCGATCTCTACTCGGTTACGCAACAATCATCCACGCGTCCTCCTTTTGCTCCGCTTTCGTTCAGTCATACTACGTGGTACAGACGCCTCGGGTGTTACGCCCCGATTCCCGTTTTGACCGGAAATTTCTCATTTTAAAACTTTGACTCAGAACGTTTAACTATTACTCTTTCTCATTAGATTCTTGTCAAACTTTGACATTTAACCCTTTACAAATCTTATATAACATGTACTCGATAACTTCTTTGATTAATAACATTTAACTTTAACAAAACATCATTTATAAGTTGTGTAGCGGGCTGACGCCGTCGCCCTATATGGTGCGACGTCGTCACCCTTTGACCATGACCCAAAACATATTTTTAGATTTAACACGCGACTCGGGGACTTAGAACCCCGACGCCATCTCTACTAAGCTGACGACTGCCGCCACAAGATCATGACGCTGTCAGTCTGAGACTGCATCTTTGACACCAAAACTACACAATCACACTTGACCCATTTCAATCAATTTAAACACTTTAACATTTCAAGGTAAACAAGGACCATAAAAGCTGTACATAAACCATCATTAACGCATTTAACACTTATTTGACCAATTCAACCCAAAATGGGTAGAAAATACACTTTAATCCAAACACTTCTTTAAATTGACCATGACGTCCAATTTGACCAATCAAAATACCATAACGACTAGGACTTGTACTTGTCGATTGATGACACTTTACAAAACTATAAAAAGACTCACGGGGTACAATTCATCTTACGAGCTCGGTATCTACCTAGCTCCTATTATTACATATTACCATCTTCAATAATCATTCCATGTTCCACACCCAATCCAAGCCATATCGCTCGAGCACATGAACCTACAATAACATAAACAACTATAACATGTGTTTATAACGCTTAGTAAGTAATTGGCTAAAACATGCTTAATATATCCATTGCTAATACAAGCATCTCAACCATATAGTCATAACACACAACTATCCAATTAGCACATAAAACATCTCACACATACCTTAGCCATTCAATAATTCCAAGACATGTCTAAAACCACTTAACACAACATCAATCACATACTATAATATTTTCATATTAAACACATAGTAACCAAGTTACTTACCTTAGCTAGCCAAGCTAAGATATTATGAGATTATCATCATCTTCCATCATCTCCAACATCAACACCATCCAAAGCTAACATCCTTAACACATAATCAAAATATACTTAAAACATAAACAATAAACTATAGTCATGGTTTACACAACCATTAGGCTTTCATAACATCCTCTAATCATCACATAATCATATATTGATTATATGATGATCGATTTACCCACAAATTATCCAACTTTACCCATAATAAGATTCCCTTAAGATTACTATAATTCTCCTTTTAATCAAACCTTATGATCATAACATGATCATATCCAACTTACCCAATTACTTCAATTAAATAAAAAGGGTTTCACCCAATTACACTATAATATCTTAATTAGTGTTTAAAACCACAAGTACCCAAAACCCCCAACTTGGATACATGAACCCTAACTCTTCAATTCACAATTAATTACAATTAGAGATACTTACTTGCACAAAAGTGATAGAAACTAGTTTATTAGTTGATTGGAACGATCATCATTCTTGCCATCATTCTTCCTCTCTTTTCCTAAACCGACTTTCCTTCATCTCCGAATTATGAAAAGCCCGGCTTAATATACTTGCTTTCTTCATTGTAAAGTTATATTACTATTTGGCACTTTTGATCCTTCAATTTCCTTCCTTCTATTTTGGCCACAAGATACTTATTTCAAGTTTAAGATGTGGCAACTTAAGTCCCCCATTTATATAACTATAACATAACATTTAAAAATTATTAGTTTGACTATCGTGTCAACTAGTCAATCCCACAAGTCCTTAGACCATATTTATCTAGTAGGGGCCTATTTTATTTCGGGATACGGTGTAACATCGGGCACCCCGGTGAAAATGTGCTCGGAGTCTAGTAGATAACGCCAAAAGGAAACTTCCTTTCTTCGAGCAAGTTTTATAACACCCTAGGCAAAGGAACCTAATCGTTGTAGTGTAGTAATTAGGGTAAGCCACGGTATTGATATCGCTTCTCTGGGAATAGGAATGCTAGTGAGAAGTTACTACGCTAAGGTTGAGGTTGAGGAAGATTATTTTTATCTTTTATATTTTTAGAAATGGAAAAGGTACGAATCTCGGTATTGGATTTGGGGGTTGGTATTGCTACCGATTACTCTACTATTATCTAATTATCTAAGCTAAGGTTGTGATAGTCTATGTCTAATTGATGTGTACTGTATGATAGTTTAAAGATGTGTTTACTTAGGTTTTACTACTCCTTAATTATCTCCTATTGATGGTTGATTTGTCACGTCCTTATTCCTAGTTGCGTTGTGATTCTAAGGCTATAGGCGTGCTTATTTCCTAACTCTTTGAAACTACCAAAGGGTCTTGTTTACAAATCCTCTAGTGATTTATAGACGCCTACTCTACGGTTGTCCTTGAATACTTTATCCTACAATTACCTAGATAATTATATTCTAAAGTTCACAAAGAAATTTCAAGCATTATACACAAACGAATAATCTAGCGACTCTAGATCATTAGTCAACTAAGATAAGTATCAACCAATCAATATTCAATAATTAAGTTTCATATTCCTAAGCAAACACACAAATAAATTAGCTTGACATGGAGAACATGCAAGCATACACACAAATAATCAAAGACATAATTGAATTAATGAAGTAAATACTTAGCTTGATGTATAATAGGGTTTAGAACCCTAAAATACGCACAAGAAAGCCTTGGTTCGGTTTTAGGTTTTACCCAAAAGACTACACTTAAAACCGAAAAATTCGGATTCTATATATAAGATTACATCCGCGACGGCGTCACTTATGTTTCGCGACGCCGTCGTGTCGCCGCCATTAGGGTTTCGCCTTGGCCACGTAAACCTTTCGACGGCGCCACCTTATGACCGTGACGCCGTCCCTTAAGCTCGACGCCGCCTTGGCCGCATCTAGGCCGCCCGAGTAACGACGGCCTATTCCTTTAGAACTCGACGTCGTCCCTTGAAAACATGCAATTTTTCCTCCGAGCCGTCAGAAAATTCCTTACCGACGGCGTCGCAGATATGCAGTGACGCCGCCGCCTTATGTTTCAAAGACTTTGAGTGTCTCGATTCGACTTTGGCCATTTTCTTCAGATATTCGCCTTTTCGTCCAAATAAGCATCATTCCAAGATTTTGCCTTCAAGAGACCTAAAAGTGAAAAGGAACGATATTAAGCAATAACGGATATAAAAGTGATCGAATAAGGGCTTAAATGACCCTCAAAAGGTACCTTTTAAAACCTTATCAAATATCCCTACACTTGGTATTTGCTTGTCCTCAAGCAAATGTGCTTTTAGCCAATTAATTTATAAGTTGGGGTCATGAAGCATCCATTCAAAACGGTCCACAACACATATAAGCCCAAGAAAGTCATAACAAGCACGGAATTACATACTAGCACCTCACATGGGTGTTTGGATACTCACATCTCTCGGGTGTATATATGAAATATAACAAATCGGAAATGGAAGATAAACACTCATTAACCGGTCCTAGTACATAGATTACCATAGGCTTGAGAATAGATCAAACCTCCGTCGCTTTGGCGTAAGCACCTAGGAAAGACTATCAAAGAGGTCTTTAAAGGGTTGTAACGTTAGGCTTACGGTAGGGAAATAAGGGTTTGGTGGGATAGGCTATTTAGTGGTGGATAGTCAAAATCTCTATGTTGCAAGTATACGAAGAATGGCGCTGCTAAGCCAAGACTCGACACTCTAAAACTCTAGGCAACGAAAATAAACAAACATAATTTAAAAGATAGATGTAGGATGGTAGCCCGTATGGTTTTTTTTTTTTTTTTTTTTTTTTTTTTTTTTTTTGCATACACTTTTACTCTACCATCCTCTATGGTATATCAAAATGATAGGGATTTATAGACACATCCCTACACTTGAGTTTTTATTACTCTAACACTAATTTGACCCGAATTGAAAAGATCAAAACACTTGAGTACATTATTATGCAAACAAAGGAATTTGAGTTTAACGTTCTCTTCCTATGTTTCATAAACTTTAACTTTTCCCATGAATCCCAATCATCCCAAAATCAGATACAAAGGATATGACTCGACTTAGCAACTCATGCAAGCAACCGATAATTGAACTAAGGGTTTTGGGTGATAACATAAATTTGCACTAAAAGTGAGTGCAATAAAGGTAGGCTAAGGCGATTTGGGTGTATATTCGGGGTGGGTGTAAACAATGTTTTCATTGATATTCCGAAAACCGAAACATCACGAGAACCGCGAAAAGGATAGGCTCGAGGGGTTAACTAGGGGTATCGTGTACTAAAGATGAGTACAACGCAAAGGGTGTGGGGAATTACTCAACCGATATGGAAGAAGTAATTATATTACGTATCAAACAAGGGTTTATCCTAATGCCTCTTATCATTTAGTTATTCCTAACTACACAAGTGTAGTCTCACTAGCGATCTCGGAATGCATCACAAAACAAGTTCTAGAATCTAATATACTACCGGTTCACACTCTAAGCATTAAAGATGAATGCTTTAATTCCTACTAATCTAAGGGTGATCCTCACATTTTGGGTGGAATTTAGGTGGTAAAGGGTTTTGTGCTAGTCATGCAACTTCCTATCCATGAGACGCTTTTGTTAAGACTAATGGCCCACTTTATACGTCATGAAAAATTTTAAATTTGGCTAAAATTACCCTAACCTACATTTTCTCATGGTTTATTACACAAATACACTTGGACAAAGCAAACAACAAGGATAAGCATAGTTTCAAAGTTCCCGCTTATTTTCCCTCCCTACATTTAAACCGAACATTGTCCCCAATGTTCCCCGAAAGTATCAAAGTTATGATAATAGAAGGTAATTAAAACGAAGAAACTAATACTCCCCGATTAGCTCGGTAGGATCCGTAAAAGTGGTGGTTAAATCTTTTCCAAGAAGAGTTTTTGCGTGAAAGGCTCCTTCCAAACTTGTGTAACTTCTTCTTGACAAACTAAACCCGCACACTAGAAGAAAACAAACGAAACCTTCGCGTAAAATCGGCGGTAATAATATACATAAGACTCGATTTAAACTAGGATATAATGCTTGTGGAATGGATGTTTACGTAATTTGTTTTGAAAATTAAGATCCGAAAATTCCAAAATTTTACAAGTAGCTCGTAAAACGAGAAAAGTAAGTCGATGTTTTTATTCCTTCCCGACGCCGTCAGTTGCAATCTCGACGCCAGTTATCCCGACAAAACCGATCTCGCGATTTTCAAAAAAAATTCGGAAAATTTGCATCTTTAAAACTGAAAACTTCGCAAAACATCCATTATGACTCGATACAAGCATTTGACTCGAACAAACAAACATATATATCTTTTAATTAATTGTTATTCTCATGTTCACGTTTCTTATGAAAACGTGTGTAATCCTCCCTACACTTATCCTTTATGTAAAATACCTTTATATGTAATTAAGACGAGGTTAAAACAAAATAAAGCATTTTACAAATTCAAACATGAGGACAAACAATTAATAAAAGATATATGACACTAACAAGCAAACAATTAAGCATGGGTTGCCTCCCACGAAGCGCTTTTCTTTATTTAAGAGTCTTGTAGCTAGACTCGTAGTCCTACCCCTACGCTTTTGCATCACCGCCTCTTGACGGTCTCTATCGGGGGTTCCATGTTGTAGAAGTGTCCTATGATACTCCTTTCTAAGAGTTCACCCTCTCCCACTCGGTCCTATATTTCGTCCTAAATTCAAACAATCTTTATAGAACCCGAAAAGCTTAGCCATAACATAATCTACTCCTTTTCCCTATCCTCATCATTCCGGTAATAGACCGACAGTTTAAGTTCCTTTTCATCATTGGAGAGTGATGAAAGCTTCTCAATCTTAAACGGCATTTGGTAGGCTACGCCGTCGGTCTCATCCTTGAATCGCACTACTCCTAACGATGGGTCATAGGTCATCCCGGTGCTTTCTACGAAAGGTTTTCCTAGAATAACGTGGGACAAGCTAGGGTCTATGGCCGTGCTAATATCTTCCACAATTATGAAGTCCGTAGGGAATGTAAAACTACCTACATAGACGGGCAATCCCTTAACTCTACCAAGAAAATTACACTTATCACTAGGATTATCGAGATCTTGCCTAGTTGGGATAGGCTTCTTCATTATCCAATTGTAATAGGTGCTAGTCATTATGTTAATTGGGGATTTACGATCAATGTAAGCCTTTGCCACAAAAGGTGTCCTATGCAACATGGTATGTTAAGATTCCAAGGGTTCCCAAACTTAATTCTAGGGCTTTTCTAACATACATGTGACGGAGGTCATGCACTAAGTGAGGGTGGTGGGATAATTCGTCTTCCGTAGGAAATTTGTTGAAATAGTCATTGTCTACTTCTTCTTCTTCCTCGGTGTTTCATCATCAACAAATGTTTGGTCTTCTTCGCCATCGGTTTCATCCGGTTCCACTAAGGTGATGGCACCGACGAATTGGACGTGCTTAATAAGCTTGCTTGGATCCTTAATTTCTACACCGAGGCTCGGGATTCGAGATAGCACTAACCTTCCTATCACCATTTATGGCTTTCAACAGTTGTCTATTTTCCTATCCATCTCGGCTTGTTGATGGTTAAAGCGGTCCGAGAGCTTAGTCATTTGGGTTTCTTGGGACGCAACTATGTTTTGCAACATCCCTTCAATACTGCTGGTTAGGACCGTTAGGTGGGGCCATGAGAAATCATTGAGGTGAATTCTTTGGTTTGTCCCCAAGAAAAGTCGGGCTTGTTTTTCCATGCCTCCCGGTTTCATTGAAATTCCTAGGTCCGGGCGTTGTAGGAATCTTCCTCCTGCTCCATTATTACGCGAGGATGCGATTCAACGGAAGCATATTCGGGGATAGGGTGCTAGTGCGCGTGTTATGAGGATCACAAACGGCTCGCACGAAGAGGAAACTTTGTTTATATGGCGCGAGGACTTAGGATTCTCGTAGGAACTCATGAGGAATTTGACTTGATCTTCAAGTTCGATCATCCCACGGTCGGGAGGAGGCAAGGAGATTGCCTTGACGGTTTTGGGAAGTTCACGGGGTCATCCCAACTTTCGTTGTCATAGAGGGCAAGGTCCTCTATTATTTCCCATGATTCTTCCGCGTGAGATCACTAAGTTTTCCACCGCCGCTTGGTCAATGGATCGCTTAGTGGGAAAGTTGACATGATCATAAAAGATTTGGACTTGGAGCCAAAGATCAATGCCGTGATGAGGACTTTATGAAGTAAGTCCTTGAATCGGGTCCATGCTTCAGAGAGATTCACCTTGACGTTGTTGGAACATCAAGATGTCATTCCTAAGCTTAGTGGTTCTCCCGGGAAAAATTGAGCAAGGAAGCGAGAAGTAAGATCATCCCAACTTGAGATGGAGCCATGGAAGTCGCCAAGCCAATTACTAGCTTGGTCCCGAGAGAGAATTGGAAGAGACGCAAGCGCGTGGTCTCCCGAGTAGTAGCATCAAGGTCGATGGAATCGACAATTTTGAGGAAATCCTCGATGTCGATTTGGATCTTCTAACGAAGTCCATGGAATGCACATCCGCTTTGCACCAACCGGATGGTGTCGGATCGCAGGCCGTAGTTTGGGCTTGGTCGGAAGCTCAATGGTGTTCCTATAACCTAGGTGGTTTGGTCTCGAGTACTCACCAAGAGTACGGGCTCTTGGCGGTCATTTGGTGGTGGGTTGATGAGTGGTGGTTGGTTGTCACCTTCCATGGTGAAAAGTGATGGGTGTTACGAACAAAGGTCACGAAGAAGGGGATAGACTAAGAGAAAGCTAAAATGAGAAAAAATTTACTTGATATGAATCAAGCAAAGAAACCTAAACGAGGTGGACTACTAACTAGCTATTCTATTCCCGCAGCGCGCCAAAACTTGATAACGCTACACGCCGCTCGCTCGGGTCAAGGAAACTTCCTTTCTTCGAGCAAGTTTTATAACACCCTAGGCAAAGAACCTAATCGTTGTAGTGTAGTAATTAGGGTAAGCCACGGGTATTGATATCGCTCTCTGGGAATAGGAATGCTAGTGAGAAGTTACTACGCTAAGGTTGAGGTTGAGGAAGATTATTTTTATCTTTTTATATTTTTAGAAATGGAAAAGGTACGAATCTCGGTATTGGATTTGGGGGTTGGTATTGCTACCGATTACTCTACTATTATCTAATTATCTAAGCTAAGGTTGTGATAGTCTATGTCTAATTGATGTGTACTCGTATGATAGTTTAAAGATGTGTTTACTTAGGTTTTACTACTCCTTAATTATCTCCTATTGATGGTTGATTTGTCACGCCCTTATTCCTAGTTGCGTTGTGATTCTAAGGCTATAGGGCGTGCTTATTTCCTAACTCTTTGAAACTACCAAAGGGTCTTGTTTACAAATCCTCTAGTGATTTATAGACGCCTACTCTACGGTTGTCCTTGAATACTTTATCCTACAATTACCTAGATAATTATATTCTAAAGTTCACAAAGAAATTTCAAGCATTATACACAACGAATAATCTAGCGACTCTAGATCATTAGTCAACTAAGATAAGTATCAACCAATCAATATTCAATAATTAAGTTTCATATTCCTAAGCAAACACACAAATAAATTAGCCGGACATGGAGAACATGCAAGCATACACACAAATAATCAAAGACATAATTGAATTAATGAAGTAAATACTTAGCTTGATGTATAATAGGGTTTAGAACCCTAAAATATCGCACAAGAAAGCCTTGGTTCGGTTTTAGGTTTTACCCAAAAGACTACACTTAAAACCGAAAAATTCGGATTCTATATATAAGATTACATCCGCGACGGCGCACCTTATGTTTCGTGACGCCGTCGTGTCGCCGCCATTAGGGTTTCGCCTTGGCCACGTAAACCTTTCGACGGCGCACCTTATGACCGTGACGCCGCCCCTTCACTCGACGCCGCCTTGGCTGCATCTAGGCCGCCCGAGTAACGACGGCCTATTCCTTTAGAACTCGACGTCGCCCCTTGAAAACATGCAATTTTTCCTCCGAGCCGTCATAAAATTCCTTACCGACGGCGTCGCAGATATGCAGTGACGCCGCCGCTTTATGTTTCAAAGACTTTGAGTGTCTCGATTCGACTTTGGCCATTTTCTTCAGATATTCGCGCTTTTCGTCCAAATAAGCATCATTCCAAAGATTTTGCCTTCAAGAGACCTAAAAGTGAAAAGGAACGATATTAAGCAATAACGGATATAAAGTGATCGAATAAGGGCTTAAATGACCCTCAAAAGGTACCTTTTAAAACCTTATCAGAAATCCCTATTCCGAGTGAAAGTGGTTTTAAATATTATGCTATCTTTTGGATCATTTCGCATTTTGTTTGGGTTTATCCCATGCATAAAAATTCTGACTTGTATGATAAATTTATTGTTTTTCGTGCTTATGTAAACAAACAATTCGGTGTCGATATAAAGGCTTTACAGTGTGATCATGGGGGCGAATATGACAACACCCGCTTTCACGATTTCTTTCGCACAACTAGTATTCAATTTAGGTTTTCTTGCTCGCACACATCCCAACAAAATGGCAAATCTGAACGAATGTTCCGCACTCTCAACAACCTTATATGCACTTTGCTTTTTCAAGCTAGCATACTTCCCTCCTATCAGGGTGGAAGCACTCAACATGGTCGCTTATCTCTCAAACATTATTCCATCCATCGCCATCAACAATGAGATGCCATTTACTAAACTTTATAATCGTTCCCTATCTTATGACAATTTACCTATCTTTGGGTGCTCATATCCATATATTGTCGCTTGCACATAAACTTCAACCACGCCCATCGCTTGTGTGTCTTGGTTACCCCGCCAATCACCGCTATTTTCAGTGTCTTGGCCTATCCTCCAACAAAATAATACTTTCTCGTCATGTTCGCTTTGATGAGGATGTATTTCCCTTTGCATCCCTACACCAATACACATCCCCATATTACTATTTTTTAAAACCAACAAACGTTATACCCTTACCCGTTCATCCCACTCCTAGTGTGAACAATGCGACACCCACAACTAATCCGCCAACTCCTGACCCACCTGCTATGGCTCTTCATGAGCCCCTACCCCAGCCTGCTTTTCCTACCTAACACACATCCTCCTCGCCTTCCCCAACACAACCTTTACCCACTCCTCAGACTAATCCTCAAACACCATTGCCTACTCCGATACAACCCATCCAACCGCACAATACAACCATCACCCACCACATGGTCACACGTACAAAGCCGACATTTCTAAACCTCTTGAGCGTATGAATTGTCATGTCACCACTGTGTCTCCCCTTTCGCGTTCTCATATTCAAGCTCTTCGTGTTTCTCATTGGAAGCAAGCTATGTTAGACGAATATAATGCTTTGATTACTAACGGAACGTGGGTACTTGTGCCCCATCTAGCTAATGTGAATATTGTTCGTTCTATGTGGCTTTTCAGGCATAAGTTTCATGCAGATGGTACTTTAAGCAGGTATAAGGCGTGACTTGTTGTAAATGGTCGTAGTTAGCAAAGACGGAATTGATTGTGATGAGACTTTTAGTCCTGTGGTCAAACCAACTACTTCACACATTGCTTAGTCTTGCGTTGTCTCGTGATTGGCCTATTCATCAACTTGACGTGAATAATGCTTTTCTTCACGATTACTTATCGAGACGCTTTATATGCATCACCGCCGTGGTTCGTTGATCCTGCTCAACCAGATTATGTTTGTCATTTGCAACGATCATTGTATGCGCTTAAACAAGCCCCAGAGCTTGGTTTCAGTGGTTTGCAGGATTTGTTACACGTATTGGTTTCAAGCATACCAAAACTGATGCGTCCCTGTTTGTGTTTCATCGTGGATCTGACACGGCCTATTTGTTACTTTATGTGGATGATATTATATTGACTGCTTCTTACTACATTTTTACAGTGTGTTATCACTGCTCTTCATGGTAAGTTTTCCATGACGGATCTTGGCTCTCTTAATTATTTTCTTGGTGTTTCTGCTATGCGCACCACCTCTGGTATGTTCTTATCGCAGTCTAAGTTTGATGAGGAAATTCTTAAGAGAGCTCATATGCAGAAGTGTAACCCGTGTCGCACTCCTATTGATACCGAGTCTAAGCTTGGACCTGATGGTACACCTTTTGATGATCCAACCTTATATAAAAGATTAGCTGGTGCGCTTCAGTATCTTACCTTTACTCGCCCGGATATTTCATATGCGGTTCAGCAGGTCTGTTTGTATATGCATGATCCTCGTGATACACATTTTCATTCTTTGAAGTGTATATTACGCTATCTTCGTGGTACTATTGATCATGGTCTTCGCTGCATGTTTCTTCATCGCCACCGATTGCTTACACCGATGCCGATTGGGCGGGTTGTCCGTCACCGCAGTCAACTTCGTGTTATTGTATGTTTCTTGGTGATAACTTGTTGTCGTGGTCTCGCTAAACGACAGTGACGTTGTCTCGGTCCGAAGGTCGAGGTCGAGTATCGCGGTGTTGCTAATGTCGAGCCGAGATGGCTTGGATTCGTAATCACGCGTGAGCTTCACCAACCTTTATCTATAGCTACTATTGTCTATTGTGACAATATCGGTGCCGCCTATTTATCGACGAATCCTGTTCAAAGATCAACGTACGAAACACATTGAGATTGATATTCATTTCGTCCGTGATTATGTTGCATCGGGCCAGGTTCGTGTGCTTCATGTCCCTTCTCGTTTTCAGTACGCTGATATTTTTACCAAGGGACTCCCGGCCGCGCTGTCTATGGATTTTCGCTCCAGTTTGAACGCTCGAAGGCCTCCCGCTCACACTGCGGGGGTGTATTAGCCGAGCTTGACTTGGGTTTAGTTTAGCCCAATACATTATAGTTATTGTTATTTGGATATTGGCCCTTCATTCTTTTGTAATCGGTATTCATTATATATACTGAATGTTTATTTGATTAATGATCAAGGGGAATTAACCTAATTGTAATACTATGACACTTACACTCTCATGTGGCTTTGTAAAGAGGAGGTACATAACGAATTTATTGTGAAAAAATACTCGCCACCTGCCTGGTAAATATAAAACAATTAATTGATGAAAAACCAATGATCAAAACTACGAGTATATATATTTGTTAAACCACCACGCACAACACTTGTCTAAACCCTCAAAAACACACACACACTGGTTTGTTGGTTGTTATCATTAAGAATTATAATATTAAGTTGTTATCATTAAGAATTATAATATTAAGTTGTTCTCATATTTATTTTGAAACATTACTAATTGAAGCTTGACGTTGAAGAATAATAACAATAACAGAGTTTCTTTCTTTGATCGATATGCATAACTATAAAGTACCATGCAACTGAAATCCAGTGTCATGGGAGCTTAGAATACACTATGTATGCAACAAGTTATATACTCCCTAGTTTGGTTACCAAAAATTATATACAATCATTATGTATGCAACAAGTTAAATACTCCTCTGTTAGTCCCATTTCGTAATTTTCGCTTTAAATAATAATACTTGTAACATAAGTAGTACTATTAATTTACCAATAATATGAGGGTATTTTGTCATTTCACTCTCTCAACAAGCATTTTAATGTCAAAATGAGGGAAATATCTTTAAATGACCAAACTCGTAATCACCAAAACCACAAAGATAAAACCCGCTAAAAAAAAAGTTTAGGAACTAAACCCATGAAACCCTAAATTCCTCCCGATTTATTAGAACTAAAAGAATTCCATTTAAGCATCTCATTGCTTAGATCCGCTCTACCCAAACTTTTCTCGTTCACCCCAACATTCCCCACTTGTCCGATCATTGTCGAGCAGCTTTTGATATCAAACGGACCTCCCGTAAGGTAATTTTAATGTGGCGATTTCCTTCTTTTGCAATCGGTTTCGCTACAAGACCCATGAATTATAACTAGGGGTGGAAACGAGTCGAGCCGCTTGTAAAAAGCTCGGAATCATATCGGTAAAAAGCTCGAACGAGCCGAGCTTAAACGAGCTCGAACCCAAACTTTATATACAGAGCTCAACTAAACTCGGGAGCCTAAACAAGCTCTAGTATATTTTGTGTATGTATACATACATAATATTAAACTAACTAATAATCATCTCACCCTAATAATCTTACTCACTCTCCCAGAAAATCATCTTCATTACACACTCTACCACCAAACAAACTTGTCAAATTTACCACACTTAATATCAACCATAAAAACCTAAACTTGAATCTTTCCTACATAAGATCTAAAACAAAACTCCTTTTTTCTTGTTATACGGTTCAGAACAAAGACTCAACAAGGTCACGGCTACGAACAGCAAAACACGAACATCACAAAACCTTTTACTCCTTTTGTTTCATGTTTTTGGAAGATCAGTAAGACCACAATAAGGTATAGTTATTGTTCTTGGTTTGTTCGTTTAGATCTGTGAAAGAAAACTCAGAACTTGTTTTCTTTCTTTTTAAGTTCGAGTCTTGGTTGTTTATTGTAGTTGATTGAGATGAAGTAGTATAGATTACGGTTGTTGATTATGTGGCTTACTGCTCTTTCTTGTTCAACTCTTTATTTTCTGTTCTGCTCTCTCTTCACCGGAAATTTTGTTGATAAATTTGTTGTATTCTCTTTAATAAAATGTATGGTTTATGTTAGTTAACTGATGTTATTAAAAGAATGTAGTTAGTAGTATGCTTTTCCAGTGCTTTGATTTGTTTTAAAGCATGTACAATTTTTATAGAAATATAATTTGTAATTTTTCTTTTGAAAATAATGTATCTTCTCGTGTTACTCTATTTTAAGCTGATGTAGTTGTGGGTTTACTGCTTTGTGAAACACAACAATTTTTTATTTTTGTGTGTTTGTGTGTGTACAGGTGTGTAGTGTGCTACTTCACCAAGAGCCTTACAACCACCTATATTTACTTCCATCTACCAATATTCAATTCCATCTACCGGTATTTAAAGCTATTCATTAGCATTCAAGCTTATTCAGACTTTTAAAACACACCCACCTATATTTACTTCCATCTACCAATATTCAATTCCATCTACCGGTATTTAAAGCTATTCATTTGCATTCTAGTCTATTCAGACTTTTTAAACACACACACAAACACGATATTAAGATTACTGAATTAGTTATACTCTTTGTTGTTTATTGACAGCGCCGAACACCGCTTTCCTACCAACGACAACCTTGTTACCACTTACTATGTTTGCTCTAAGTGCTGATCAAAATCATGTGCTTTTATTATATGATACAAGAGCAAAACAACCCTTTTCTTGTTGAAATAGGTGGTCTCGGAAGAAATATAAAGGTATAATCTCACTATTTTTTCTTATCTGTATTTATTTCTTGTTAGTTCATCATCACTAATATAAAAAAAGTGACTCAAGAGGTCTACAATATCTTTATAATTATATGCCCAAAGTTTGTCTTTCATCCATGTCTACACAAGATTCACTTGCGTTCTAAAAGTTTACTTTGTTCGGCCAGGATATTTAACACCCCTTGTTGCTAGACTATTGATGAAAACCTAGAATATTCTTGGTTAAGAAACCCATAAAACCGAGATAAAGACGAATGAAATAGACAAGATATATGATGCGCGTGTGTTGTGTAGGGAGGAAATCCTTTTTATTTGAGTTTCATTATAAATGTCTATTAGCTATTCTCTTGATTTAATTCAATTTTAATGTGACAATCCGTACTTTCAGGTCATTTCTCGACACCGTTCATGTTTCATTATTTCAACATTTTAGTAAACTTGGTTTACTTGTTTCAAATTCGCGTAACCTTGGAGGTTTAGCGGCGAATTCATGATCATGACATCACGTACATTTCATATGGACTATGATTAGTCTACATCTCATTGACATCATGTGCATCTCATTAGTACATGCACGACATTTCATTTCACCCTTCAACGCGTGATTTTTATGTTTAATAATTTTTATCGCGTGAGTTTTTATTTTGATTATTTAACCCGTTACTTTCAAAAATGATCCCGAGGTATTTTTTTTAAATTCACATTTAGTTTATAAAAACTATATTTTTAGTTTTCCTAGTGTTTCAAATTTATTTGGTATTTTAATCGTTAACGTTTAATTATTACGTCGTCTTTCTTAAAAATCTTACGATAATTATTTTATCACCCGATTTTCACAAGGAAAGTATTTTTACAATTTTTATCACCTCAATACAATCTATTTTGATTTACTAAAAACTTACTTGTACCAAAATTTCCCAATTTCCTTTACTTGTACAAATTATTTACATATTACTTACTTTTCTACAAATTAATACACAAATAATACAAGTAAATGATTTTAAAAAAAAAATATATATTTGGAAGACAACCCTCCCAAAAACCGCCAAGGGGAGGGAGTGTCTTAATTATAGTATGGTTCATGTCTAAAATTATTACTTGCTACAAAAGTCTTGCAACCTCAAATTATTATCACATACACCTCATTTTCTCAAAGTGTAAAACACAAAACTCTCTCTTCTTTGGCTCTATAGAACCGGCCTCCTCAAGAAATCCAAGGGATCAAGAAATTTTTGCTAAGTTCAAGTGTTATTTCAACCTAGTTTATATCCTTTTCATGGTTTTGAAATAAAAACCAAGGATATTTAAGATAATCCTTGTTACCTACACCTCTTCACTTGCACTAGTAAGCATATTCTCATCATTTTTATGTTTCCTCTTCATTTTCATATGCTTCTTATCATTTTTGGAGCTTATATGCATGTACTGTGATTTATACCATTTATTTCATGATTTTAGAACTTATATATATTTATAGTCATCCTATAATTATTCCCAAGTTATTCTTTGGTCTTGATGGTGATTAGGAACCCATGACACCCTAAGAAGGTGTATGGTAGGATTAGATTAGCTTTGGAGTTGATTTGAAGGGATTAGAATAGGTTTTGTCCGAGAAAACTATTTTCGTAAACTATATTTTACGTTCTGTCCTTAAAATGAATTTCTGGAAAACCCACTGATGGTACGACATTTTGACCTTGATAATTAGAAAATATACTTTAAAACGAATCCGTGGCAGCTTGAACGGATAAAACGGAGTTATAACGAAGCCGTGGTGAATTTTTAAAGTTTGACGAAAAAGTATATTTTTCTCGAAAAGACAGCATGCAGTTTTACATATTTCGGATCAAAACGAGCCTTAAGCTTCACAAATTATTTCGACTAGTCAAAAATATGTTAGTTTACTTCGATACGAAGCTAAGGACATATTTTACGAGAAAACGGATTTAAACGACAAATATATGGCCGTTTTCATAAAGTTGCCGTAAGTATTATTTTCTAAAAATTATATTATTTCTATGTTACAAGTAATTCATTAGCTCTATCGTCCATGTTTGCGCGCTTTTAACCATGATGCAAAACTTTTTATAACAAAGTGTCTTCTAGTAAAATCAAGTTCACCGGCCATATTTTTCAAAACAAAAAGCCGTTTGTCAAGCGGAGTTATGGTGAATTATTTACGGATGTTCAAACATTGGCCGAAACTCATTTTCTGCACACAATTAGCAAAAACCACCATCTTTAGCCTTTGATATCTTTATGATCGAGACCTTTTGAACGAAAACTCCTGAACTGAAACTTTTAGATATCGATACAAACTTTCCAAAACCGTCGAGTTCGTTCTCTAACGATCGACGTACACCATTTTACGACCACTTGTCCGGAGCCATTTTGTTGATTTCATGGTTTTTCCGACGACATTGTTTTGCGACGAAAAGTGGTAATTTCACCAAAAATCATTATAAAACCATTGTAGGATGACATTTTGACGTAGAAACATGTAAAGTCATTTTTGAAGGGTCAAGGCGTCAAAAGAGTATTTTTCGACGACGAGTAATATTTTCAAAAACTCGTAAATGGTATAAATAACATACGGTGCATGCATAGCATTACATTGCAACTCATGACATATCATATCATTGATAATAGGTCCCGTTGACGATAACATTATAAACCTCGGTGTACTCACTTTTGCCGTTATTCCGCTTTATCCAAGTGAGTTTTCATAGCCCGCTTTTACATGCTTTCGATTATTTCAAACCACGGGAGAATACATTGCACTACATTTTTTTATACGATACCAAGTATGTTAAATTCATTACATTGCTTAAGTTACCACATATGCCAACTTGAAAGTCCCCAATACTTGAACATGAACCGTTAATCTTTGAAGCGAGGATGAGTGGATAGATCTATCGAGGGTGACGCCCATCCGGTTGGTGAATCCCAACCAAGTGAACGGATGCATTTCATTTGATTACATTACGGAGTTGTCGGCAAACACTCTGCGGGGCATACATTATTGAATTGTCTAGTTTCGGGGTCATGGGCTTAGAGCAATTGTAACATTATTTTTACGTGACTTGATTGTCATGCATGGTCTATACTTGTGTAGTCGTATAAAACATTTACATAAACCTATGACTTCTCACCAACATTATTGTTGACGTTTTTAGCAATGTATTTTCGTGTAACTGAGGCATTCGTGATCATGACATGGTTTAGGGACCTATATTTTGAGTCGCAAGGCGACTTACATTATGTACATTATGGCTCTTTATTTCAAAACATCGTTTGGATTGTAACATATTTGTATTTCCTTAAACTTGTTAAACCTTTTGGGACCGATGTTGTACTGATTATGTTTTATGAAATATCCAACGATGTGTTTTAAACGACACTTTAGGTCGCTCAATATAACTGTGATGTGGTGCTATGATGATCCAATGCCCCTGTGAATTCCATTCACCGCAAAATGTAAATTGGGGTGTGACATTGGTACCGAGCTACGATTATAGAGAACTAGGTTGCATCATTGACCCTAGACTATAGCTACATTATCATAGCATCTCATCATTTCATCATAGTACATGTTCATTGTTATCATGCGGATTCACTTACACTTTGTTCGAGATTATTTACATTTATTTCATATCGGTTATCACAGACATGTCTTCAGATTCTCACCCTATTACCATATCATCGGATGATGATCCATCACATTCCACTGAGGTTGTATCTTCTATCGGATCCACTGCAGCCTTCCCACTGATCATGGCCGACACTGAGACCGAACCCTTCGAGGAGGGTGAAGTCGCACCTACACCTCACGTTAGCCCGGCTCTTAACCCATTGCTTGCACCACTACCATCGCCACTACTACCACCATCATCACCGTCATCGTCATATTTTCTTAGAGATCCTGTACCCGCATCGGACTTGCCGCCCAAAAGCGCGCGACGCTTCGACATCCCTACACCACCGCCGATCGAGCCCGAGCCGCCTGCTAGATTTGAGATAGGCGAGAGTTCTAGGCAACGCCGCACGACACCTTCCACGAGGCATTAGGTGCCCGTGTCGATGCACGCAGCGATTCTGATTGATAGTTTGACTCGACAGCTTGGAGGAGTTGTCGGTTGATAGGATAGAGCCCATCGCCGAGGAGGTCGAGGGTTTGATATTAGGCAGGGTTAGTATTGACTTAGAGTTTCGTGGTCTTGACACCGCAGATTGAGGATAGGAGCACATCACGGAGTTGCGGCAGGAGATGCCTGAGTTGTTTGACAGGACTGATATGGCACGTGATGAGTTACAGAGTCAGTCACAGGAGTTAGCTTTAGCTCGTGAGCGTATTGTCACTTTGCAGGGTCAGATGGATGAGATGAGGAGTTTGATTGATAGTTTGGTTATTCAGGTTCGCGATCTCCAGGATCGAGCCGGCGGAGCACCATGAGGTGCCTTATGTAGACATTTGTCATTGTATAGTTTTGACCATTAGTATCCTAGTCACGGGGTGTGTGACGTAGTTTAAAGAACTTGTTGTATTTTGGTTGTTGTACAAACAAATGTATCAAGTATTGACTCTACTATGTAGGAATGGTTATTATTATCTATGACATCGGTCCATGTAGGCCGAAATTTTCATGTATATTATCCACGTGTGTTGTGATTATATTTGTGATATTTCGTTATTGTTCTGCCAGATTCCATTTATCTTTATGCATGATGTGGTTGTGGATATATTTGCATGATGGTTGTTTCTACTTACGAGTTCTCATGATTGTTTCATCTTGTGATTTTGAAGAGTTATGGCATCAAGAAAGCTACATTGAGATGACTCAAGCAAAGAATTCGAAATTGGTGAATGATAGCATTGCCAATGCACTTAGAGTCGAAGAGAAACAATGATCTGCTGTTCTTCTTCAAGCTGGCCGCCATGTCTGAAGCGCTAGTCTAGTCGCTACTACTTGGTAATGCCGGAGGATCCGGGGTTAAGAAATGTTCTTACAAAGATTTCAAAAGTGCCGAACCCACTAAGTTTCGAGGTACCGAGGAGCAACAGAATGGTTAGATGGTTTGAAAAGTTGAGTCGGTATTTTGCTTTGTAACCGTCCGGATGACAATGAGTTAAGTATGCTACGAGTACTTTACTCGATGGAGCGTTGTCATGGTGGAATTCATACGCTCAACCAATTGGTATGGAGAATGCTTTTAAGCTTTCGGGAGGAATTTAAGAGCACGGTGACTAAAGTTTTGTCCTCGACGTAAATAAAAAGTTAGAGACGGAGTTCTATGAATTGGTCACGATTGGTTACGACATTGACACATACATTCGGAGGTTCCAGGAATTAGCTGCATTATGCCCATCAATGGTTTCTGATAATGAAAAGTTGCTAGAGGCTTTTATTGGAGGACTTCCCGAAGTGATTCAAGGAGACGTGACATCTTTTGATCCACAAACAATCGAAGAAGCTATTCGAGTTACTCAGAAGTTGATGGCACAAGTGGTGAAGCGAGGCAAGTACACCACCACTAATCGAAACAACAACAACAACTCCAACAACCGTTTCAACAATAATCGAGGCAACTACAACAACAACAATAGCAACAACAACAAACGCAAGTGGGACAACACAAGGGGTAGGAATGCTACTCAACAACCGCCCAAGAGGCAAGAGGTTGCTAAGGTTTATGCCGCGGGTCAAAAAGAAGGAAAAGGATATTCGGGGGTTTTGCCGAAATGTAACAAGTGTTTGAGCCACCATAATCCGGGTCGATGTCCTGATCCGTGTGAGAAGTGCAAGAAGGTTGGTCACCGTACTAGGGATTGCAATGCACCACAAGTTACGTGTTTTGGTTGCGGGGAAATTGGACACTACAAGAGGGATTGCAAGAAGGGAAAGAATCAAGCAAATCCGAATCAAGGAGGTATGGCACATGGAAGGGTTTATGTTATTGGAGGCGGAGAAGATAAGGAGGACCCGAATGTCATCACGGCACGCTCTTCTCAATAATCGTTATGCTTCAGCTTTTATTTGATTCGGATGCCGATAAAAGTTTTGTGTCATCGCATTTGCACCTTTGCTCAACATTAAACCAACTACATTAGACATATCATACAACGTCGAATTAGCTAATGGTAGCGTGGTTTGCACCAACACCATTGTTCGCGGTTGCACATTCAATTTTCTTAATCATCCTTCAACATAGACCTCATGCCCGTAGAGCTTGGTAGTTTTGACGTCGTCATTGGCATGGATTGGTTATCTAAGCATCGCGCAAGATCATTTGTGATGAGAAAGTTGTACATCTTCCTACAACGCGAAACTTTGATTATTCGTGGGGAACAGTGGAACTCGAATTAGTATCATATCGAGTATCAAAACGGAGAAGTACATTAAGAAAGGTTGTCTTGCTTTCTTAGCTCATGTAACCGAGAAAAGTCGGAGGAGAAGCGACTTGAAGATGTTCCAATTGTCCGTGAATTTTCCGAGGTATTTCCAGGATTTACCGGACTTCCACCGCACGTCAAGTAGAGTTTCAAATTGACTTAGTGCTCTGAGTCGCACCGATCGCATGAGCACCGCATCGCTTAGCGCCATCCGAAATGCAAGAGTTGTCTAATCAATTACAAGAGCTTCTAGACAAAGGATTCATTAGGCCGAGTTCATCGCCGTGGGGAGCACCGGTCTTGTTTGTGAAGAAGAAGGATGGATCCTTCCGAATGTGCATAGATTATCGAGAGTTGAACAAGCTAACGGTGAAGAATCGTTATCCACCCCCCAATTGACGATCCGTTCGATCACCGCAAGGTTCCAAAGATTTATTCCAAGATTGATCTTCGTCGGGTTATCATCGACGAGTTCGGGAAGAGGATTTTCCAAACAGCGCTTAGAACACGTTATGGTCATTACGAGTTTCAAGTGATGCCGCTTGGATCGACTAATGCACCAGGTATTCATGGATCTTATGAATAGAGTTTGTAAACCGATTTGGACAAGTTTGTTATAGTGTTCATCGACGACATATTGATCTACTCCAAGAGCAAAGAAGAGCAAAGAGCATTTAAGGACGATTTTAAGGCTACTCAAGAATGAGAAGTTGTATGCCAAGTTTTCAAGTGTGATTTTGGAACCACAAAGTGCAATTTCTTGGTCATATCATTGATAGTCAAGGACTACAAGTTGATCCCGCAAAGATTGAAGCCGTGAAAGATTGGCTACTCTGACGAATCCTACGGAAATTCGACAATTTCTAGGACTAGCCGGTATTACCGAAGGTTCATCGAAGGTTTTCAAGATAGCGAGACCTTTGACCAAGTTGACACAGAAAAACAAGAAGTACGAATAGGAAAGAAACAAGAACCGATTTTCAGTTGTTGAAGCTAAAGCTTTGCAAAGTCGATTTTGGCACTACCCAAGGCATTGAGAACTTTGTTGTATATTGCGACGCCGCATAAAGGACTTGGGGCTGTTTTAATGCAAAGCGAGAAGGTGATTGCGATGCTTCTCGACAACTTAAGACGCATGAGAAGAATTACACCACACATGATCTCGAGTTAGGGCCGTAGTTTTCGCTCAAGATTTGGAGACACTACCTTTATGGTACCAAGTGCACAGTGTTTACTGACCACAAGAGTTTGCAATACATTCTTGATCAGAAAGAGCTTAACATGAGGCAACGTCGTTGGTTGGAGTTACTCAGCGACTATGATTGTGAAATCAAGTATCACCCGGGGAAAGCCAATGTTGTGGCTGATGCTCTTAGTCGGAAAGAGAGGCCTAAACCTTTAAGAGTTCGATCATTGGGAATGACAATTATTTCTCCTTTACCATCGAAAATCCACGAAGCACAAGTTGAAGCACTCAAGGAGGAGAACCGACCAAGTGAAAAGCTTTATGGTATGCCCGAAAGCGCAAATGGTTTTGTGAAGAGAGCAGATGGAGTTCTATGTTTCAAAGATAGAATGTGGATTCCATTGTATGGCGGAATACGAGAATTGATTATGCATGAGTCGCATAAGTCAAAGTATTCTATTCATCCAGGATCGGATAAGATGTATCAAGATCTTAAGAAGCTTTATTGGTGGCCGAACATGAAAGCGGAGATTGCCACATACGTTAGCAAATGTCTTACCTGTGCTAAGGTAAAAGTCGAGTACCGTGCCGTCAGATTGCTCCAACAACCAGAAATTCCTCAATGGAAATGGGAACGACATTATGGACTTTGTTACTGAAACTTCCTAAGACATCGGGAGGTTACGATGCTATTTGGGTAATTGTTGATCGCCTTACCAAGTCACTCATTTCATACCGATTAGAGACTTATTCCATGGAGCAACTCACTAGACTTTATGTCAAAGAAATAGTCTCGAGGCACGGAGCACCGATTTCTATCATTTCCGACAGAGATAGTCGATTCACTTCAAACTTCTCGAATTCATTGCAAGATTCGCTCGAACCAGATTAGAGATGAGCACAAGATATCACCCACAAACCGATGGTCAAAGTGAAAGAACCATTCAAACATTAGAAGACATGCCGAGAGCATGTGTGATTGATTTGGAAATGGTTGGGCTAACCATTTGCCATTGATTGAATTCTCGTACAACAATAGTTATCATACCGATCAAGATGGCACCATTCGAGGCACTCTATGGTCGTAAGTGCCGATCACCGCTTTGTTGGGCCGAGGTAGGAGACGACAACTTCATCGCCCGTAAATGGTACGGAAACCATCGAAAAGATCGTTCGATTCATGATCGACTTAGAACCGCAAGGAGTCGATGTAAAAGTTATGCGGATGTTAGACGCAAGGATTTGGAATTTCAAGTGGGTGACAAAGTCATGTTGAAAGTATCGCTTGGAAAGGCGTGGTACGTTTTGGAAAGCGTGGAAGTTAAACCCGAGATACATTGGACCATTCAAGATTTTGAGCCGAGTTGGTCCGTAGCTTATCGACTTGATCTTCCGTCGAAACTCATCATGTACACAACACGTTTCATGTTTCAAACTTGAAGAAGTGTCTTCGTGATTTAATCGCTTGTTATTCCATTGACGAAGTTCATATTGACGACAAACTCAACTTTGTAGAAGAACTCAGAGAAATCATGGACCGCGAGGTCAAGCGGTTGAAACAGAGTCGTATTCCTATTGTGAAAGTTCGTTGGAATTCTCGACGAGGTCCCGAGTTTACTTGGGAACGAGAAGACCGATGCACATAAGTATCCACATCTTTTCACCGACACCGTTACACCTAATAACGATTGAATTCAGATGAATTCCTTTTGATGGGCGAATGTGACAATCCGTACTTTCGTGTCATTTCTCGACCGCTCATGTTTCATTATTTCAACATTTTAGTAAACTTGGTTTACTTGTTTCAAATTGCGTAACCTTGGAGGTTTAGCGGCGAATTCATGATCATGACATCACGTACATTTCATATGGACTATGATTAGTCTACATCTCATTGACATCATGTGCATCTCATTAGTACATGCACGACATTTCATTTCACCCTTCAACGCGTGATTTTTATGTTTAATAATTTTTATCGCGTGAGTTTTATTTTGATTATTTAACCCGTTACTTTCAAAAATGATCCCGAGGTATTTTTTTAAATTCACATTTAGTTTATAAAACTATATTTTAGTTTTCCTAGTGTTTCAAATTTATTTGGTATTTTAATCGTTAACGTTTAATTATTACGTCGTCTTTCTTAAAAATCTTACGATAATTATTTTATCACCCGATTTTCACAAGGAAAGTATTTTTACAATTTTTATCACCTCAATACAATCTATTTTGATTTACTAAAAACTTACTTGTACCAAAATTTCCCAATTTCCTTTACTTGTACAAATTATTTACATATTACTTACTTTTTCTACAAATTAATACACAAATAATACAAGTAAATGATTTAAAAAAAAAATATATATATATATATATATTTGGGAAGACAACCCTCCCCAAAAACCGGCCAAGGGGAGGAGTGTCTTAATTATAGTATGGTTCATGTCTAAAAATTATTACTTGCTACAAAAAGTCTTGCAACCTCAAATTATTATCACATACACCTCATTTTCTCAAAGTGTAAAACACAAAACTCTCTCTTCTTTGGCTCTATAGAACCGGCCTCCTCAAGAAATCCAAGGGATCAAGAAATTTTTGCTAAGTTCAAGTGTTATTTCAACCTAGTTTATATCCTTTTCATGGTTTTGAAATAAAAACCAAGGATATTTAAGATAATCCTTGTTACCTACACCTCTTCACTTGCACTAGTAAGCATATTCTCATCATTTTTATGTTTCCTCTTCATTTTCATATGCTTCTTATCATTTTTGGAGCTTATATGCATGTATTGTGATTTATACCATTTATTTCATGATTTTAGAACTTATATATATTTATAGTCATCCTATAATTATTCCCAAGTTATTCTTTGGTCTTGATGGTGATTAGGAACCCATGACACCCTAAGAAGGTGTATGGTAGGATTAGATTAGCTTTGGAGTTGATTTGAAGGGATTAGAATAGGTTTTGTCCGAGAAAAACTATTTTCGTAAACTATATTTTACGTTCTGTCCTTAAAATGAATTTCTGGAAAAACCCACTGATGGTACGACATTTTGACCTTGATAATTAGAAAATATACTTTAAAACGAATCCGTGGCCGCTTGAACGGATAAAAACGGAGTTATAACGAGGCCGTGGTGAATTTTTAAAGTTTGACGACGAAAAGTATATTTTTCTGAAAAAGACAGCATGCAGTTTTTACATATTTCGGATCAAAAACGAGCCTTAAGCTTCACAAATTATTTCGACTAGTCAAAAATATGTTAGTTTACTTCGATACGAAGCTAAGGACATATTTTACGTAGAAAACGGATTTAAAACGACAAATATATGGCCGTTTTCATAAAGTTGCCGTAAGTATTATTTTCTGAAAAATTATATTATTTCTATGTTACAAGTAATTCATTAGCTCTATCGTCCATGTTTGCGGCAGTTTTTAACCATGATGCAAAACTTTTTATAACAAAGTGTCTTCTAGTAAAATCAAGTTCACCGCCATATTTTCAAAACAAAAGCCGCTTTGTCAAGCGGAGTTATGGTGAATTATTTACGGATGTTCAAACATTGGCCGAAACTCATTTTCGCACACAATTAGCAAAACCACCATCTTTAGCCTTTGATATCTTTATGATCGAGACCTTTTGAACGAAAACTCCTGAACTGAAACTTTTAGATATCGATACAAACTTTCCAAAACCGTCGAGTTCGTTCTCTAACGATCGACGTACACCATTTTACGACCACTTGTCCGAGCCATTTTGTTGATTTCATGGTTTTCCGACGACATTGTTTTGCATTTAAAAGTGGTAATTTCACCAAAATCATTATAAAACCATTGTAGGATGACATTTTGACGAGAAACATGTAAAGTCATTTTGAAGGGTCAAGGCGTCAAAAGAGTATTTTTCGACGACGAGTAATATTTTCAAAACTCGTAAATGGTATAAATAACATAATGAAGTGCATGCATAGCATTACATTGCAACTCATGACATATCATATCATTGATAATAGGTCCCGTTGACGATAACATTATAAACCTCAGTGTACTCACTTTTGCCGTTATTCCGGTTTATCCAAGTGAGTTTTCATAGACCTGCTTTTACATGCTTTCGATTATTTCAAACCCACGGGAGAATACATTGCACTACATTTTTTTGTACGATACCAAGTATGTTAAATTCATTACATTGCTTAAGTTACCACATATGCCAACTTGAAAGTCCCGATGATTGAACATGAACCGTTAATCTTTGAAGCGAGGATGAGTGGATAGATCTATCGAGGTGACGCTCCATCCGGGTTGGTGAATCCCAAACCAAGTGAACGGATGCATTTCATTTGATTACATTACGGAGTTGTCTCGGCAAACACTCTGCAGGGCATACATTATTGAATTGTCTAGTTTCGGGGTCATGGGCTTAGAGCAATTGTAACATTATTTTTACGTGACTTGATTGTCATGCATGGTCTATACTTGTGTAGTCGTATAAAACATTTACATAAACCTATGACTTCTCACCAACATTATTGTTGACGTTTTTAGCAATGTATTTTCAGGTAACTGAGGCATTCGCATCATGACATGGTTTAGGGACCTATATTTTGAGTCGCGGCGTCGACTTACATTATGTACATTATGGCTCTTTATTTCAAAACATCGTTTGGATTGTAACATATTTGTATTTCCTTAAACTTGTTAAACCTTTTGGGACCGATGTTGTACTGATTATGTTTTATGAAATATCCAACGATGTGTTTTTAAACGACACTTTAGGTCATTCAATATAATCGTGATGTGGTGCTATGATGATGAATGCCCCTGTGAATTCCATTCACGCAAAATGTAAATTGGGGTGTGACATTTTCATAATCCATTAAGATGAGAAAGAGCAACAAAAATTGTCAATGTTTTTTAACGTCTAGATGGTGATTAAAATAAATGATATAAAGTTAGTTCATATTTCATAGTTAACCATCACAAGAACATGGTGAAGTTAATAAGGTTAGCACTGCAGTTTTATATTAGTTTTGTTTTTGGTTCTGAAACCCTTGTTGGCAAATGTAGGGGCTTGGTTAATGGCATAAGGGCTTTGCACATTAACAATGTTGCAATCGGAAACCTCCATATTAATGATATTTTTGTGGATGAACGTTGAAATGTCAAGATTGCCCCAATTAATCAATCAATGGAATTTCACACATCCAAGGACCAAAATGAAATTGATCGAGAAGGGTTATATAAATGATAATTTTACTGGGATTTTGATGAACATTGTTATTTGTGTTGGTTTTATGGATATAAATTAGTAGACGTGAGTTAGGATCGAACTCGAGACTATGGGATTGCACACTTTACGTATGAGAATTTAAAGTTAATAATTAAATATAAATGTTATATTTATTTATTTATTAAACGAAATAATTAACGGACGTTAAGTAATTAATGTAATGGACTAACGGTCGTTAAATGTTTATGGAAAAGGATCAAATTGCAAAAGTTGGGAAGGTTCCGGAATCCCTAAGGGATACCTAGAACCGATCGGCCATCAAGAAAAGGAAACAAGGACCAACTTGTTCACCAAGTTTACTTGGGTATATATACAAGGATAGGGGTCTTGTTTTTCTATCTCTTGTGCTCATTAGCTAAACCCTAAAAACTGTTTTGTGTGTGTTTTTGTCTCCAAAACCGGTCGACACCTTCATTAGGGTCGATCCAAAGCTTTTCCACAATACAAAGTTATTTGTTTGATAAAAACTAGCGGTACTTTAATTCGGTTTAGTACGTGTGTACAAGAACTTAGTAATAACATACTTTTGTTATTATCTTGGATTGAATTACAAAACGGTAAGGGGTAATTCACATAATCCTAACTAAATCAAATTAGGGTTCATCCGTTGCTAGTTTGTGGATTTGATTCTTGTTCGGCTAGAATCAACAAAGGTACGCATATTCTTTATGTTAATTAATTATTCGTTAATACATCCTTAACGCTTCGCAATATTACTTTGATGTTTTGGTGATTATTTATTTGAATGTCTTGATATCTAATTCCAACGAGTGGCATCACGAGTCATTGGTTTTAATGAGTAATTAATTACATAAACGCGTAATAAAACAAATACTTGTATGTTGTTTGCTATGTTAATCTAGGGTTTATGTTTATTTATGTTTTGGTCAATTTTTTTTTATAAATTGGGCGTACCATTTTTTAAATCGACATATACATAAATTTTTAGGGTTTTTAAAATTGTTTGCTAACCTTATTAAAACCTAGAATTAATATTGATTACGTGATTAATTCATGAATAATTTGTTATGTGTCATGGAATTTTATATGCGATCTTGTGACTTACTTGTATAATTGTTATGATATCCATGATTATACATGCATGTTAGTCATGGATAAGTTGCTTTGATATATTGTTTAATTGTTGAGACATATTTATTTATGATAAATCTTGAATTGGGAAGACTCAATTAATATATTAATGAATCAATTATGTGCAATTTGGTATAAATTAATTAAGGGTTTACGTAATCGATTCATCGATGTATGTGGCTCACTTTCTATTGTCGGAGTGAAAACCCTAAATTAATATATACATTAATTTAACCTAGATGTTGATTATTAATAGGATTTTATCGAATAAGTTGCATGTGGCTACTTGTTTACACGTATAAATTGTTTATTATGTGCGCATTGTTTTTTAGTAGTTTATTTTTATTTATTACTTGTTTGTTTATTATGTTAGACGTTTTAAGCAAAGGGTAATTTTGAATAGAAAAATAATACGGACTAAACAATGGCTAAATTTAATTGTTTTGGAAGAGTTGTTGTCAATATAGTTTAATTGATTGGTGACTTTGGTACAATGACCGAACGGCTCACCCATTCGAATGAACTAATAAAAGGGTTTAAAAGTGCGATAGTCACAATCGAATGGATGTCTTAGGTTGTGCTTTAGCGCATGCACGGTCCTCTCACTCGTAAGTTCGAGTGGAGCTACTTAGTAAGCCATATAAATGTGCAAGCTCATCTTAAGGGCGGTTAGTTTTAATTCCATGCGCCACTTCTGTGGTAATTATCCGAAACACTAAGTGTTTACACTTATGCAAAAGTACGGTATAATGGATGATAATTAATACTAAATTCCTTGATTGGTGAACCCAATACCTCAATCAAAACTTTGATAATTTGATCTTTATGAATTGGTAATAAAAGTTTTTATTAAATTTATGCTACAAGATGAATGCATGACATCTTTGTACATATTTGATTTGACCACATAAAATCAAAACTAGTACCCTTTTAAAATTAAGAATATGCCATCTAATTAAAAGGAACACTTGAAGTTGCAATTTACGCCATGACAAGATTTGGCGAGATTGTGATGGAGAGGTAAATCTCTATGTAAAGTCGACCTTACATGGACATATTTGCGCTTCTTTAAGTTAGACACTTAAGTTGAGTAGGAAGTGAGACTGGACTCAATGGCATAAGATGGGATGAAACATGTTTATATTTGCAATAGCGTTGGAAAATATAAATCCCATAATGATCTAGGAGTTGGAAATTGTTTGCCAATTAATGTTCGACAGTTACCTTATTATATGCGTTCGTTGCTAGCGCATCAACCGATGTGATGAACCTATGATAATTTGGATCCTAGTTTTAGAAAAATTATATGGTTATATGTTTAATATTACCGTTGGGTATATTTATTTTCTTGAAAAGTGTATTATCAAAAATACTAATACTTGAACTTTTTTCCGAGAAATGGCTCAAAACACCGATAACACTAACATCGCTCTAAATTTCGCTCAAAAGTTTTTGATCGAGAAAAGTTGATCGCTCTAAGAATTTCAATGATTGGCACCGCTTTGAGAATTGTCGTAGAGTTCTTGATCCGTATGAAATATCTTTATGAACCTTGCCTCTTTGAACCAACGGTCCTGGCTACTCAAGCTCAAAAGGACGAGTGGAAACTAGAGTATAAGCGTCATAATGATGTGGCTTGTCTTATGTTGGGAACAATGGAATCGCTCTTCAAAAGCGATTCGAACATTATTTCCCATATAATATGCTCAATGAACTTCAAACTATGTTTGAAAAACCAATGCCGTTGAGATTTATGACTTGACCGACGCGTTACAAACAGTGTAGGCGGGAGAGAGGTAAACCCGTAAGTGCTCATGTCTTTGGAAATGAAAGGTTACATGGACCAGCTAAAAGCACTTGGCAAAACTTATGAGGATGACATGGTCGTGAATCGATTAATAGATCCCTTAACAAGGATTTTAATGGTTTTGTCGAAATTTCAATATGCACTGCGTGGGAAGACGATTCTCGACCTACACGCATTGCTCATTGATTATGAGAAAGGGTTGCCTCAAAAGGTTCCTACCGCCTGTGTACTTGCTATTCGAGGTGGAAGAATTAATAAGCCAAAACGCGCGTGCGAACAACAAGAAGGGGAAGGGTAAGGAAAGGTTGACAAAGGCAAACGGTGATGGCCTATCAACCTCAACCCAAGAAGAACCCTACTCCTAGGAAGGATAATCCTAAAGGATCAAGCATGCCACCATTGCAAGACAATTGGGCATTGGAGAGAAACCGTGTTTCTATCTTGATGAATTGCGGACAAATAAGATGAACGCCGGTCCTCGGGCGCCCGGTACTTGTGTAATTTATTTGTCATTGAATTATTTACTCTAAATCATAATAATTCCCGGGTATATGATACGGGTGTGGTATTCACATTTGTAATACAACGCAGGGTTTAGAGTGAAGAGGAAGCTTGCCTATGGGGAGCAATATCTCACGCGTGGAAATGGCACACATGCATTTGTTGAAGCTTCATAGGAACGTTTAGTTTAGTATTGCCTTCGGGCTTAGTACTGTTATTGAACTATTGTCATTACGCACCTTCTATAATTAGAGGTGTTGTTTCCTTTTCAAGTTTGTTGGATGATGGTTTTACTCATACTATTTCAAGTAATGGAATTGATGTTTCTTTAAATGGTGTATTTTATTTTAAAGCAATTACTGTGAATGGTGTGTTTGAAATTGATATGATTGGAAATGAATCTAACAATAATAGTAATTCAATGTTTAGCATTAACAAGAAGATAAAGTTAGACTTGAATTCTTCTTATCTTTGGCATTGTAGACTTGCTCATATAGGCAAGGCTCGCATGCATAAGCTACAACAAGAAGGGCTTTTGCAAAATATCAATGATGAATCATTTGATAAATGTGAGTCATGCATATCCGGAAAATGACTAAGAAACCTTTTCATAGCAATATGAAGAGGGCTTCGATCTACTTGGTCTTATTCATACCGATGTGTGTGGACCACTTAGACATGTGTCAAAGAGAGGTGCTAGCTACTTAACCTTTACCGATGATTTCACCGTTATGGTTATGTTTATTTACTTAAGCATAAACATGAGGTGTTAGAAACATTTAAGGTTTTCAAAGTCAAGTAGAACCGCAATTGGGAAAGAAGATTAAAGCTCTTCGATCCGATAGAGGAGGCGGTATCTAAGCCAAGAGTTTAAAGATTACTTAGGCGAGAATGGAATTGTCCAGAATCTCACTTCTCCATATACTCCACAACAAAATGGTGTATCGAGAGAAGAAATCGTACATTGTTGGACATGATACGATCTATGTTTAATCTTACCACTCTACCTTTATCCTTTTGGGATTATGCTTTAGAATCTGCTGTTCGATTCTAAATATGGTTCCCACAAAGAAGGTTGATAAGACACCATATGAAATATGGCATGGTAAAGCTCCTAACCGTCTTATTTAAAGGTCCGGGGTTGCGGGCGTATGTTAGACGTGACTCGGCAGATAAACTTCAACAAAGATCGTAAAGTGTATCTTCGTAGGATACCCTAAGGAAACTATGGGTTACTACTTTACTATCCAACCGAGAATAAAGTAATTGTTGCTAGGTATGGAGATTTTCTTGAAAAGGATCTCGTATCTCAAGAATTCGATGGGAGAGTTTATGATCCGGAAGATGATCATGAAGATGCATTACCTTCGAAAACACTAACGCATTTCCGTAGAACCCGATAGTCCGGGTCCTCCACCGAAGTTGAAGTGATTCCCGTCGTGATCCGTAAGGAATATACGTGCACCGAACGCCTATGTCTTAACGTAGAGGTTGAGGAAACTATGTTAGGAGATCTTGGAGAGCCTACTAGTTATAAAGTCGCCATGGCAAGTCGACAAGGCAAAATGGCGGTTGCAATGAATGGGAAATGCAATCCATGAGAGAAAATGAAGTCGGGTAGAGGTTGACTTACTCCAAACGCCTCGGTGGTTGGGAGTAAGTGGCTCCAATCAATTAATAAAATATGCAAATCAACTTCCTTTATTAAAAGCAAAGTCACAAACACCCTAAACTACGCATATTTTATAGGAAAATGATTAGGAGACCTAATTTGTATGCCTAAATTCATGCCTAAACATATGTGTCATGATCTTGATGGTTTGTGAAAACGTATGCCCCTTGGTTGTAGCCATCAGGATGATAACACATAGGCTTAGGCATGAATTTAGTCATATCTTTTAGGCCTCCCAATCACTACTCTATTTTTTAACATTACACCTAGGTACACCGCTAGGTAAAAGGAAAATGGGTACTACATGATAAATATTGACTGAAATATTAATGCCAATAGTGTGGTCGAATAGTCAATTGCTTTACGATCATCAATGTGGAGATCTATACTACTTTATAATGCATTTAGGCCTTCTAAAATTAGAAGGCTTAAAAATTCAGACTTTTTTACTTGCTTATTATGGAAAGAGTTTTTCTAACCAAAAATTAAGATAAGGAGCTCCAATCATTAGATGACATGTGTCACTTCTTAACAAACTACAAGCCTAACTTCTAACAAACTCCAAGCCTAACTCCTAACCACTAAAAATTAAGATAAGGAGCTCCAATCATGAGATGACATGTGTCACTTCTTAACAAACTACAAGCCTAACTTCTAACAAACTCCAAGCATAACTCCTAACCACTAAAAATTAAGATAAGGAGCTCCAATCATGAGATGACATGTGTCACTTCTTAACAAACTCCAAGCCTAACTTCTAACAAACTCCAAGCCTAACTCCTAACCACTAAAAATTAAGATAAGAAGCTCAAATCATGAGATGACATGTGTCACTTCTTAACAAACTACAAGCCTAACTTCTAACAAACTCCAAGCCTAACTCCTAACCACTAAAAATTAAGATAAGAAGCTCAAATCATGAGATGACATGTGTCACTTCTTAACAAACTCCAAGCCTAACTCCTAACAAACTCCAAACCTAACTCCTAACCACTAAAAATTAAGATAAAAAGCTCCAATTATAAAATGACATGTGTCATTTCTCAACTAAAAATTCATCTTTATTTTTAAATTAAAATATTTTTTTATCTACTTATTTTTTTTATAATCTAATTTCACCATATTTTCTAAAATTTTATGCTCTTTAATTCAACATCCATTTTGATATATTTTTATGAGTTTTTAGTTTTTATATTTTTAATGGGTTTATTTTATTTTAATTCAAATTTTTACAACTTTAACCTTTATTTCATTTATTTCAATCAATATAATCTTGATTCGTCAAAATCATATACTTTTGGGGTAGTGTTTGACGCGTAAGAGATTGCGAGGGTATTTCTATATGCGGGAATAATGATGTCGCGGAAAGCTACGGAAAGTTACGGGTAACCCAAACAAACACTTACAACTAACACATATACATTCGAAGTGTTGTGAAACGAATTCACTAAACGGGTAAGCAAACACATATAACTATACTTATCGCCGCCGCTATGCGCGAGTACCCGGTTAGTAAGCTTAAAAGTATGCAAATTCGTCTTCTTAAAGCACACATGCATGGTTTAAAAGTATGAAAATTCGTTTTCTTAAAACAAAAAGTCGCTTTAAGATCGTTCCACACTAAAAAAAACAATACTTGTACATCACGAAAATAACTTCTATATGCATGGATTGCAATGTATTTATTTATATATTGTTAATTTGTTATTAAGATCGTTTTTAGTATCTATATTTTAATCCATTCGATATAGTACGTACGGTATACTCGTTTAATCTCGTATACTCATGTAAATATAAATATGCTTTAACTCCTGTTTACGTAAATTTTTCTTGTGTCTCTTGTCAACTACCCTTGTTAATTTTTTATAATGTTGTGTCTTTAAGCGAATAATATAAGGTCCATTTTGGACTAGAGACTACCTAAATTGACCTTGTATGTAATATGTCATTTTACGAAAATTATACTTAACGACTTATCATGTTATCTTACATAATCAACCAAAACTTCAATTGTGTAATTTAGTGTGTTGTGTCGAGAATTGCAACCCGAATCCAATCCGTAAACCGTTAGTTTGTTGTTAAATCCAAGCATGTCACGTAACATGGAGGGTTATTTTTGTCTTTAACCAACTTTATCTTCAACCTCCTTTTTCTCTTCAATATCTTTTAAAGCACATTTGGTAGAGAAAATTTCAAAATTTGAAATGAAGTAAAAAATAAAAATTCAGATAAATAAAATTGAGTAAAAAATTTATTAAATTTTACTATTTGGTAGCGTCAAAGAATTAAAGTAAAAACTAATCACAAATTTGTATATTCAAATAAAATATACAAATCAAAGTCTTTATAATCATTACTCTCCCACAATCACGCATCCGGTAGTGGATGTGGCCATGTTGGTTCGACGACGGTTGCCAGTGGTGGATTTGGTGGTACGTATGATGGAGGGGTGTTTACAGGACGGTTCGGCTCGATTCGGTCAGAGATTTTAACTATCCATCGCTGAACGGGTAGTTCATTTACTAAGTGGGTAACCGAACATACGGGTACCCAAAATGAGCGGTTATCCGCGGTTCGGATCACAATTAACCATTCTAAAAAATCAATCGGATCAAATCAGATGACCAATAATATAAGTTAGAACGTGATATGTCATTGTAGTAAAATTAAATAACATTAAAGAGATTAGAGTCATATTAAATTTGTTCCGTCTCAATAAAACATTCAAATTATCATAAGTAACAAAATAACTAAGTATTATTTATTTGACGTTTATAGGGTACGATCACTTTAATATGTAATCCATGGTAGCTAGTAAATGATCACATTAGGTAAGTAAATATGTGTTATACGATACAAGTAGTGTAATAATATAGTTAATAATTGTACATTTTTATGAATGGTTTGTTGAAACCTGCATGTACACGATTCGGTTCGGGTAACCACGGATAACTAAAAGTAACCGTGATAACCGGGTTTTTCTGGTTTCTGGTTTTCTCGGTTTCGGTTTCTTCGGTTATCGGTTTTTTGCGGTTTCGAATTGAGCAGATCTGCTCAATTTGTCGATTTCTCGGATTTTTTAAACACCCCTTTATGGTCGTGATATGGCGGTTGTGGATTTGCTTGTGAGGATAGTGTGAATCTAGAGTATGGTTGATGGTGATGGTGGCTGATGATAGATTTGGACTCGTGATGAGCGGTAAGAATGGAGGAGATGATAGATTTGGACTCGTGGTGAGCGGTAAATTTAAAATGGGTTGATTTTATTTTCTAGTTGGAGTTAGGAACCTGATTATTTCTTTGTAGATAGATTTATTAATGTTGATTGATAAAACATAAGAATGTAATACCAAAATATCAATTATGTTTAAGAAAAAAAGGTTATAAAAAGGTTTAAAGTCAACACGCATGTGTTATTTAAAAATTTATTGTGGGAAATCAATAGAAATTCGAACTTGGAAATCAATTTAAAGCCCACTACGAGTATTTTGTTGACGATCCAACTTAATTAACGCTATCCTATATATCCGACTCCATACATATTGTATAAACTAATAAAATACATAAAGCTTCATGCAATTTATATGCTAAAAAGTTAATGATACATATGATTTTGCCGGACCGGACCGGACCAACAGGTTTAACCAGAAACCGGAGTCGTCATCAGTTCAGCTAGCTAATAAAAACTGTCAGAAAATGAACCAGAGGAAACTACGGTTGAACCGGCCCGAACCTGGATCATTTTATTTTTGTTTTTCTCCGATTAATTAGCTCGCTATTATTATTTTATTGATGCCTGACAGAATACCCGCTGTCACAACGCGCTAATAGTGTTTTAATATTTAGAACCAGATTTCAAATTTCAGATTTCAGCTAACAGAAAAAACAAAATACAATTTAGGTGACAATGTGGACCATGCAATGAATATGATATGTTTGTTTTAATTTGACGTTGAAACCTTGGTTGTTGAGAGCAAAAGATAGCTTTGCGTCTTAAGTCATATTAGTAGAATTTAGGGACCGGGAAATAGCACACGTTTGTCATTGAATCAAGTTATTATTGCAATTTTGTAAAATCCAAGTTAAGAAACTCGAATAGTTTGTTACAACAAAACTAATTTTAGATTATAACTCTAAAAACTAATCTAAAACCTTAATCATCTTGTAACCAGCAAGTACTGTGTTTATGTGTATCTATGTAAGAATCTTGTAATAAAGATGTTTTATAGGGATTCAAGAAAACAGCTTCAAAAAGATGGGAATTTCAACATGAGAAGTTTCGAAAGGGTTGTGAACACCTTCTCATGGAGATCACAAGAAAGAAATGTGAGCCAAGTGCATTTCCGCAATATCTCAAGCCGTCTTCTGGAGATACCACTAGCAGTAACAATAATCTTCAAACGCCATCGTCATCATCCATGGAAGAAGAGAACATGTTGTTACTTTTGGACGAAAACAAGAACCTCAAAAGAGATAATATGGAATTGCAAATGCAAATACAACATTATAAATCATTGGAAATAAAGCTATCGGAATGTGCATCTCAATACATGGGTAGCAATCACCAATACCAGTGACGATAGCGATTAAGTTAGAGGTTGCAGTTACATGACTAGACTCGTGTTCAGCTAAGGCCATTGGGGTTTGCTGAGCATGAAGTCTATTTGAGCTTTTCTCTTTCAGTCATTTCATACCGCTAAATCAACCAAAAAATGGTTGTATATCTGTGTATGCAAACATACACTCAAATTGTCGATAAAATCAAGCACAATTTGTTCATATTAAATAAACCTAATTAAGTGATCCCTCTCACTTGTTTTTCTAGTTTCTTGAGAAATTTAATTGTTGTAAGAGATAATACTTAGTTGCAAATGTTGCAAAAGATGCCAAGTGTTCTCCATTCATAGATATAATGGCTTGTCAATTATATTTTCTAATTTGATTGGTATAAAAATTATTCAAGTTTCTCAAAGTTACTGTGACATGAATGACATGATGTACACTCAGTTTTTCAAACCAGTTACCTTGGTTTGACATGTATGCAGACTAAACTGACTGAGTGCTCAATTCTTGGCAAAACCGGCAAAAACTGGTTAATTATGTTTCTGTCGCAGTTTTAGGCCATTTTCATGGTTGTGCTTGAATGTCGATATCGTTTAGAGGTAGTGAGAAACCAAGAAGAAATAACTCCCTTTAACTTATGTTGAAATATAAAAGAGGCTTGAAAGACAAACAGAAAAGGGCTATCGATGCAGCCTTCTAATGAGATAATCCAGACACATAAGACTTGTAGTAGGTTTTATAATTATCAGTCAAGTTTCATGAAGCATATATCTTACAAGTTTAGTCTCAAACGATATATAAGATATTCTAATATACAGGAGAATTGCATATATAATGTCATCTAGGCAGCCATCTCAACTTCATTATGATGTGTGTGTGGCATTCTAGAGGTTGCATTCATGCTAGCTACCAAACTAGTAGCCTAGTAGGTGTGAGCTTGGAGCCTAAACTGAACAGGACAGAAAACGGAATGTGCAGAAAATGACGATCATGGACGGACTGCAACATTCCGGTTCAGTCTCCAACCGAACCCAGAACCAAATTATATACGCAAAAAATATCTTGAAGAGTTAATGATTGTATTATCTTTACTTCTAACAAAGAAAATCGATTATTACACAATCTTCTGTTTTATATTTTGTTCGAATACAACCAAATATCCTGAAGGGGAAGCTGTTGACAATTCTTACATTTTAAAATCTTCTTTTTAATCAAAAAGTTATACAGCGGTTATAAATCATATTGTAGATTAACTTTGAATTTAAGCTTGCCTCATGGAACCATCAATGAAGACAGCTTCATGGTTTATATATATCAAAAAGTTACAGTACATCGCAATATAGGAAGATTTGACATAAGTCTAAGGACGGCTTCACTAGCTTCCTCTATAATTTATATGAATTGAATTCACTTCAAATTCTACTTCTGCCTAACTTTAACTGTCTCTTTGATTATTACATTTTTTTCCCAAGGTAAAGATTTATTCACGTCGTAACGAGGGAGACAATAAAAACATTGCGTTTTCATTCACCAGACGTCAACGACAAACGAAATACTCGTGATCAGTTTTCTTACGTGCCCCATCCTCAAATATCACCTTTATTTATGCAGACAAAACAAATCACACAAAAAGCGCATGCAGATTTTCATCATATAAATGCCAGCAGGCATCAATGAGTTCCCAGTACCAAACGACTGTAGTAAGTTATAGCAACAATGGCAACACCTACCAGACAATTGGTTTGCATAGCCATTTTAGCTCTCTTTAGTTCAACACTTGCATTGGCTCATGTGGTCAAGCCACTACCCGAATCCGGATTGGCTCATGTGGTCAAGCCACCACCTAAATCTGCTGGATTACGGAAACTCCAGATGGACAGAGATAGTGCACCTCAAGTTAACAAATTTGGGGCCAGTGACTCGACGCTTAAAGCTGATGAACACGAAAACGTACAAAAGGATATGACCGAGGCCAAAACTATCCATTTTGGTGGTGATCTTGGCATGTATGATAGTGGAGAAGGCAGAGGCATCTTTGGAGGAGGTTATAGCAGTGGTGGGTATGACAAGTCAAATACCAACTTGGGTATGGGTGTAAACTGCCAATGTAATGATAACGGGTTTCTAAAGCACTATGTCATTGACCCTGTCCACCTTCTACATATTGACACCACCGACCTCAATATGATGAAACCGGATAGTCTTAATGACATGGCTCCGAGACAATCAGGTAACTAGTATGGACGGCTAAAGAATACCCTTCTCTATTACAAATTATCTATTAATTAGTCGGCATAACTCTACTTACTATTTACTCGAAAGAACATTACTTTGTCATTTCCCAATGAATAATATTTTATAACATGTGTATTGCGCTTTTTTTATTTACAATATAGTCTGATCAGCGCCACTGTTCATTTGTAAACTAGGCAAATTCATACAAGAGATTTGGCAAACATTCAATAAATTATGCCATGTACGCTTTCATAGCTAGACTAAATAGTAAATGAGCAAACTAATTAGCTTTTGTTCTTAGTCAACTCAAAAACGTCAACATCTAACAAGATTTGCAGCTCCAACCGGGCACTAAAAAAATAACAGAATTGTTATTTCCTACTTAAGAAGCCTCAAATTTAAACACTTGATATTTGAACCAAGTTTCTTGATCTCCAAAGCTATTATCTTTGGATAAGTAACTTACGGTGTGTTGTTCAATTTCCACTAGCCTCTCTAATGACCTTGATACGTTTAAAATGACCATAGCTGGCACATTGCCACGTGTGGATATCTAATTATCTTTTCATAGTCATATAGCAATACCATGATGCTCATCTGCAAACATATTTATGGTTCATGTCAGATTATGACCTCATACATGGGTTACACATGGAAATAAATGTGAAGTAAGAAAATAAACCAAGGCTAACAAGTGTTATTTTTCCCATTTGGTTCTGGTTTGGGTTATAATGGCATAACAATAATTTGGAACTGTACGTATAAGATTGAATGGTCTTAGTTAATCGAAGCACATAGAAAACAGAAAGCGTTACAATAAGATTCAACGAACCGTCGTGTCTCTTGTTGCTCGTAATGAAAGCTCGCACGCGAGTAATGAATGTAGTGCAGACACCCATTGAAGATGCAGAATTTACCATCCATGAGAACATCATGGCTCCACATAAACATGAAAATAAAAAAAATAGTAGCAACTTTTGGGGTTCTCTTTCATGGTTAATAAAATTTATGATTAACTCGCAAATAGCGACTCTCATTTTTTATTGATCTGGATGTGTAACAACATATCCCAATGATCATGACATAGAAATTACTAGGACAAACATTCCAAATATTAGAAAAAGCAGTGTTAAATACGAAGAAATCAAAATAATGTTACCTGCCATGTGTCGGACACTCATCCAAGGAGAAAGAGCCGTGAAGGCTGAGCTCTTGTGGTGGTTTCAGGTATCCTGAAAGGCTGAAACACCACCATAAAATTTCCCCCAAAAACTTTAACGGCACCACAGTCTTCCAAAAAGTATCTGTAACTTTAATTTTTCATGTAAGATATCAGTTACACCCAACTCCACCATGTGGCTCTTATCTTTCAACTCGCTTCCAGCCTGTCCATTATAAACTCGAAGACTGTCAAGCAAATTTATCATGTCATCATTTATAACAGTACATGCACTAAAATAGTCTCAGAGATTGCCTTGTAGTAGCACTATACTTCATAACAATTACTACGTATTATTTTGTTCTTGATGCATATCGAGGCTCAACTGACATCAGAACATTGGAAGTCCCAAATATTCAACTTCCATTGAATCATTGATAATGTAATTTACATCAGCAATTGCTATATCAAAAAGTACACCAAAAGATTGTTGCCATGTAACTTTATCCAGATAGGAAACATTTTCTAACTAAAAAAATTCAAGAATGGGTTCCATTTGGTTAGTATATGAGATTGGAACACCCACATCGAAATAGTAGCTATGACATCATTAGAGGTGGATGCAAGACTAGTAGTATCACTTGGCCTATGTGTAGTATGACAACTTCTTAAGGGGATGATCCTACCAGTTGGTTTCCATTCCTTAGTGGGCATAGATCTATTCCTATTAGGACATAATTCATTAACTTTGAATGTGAAATCAGTGGGTTTCCATTGATAACCCACATTATTGAACTTTCTTCCTGTGGGTTTCCAATAATTTCTAACCTTTTTCCATATTGGCTTTCTGGCATCCTTAACCTGTTTAGCATTGCTCACATTTTTGACTGGGGATTTAACAACATTTTTCAACTCATTCACATTCATGATAAATACCAGAAACTAAACATTCATTACATCTTTTGCAAATAGTAGCAGAATTCGAATTAATTACAGTACGCTTATAGCTAATATTAGAATCAACACGATTCGTCTTATTCAACTCAAACTTATTGTTCCTAGGGTGGTCTTCTACTTTCTTCCCTTGATCACTCTTGGCTTGTGAGGTCCTATCTTGCTTTGTATTGCCTGGAGGCTTTGACCCGCTTACCATAGTGTCACTGATTACTCCTGTAGAAGGAACGATGGGATCATTAGTTGGTTTCACTACTTTCTGCATTCCTAGTCTAGAAGAGCTGGGATCTGAGATCCAAGGATGTAAATCAAAGGTCACATGCTTGACTTTAGGCATAGAACAAGGGACAACAACACTATCTTTCCTAGTACCAGATTTAGGACATAATGCTATTAAGCATTCTAAAAGTTCCTGAGATCGTTTGTCTCAAAAGACAAACCACTTAGTTAACAAACCGATTCACAAAATAGGACAAACCTCTTAGTAAACGAGACAAACCGCTTCCCAAAAACGGAATCCGAGAGACAAACCGCATAAACTTTTGAGCAAACCGCTTCAAAGAAATCTAATCCGAGGGACAAACCGCTTCAAAGAAACATTCAAAACCTAAACTTTTCAATACCAAAACACAACAACCAAGATGATTGAGGCATTCCAATTCAAAACCTAAACACTTATGATTATTCTAAACACAAAAGTACTATGAAAATTCAAACTTTAACAACAAAGTGATCCAAATGATGAAAACTACTCAAAACACATTCAAACCCAAAAACCTATGAAAACCACTAAAAATCCAAGAACATGAAAGATATATGATCAAACCATGGCTCTTGATACCAATTGTTACATATTGGTTTTCACAATCACACAAACAAGCACAATAAGGGTCGAATGGTATGTAGTTTTAGAGACAGAAAGTGGAAGAGAGTTGGGAACTTTAGTGAGACAAAGAAAAATGAATTATGAAAGCTCCAACCCTTTGCCTTGCTAGGCAAAGAGTATTTATAGGTTCATATATGACACTGCAGAAAACTAGAAGGGGGGTTGAATAGTTTTACCAATTAAAACTTGGTTTTAAACTATTTAGATCGACTTATGTCAATCTATTTAAACATGTGTGTTGGATGTTGATAGATAAACATATATAAATATGTAATGAAAGAATAAAGAGTAAGAAGCACAAAACCACAACGCGAGTATTTATAGTGGTTCGGCTACAAGGATACCTTCCTTGCCCTACTCCACTCCTCGAGTCACCTACTCGAGAGTTCGTAAAAACTACACGAGACCAACTCCTTATGGCGGAGAAGCCTTCACAACGTTTCCTACTCTTTATCCGGTACAATGCTAGATACAAGGTTCTTCCACGAGGTAGAACCAAACCTATCACAACGTCGCCTACCCTTTATCCGGTATTAGGCTAGATACCAAGTTCCATTACAATAGAGGAACTACTACCCAGCACTACACAAATCCTATCCCTAAGGAGATCCACTCCTTATGACAACATCAACAAGGATATCAATATCCTTTAACTCAATACAAATCTATCTTGTACATCGAACACTCCATATCGAATATACACATTAGGCACCTTTCACTAATGCCTTTGACTCGATCTCTAGGCACCCTTCGGTAATGCCTTGTGACTTGACTTCTAGACACCCTTCACTAATGCCTTTAGCCTTGACTTCTAAGAACCCTTCACTAGTGCTTACAATATGGACGTTCGACACCTTTCACTAATGTCTTCGTCTTGACCCTTTAGACATCTTTCACTTATGTCTTCGACACTACACTTCTAATAAGAAAGAAGAGAACTATCAACAAGACAACTTCAGTAGTCTTGATGATGAAGCATAGAAACTCATGGACTTGAGCTTGCATGACTTCAAAAGGTGGTGATCTCGCCTTTAAGAGGAACCTAGAGAATCACAAAAATAAAACTACATACATAGATCACTTGGATCTGAGGTTAGAGAGTTTATAACTCAAAGAGAAAAATATATGTGAAATGGGTGAGTAACAATGAAAAAATGGCTCACTATTTATAGAAGATAAAATGCTATTGTTCCATGGATCCCACGGATCCCTCACTTGAGGGATCCGTCCAGTGTAATCCTGGGATCCGTGGGACGCTCCTCTTTGCCCATGGGTTTTGGGTCATGGGTCATGGGTCCTAGACTTTGGACCATGGTTATTTAAGTAGAGACAATGTATCTATAAGATGCAATGCATCTAGTCCATGGGTCATGGGTTAAAAACATGGGTCATGGATAATATCCATATATGACTTATGCATGATGTCATGCAATGGGTTATGGGTTATGCCCCTTGGGTATTGGTCATGGACTTTGGGTCAAATACTTAAACTTCTACCCATTATATTACCCATTATGATACCTAGTTATGTATATATTTGCCTAATATGTAAACACTAGTTGTTGTACATATGTATTACTAAATCATAAAATCACTATTACTTTTTTAGTGTTTTATGTGAGAACGTAAATGTGTTAGTAAACTATTGGCTCAACCCATTTACGTATTTTATTTGTTTCGTTAAAATGATTTTACGTTTGTTATAGACAAAACATTAGAAGATCGTAAAATATAAATAAATGTTTTTACGGCTTATTTGTATTAACAATCTCCCCCTTTTTGTTGATGACAAAACATAAAATTACTTTATGGAAAAACTAAAATTCGTAAAAGTTTGAATTGTAGTTTTTACATTCTTCTCCTCCTTTTTGTCGAAACAAAAAGAGCTTTGAAAAGAAACTAACACATTGTTTTAAGAAAAACATGTAAAGGAAAAAGATAATGTGAAAAAGTAGAGAACAAGTGACGAGAAGTGTTCTCATCTTACCTCCCCCTTGACGAGTCCATCCCTTAGTGAGGGCGTCAAGTAAGAAAAACTACTAAGCTAATGCATTGCAACTATGTTTTCAAATGGTTTCGTCTTTGTGACGATAATGCTCCCCTTGATGATTGCAACTTTGTAAAGGGACGTCATAAAATGTAATCCTAATGAGAATTAGTTTGCAAATGATTTTACAATGTTTTGCTTTGACACAAAGCTCTTCCTAGCGTAGGGTGTCAAAGTCTTCATGTGTAAATTGAAAATCTACAAAACCAAGGTTAGAGAACAAGTATATGATACATAATTTCCTGCAAATAAGACTTAAGTTAGTACAAAACTAGTCTTCTGTTGCACGGATCCCACGGTTCCCTCCCTAGAGGGATCCGTCTAGGCAAGACGTAGGGATCCGTCTGACTGTAAACAAAATACATAATAGGTAATGTAACAAGTGATGTTATCATCAAAGTGGTATATGTATTAGAGCAACAAGCATATACTCAGAACAATGTGGTAAATATCATGTAATTTCATTTAACAAAACTAGAGATATGATGTACATGACTTTAAAAACTAAGAAAATAAACAATACATGACTTTGGATTACTACACTATCTAAGTCGTGCTTGATACTAGGACACCACTTGAATCCTCTAGCTCAAGTTTGTTTAGGTTTGATCTTGTCGAAACGTTCGAGGAGGTAATAAAACATGAAACGTTGATCTTCACGTACTTCATGTATCAAACTTTCAACATGTTGACAATGATATCAATCTTTGTCATGGCCCGGTAGTGGTGGTGGTAGAAAGGAAATATCTTGATGTGAAGGAACAAGTGAAGAGGGTTGAGGACCCTTAAAAGAAAGAGGGATTGGCGGAGGCGCATTCGAGGATGGCTCAACTAAGAATGATGGTGGTGGTAGAGAGGTGTCAATTTCCATGTGGTCGAGTGGTTGACTTTGATGATTTCTCATAATCCAAAAGGGATTATTTGATGGTGACGGAGAAAAAGAAGCCGGAGCTAGTGTTGACTCAACACCTTGATTTTGTTCCATTATTCCTCCTAAAGAGGAGAATGTTGGCGGTGGTGGAGGATGGGATGTCCTAGGAGGTAAATCCTCTAGATTGTAGAGGTGTGGTGATGAGAGTGGGGTGGTAAATGATAGGGCTCTACGCACCAAGGGTGATGGTTTAGTGGAAATGGGGTTGTTTGGTTTAGGAGGTATGGTGGTGTTTGGCATTGGTAGTTTTGTGGGAACAATCCTTTTGGGGATTGGTTTCATAGGTGGAGGAGATCCTACCATTTGTGGATTTAACGGGAGATGATTCGGTTGAGGAAATTTCGTGTATATGAGCAATTTTCTTGGGTGGTTCTTTGGTGGATGAGTTGCCACTAGGAGCTTTCCTTATGATGAGATGATTAAAAGAGATTTGCAAAGGTTTCTAAGTGCTGGGAATGAGGATGTAGATGATGATTTTAGGAGTCTTAACAAGGTGGTTTATAAAGAAAAGGATTTGGCAAGTGCATTCAAGACTTAAGCCACTAAGATCCTTTGGAATGTGATGATTAGCATGCACAAGAGTCAACTTCAGAGTTGTACTGATCTAGGGACTTAATTAAGATGAGATGGAGTGTTCAAGTTAGCAAGATGGGCTTGAGATGATTGTTTTAGCTATAGTTAGCATGAATCTGTCACCTGGATCCCACGGTTCCCTCCAATGAGGGATCCGTCTAGGCTAATCCTAGGGATCCGGCTCTCAGTAGCTAAGAAAAGGAAAAATGATGTTTGTAAAGTCTAATACCTATACCTCCTTGAGTGTTTCAGTCTTCCTAAGTGTCTTAAATGAAAGAGTACTTAAATGATCAAGGGTAATGAGTCATGTAGCTCATGATTGCCTTTTATGGAAGAAAGATGGAACTTCTATGAGTACCAATGAATGACCAAGGATGACACTAGAAAATTTTGAAGTGTCAAGTGGAGCTAAATGATCCTAAAGACCAGATAGTAACTTAAGATAATTTTGGAACATATCTTAAAAGTTATATAAAATGGAAAGACTAGAATTTGACCCATTTTGAGGTAAAGATGACTGTTAGGTCACCATTCTATCACATCAATATGTATTTCTAGAGAGAGAAAGTTTTAGAGAGAGAAAGTAGAAGAAACTAATGAAGGATTAATGAAAATGATAATTGCAATTAGAACCAACAACCCTCTCCCTTCTAGGGAGGGGGTATTTATAGTGTTTACATAAGTAGGGGTGTTTCCCCTTGGTTCTAGAAGAACCTCCTATCACAGCTCATGGGTTTACTACATGAGCTGTAAATCTAAATACAAACATTTATAAACCATAATTGTTAACGACCTATTACAAATGAAATGACCTACACTTTATAATAAAACATGTTCCTAACAATCTCCCCCTAAGGGTTGGTCATCATTTGTTGTCTTGCCTAGGTCGTTTGACGTCTTGAACTTCTTTGGCATTCATAGCTTGCGACGTCTTTGATTCATTGCATCTTTGTTCTTTGTTCTTGTTGTTGTGATCAGTTGTGAGATTTGCCTTTTATCAACATCTTTGTTGTTAGTGTTGAAAGTCTTTTCCAGCATGCTCATACTTCTCGTAAAATTGTGATTCCTACATTTGAAGCTCTCATTCTTTAACTTTGATCTTTGTCTCATAACTTTGTAGATTCTTTGACTTTGGCGTAGAATCTTTCTGAACTTTGCTTTGCTTAGATCTTAGATGAGAATGTCTTTATGATGTTGGAATGAGCATGATGAACAAATATGTTGATGATAATGATGGTGGTAATGGTCTTTATGGAACTCCTGGTCTTTATGAGTACCTACATGGAAACAGTTAGCAATAATGTTCCCGGCACTTATAGGTTCAGATTTTGAGATCGTAAACAGCATAGTGTGAGAACTTTCTCTAATCCTTGCCAAGGCCATTCCTAAATTGTATATTCTCAAAAGAGATTAACAATCCAGGTGAGCCACTGAAGTATACCGAAATATCACTCCACGACTGTAGACCGTTTGAAACCACCAAGCGTAACCCGTAAAGGATTACCGAGGCGACCTGCTGTCAGGGCTGTTTGATGTTGTCCCTGGCAGGAATTTCCATTCAATCATTGAGGATCACAATTGTGAATCCCCTCATAAATGTTCAGGCAGATTGCTAAGATCTGCGTAGGAATCTTGGAAAATGTCACTTGTGTCCTCATTGTTTGAACAATCAAGTGATGAAATATTAGGTGTTCCTAAGAGATCTTTTGATGAATCTCATGGCTCTAGACTCGATTAGTGCGCTTTGATTTTCCTAAGTGGAGACTAGGGAGAGGGTCTCCTTCTTCAATACCAACAATCTCTAAGAGAGAGTCGATAGATTACGTAGGGTTCCCTGTGAGAATGAAACAAGCTCTTTTGAGAGAACTTGAGTGGCTTAGATGGTTTAGTGCATTGCGCCACTGGGTCCATGATGACTTTGTCTTCAATACCGGTGTCATCTTGTGACAACCTGTAGCATATGATTTGAACCCGGTGTCTGCCCTAAGTTGAATAATTTGGAGGGCTACTTCTTTTCACCCTTTTTTTTAACTTTTCTTTTTAATTATTCAACTCCTTCTTTCTCCGATTCTCATTTTCTCCTTTTTCAATCATACCTAAGGACTTCTAAATACTAACTATTTGTGGTCTCCTTGGGTAGATCCCTCCGGCTCTGGCGGATCATAGGATGTTTATTCCTAAACTTAGTCACCTTTTAACTCCATGACTATCCTTTGTTGCCACAAAACCTTTTCTTGAAAATCTCTCAAGATGTTTATGATGAAAAACATATTTTGCTAACACCTTGAGAGTTTTTGGTTTTTCAAAATACTCCCCTCCACATGTGCTTATGATTTTTCTTGAAATCGCACGAGAGAGGGTAGAGCTCGCACTTTTGAATTGATCGACTCTTGATAGACAATTCCCCGCGAGACACGGTTATGTTGTATAGTTAAAGAGTTCCATTATCAGCTTTTAGGTGACAACTAGCTCTAATAACTATCTTGAAGATGTAAACTCTCCTTGAAAAGGAGGTTAGACCCGTCAAAGTTCATGTCTATTAAGAGTGTCTCGGATTGGTACCTTCTACTAGGACAAGTTTTATTTAAAACAAGTCTTTTCGATTACTGACATTTCTAAGTTCGTCAATTCATTGGTGAGATCTGAGTTGAGCACATGATGAGATTCCATAACTTCCTGATCAATAATTTTAATCACATTTCTCCCCCTCAAAAATAGCATATGTATGTTGTTTTTGAAAAAACATGTTGATTAAAATATGCTTTTTGAGGTGTTTAAAATTCCTTTGAGAAGAAACGGATTTCAAGAACAGTTGATTTTGAACAAAGATTTTGTGTTGCAAACAATTAAGAAGCTTTCGCTCCTTGTTTAGGAATATTGCACTTAGGCGTACAACGAGTTCTTTCTTTTGAAAATCGAGATTTGTTGCGAATCACAGTACCTTTAGCGTCTATTTTGTTTTTCAAATTCATTTCAGCTTGATAACATAGACCCAATCAAGTTTTTCAACAAATTCCCTTACATCAAGACTTTTAAACTGATTCATCCTGAGAAACCGTAAGAGATTAACTGCAATTCTCAACAATCTTCCCAATCCGTACTGCATGTCTTTAGAAACTTCTCCATACACTTCCTTTTGATGAAGTTTTTGAATCAGTTTCCCCCCAAACTGACAATCGTCTTCATCAGATTCAAAAATTTGATGTAGTTAACATGTCTTCTAAATTTTTACAGTTTTAAGTGCGCATCAAAATTTGTAGATGAACAGTAAACCACATCAAGCAAATCTGAATTGTCACGTAATCACAGTTGTACATAATGCGGAAAATTCGTTCGGGGGTAACATGCAAGAAATCAACAAGATCTTCTCACGTATGCAGACACTTCACACCAAAAAAACCTTGTGAGATGAAATAATACTACTTCCCCCTGATTGTTGCAGTATATCGGAATAATAATCGACTGTGTATATGCGAATACTCGATAAAATGATCGTGTGCGAGGCATCATAGTACAGTTAAAGCATCATATGTAGGTAACTTCACACAAAATAACCCAGTGAAAGTTGAAACGATAACACCGAAGTAAGACGTTTGAACCACGTATTGTCTCATTTCTTCCCCCTGATTGTAGAAACTCGTGAAGGGAAAGAGTTTTCGCAAAGAAGGCAAAGAAAGCACATGACATATACTCTCTTCCCCGATGTTTTCGATGAATCGAAACATACACCACGTATGTTGATGATGAAATCGGAGACAACAGAATGTATGTTCAATTAAGCGAACAAGTGTGAAGTACCGAAATCCGTGATAATCATCGATGATAAAACTTCTCTACTCATTTATTTAGTTGATCATCAACTATGTCATTGTAGTTGGAAACAGTTTGATCTACTGTTATCAGAGATTCGATTGAAGGTGCATTTCCAGCAACGGTTGTTGTTGTAGATTCAGGGTGTATCTAGAATTAGAATATGATCAGGTTGTGCAGCGGAAACATTAGATACAACTGAAGCACGGCTTTCTAAAGAATCTCCAAACAGTGGAGCAAAACAAAGTTTCCAATTCTTGATGATTGAGTACAATGGTGATGCAGCTGATGGATCATTATGTTTTAGACAGTGAGAAACGGGTCCTAAGTTGTTGTACTTAGAAGCCATAGCTGTTGTACCTATAAAGAAAATAGGAGGGGGCAAGATAGAAGAAACATGGATCCCCAAGGGTAACTGGGTTCCAGATGTTAGAAGCATAAAGATGTAGTGTCAATTATCTTCTTGACACCTGAACACACTGTTTTGTTGCAAATGTTTGATATCTTGCTTGTAGGAATCCACCTAAGACCAATAGTTTTAAAAACTCTACCCGTGGGTATCCACCTAAGATTAGATCTAGGAGATGTTGAAACTTCTTTTGGAAAGAGTCTTTGTCCTATATTGATCCACCTATTAGGTTTCCAAAGTTTGAGAAAGTTTGTTTCTCAGTTCAACGGGTCTATTTCTAATTGTCTGTTGAGTGCACTTAGGTTTTCGTTTGGAACTACTAGCATCATTCTGTAATACACTAGAAGGCATCACACAAGGTTGTGAACCTAGGATTCCGTCCTTTTGAAGTAGTGCCATTTTCCTAGCTTTTTCTAGACCATAGTTCTTGTACAATTCATTTGTGCCATATGAATGTTTAATTTTAATGCTTGGTTTAGACACTGTTCTCGAACTAATCCTAGAAGAGCAAGGTGCAGCTACTTGTTGAGGTTTAATAGAGACAGAAGCATTTCCCTTAGGCGAAGAATGTGGAGTACTGGTTTTGACAAATCATTATTCTCAACAACTTGAGAGGCAAACCGTGGTTTTGAAGATTTTGGTCGTCGATTTAAATGCGGGTTGTCTAACAACCGATTGGTTTCGATAGGTGGTAAAGATGGTTTCCCAAGGTTGATGGTTTTCCAAACTTAGTATCTACACTCTTGCCGCTTAATCTTCTTAATTTGTTTTGTAAAGCAACATCATGAAGCCCCTTTGCTTGAATTTGAGCCTTTAAATGCTCATTTTCTTTTACTAATGTATCCACACGATTACTTTGCATTTTAAGTTCAAGAGATTTGCAATGTGCCTCTAGTTTTGAAAAATCTTTTTGAAATTGAGCAATGGTCTTTTTGAGAAGAATGTTTTCAGATTCAAGAATTTGATTTGACGATTCAGTTGTATTGTTTGCAACTAAGGGCTCAGACATGAGACAGTTGTATGGACATTGTGCAACATGCTGGTCAACCTCTGCTTCATTTCTGAATTTAGGTTGCTCAGTTTGTTTCGCATTTGTAGGCAGAGTATGAACAACAGTAGATTGTACCATAACCATCTGTTCTTTGTCAAAGGTTGGCTCTGTGTCATAGGTGGGAATGATATCTTCCTCAACCATTTGTTCTTTGTCAAAGGTTGGCTCTGTGTCATAGGTGGGAACGATCTCAACCATTTGTTCTTCGTCAAAGTTGGGCTCGGTGTCATAGTTGGATACGATATCTTCCCTAGATCTGCTTCTGTCATCCTGCTTTTTCAATGTTACAATCTCATTGTCCGTATTACCGACAATTTCAGTATTCTCATCATTCCTTCCTTGTACATCAAGTCTTTCACCTTGCACGACTGCTTGATTTCGGGTATCAGATGAAGTCTGACTCTTTGAATTCTTAAATTGTGAGAACATCTTAGTCAGTAACATCATTCCTTTGTTTAATTCCACAAATGGATCTTCAGAATCATCAGTAGCAAGGTTTGGTGAAGAAGGTTTTAAGCAGTAGATGGAAGGTGAGGAGATTTGTGAAAGCATTAGAGACATTGATATAGTGAATTTTAATTTTCCCTCCAAAATAATTATGAAAAAATTTTCTCCCCCAAAATTTGAAATTCACTATAAAATGCAATTTTAAGGTTAGAAGAAAATTTTGAGTTTTGAAAATTTTGACGCAAAATTTGACCGAAAAAATTTGAATTGACCCAAAAATTTGAATTTTTTACCAAAATTTTCACAGTTAAGCCAAAATTTAAATTTCGCGTAAAAATGGAAAGTTTAGTCTCACCCAATTTATTTATTTATTTTTTTTTATTATTATTTTTTTTAATTTGTGTTGATGATGTGTTATGGATCTTTAAGGATAATTAAGGTTGGTGTTGTTTAGGTTCGTAGATAGTAGTGGAAATCCAAACTCGCAGGAACCAAACTCGCAGAGAAGAAACTCGCAGAAGAAACTCGCAGAAGAAACTTGCAGAAGAAACTCGCAAAAGAAACTAGCAAAAGAAACTTGCAGAAGAAACTCGCAGAAGAAACTTGCAGAAGAAACTCGCAGAGAGAAACTCGCAGAGAGAAACTCGCCAAAAAGAAACTCGCAAAAAAATTTCTGGAATTTGCTAACTCGCAAATATTCAAACCAAATCTAACTTGCAAATCTACAATTCCAAACTCATTTGAAATTCAAAGAGAAACTCGCAGAACTTCAAAAGAAACTCATGAAGTTCAAGAAACTCATGAACTTCAAAAGAAACTCGCAGAACTTCAAAAGAAACTCGCAGAAGTTCAAGAAACGCACAGAACTTCAAAAGAAACTCGCTGAAATTCAAAGAGAAACTCGCAGAACTTCAAAAGAAACTCGCAGAAGTTCAAGAAACTCGCAGAACTTCAAAAGAAACTCGCAGAACTTTAAAAGAAACTCGCAGAACTTCAAAAGAAACTCGCAGAAGTTCAAGAAACTCGCAGATCTTCAAAAGAAACTCGCAGAACTTCAAAAGAAACTCGCAGAAGTTCAAGAAACTCGCAGAACTTCAAAAGAAACTCACAAACTTGCAGAAGAAACTCGCAGAGAGAAACTCGCAGAGAGAAACTCGCCAAAAAGAAACTCGCAAAAATTTACGGAATTTGCTAACTCATGAATATTCAAACCGAAATCCTAACTTGAAAATCTACAATTCCAAACTCATTTGAAATTCAAAGAGAAACTTGCAGAACTTCAAAGAAACTCATGAAGTTCAAGAAACTCGAGAACTTCAAAAGAAACTCATGAACTTCAAAAGAAACTCGCAAAAGTTCAAGAAACGGACGAACTTCAAAAGAAACTCGTTGAAATTCAAAGAGAAACTCGAGAACTTCAAAAGAAACTCATGAACTCGTAGTTCAAGAAACTCGAGAACTTCAAAAGAAACTCGCAGAACTTTAAAAGAAACTCGCAGAACTTTAAAAGAAACTCGCAGAAGTTCAAGAAACTCGCAGAACTTTAAAAGAAACTCGCAGAACTTCAAAAGAAACTCGCAGAACTTCAAAAGAAACTCGCAGAAGTTCAAGAAACTCGCAGAACTTTAAAAGAAACTCGCAGAACTTCAAAAGAAACTCGCAGAAATTCAAAGAAACTCGCAGAAATTCTTGAGAAACTCGCAGAAATTCATGAGAAACTCGCAGAAATTCATGAGAAACTCGCAGAAAGTCATGGAAACTCGATGAAATTCATGAGAAACTCGCAGAAATTCATGGCTAACTCGGCAAACTCACAGAAACACGTATTTCAGTCCAAAAAGTCCATAAATTTCAATCTAAAACACGATTTTAAGTACGGATTTCTATTAAATCTAATCAATATTAACCTAAACTATCCATTGGCTCTTGATACCACTTGTTAGGACACCATTCTATCACATCAATATGTATTTCTAGAGAGAGAAAGTTTTAGAGAGAGAAAGTGGAAGGAACTAATGAAGGATTAATGAAAATGATAATTGCAATTAGAACCAATAACCCTCTCCCTTCTAGGGAGGGGGTATTTATAGTGTTTACATAAGTAGGAGTGTTTCCCCTTGGTTCTAGAAGAACCTTCTATCACAGCTCATGGGTTTACTACATGAGCTGTAAATCTAAATACAAACATTTATAAACCATAATTGTTAACGACCTATTGCAAATGAAATGACCTACACTTTATAATAAAACATGTTCCTAACAATGACTAAAATCAATTTGCTAAAATTGATGGATTTATAAAACTAGATGTGTCGATGTGAGAGAGATGATGTGTGAGCATAATAGTGGAAGAATGATGAGTTTTGGTGATATGAAAAACTCTTTGAGTATGATCCTAAATGAGCTACCGAGTGAGTGTGAAGCTTTACTAAGCTTGAGAAAGACTTAATTGATCCTAAGGCACTATGTTTAGCTAGTGTGAAGTGATCTAAGGACATGGTTCTGAAGTATAAGGACTGCAATCGCATTTACATTTGCCGGATCCCACGGTTCCCTAAGTGGAGGATCCGTCTAGCAAAACCGAGGATCCGTTACCTGCAAAACAATACCTTTACAAAAGGTATGCAAGGGTTGCACAATGCATCATATTTCAAAGCTAGTGTTCAAGAAGTTGGAACAATAGTATAGTTGAGACATCAAATGTTAAATGTTTTATTTCATGAGAGAAATTACATTATAATGATAAAGCATGAATACTAAGGTTTGACCCTATTTTGAAAAAAAAAACTAAGTTTCTTGAGCATTTTCGCTAGATGGATCATCAAACGGTTGATGAATGTTTGCCGATTCAGGGATGAATAAAGTCTTCATGTGGGATGTGTTTAGAGGTTCCATCCTCTTATTCACAAGTACGTACAACGGACTTTGAAATTGAAGGTGGAAATACATAATGTGATGATAAAGGCGTGTCAAGAACATTCCATAAGGGATTAGTTTGTTCTTGGAGCCTTGAAGGTTTACAATTCGCCTTGCGAAGAAGTAGGCGAGATTGTATGGTTGTTGTGTTAGCAAACAATACATTATGTGAGCACAACAAGCGAGAAGGATTTCTCGATTTCCCCTAAGACTCCAAACATTTTCACGTAGGATAAGTGCGAGAGACTTGTACTCTTCTCGGATATCCCATGTATAGATAATGTTTGGATCAGAGTAATAGGGTCGAGGTTTGCATAACCTACGAGTCAAGTCTTGAGGGGAAGGTATGTTTGAACAATATGGACTATTTTCTTCACGATAGTTGAAGAGAGAATCAAGAGACCAATCTTCGGAAGGCACATTGTCCATGATTTGGAATTCGAAGAATGTGAGCAAATTGCTCAAGGTTAAAACAAACTTTGGTTTTGATCCAAAACCAAAGAGATAGAGATCGATCCTCGTTACGAGCGAGTTCGACTTGAGGAAGAATTCCAATACAAACCTCGGACAAATTTTCTCGTTAATTCCGAGAAGACATTCCAGTCCTATGGTTTGGAAGGAGGTATTGATACCTTCTTCGTATTGTAGAGGAGTGTCGACAATATGTCCTTCATGGAAGTGACAAGTTTCGAGATTATTAAACCCCCGAACATGATTGCCAGGTGTGTTGGGCTCAAGAGAGATGTTAGGAATGTAAACATAAGTGAGTGAAAAGTCAAACTCATACTCATGAGACATGACGAGACCTATGGAAGTGAAAAGAAAATGATGAAACTCGTTAAAGCACAAAAGATGATCACCTAACATTTTTACTAGATATTTATTAACAATGACAATTAACTCATTTAGTATTTTAACAATCTAGTGGAGTATTTCTTTTTAGGATGAAAGCAGTTTTTATATTGCATGAGAAACTGTCTTCCAGAATGACGGTTGTCACGGTTCCCTTCCATGAGGGATCCGTAGTAAAAGAAAAAGGGTTTTGATAAAAACATAGGTTTTTGCATCTTATAGTTTTATACCAAGATATGTATATTAGCCAATATTTACTTTTAGCATGCATTATTGGTTTCTAACGTATCTCAAGACCAAAAAATACGAAAGATATAAAGTAAAATAAATGACAAAAACATTATGAAAAATAAACTAGATAAACTAGAACATTAGTAATATTTCATTTCAATGCTAAGAACGATACAAAGGATTGGGTATATAACACCAATGTAGATTAACAACACAAAATACATGTCTCCATAAGAAAACTTAATCATGGGGAACATGTGACAACCCGTACTTTCGGTCATTTCTCGACACAATTTATGCCTCACTATTTCAACATTTATCGTAAACTTGGTTTACTTGTTCCAAATCGCGTAACCTTAAAGGTTTAGCGGCGAATTCATGATCATAACATCACGTACATTTCATATGGACTAAGATTAGTCTACATTTCATTGACATCATTTGCATCATATTAATTCATTCATGACATTTCATTTCACATTTAACGCGTAATTTTTATATTAAATAAGCGTTATCGCGTGAGTTATTATTTTGTATATTTAATCCGTTACTTTCAAAAATGATCCGATGTATTTTTATACTTACATTTAGTTTATAAAAACTATATTTTGAGTTTTCCTAGTGTTTTAAATTTATTTGGTACATAAATCGTTAAAGTTAAATTATTACGACGTTTTCTTAAAAATTATCGATAATTATTTTATCACTCAAATTTCACAAGGAATGTATTTTTACAATTTTATTATCTCATTACATTCTATTTTGATCTATTAAAACTTACTTGTACCAAAAATTACCATTTACCTTTTACTTAACAATTTCTACACAATTACTTACACTTTTGTTAAATTTACACAAATTATATACAAGTAAACATTAAAAAAAAAAAAAAAAAAAATAAAATATCTACATCCCCCCCCTTGGCGACCAAGGGAGGGTATATATAAATGATGTATGGTTTGTGATTGTTAATAATTCACACAACATAAAGTCTTACTTCTTTATTTATCTCATTCACTTCACATTATTTCTCAAGTGTTAGCAAAATTCTTTCTCTCTTTGTGTTTCTTCTTCAACCGGTTCACATCAAGAAATCAAAGGGATCAAAAATTTTTCAAGTCAAGTGTTTTATACAATCTAGTTTATACTCTTTATAAGGTTTTGAAATAAAAACCAAGAGTATTTAGGTTTAACCTTGTTACTTGCACCTCATCATATTCACTTGTAAGCATGTTTCTTTCATTTTCATGTTTCCTTTTCATTTCATATGTATCTTTTCATTTTGGAGCAACATGCAAGACATATGTGATTTATACCATTTTCATGATTTTAGAGTATATATATATATATTGGTCATCCTATAATTATCCCCATGGTATTCTTTGGTCTTGATGGTGATTAGGAACCCATGACACCCTAAGAAGGTGTATGGTAGGATTAGATTAGCTTTGGAGTTGATTTGAAGGGATTAGAATAGGTTTTGTCCGAGAAAAACTATTTTCGATAACTATAAAATATGTTCTGTCCTTGTTTTGATTTTCTGGAAAAACCGACAGTAGGCACGACTTTTTGGCCTTGATATTTAGAAAATATACTTTAAAAGCGAATCCGTGGCGCTTGAGCGGATAAAAGCGGAGTTATAACGAAGAAGTTATGGATTTTACAAGTTTGACGACGAAATATATAGTTTTACGAAATTTCACATACTATTTTTATTTTGTCCGAGTCAAAAGCAGCCTTAAGCTTCACAAATTATTTCGACTTATCAAAAATATATTAGTATACTTTGATACGAAGCTAAGGACATATTATCGTGAAAGCGGTTTGAAGCGACAAAGATATGCGTTTTCATAAACTTGCCGTAACTATTATTTTACGAAAAACTATATTATTTCTACGATACAAGTGTTACGGTAGGTATATAACGACCATGTTTGAGGCTGTTTTTAACCAGGTTGTGAAACTTTTGGAAGCGAATTGTCTTCTAGTAAAATCAAGTTCACCGAGCATATTTTTCAAAGCGACAAGCCGTTTGTATAGCGGAGTTGTAATAAATTAATTACGGATGTTCAAACTTGGCGAAACTCACTTTTTGCACAACAATTAGCCAAAATCACTATCTTTAACCCTTATTATCTTTATGTTCGAGACCTTTTGGATGAAAACTCTGAACTGAAACTTCTAGATATCGATACAAACTTTCCAAAACCGTCGAGTTCGTTCTCTAACGATCGGCGTACACCATTTTACGACTAGTTTTCCAAAGCCATTTTGTTAATTTCATGAAATTTCCGACGACATTGTTTTGCGACGAAAAGTGATAATTTCACCATAAATCATTATAAAACCATTGTAGGATGACATTTTGGCGTAAAAACTTGTAAAGTGATTTTGAAGGGTCAAGGCGTCAAAAGAGTATTTTTCGACGAAAAGTATTATTTTCAAAACTCATGAATGGTATAAATAACATACGAAATGCATGCATAACATTACATTGCAACTCATGACATATCATATCATTCGTAATAGGTCCGGTTGACGCATCACATTATACCTCGGTGTACTCACTTTTGTCATCATTCCGGTTTACCAAGTGAGTTTTCATAGCCCGTCGCATGCTTTTAATTATTTTCAAACCTACGGGGAGAATACATTGCACAACATTTTATTACGATACCAAGTACATTAAATTCATTACATTGCTTAAGTTACCGTATTTGCCAATTGAAAGTCCCCATTCCCATTACGAACATGAACCGTTAATCTTTGAGCGAGGATGAGTGGATAGATCTATCGAGGTGGCGCCTCCATCCGGGTTGGTGAATCCCAACTAGTCATACGGATGCATTTCATTTTATAACATTACGGAGTTGTCGGCAAACACTCTGCGGGGGCATACATTATGAATTGTCTAGTTTCGGTGTCATGGACTTATTGCAATTGTAACATTTTTACGTGACTTGATTGTCATGCACGATCTATACTTGTGTAGTCGTATAAAACATTTACATAAACCTATGATTTCTCACCAACATTATTGTTGACCTTTTTAGCAATGTATTTTCGAATGGCGAGGCATTATCATCATGACATGGTTTAGGGACCTACATTTTGAGTCATGGCGTCGACTTACATTATTGTACATTATGGTACTTTATTTCAAAACATCGTTTGGATTTGTAACATAATTGTATTTCCATAAACTTTGTAAACCTTTTGGGACCGATGTTGTACTCACGAATGTTTTATGAAATATCCAACGATGTGTTTTAAAGCGACACTTTAGGTCGTTCAATATAACTGTGATTGTGGTGCTATGACGGTCAATCCCCGAATTCCATTCCATTGCAAAAGCAGTAAATTGGGGGTGTGACAGATTGGTACCAGAGCTACAGTTATAGAGAACTAGGTTGCATCATTGACCCTAGACTATAGCTACATTATCATAGCATCTCATCATTTCATCATAGTACATATTCATTTTTTTCATGCGGATTCACTTACACTTTATTCGAGATTATTTACTTTTATTCCACATCGGTTGTCACAGACATGTCTTCAGATTCTCATCCTATCACCATATCATCGGACTCTAGCTCGGATGATGTTCCATAACCCCATCATGGATGATGTTTCATCACACTCCACGAGATCGTATCTTCCATTGGCTCTACTCCGGCCTTTCCACTATCATGGTGACACGAGGCCGAACCCTTGAGGAGGCGGTCGCACGCACCCACTCTCATGTTAGCCCGCTCCTTACCCGATACACCCACCATCACCACTACTAGCACCATCATCACCATCTTCATCATATTTTCTTAGGGATCCTTTGCCTCATCGGACTTGCCGCCCAAAAGCGTGCTCGTTTGATATCCCTACACCATCATCTCGAGCCCGAGCCACTGCTAGGTTCGAGTTAGGAGAGAGTTCTAGGGCTGCGGCTGCTCGACGACCTTCTACCGAGGCATTAGGGCCCGTATTGATGCTCGGCGGATCCAGTTGATAGTTTGTCGCGGCGGTTGGAGGCTGTCGGTAGATAGGATTGAGCCCATTCTTTGAGGAGGTCGAGGACTAGTGTTAGGCGGGGTTTCGATTGACTTATCTCATCGAGTATTCGACATAGGCGGATAGAGGATAGAGAGCATATCACGGAGTTGAGGCGGGGATGCCGAGTTGTTTGACGAGCCGATATGACTCGAGATGAGTTCTGAGTCGATCGCGGGAGTTATCTTTAGCTCGTGAGAGTATTGTTACTGCGGTCGATTGGAGAGTTGAGGAGTTTGATTGCTAGTTTGACTACTCGGGTTCGTGATCTTGAGGATCGGGCGGTGAACACCATGAGGTGCCTTATGTAGACTTTGTCATGTATAGTTTTGACCATTATTATCCTAGTCACAAGGTGTGTGGCGTAGTTTAAAGAACTTGTTGTCTTTTGATTGTTGTACAAACAAATATATCAAGTATTGACTCTACTATGTAGGAATGGTTTTATTATGTATGATATCGGTCCATGTAGGCGAAATTTTCATGTATATTATCCACGTGTGTTGTGATTATATTTGTGATATTTCGTTATTGTTCCGTTGTGATTCCATTTATCTTTATGCATGTTGTGGTTGTGGATATATTTGTATGATGGTTGTTTCTACTTACGAGTTCTCATGATTGTTTCATCTTGTGATTTTGAAGAGTTATGGCACGAAGAAAGCTACAGTTGAAATGACCCAGCGACAATTCAAAAGTTGGTGAATGATAGCATTGCTAATGCTCTAAGAGTCGAAAGGAAGGATGGGCTGCTGCTTCTTCTTGAGGCCTTGTTCTTCTTGAAGCCGCTAAGGCTTGCTCTTGCTCTTGGAAATGCCGGAGGATCCGGGTTAAGAAATGTTCGTACAAGGATTTCAAAAGTGGTGAACCCACTAAGTTTAGAGGTACCGAGGGAGCTACGACAATGGTTCGATGGTTTGAAAAATTGGAATCGGTGTTTTGCTTTATAGCTGTCCGGATGATAGTAAGGTTAAATTTGCTACGAGCACATTACTCGATGGAGCATTGTCGTGGTGGAATTCATATGCTCAACCGATTGGGATGGAGAATGCTTTCAAGCTTACTTGGGAGCAATTTAAGGGTTTGGTGACTAAGTTTTGTCCTCGTCACGGAAATCAAAAAGTTGGAGACGGAGTTCTATGAACTAGTAACCATTGGGTGCGATATTGACACTTACATTCGGAGATTCCAAGAATTGGCGCGTTATGCCCGTCCATGGTTTCGATAATGAGAAGTTGCTAGAGGCTTTCATCGGGGACTTCCGAGGTGATTCAAGGAGATGTGACTTCGTTTGATCCACAAACAATTGAGGAAGCTATTCGGTGACTCGAAGTTGATGGCACAAGTGGTGAAGAGAGGTAAATACACCAACACCAACGAAACAACAACAACAACCCCAACAACCGCTTCAATAACAACAATAACCGAGCCAACTACAACAACAACAATAGCAACAACAACAAGCGGAGTGGGACAACACTAGGGGTAGAAATGCTACTCAACAACCACCCAAGAGGCAAGAGGTTGCTAAGGTTTATCTTTGCGGGTCAAAAGGAAGGAAAAGGGTATTCGGGGTTTTGCGAAAGTGTAATAGGTGTTTGAGTCATCACAATCCGGTCGATGTCACGATCCATGTGAAAATTGCAAGAAAGTTGGTCACCGAACTAGGGATTGCAAGTCGCCACAAGTTACATGTTTTGGTTGCGGGGGCGTGGACATTACAAGTCCGAATGTAAGAAGGAAAGAATCAAGCAAATCCGAATCAAGGAGGTATGGCACAAGGAAGGGTTTATGTCATAGGAGGCGGAGAAGATAGGGAGGACCCGAATGTCATCACAGTGCGTTCCTTCTCAATAATCGTTATGCTTGAGTTTTATTTGATTCGGTGCCGATAAAAGTTTTGTGTCCAATGCATTTGCACCTTTGCTCAACATTAAACCAACCACCTTAGACATATCATACATTGTCGAATTAGCTAATGGTAACTTAGTTAGCACCAACACCATTGTCCGGGTTGCACATTCAATTTTCTTAATCATCCTTTCAACATAGACCTCATGCCCGTAGAGCTTGGTAGTTTTGGCGTCGTCATCGGCATGGATTGGTTATCTAAGCATCGTGCAAAGATCATTTGTGATGAGAAAGTTGTTCATCTTCCTTATAACGGCGAAACTTTGATTATTCGTGGGGAGCAGTGGAACTAGACTTAGTATCATATCGTGCATCAAAGCGGAGAAGTACATAAAGAAAGGTTGTCTTGCTTTCTTAGCCCATGTAACCGAGAAAAGTCGGAGGAGAAGCGACTTGAAGATGTACCTATTGTCCGTGAATTTTAAAGTTTTCCAGGGATTTACTGGGACTTCCACCGCACGTCAAGTAGAATTTCAAATTGACTTAGTGCCGGGCTGCACCGATTCTTGCGAGCACCGTGCCGTCTAGCACCATCCGAAATGCAAGAGTTGTCTAATCAATTGCAAGAACTTCTAGACAAAGGATTCATTAGGCGAGTTCCTCGCCTTGGGAGCACCGGTCTTGTTTGTGAAGAAGAAAGATGGATCCTTCGAATGTGCATAGATTATCGAGAGTTGAACAAGTTAACGGTGAAGAATCGTTACCCACTCCCGAATTGATGACTTGTTCGATCGGTTGCAAGGTTCTAGTATTTATTCCAAGATTGATCTCGGTCGGGTTATCATCGACTTGAGTTCGGGAAGAGGATATTCAAAACAGCGTTTAGAACACGTTACGGTCATTCGAGTTTCAAGTGATGCCGTTTGGATTGACTAATGCACTGCGGTATTCATGGATCTCATGAATAGAGTATGTAAACCGTATTTGGACAAGTTTGTGATAGTGTTCATCGGCGACATATTGATCTACTCAAAGAGCAAAGAAGAGCACGAAGAGCATTTAAGGGCGATTTTAAGGCTACTCAAGAATGAGAAGTTGTATGCCAAATTTTGAAGTGTGATTTTGGAACCACAAAGTGCAATTTCTTGGTCACATCATTGATAGTCAAGGACTACAAGTTGATCCCGCAGATTGAAGTGTGAAAGATTGGGCTACTCCAACAAATCCTCTGAAATTCGACAATTTCTAGGACTAGCCGGGTATTACCGAAGGTTCATGAAGGTTTTCAAAGATAGCAAGACCTTTGACCAAGTTGACACGAAAAACAAGAAATGCAGTGGGGAAAGAAACAAGAAGTTGCTTTTCGGTTGTTGAAGCAAAAGCTTTGCGGTCGCCAATTTTGGCACTACCGAAGGAATTGAGAACTTTGTTGTATATTGCGATGCTTCGCATAAAGGACTTGGGGCTGTTTTAATGCAAAATGAGAAGGTGATAGCGTATGCTTCTCGACAACTTAAGACTCATGAGAAGAATTACACCACTCATGATCTCGAGTTAGGAGCCGTAGTTTTGCACTCAAGATTTGGAGACACTACCTCTACGGTACAAAGTGCACGTGTTCTTGACCACAAGAGTTTGCAATATATTCTTGATCGAAAGGAGCTTAATATGAGGCAACGTCGTTGGTTGGAGTTACTCGGCGACTATGATTGTGAAATCAAGTATCACCGGGAAAAGCCAATGTTGTGGTGATGCTCTTAGTCGGAAAGAGGCCTAAACCTTTAAGAGTTCGATCATTGGGAATGACGATTATTTCTCCTTTACCATCGAAAATCCATGAAGCACAAGTCGAGGCACTTAAGGAGGAAAACCGACCAAGTGAAAAGCTTTATGGTATGCCCGAAAGCGCAAATGGTTTTGTAAAGAGAGCGGATGGAGTATTATGTTTCAAGGATAGAATGTGGGTTCCATTGTATGGCGGAATACGAAATTGATTATGCATGAGTCGCATAAGTCAAAGTATTCTATTCATCGGGATCGGATAAGATGTATCAAGATCTTAAGAAGCTTTATTGGTGGCGAACATGAAAGCGGAGATTGCCACGTCGTTAGCAAATGCCTTACACTCTAAGGTAAAAGTCGAATACCGAAGCCTTGAGGATTACTCCAACAACGGAAATTCCTCAATGGAAATGGGAGCGCATTACGATGGACTTTGTTCTGAAACTTCCTAAGACATCGGGAGGTTCTGACGCTATTTGGGTAATTGTTGATCGCCTTACCAAGTCAGCCCATTTCATACCAATTAGAGACTTATTCCATGGAGCAACTCACTAGACTTTATGTCAAGGAAATAGTCTCGAGGCACGGCGCACCAATTTCTATCATTTCCGGCGAGAGATAGTCGATTCACTTCAAACTTAAAATTCATTGCAAGATTCATTCGGAACCAGATTAGAGATGAGCACGACATATCACCCACAAACCGACGGTCAAAGTGAAAGGACAATTCAAACGTTAGAAGATATCTTTGAGGGCATGTGTAATTGATTTTGGAAATGGTTGGGCTAACCATTTGCCATTGATAGAATTCTCGTACAACAATAGTTATCACACGGTATAAAGATGGCACCATTCGAGGCACTCTATGGTCGAAAGTGCCGATCACTGTTTGTTGGGCGGGTAGGAGGCGCACAACTTCTTGGTCCGAGAATGGTGCGGAAACCACGGAAAAGATAGTTCAAATTCGTGATAGACTCGAGCGCGGTCGACGAGAAAAGTTATCACGGATGTTAGGCGCAAACCATTGGAATTTCAAGTGGGTGACAAAGTTATGTTGAAAGTATCGCCTTGGAAGGGCGTGGTGCGATTTGGAAGCGTGGAAAGTTGAACCCGAGATACATTGGACCATTCAAGATTTTGAGCGAGTTGGTCCGGTAGCTTATCGACTTGATCTTCCGTCGAACTTAGTCATGTGCACAACACGTTTCACGTTTCAAACTTGAAGAAGTGTCTTTCGGACGAATCGCTCGTTATTCCATTGGACGAAGTTCGACTTGACGATAAACTCAATTTTGTGGAGGAACACAGTAGAAATTATGGACCGCGAGGTCAAGCGGTTGAAAGCAGTCGTATTCCTATCGTGAAGGTTCGTTGGAATTCTCGAAGAGGTCTGAGTTTACTTGGGAGCAGGAAGACCGGATCGACACAAGTATCCTCATCTTTTCACCGACACCGTTAGACCTAACAACGATTGAATTCGGGGATGAATTCCTTTTTAGATGGTGAATGTGACAACCCGTACTTCGGTCATTTCTCGACACAATTTATGCCTCACTATTTCAACATTTATCGTAAACTTGGTTTACTTGTTCCAAATCGCGTAACCTTAAAGGTTTAGCGGCGAATTCATGATCATAACATCACGTACATTTCATATGGACTAAGATTAGTCTACATTTCATTGACATCATTTGCATCATATTAATTCATTCATGACATTTCATTTCACATTTAACGCGTAATTTTTATATTAAATAAGCGTTATCGCGTGAGTTATTATTTTGTATATTTAATCCGTTACTTTCAAAAATGATCCGATGTATTTTTATACTTACATTTAGTTTATAAAAACTATATTTTGAGTTTTCCTAGTGTTTTAAATTTATTTGGTACATAAATCGTTAAAGTTAAATTATTACGACGTTTTCTTAAAAATTATCGATAATTATTTTATCACTCAAATTTCACAAGGAATGTATTTTTACAATTTTATTATCTCATTACATTCTATTTTGATCTATTAAAACTTACTTGTACCAAAAATTACCATTTACCTTTTACTTAATACATTTCTACACAATTACTTACACTTTTTACAAATATTACACAAATAATATATACAAGTACATTTTAAAAAAAAAAAAAAATAAAATATCTATCTAGTCCCTCCCCTTGGCGACCAAGGGGAGGTATATAATGAATGATGTATGGTTTTGTGATTGTTAATAATTCACTCATACATAAAGTCTTACTTGAACATTTTTTCTCATTCACTTCACATTATTTCAAGTGTTAGCAAAATTTTTTCTCTCTTTTGTTTCTTCTTCAACCGGTCACATCAAGAATCACCAAGGGATCAAAAAATTTTCAAGTCAAGTGTTTTATACAATCTAGTTTATACTCTTTATAAGGTTTTGAAATAAAAACCAAGAGTATTTAGGTTTAACCTTGTTACTTGCACCTCATCATATTCACTTGTAAGCATGTTTCTTTCATTTTCATGTTTCCTTTTCATTTCATATGTATCTTTTCATTTTGGAGCAACATGCAAGACATATGTGATTTATACCATTTTCATGATTTTAAGAGTTATATATATATATATGGTCATCCTATAATTATCCCTTGGTATTCTTTGGTCTTGATGGTGATTAGGAACCCATGACACCCTAAGAAGGTGTATGGTAGGATTAGATTAGCTTTGGAGTTGATTTGAAGGGATTAGAATAGGTTTTGTCCGAGAAAAACTATTTTCGATAACTATAAAATATGTTCTGTCCTTGTTTCGATTTTCTGGAAAAACCGACAGTAGGCACGACTTTTTGGCCTTGATATTTAGAAAATATACTTTAAAAGCGAATCCGTGGCGCTTGAGCGGATAAAAGCGGAGTTATAACGAAGAAGTTATGGATTTTACAAGTTTGACGACGAAATATATAGTTTTCGAAATTTCAGCATACTATTTTTTTCTTTGTCCGAGTCAAAAATGAGCCTTAAGCTTCACAAATTATTTCGACTTATCAAAAATATATTAGTTTACTTTGATACGAAGCTAAGGACGTATTATCGTGAAAGCGGTTTGAAGCGACAAAGATATGCGTTTTTTATAAACTTGCCGTAACTATTATTTTACGAAAAACTATATTATTTCTACGATACAAGTGTTACGGTAGTATATGCGACCATGTTTGAGGCTGTTTTTAACGAGGATGTGAAACTTTTGGAGCGAAATGTCTTCTAGTAAAATCAAGTTCACCGGCATATTTTTCAAAGCGACAAGCCGTTTGTATAGCGGAGTTGTAATAAATTAATTACGGATGTTCAAACTTGGCGAAACTCACTTTTTGCACAACAATTAGCCAAAATCACTATCTTTAACCCTTATTATCTTTATGTTCGAGACCTTTTGGATGAAAACTCTGAACTGAAACTTCTAGATATCGATACAAACTTTCCAAAACCGTCGAGTTCGTTCTCTAACGATCGGCGTACACCATTTCGACTAGTTTTCCAAAGCCATTTTGTTAATTTCATGAAAATTCCGACGACATTGTTTTGCGACGAAAAGTGATAATTTCACCATAAATCATTATAAAACCATTGTAGGATGACATTTTGGCGTAAAACTTGTAAAGTGATTTTGAAGGGTCAAGGCGTCAAAAGAGTATTTTTCGACGAAAAGTATTATTTTCAAAACTCATGAATGGTATAAATAACATCTGAAATGCATGCATAACATTACATTGCAACTCATGACATATCATATCATTCGTAATAGGTCCGGTTGACGCATCACATTATACCTCGGTGTACTCACTTTTGTCATCATTCCGGTTTACCAAGTGAGTTTTCATAGCCCGTCGTATGCTTTTAATTATTTTCAAACCTACGGGGAGAATACATTGCACAACATTTTATTACGATACCAAGTACATTAAATTCATTACATTGCTTAAGTTACCGTATTTGCCAATTGAAAGTCCCCATTCCCATTACGAACATGAACCGTTAATCTTTGAGCGAGGATGAGTGGATAGATCTATCGAGGTGGCGCCTCCATCCGGGTTGGTGAATCCCAACTAGTCATACGGATGCATTTCATTTTATAACATTACGGAGTTGTCGGCAAACACTCTGCGGGGCATACATTATGAATTGTCTAGTTTCGATGTCATGGACTTATTGCAATTGTAACATTTTTACGTGACTTGATTGTCATGCACGATCTATACTTGTGTAGTCGTATAAAACATTTACATAAACCTATGATTTCTCACCAACATTATTGTTGACCTTTTAGCAATGTATTTTCGAGTGGCGAGGCATTATCATCATGACATGGTTTAGGGACCTACATTTTGAGTCATGCGTCGACTTACATTATTGTACATTATGGTACTTTATTTCAAAACATCGTTTGGATTTGTAACATAATTGTATTTCCATAAACTTTGTAAACCTTTTGGGACCGATGTTGTACTCGAATGTTTTTATGAAATATCCAACGATGTGTTTTAAAGCGACACTTTAGGTCGTTCAATATAACTGTGATTGTGGTGCTATGACGATCAATCCCCGAAATTCCATTCATTGCAAAGCAGTAAATTGGGGTGTGACACAAGGACACCTTCCTTGCCCTACTCCACCCCCGAGTCACCTACTCGAGAGTTCGTAAACACTACGACACCAACTCTTTATGGCGGAGAAGCCTTCACAATGTTGCCTACTCTTTATCCGTTTAGATACGGGTTCTTCCACAGGTAGAACCAAACCTATCACAACGTCGCCTACCCTTTATCCGGTATTAGGCTAGATACCGAGTTCCATTACAATGGAGGAACTACTACCCAACACTATACAAATCCTATCCCTAAGGAGATCCACTCCTTATGACAACATCAACAAGGATATCAATATCCTTTGACTCAATACAAATCTATCTTGTACATCGAACACTCTATATCGAATGTACACATTAGGCACCTTTCACTAATGCCTTTGACTCGATCTCTAGGCACCCTTTAGTAATGCCTTGTGACTTGACTTCTAGACACCCTTCACTAATGCTTTTAGCCTTGACTTCTAAGTATCCTTCACTAGTGCTTACAATACGGACGTTCGACACCTTTCACTAATGTCTTCGTCTTGACCCTTTAGACATCTTTCACTTATGTCTTGACACTACACTTCTAATAAGAAGAGAACTATCAACAAGACAACTTTAGTAGTTTTGATGACGAATAGCAACTCATGGACTATAGCTTGATTGACTTCAAAAGGTGGTGATCTCGCCTTTAAGAGGAACCTAGAGAATCACAAAACAAAAATACATACATAGATCACTTGGATCAGAGGTTAGAGAGTTTATAACTCAAAGAGAAAAATATATGTGAAAGGGGTGAGTAACAATGAAGAAATGGCTCACTATTTATAGAAGAAAAAATGCTACTGTTCCACGGATCCCACAGATCCCTCACTTGAGGGATCCGTCTAGTGTAATCCTGGGATCCGTGGGACGCTCCTATTTGCCCATAGGTTTTGGGTCATGGGTCATGGGTCCTAGACTTTGGACCATGAGTATTTAAATAGATACAATGTATCTACAAGATGCAATGCATCTAGTCCATGGGTCATGGGTTAAAACCATGGGTCATGGATAATATCCATATATGACTTACGCATGATGTCATGCAATGGGTTATGGGTTATGCCCCATGGGTATGAATCATGGACTTTGGGTCAAATACTTAAACTTCTACCCATTATATTACCCATTATGATACATACTAGTTATGTATATATTTGCCTAATATGTAAACACTAGTTGTTGTACATATGTATTACTAAATCGTAAAATCAGTATTACTTGTTTAGTGTTTTATGTGAGAACGTAAATGTGTTAGTAAACTATTGGCTCAACCCATTTACGTATTTTATTTGTTTAGTTAAAATGATTTTACATTTGTTATCGACAAAACAAAAGAAGATCGTAAAATATAAATAAACATTTTTACGGCTTATTTGTATTAATAGACACGCCTCCTGCGGGCTGTGGATCAGGCATACAATGGGTAAAGACCCGTACGTCCTCCACGGTGTTACTTAACAAATTACTTACTAACACTAAATGACTACGAATACGAGCTTTCTAACGATTACATACACTTGAGGTGACCGACTCTTTCACTACTGGATTTTCTAAATCCTAACAATAACACTCCCTACTACACTGACTGGACAAAGCCTCTACCAATAATTAGCCGACCCGAGCAACCGAAGATTCCCTACCGTTTCATCTTCAACAATGACCTAGTGTTTCTTCAACACGGCAGTAGCGTAAGCAAAAAGTATGCTACCTCACATACCTTCAACATTCCACCTGCATTTTTCTCCGATAATATTGCCAATGAAGAAGACGCCACCAAATTTTACGTTGACAAGGTGGTGGAGTACAACATCGATGCTAAATCGGCATTCATCATTGGCCATCAAGGAGGATATTGTACTACAAAAGCTATCAAGTACAAAGGTCAAACAAGGAGGTAAAGAATGAGAAGAGAATAGTTGATGTGATGGGAGCTACACTGGAAACAAAGTGGGGTTATACATTCTTGTCCAAAATCAAAGTCAAACGACAAGATGAACAAGAATATGATTTCACTGAGGCCGATTCCTCGAGATTGTCACTCAACGACATCAAAGACATGTACCTCGCAAAGGTAAAAGGAAGGATGCGACAATTCTCAACAGAGATTCAACTTCAGTTCATTACTACCCTGATGATCTTCATTCACAGCAAAGTCATTCAAGAATGTGTTGAATATCTATAACTTGGGGTCGAATCTTACCAGAAGCAGATAAATATAACAAAACCGCTAATGCACTTTCTCGAACTCAATCAACATGCTCAATACACGATCATGCATAAACCGAAGTTTGGAGTCGTCTACCGTAGTGAACATCATCACACTTGTTTCATGGCATTCGACGAGATCCATAAGTTCTGTGATGCAACATTGAAGATGGTTCGAGACGGGTTAGCTTATCGGTTAAAGGATTTTGAAGCTGTCATTGGTTCGAAGAAGAGATGGAATTCAGAAGAACGCAAGGAAGCTCGCATGTTTATAACCGTGGAGATGAAAGGTTGTTCCACCAGGATCATATGAGAAGGTTGGAGAGCTATGTAAGAGGGCGACAAAGTTTCCTATCTTGACGTTTCAACGTGAAGATAAAGTCCCGGTCGTGTGTAATCGTTGGGTACTCTTTAAACACTCTTGATTGTATTTTGATATTTGATTCATTTATTCATTATGGTTTGTACATAAATAGCGATGTACAACTCGATCTTGTAATGAAAGGACCACGTGGTACGCTTCAATGCCACAATCCTTATAAAAAGAGCGAAAGCTTACTTTTGAGTAAAATTTATCAAAATTTCAACATTTTCAAAATTTTGCTCACAAGAACAAGTACTCTCTCTCGTGTTTTATAAATCCTCAAAAGTTAATATCACTTGTTGAGGGGAGTATTTGCAAAATATATTTGTTCAAACAACGTTCTTTATGGAAATCTTCCATGAAACTCAAAATGGTCGTATTTGATATAAAAATTTCATCAAAATTAACATTAATATGCCATTTTGAGGGGAGAAAATTGTAAATACAAATATGTTGGATTGTGATTGAATCTAAGTGTTCATAGACTTAACCATTCAATTGACGAGCTCTAAAAATGTCGTAATCGAAAAGAATTGTTCGGACGGGTAATAATTTCAAAATAGTTCGCTAGTGATGTAAACATGTTTATGAAAGGACTAGTCTTAGTAGAATGTACCATCGAGAAACTCTTGGCGACATGAACCTTGACGAGTCTAACCTCCTCACCAAAGAGTGTTTACAACTTCAAGTGACCCGATCGGTGATGTAACCGTGTCTCGTAGGGAATTTTCTATCTCGAGTCGATCAATTCAAAGTGCGCTCTACCCTCACTATGCATATTTCACCAAAACTCATTAGCACATGTGGAGGAGGAGTATTTATGAAAATACAAAACTCTTGAAGTGTTACAAACATGTTTTCATTCATAAACACTTTGAGGATTTTCATAAAATGGTTTTATGGTAACATAGGATAGTCATGGAGTTATAAGGTTACTAAGTTTCGAATAAATGTCCTATGATCCGCCAGAGCCGGAGGATCTATCCATGGACATCACCAATAGTTAGTATTTAAAAGTCCTTAGGTATGATTGAAAAGAAGAAAATAAGAATCGGAGAAAGAAGGAGTTGAAGAATTAAAAGAAAACTAAAGAAAAGGGTTAAAAGAAATAGCCCTCTAAATTATTCAACTTAGGGCGCACACGGGTTCAATTCATATACTCTTGGTCATCACAAGATGACACCGGTATTGAAGACAAAGGCGTCATGGACCCAATGACGAAATGCACTAAACCTTCTTAACCACTCAATTTCTCTTAATAGAGCTTGTTTCATTCTCACCGGGAACCCTACGTAATCTATCGCTCTCTCTTAGAGATTGTTGGTATTGAAGAAGGGACCTCTCCTAGTCTCCGCTTAGGAAAACCAAAGCGCCTATTGAGTCTAGAGCCATGAGATTCATCAAAATATCTCTTAGGAACACTTGACTCTTCATCACTTGTCGTTCAAAAATAAGAGCATAAGTGAAACATTCTAGAGTCCTTCGCGATCCTAGCAATGCGAGAACATTTATGAGGGATTCACAATTGTGATCGTCGGTGATTGAATGGAAACTCCCGCCGGTCAACATCAAACAACCATGACGGTGAGGTCACTTCAAGAACTCCTTGTGGGTTATGCTTAGTGTTCGCGGTGGTCTCAAACCGTCTATAGTCGTGGGTGATACTTGGTATATTCCAATGACTCACAACGACAGAGTAACGATATTAAGTACAGGGACATCCCAATGACCATCCGCATTAAGATTCGTCTAAAGCCGTGCCAACAAATTGGGATATGCCTGTACAAAATATCCGAACTTTTACGTCGGAAACCTTATTGCTAACTGTCTACATGCAGGATTGGAGATCAAAAGTTCCTCGGAGAAAAGATCGTGCTGACTCTTCACATGCTCATACCAACAACAACACATATGAAGTTCTCTCAAAAGGAAACTAAAAAGTCAAAATGATTCTTCATCAAAGGCAACAAAGTTTAAAGACTCGAGAATAACTTCACATCTGAAATCCAAAGTCAAAAGACGTGTGAGCATGGTGGAGACACCTAAACGATGAAGCTGACCAATGGCAGACAACAATATACAATCACTACATCCAGAAAAGAACAAAGAATATATTGACGTTAGAGCTGATAATTTCACAAGAAACAAGATCTCAAACTAAGGGGAGATTGTTGGAACCTAAAGCATCTCTACTCACAAGAAAGAAGAACGCTAGAAGACATCGAACAACCGCTATTACATTATAACTATCACTTAGGGGGAGATTGTTGGAAACGCTCCTAAACATTATTATCAAGTGTTAGTCATTTATATGTAATAGTTTGCTTTAGTATGGCTTTTATGTTAGTAATTAAGGCTAGGCCCATGTAGAAAGCCCATGAGCCTAGGCAAAGGCCTAAAAGGCCAAGGAAAGGACTAGATGTGTTGCCCTAGCTCCCTTCCCCTATAAATACCTTGTTACCTCTCGTTTGAGAGGTGTTGTTCACTTAATCATATTTACGCATAACCTTTCAATATCAAAAGTGTATTTGTGTGTTCAACCATCTCTCTTCATCTCATTTGTATCATCTACATACTTGTGTTAACTTATGGTGACCTAACACCTATTAGTCATAGGGGGTGCATATTCCCTAGTTCTATGAATGTATCTCTCCTATAGAATACATAGGATCGACAAGTATAATACTATCTTCCTCGAATATCCTATTGTCCTAAAGTATACTCATGCAATAAATACAATGATAGCCTAGTTTCACTCCTATGGCTTTTATTAACTAAGACAAGAGACAACCTAACAACAATCAACAACTAGGTTTCATAGATCTAAGCAAACACACAAGTAATTTAGCTAGACATGTTAGACAAGCAAGCATACACACAATCAATTGAACATGGGGTAGACATAATGATAAATTGGAATAACAGACTTATCTTGATGTGTAAAATAGGGTATGAGACCCTAGAATACTATCCAAGTCAGACTACAACTTAGTTAGGGTTTGCTCTCCAAAATTATACCTCCTAAAATACAGAAAAATAGAATTCTATATATAGATTTACAATCGCGAAGGCGTTGCCTTTTGCTAGCAACGCTTTCAGGTCGCCGTCATTCGGGTTTTGTCTGGGCCAAGTCATACTTGAGAAGTGTGACACCGTCAGTCTTCATGCAGGACGTTGTCTGAATCTTGGATCTTGGGCATCTGGTGTGAAAAGTGTAAGTGATGACTTCCAGAAGTTAGGCGTGACGCCGTCAGGCTTTAGGACCAGAAATTCCGCTGATCCATCGCGTGAACTTTTTGATCAAGTCTTCATAGATGGACGACGTCGCCCTTTAGATGGGACTCCGTCAGGTGTGCTGAACAGTCTTGGATTGTCTTCGATCTTGACTTTGCCATTTTCTTCATGTTTTTGCTCCTTATCGTCCAAATATGCTTCATTTCAGCAATTTGCTTCCAAAAGACCTAAAAAGTGAAAGGGGAATGATTTTAAGCAGTAACGGATATAAAATATGTCGAATTAGGGCTAAAATGACCCCATAAAAGCGTACGTTTTAAATCCTTATCAAATATCCTTACACTTGCTATTTGCTTGTCCTCAAGGAAATGTGTTTTTGGCCAATCAATTTATAAGTTAGAGGGCATGAAGCATTGGTTTAAAATAGTATAAAACAAGTAAAAGCACCACAATAGTCATAACAAGCACGGAAATTATACACTAGCACCTCACAAGTGGTGTTTAGATGCTCTCATCTCTCGGGTTTATATGAACTATAATATGAATGGAAATGGAAGATAAACACTCATTACCTGGCATAGTACATAGGAATAACTATCTAGAGGTCTTTACAAGGGTTGTAACATTAGGCTTAGGGTAGGGAAGTAAAGGGTTTTGTTGGATAGGGGATATTTAGTGGTGGCAAGTAAAAAATCTTATGTTACAAGCATGTAAAGCGTGGCGTTGTTAAGCCAAGACTCGACTCACTAACACTAGATAACTTGAAACAAAACAAACATAAACTTAAAAACATAAACATAAAGATAGATGTAGGATGGTGGCGTATGTTTTCTCTTTTTTATCTCTTTTCTTCTTTTTTCGATTTTTTTTTTATCTCTTTTCCTTCTTTTTTTTGATTTTTTTTTTCATTCATACCTTTTTAGTCTACCATCCTCTGTGATAACATCAAAATATAAGGGATTTATAGGAGCATCCCTACACTTGAGTTTTTATTTAACTAAACTAATTGACCCTATTTGAAAAGATCAAAACACTTTGAGTATTTAATTACGTAGACAAAGGGAATTTGAATTTATCGTTCTTTCCGTTACTCCATAAAATATTACTTTTACCCATGAGTCCCAATCGTCCCAAAGCGTGTACAAAAGATATGACTCGACTTAGCAACCATGTAAGTAACTAGATAATTGAACTAAGGGCTAAATAGTGATAACAATAATGCACTAAAGATGAGTGCATACAAGGTAGGCTAAGGCGATTTGGGTGTACATTTGGGGTGGATTATAAACAATGTTCTTCATTGATATTCAAGAAAACCAAAACATCACGAGAACCGCGAAAAGGATAGGCTCTAAGGGTTAATGATAAGGATTTAAACGTACACTTTTAAGGGTCATTTAAGCCCTTATCTCCCACTTTTATATCCATTCTCGCTTAATTTTGTTCCTTTTCACTTTTAGGTCCTTGGAAGCAAAATCTTTGGAATGATGCATTTTGGACGAAAAGGAGTGAATATATGAAGAAAATGGCTAAGTCAAGATCAAGACACTTAAGATCTTGGAATTACACCGATGGCGTCCCAAACAGATGGCGGCGCCGTCCCTATTCTATGACGACTCGGGAGCAAATTTGCTATTTTGCACCGACGGCGTTAGGCTTTGAAGAGTAAGGGAATCACGAAGACTTTTCTTCTCGGATGGCCTAGATCCGATTCGACGACGACGTCACTCTCGAAGGCGGCGGCGTCATAACCACAACGTGATGCCGTCCCAATGATGACTTGGCCAAGACGAAACCCTAATGGCGGCGATCTGATGGCGTCCCAACTATAAGGTGACGCCGTCGCATATGTAAAATTATATATAGAAATTAAATTTTCAGACTTTTAAGAGGTAGACTTGTGGAGTAAAAACCTAAAATAATTTTGGTCCGGTTTGGACAGTATTTTAGGGTTCTCATACCCTATTTTACATCAGGATAAGCTATTTACTTCATTGATTTCATTATGTATTCAATTGTATGTGTGTATGCTTGCATTTTTAACATGTCCGGCTAAATTTCTTGTGTGTTTGCTTAGATATATGAAACCTAGTTTTTAATTATTGATTGGTTGTCTCTTATCTTAATTGTAATTGGCTTAGGATTGCACTAGGCCATCGTTGTGTTTTTAATGCTTGAGTAATCTTTGTAATCCTTAGTTTATAACCACCTAGCGTAATTGTAGGCTAAATATCCAAAGATAACCTTAGTGTTAGTTTATGAATCCTAGAGATCTCATAGGCAATAACCTTAAGGTATACTTGAAGAGTTACGTATAAAAGCATACCCTACGACCTTAGAAGACACAATGCATTGAGAATAAGGACGTGACTATTCAACCACCAATAAACGATAACTAGGGAGTAATAGTATCTAGGTAGACACATTTTTAATCATCATACGAGCACACATCAAATAGACATAAACTACCCCTTAGTTTAGATAATTAGAGTAATCGATAGAAGTACCAAACCCCCAAATCCAAACCCCGAGATTTTACCCTTAGCTTTATAAAAAAAATATAAAAAGATAAAAAATAATCTTCCTCCACCTTAAACCTTAGCGTAGTACATCTCTCACTAGCATTCATATTCCCCTAGAGAACGATATCAATGCCCGAGGTTTACCCAATACTACACTACAACGATTAGGTTCACTGCCTAGGGTGTTGAAAAACTTGCTCGACGAAAAGGAAGTTCCTTTGACCCCGAACGCGTTATACGCGCATCAAATTTTTGGCGCCGCTGCCGGGGAATAGAATAGGTAGTTAGATTTCCATCTCGTTTAGGTTTCCTTGCTTGATTCCTATCAAGTAAGATTTTTTTTCTCGTTCTTAGTTTCCTCGTAGTCTATCCCCCTTCTTCGTGACCTTTGTTAGTAATCCCATCACTTTTAATCATGGAAGGTGATGGCCCACCACCAAACCAGCCATTTCCCCCCACCAACTCCCGTAGACAACTTAGAACCCGTAATAAACCCTTCTTGAGCCATTTTCCGAACCCAATAGAGAGCTGTATAAGCGAAGAAGAGCTCTCCATGAGTCGGAACCACAAGGCACCACCATCGATTTCGATGAAGCTGTGACTGACGAAGAATCCACACCCTCCCCCAAATCTCCTGAATCCATCAACAATGACAATCTGAGCCAACACAGCGAGAAAATCCCCGCTTCTCCTGTCAATGAACCCATCAATGAACCAAAGGCAAAAGCCCTTAGAGAGTACTCTCCCACTTCATCTAGATTCACCGCGCCATTGTCTACCCTTCCGAATGTATCAATGAGGTGTTGCATACCACCGACATTTGGCTTATCCAGAATGCATGTCAATTTCACGGATCCCACAGCAAAAACCCAATTCATCATATCAAACAATTTTTAAAAATTATGGATACTATATATGCTGATGGAGCATCGAAGGAGACATCTAGACTCCGGTTTTTCCCATTTCTCTTCAAGGAAAGACCAAAGAGTGGCATGGTAAGCTCCATCTAAGGTCCTTCTTCACTTGGGAACAACTCACCACCAAGTTTACCAAAAAGTTCTTTCCTCCTGGGAGAACTGCAACCATCAGGAGCGAAATCATTCACTTCCATCAAACTGATGGAGAATCTATCGTTAACTCATGGGTTCGTTTCAAAGACCTCATTCAACAAGCCCCACACCATGGTATAAACCTTTGGTTGCTTGTCCAGATCTTTTACGACAATGTCTCCCTCGATGATCAAAAAGAGATTGACTTCTCAACTGGCCGAAAACTCTCCAATCTCAGTGCAGAAGAAGGATGGGACCGCATTGAGGAGTATGTCCAAGACCAAGATAATACTTGGAATGAGCCACTGAATGTAATGAGTATCTCGCTACTTGAATAATCGCCCATTATCTCTCGACGATCGAATGAAGAGGGCACAAGAGAAGCTCGCGTACCTCACAAAGTCACAAGAACCTAAGAGGTTGTTTAACCCATACCTTATATGCGACATCTGTGGAGGGTCCCACGAGAGCAATGAGTGTGACGATACACACCACGAGCAAGCTCTCCTTTCTAGCCATGATATCTATGATGACCCTTCCCTCCTTGTATTTTATCAGAATAATCATTACACTCTTTGGGGTAATCTAAAGTGGAAGCATGAGGGAAGAGGGTTCGAATACACCATCCGTGATGCCTTTGAAGAAGAACTTGGGCAATTCATTATGGAAAGGAAGATGCTTTTAAAGGGTCTTGAAGGATTCATGCAAGAGCAACAAGCTGAATTAGAAAACTAGTTCGCCGAACTTCACGAAAGAATACGTGAACCTGGTCCAATCCAGCATGATCCGACTTGTGCTATTACTACTCAATCTGGAACCACTACCAAGGATCCACCGTACCCAGTTCAAGATCCTACTACCAATGAGCTCGAGTTGGATAAGGAGGAGCACTTGAACCCCTCTAACCTCTCACGACCCCCTCCGCAAGGACCAACACCGTCCAACGTTCGACTCTCACACGGGTTCCTTACCCATCACGCTTAAAGAATCAAAAGGTCAAGAAGACAATGAGAGGTTGTTATCTTACTTAAAAAGATCGTCGTTAACATCCTACTTTTCATGTATTTTATCATATCCCTAAACATAGCACATATTTCAAGACACTGCTCTTGAATCAGAAGAAGCTTGAAGGGTTGATATCATTAGTAGAAGAATGTTCAGCTATCATCCAAAAAATCCTACCCAAGAAGAAAGAAGATCCGGGTAGTTTCACCATTCCTTGCTCTATAGGAGCACTCTCCATGAAAAACGCCTTGGCAGATCTTGGGGCAAGCATTAACTTAATGCCTCATTCCTTATTTCTCAAACTCGGATATTCGTGGTGAAACCAACCGAATGAGTATTGACTAGGTGACCGATCAATCAAATATCCCATTGGAGTTTGTAAAAATGTTCTAGTGAGGGTAGGGGAGTTCAAGTTTCCGGTTGATTTCGTGATTTTAGAAATGGAGGAAGATAACTCAGTTCCAATAATCCTTGGGAGACCATTATTGGCTTTAGCTCGCGCCATCATTGATGTTCATGATGGTAAGCTCACTTTACGAGTAGGGTCCGAGAGCTTAACCTTTGACATCAAGGATTCTATGAGTCGTCCTTCCTCCTACGAGCATCCTATTTATTTTGTTGAAGAAGTTGATGAGTTTGTTGATGATATAGATAGTTGTATTGATGATTATCTGATAAACGAATTCATGAATGATGACAACAGCATGGTATATGATGATGAAGAGACTGAGATGGTTGGAGCTATTTCATTTTACCCACGAAGGGCAGAAATTGAACCTCTTGACCTCCAAAAGCCGGAAAATAAGCTAAAACCATCAATCAAAGAACCTCCTACCCTACAATTAAAAGATTTCCCAAGCCATTTAGAGTATGCCTTTCTTCAGGGGACGGATCAACTCCCTGTTATCATAAGCTCATCCCTAACCATTGAACAAAAAGAAAAGCTCTTAGAAGTTCTAAAAGAGTACAAGGGGTGATCGCATGGAGTGTTTCGATATTAAGGGAATTGACTCTACTTTTTGCACACATAAAATTCTTATGGAGGAGGATTACAAACCCTCCGTTCAACCACAAAGAAAAGTTAACCCCAATATCAAAGAGGTGGTGAAAAAAGAAGTCGTCAAACTTCTCGATGCATGCTTAATTTATCCAATTTCAGACAGCCCCTGGGTCAGCCCAGTCCAAGTAGTCCCAAAGAAAGGAGGAATGACTGTTGTGAAGAATGAGAAAGGCGATTTAGTGCCTCAAAGAACGGTCATTGGCTGGCGTGTTTGTATCGACTATAGAAAATTGAATGATGCCACACGAAAAGATCATTTCCCTTTACCATTCATCGATCAAATGCTCGAAAGGTTAGCCAGGCATGAGTACTACTGTTTTCTTGACGGTTTCTTAGGATATTTCCAAATCCCCATTGCTCCCGAAGATCAAGAAAAAACTACTTTCACATGCCCCTACAGGACTTTTGCATACAAGCAAATGCCCTTCGGATTATGCAACGCCCCCGCTACCTTTCAACGATGTATGATGGCCATATTCTATGAATTGATTAAAGAAAGCATGGAAGTCTTCATGGATGATTTTTCGGTATTTGGAAATTCCTTCGACCTTTGCTTATCCAACCTTAGTAAGATGCTAAAGCAGTGTGAAGAAACCAACTTAGTCCTAAATTGGTAAAAATGTCATTTCATGGTAAAAGAAGGAATTGTCTTGGGACATAAAGTCTCTGTAAATGGAATCGAAGTCTATAGGGCCAAAATCGAATCGATATCTAAACTTCCATATCCTACTACCATTAAGGCCATTCGAAGCTTTCTTGGTCACGCAGGCTTTTATAGGAGGTTTATTAAGGATTTGTCAAAAATTGCCCGACCAATGACACAACTTCTTGTCAAGGACGCTCCTTTCGAATTTTCAGAAGAATGCATGGAAGCATTCAATGGCCTAAAGAAGGATCTTACCCAAGCTCCTATAATGGTTACTCCTGATTGGTCCCAAACATTCGAAATCATGTGCGATGCTAGTGATTATGCTGTAGGCGCCATTTTGGGCCAAAGAAAAGAGAAGCATTTTCAACCAATTTACTATGCTAGAAAAACCATGAATGTGGCACAAGAGAATTACACAAACACCGAAAAAGAGCTTTTGGCTGTAGTCTTTGCCTTCGATAAATTCAAGAAATACCTCATCCTTTCCAAAACTGTTGTCTTCACTGACCATTCAGCCTTACGATATTTGTTCTCAAAACAAGATGCAAAACCCCAACTTATTAGGTGGATTCTATTACTTCAAGAATTTGACATTGAAATTCGGGATAAAAGGGGGGCTGAAAATCTTGCTGCGATCATCTATCACGATTGGAAAACCCGGACTTAGATAAATTAGACCATGATGAGATTCACACTTTTCCTGAGGAACGGCTGATGGCCGTTAAGGATATTGAGCCATGGTATGCGGATTATGCTAACTATCTATCCAGTAGGGTCTTACCAAACTACATGACTAGGCAAGATAAAAAGAAATTCTTCACCGCGCTAAAATACTATTTTGTGACAAGCCCTACTTATTCCGTATATGTCCCGATCAGATCATTTGACGTTGTGTTGCTAGAGGGAGATTGATCAGATTATAAAAGAGTGTCACGCAGGACCATCTGGGGGCATCACGGTATAAATGTCACGGCACGAAAAGTTTTCGATGCCAGATTCTACTGGCCTACTATCTTCCACGGCGTTAAGAGGTTAGTTCAAACGTGCGATGCATGCCAACGATTAGGAAACATCTCGAGGAGGGATGAAGCACCTCAGAACTATATCCAAGTCCGCGAAATATTCGATGTTTGGGGTATCGATTTCATGGGACCTTTTCCATCATCCGGAGGAAATGAATACATTCTAGTTACCATTGATTATGTGTCCAAATGGGTGGAGGCACAAGCCCTTAGGACTAATGATGCAAGGGTAGTCATTCATTATCTTAAAAAACTCTTCGCACGATTTGGGTTTCCCAAGGCATTGATTAGTGATAGAGGAACCCATTTTTGCAATGCTCAAATGGAAAAGATAATTAGGAAGTATGGTATTCCACACAGGTTCTCTACGGCATATCACCCCCAAACTAATGGTCAAGTAGAGAACACAAATCGAGCATTAAAGCAAATTCTTGAAAAAACGGTCCACCAGAACATAAAAGATTGGGCATTCAAATTAGATGAGGCACTCTGGGCATTCAGAACGGCTTATAAAATGCCCATCAGAACAACCCCTTTTCGCTTAGTGTACGAGAAAGTGTGCCATCTCCCTATTGAGCTTGAGCAAAAGGCATACTGGGCGCTCAAGGCTTGTAATATGGATTATTCTGAGGCAGGGTCGAATAGGTTCTTACAGCTTCAAGAGCTGGATGAACTAAGACTTGAGGCTTATGAATCGTCAATCACATATAAAGAAAGGGAAGAAAAATGACATGATCAACGAATAAAGAATCCTAAAGAGTTTGTGGAAGGAGATAAGGTGCTCTTGTATAATTCAAGGTTGAGATTATTTTCAGGAAAACTCAAATCAAGATGGTATGGGCCCTTTTCAGTAAAGAGGAAAATGAGCAATGGAGCCGTGGTATTATTAGACAATGATGGAAAAGAATTTACTGTGAATGGACAACGTGTGAAACATTATCAGTTGGACAATAACGAACTAATCAATGATGAAGATATTATTTTGGAAGAAGGTGACAGAAATGAAGTCACGTAGGAGCACGACTTCGAGTCTAGCTACAAGAATCATAAATAAAGAAAAGCGCTTCATGGGAGGCAACCCATGCTTAGTTGTTTGCTTGTTTTTGTGTCATATATCTTTTCATTATTGTTTGTTCACATGTTTAAATTTGTGAAAATGCTTTATTTTGTCTTTAACCTCGTCTTAATTACATATAAAGGTATTTTACAAAAGGGATAAGTGTAGGGAAGAGTATATATATATATATATATTTTAAAATAACGTGAACATGAGAACTATGATTATTGAAAAGATATATATGTGTGTTTGTGAGAGTCAAATGCTTGTATCGAGTCATAATGGATGTTTTGCGTGAATTTTCCATATTTTAAAGGTGTAATTTTTCTAGAAAACTCAGCAGACAGGTTTGTCGGGATAACTTTGACGGCGTCAGATTGCAACTTGACGATGTCGGGAGGAGTAAAGCGACTTATTACTTTCTCTCGTTTTACGTACTACTTATAATTTTTTGGAATTTCTCATATCTTAATTTTCTAGAAAATCTGCAACCATCCATTCCACAAGCATTATATCCTAGTTTAGTAGAGTAATTTTACTGCCGATTTGACGTGAAGGTTTCGTCTATTTTCTTGAAGTGTGCAGGTTTTATTTATCAAGAAAAAGAAACATAAGATTGGATGGAGCTTTTCGCGCATACATTCTTCTTGGAAAGAATTTAACCACTACTTCACACGGATCCTACCGAGCTAATCAGGGGAGTATTAGTTTCTTTCTCTTTTAACTACCTTCTGTTATCATAACTTTGATACTTTTGGGGAACATTGGGGACAATGTTTAGTTTAAGTGTAGGAGGAGAATAAAACGGAACTTTAAAACTATGCTTATCCTTGATCATTTGTCTTGTCCTCTTTCATTTGTGTAATAAACCAGGAGAAATATTTGTTAGGGAAATTTTAGCGCCAAATTTAAAATTTTTCATGACTTGTACGGGTGGGTCTTTAGTCTTAATAAAGCATCTCATGGATAGGAGTTATATGACTAGCACAAAAAAACCCTTTACCACTCAAATTCCACCCCCAAAATGTGAGGTTTGACCCTAGATCTATAGGAATTAAAGCATTCACCATTAATGCTTCGAGAGTGTACCGGTAGTATAATAGATTCTAGAACTTTTTTTGTGATGCATTCCGAGATCGCTAGTTAGACTACACTTGTGTAGTTAGGAATAACTAAATGATAAGACGCATTAGGATAACCCTTGTTTGATACTCGTATTATAATTACTTCTTCCACATCGGTTGAGTAATTCCCCTACACCCTTGCGATGTACTCATCTTTAGTACACGATACCCCTAGTTAACCCCTCAGAGCCTATCCTTTTCGCGGTTCTTGTGATGTTTCGGTTTTTCGAAATATCAATGAAGAGCATTGTTTACAATCCACCCCCAAATGTACACCAAATCGCCTTAGCCTACCTTGCATGCACTCACTTTTAGTGTATTATTGTTATCATACTAAACCCTTAGTTCAATTATCTAGTTACTTGCATGGTTGCTAAGTCGAGTCATATCTTTTGTACACAGTTTTGGGACGATTGGGACTTATGGGTAAAGTTAAATTTTATGGAGCGACGGGAAAGAACGTTAAATTCAAATTCCCTTTATTTACGTAATAATGTACTCCAAGTGTTTTGATCTTTTCAATTCGGGTCATATTAGTGTTAGACTAATAAAAACTCAAGTGTAGGGATGTGCCTATAAATCCCTTATATTTTGATGTTATCGTAGAGGATGGTAGAGTAAAAGTGTATGCAAAAAAAAAAAACATCGGGCTACCATCCTACATCTATTTTATATTTATGTTTGTTTGTTTCAAAGTTATCTAGAGTTTAGAGAGTCGGGTCTTGGCTTAGCAACGCTATTCTTCTCATGCTTGTAACATAAAGATTTTTGACTTGCCACCACTAAATCGCCTATCCAACCAAACCCTTTGTTTCCCTAACTATAAGCCTAACGTTACAACCCTTGAAAAGACCTCTTAGATAGTTGTTCCTATGTGCTTACGCCAAAGCAGTGGAGGTTTGATCTAGTCTCAAGCCTATGGTGATCTATGTACTATGACCGGTTAATGAGTGTTTATCTTCCATTTCCATTTGCTATATTTCATATACACCGAGAGATGAGAGAATCCAAACACCACTTGTGAGGTGCTAGTATATAATTTCCGTGCTTGTTATGACTATTATGGTGCTTTTACTTGTTATGAATTATGTTAAACCAATGCTTTATGCCCCAACTTATAAAATGATTGGCCAAAAGCACATTTGCTTGAGGACAAGCAAATACCAAGTGTAGGGATATTTGATAAGGATTTAAACGTATACTTTTAAGGGGTCATTTAAGCCCTTAATCACCCACTTTATATTCATTCTTGCTTAATTTCGTTCCTTTTCACTTTTAGGTCTCTTGGAAGCAAAATCTCGAATGATGCATTTTGGACGAAAAGAGTGAATATATGAAGACAATGGCTAAGTCAAGATCAAGACACTCAAGCTGCTAAAATTACACCTGACGGCATCCCAAACAGAGGGCGACGCCATCCCTATTTTGTGACGACTCATGAGCAAATTTGCTATTTTGCACCTCACGGCGTCAGACTTTGAAGAGTAAGGGCGTCACGAAGACTTTTCTTCTCAGACGGCCTAGATCCAGATGCAGGCGACGTCATTATTGTAGACTGACGGCGTCACAACTACAACGTGATGACTTGGCCAGGTCGAAACCCTAATGGTGGCTATCTGAAGGCGTCCCAACTATAAGGTGACGCCGTCGCATATGTAAAATTATATATAGAAATCTAATTTTCAGACTTTTAAGAGGTAGACTTATGGAGTAAAAACCTAAAACCATTTTGGTCCGGTTTAGACAATATTTTAGGGTTCTCATACCCTATTTTACATCAAGATAAGTTATTTACTTCATTGATTTCATTATGTCTTCAATTGTATGTGTGTATGCTTGCATGTTTAACATGTCCGGCTAAATTTCTTATGTGTTTGCTTAGATCTATGAAACCTAGTTATTAATTATTGATTGGTTGTCTCTTATCTTAATTGTAATTGGGTTAGGATTGCACTAAGCCATCGTTGTGTTTTTAATGCTTGAGTAATCTTTGTGATTCTTAGTTGTTAGTTTATGAATCCTAGAGATCTCGTAGGCAATAACCTTAAGATATACTTGAAGAGTTAGCGATAAAAGCATACCCTACTGTTGGAGTATGCTCGTGTCATAATAAATAATTATATGGCTAGTCATATGTGAGCCTATGGGGTCACACACATATACACTTAGACACCATTATCAGAATGTATTTATCGTATTTACATTATGTATAACCTTTGTTACATAAGGGAGTAAAGTGGAGTATTTGGACTTTGAAGGGCTTAAAGTGTAACTTAAGATTTGACATCAATTAGCATTAATGCTAATTGATTATGATTGATGATCATTGATGTTGATTGAAGGTTACATTAGGACTTCAAAATCACCTCCCCTCCTCTCTCCTTTTGTACGCGCCAAAACACACACACACTAGGGGTTTTGTTTTTGGTTTTTCCTTCCTACATAATTCTAAAGGTAGTCTTGTGCAAGGATCGGTACAAGGGTTAAGACTAGCATCAAAGGGTGTTCGTTGGACGTGTAGTGTGTTTCACACATTGGGAAAGGCCAACCTTATTGGTCTTTTGGTTTCTTGGTTCCATTCGTGGAGGTGATTGGTGTCTCGTTACCGGAATCACGCTACAAAGGTATAAACCTTATCTATGTTTTATTTGATTGATCATATGGCAATATGGATCCGTTGTTGGTGATGATTCCGCTGCATTTATTTGATATTTATATGTTTGTTATATTCATCATCACCTATAGTGGTATCACGAGCCATCATATGTGCCATATGATTATCGGGTATGCGAAAAAATGGTCAAAAACGCGTGTTTTTAAGTGATTTATGCAACCACTTTCAAAACAGCCCCGAGGGCTCTATTTTTCATGGATTAGGAATATTATTAGTAATATAAAGATCTGTGATTTTTGGTCCTATGGCCATTGGTTTCGAATATGTTAATTAAACAATGTGTTCGGTACGCTTAAAATGGCTTTTATCGTGTTGTTTTAATCGATTCTTGAAACGATTTGAAAACAGCCCCTAAGGCTTTATTTTCTGTGGTAAAAGGATTTTTAGATGGTCTAATTTCAGTAGGTTTGAGAACCTAAATCCATTTTACTCGCGTACCAATCGGGGTTTTAATTCTTGTTGATTATTTCTTCGATTCGTTGGCTAAATCTTTTATTTCATGCTATTTAAATTGTTCCCATGGCAAATACATGCATGTTTGCTCATGGGATTAGCCAACAACTTGTTATGTTCATAATTTTATGGTATTATTATGTTTATATGCAAAGCCGATGAAAACCTAGACCACTTGTGCTATGAATGATTGTGATTGTCGTTTATTTCTTGTTATTTGGGGTTTGCCATTGTTTCGGCTTTTATGTATGAATTTTAATTTGGTTTTTGCCATTGTTTGGGCATTTTAGAATAGATAGATAGTAGATTAGTTGTATTTTACATTCTATATATTGTAACCGATGCTTGGAATGGAATGGCAAAGCGTAAAAGACATAAAGACGCAAAATGGCTGCTCGTACAAGCTGCAGTAAAACGGAGTTTCCCGGTGATTGGTGGCGTATTTTTTAACCAATTTTTTACCGCAGGTAGACAACTCATGGGCCCACAACTTTGTAGTTTGGTGCTAAGCTCGGGGATGATTCCTTCTAGGCCGTTTGGGCCTCCGAATGCAGAAATTATGGGCTGGCAGATTCATTTTTCATGTGCACAATGGGCTTCTACTTGTCCTAGCTTGTTCTTGGAGCAAGTGGGAGTCCTCCGTGTGGTTGTGGTTTATGTCCCTAGATGACTCTTGGTTCTCATGATGGCTCACGAGACCAAGCATAATCGGTTGAGGCTTTGCTTATTGTGGTTGTGTGTTGGTTGTTTGCTTATTATGTATGTTGTGAATGTATATAACTTGCAAATCGTTTTCTAAAACTTAAAACGCAACACAAATCAATTTCAAAATAAGTCTTATGATTTAGTTTAACTAAGTTTAAATATGGATTTAACTTAAAATCATTGTTTTAAAATAACACTTAACTTGTTATGTATGTTATTCGATTTATGTATTGTCCAATCTCTAGTATAATCCACATAGGTTCTATATTAGACTTGAAAATGGACAACTTGACACACATAAATTAAAACAATGATTAGACTTAAGTTAAGAAAAGCTTTTAACTTGTGCTATGAAGAATGAATGCATGCTTCTTCGTACACCTTTTTTGATTCAAATCAAAATATTTTACCCGTCACAAATTTAAGTCATGCCGTCCAATCGCTTGAGAACACTTGCAATTACTTTTCGCCTATGCGTGGGACCTAGGTTGAATTGTAACCCAAGGTGATTATTGTCTATGCGTGGGACCTAGATCTATTTTCGCACATTCTCAAATTGGATGACTTAATCGAGTTAAGCGGTGAGACCTTGACCCGAGGCAAGGATGGGACTAAACATGCCAGCTTGACACTAGATGCTTGTTCACTAGTGCCATGGGTCCCATAAGGATCTAAGAGTTGCACTTGATTTGCAATTGGTCGACGTTACCTACCTATTGAATCCACCATTACTAGCGGATCAACGATGTAATGTTGGAATCTCAATGAGGTCTTAGCCTTTTCGAAAAATTAATTGTTTTCTTATAAAACTTGGGTAGTTAATTTTAAAAGGATTAATTATTAAATGATACTAAAGTTTGAATTTTGTTTGTTTTGTAGATGACAACTCCAACTCAAACCATCAACAACTCGTCAATCAGATCAATTCTCAAGAAAGAGAGATTGAATGGTAACAACTTTTTGGACTGGTACCGAAACTTGAGGATTGTCCTCAAGTCTGAACAAAATTTTTACCATCTGGAACAGGCTTTACATGAGCCTCCTGCTGAAAATGCCACTGCTGCTATGCGTAATGCCTACACTCGTAGGTTTAATGAACAACAGGAAGTCGCTTGTCTTATGCTTGCGAGCATGATCCCAGAAATTCAAAAGAATTTAGAGGACCTCACAGCATTTGACATGATAACCGAACTAAGAACTATGTTCGAACAGCAAGCTGAGCAGGAATTATTTGAAACTGTCAGATCATTCCATGCTTGCAAGCAGGAGGAAGGACAATCGGTCAGTAGCCACATCATGAAAATGAAAGGCTATCTGGATCAGATGGAGCGGCTTGGATACCCCATGCCTCAGATCCTTGGAGTGAGCATGATATTAACCTCACTTTCAAAGGAATTTGAACAATTTGTGCAAAACTACAACATGCACAACATGGGCAAGACCATACATGAACTGCATAATATGCTCAAACTTGCGTAAAAAGGTATGCCCAAGAAAGCTCCAGTTGTCCTAGCTATCAAGCAAGGCAAAATCCAAAAAAGAACAAGGGAAACCGCAAGCACCGGCAAGGACAAGGGAGAGGCAAGGGTAAGCTTGCTTACGCCCCAAACCTAAAGTCCCCACCGCTAAGAAGGAGCACCTAGCCAGGACGCACCCCGCCATCACTGTGGAATGGTAGGCACCTTTGAGAAACCGTCCGTGTACAGCGAGTTGAAGAAGAGCAAGGCTAGCGGGGCTAGTACATCGTATCTTCACTATAGAACTCTATACTTTTCCTAATAAATCTCGGGTATATGATACAGGTTGTGGGACTCACATTTGTAATGATGTGCGTGCTCTTAGGGAAGTCGAAAGTTGAAGCATGGCGCTTTGGACTGTCGTTGGTAATGGGAATCGTGCACCACCAAAGCGATATGAAGCTATGATTTAATCCTTCCTAATGGACTAGTTATTGTTTTGAATAATTGTCATTTCGCACCTACTATTACTAGAGGTGTTGTTTCACTTTCTCGTTTGAAGGATGATGGTTTCATCCATGTTTTTACTGATTTTGGCATTTCGGTTTCTAAGGATAATGTTTTTATTTTAATGCTATTCCTAGAGATGGTATTTTTGAAATTGATATCGTGATCCTAATTCAAACAATGGTTCTATATATAATGTTAGCAACAAGAAATCTAAGCGGAACATGGATTCCACTTTTCTATGGCATTGTCGTCTTTGCCACATAAACAAGAAAGCAGCACGAAGTCGCAACAAGATGGGCTTTTAGAATCAATTGACTGTACGTCTTTTGATAAATGTGTTTCTTGCATATCTGGTAAGATGACGCGCAAGCCTTTTCCCATGTTGGAGAAAGAGCTAAAGACCTACTTGGACTCATACATACCGATGTATGTGGCCCATTTAGGATCATGTCTGGGGAAGGAGCTAACTACTTAGTCACTTTTACCGACGATTTCGGTCGATATGGTTATGTTTACTTGATTAAACATAAACATGAAGTCTTTAAACGTTCAAAGTATTTCAAAGTGAGGTAAAAATCAACTCGATAAGACTATAAAGGCTCTTGATCCGATCGTGGAGGCGAATATATGAGTCAAGAGTTTTAGATCATCTTAAAAAGTGTGGGATAGTCTCACAATTCACTCCTCCACATACACCACAACATAATGGGGTGTCTGAAACGATAAATCAAACTTTGCTAGACATGGTTCGATCTATGATGAGTCTAACAACGTTGCCAATGTGCTTTTGGGGTTATTCCCTAGAGTCTGCTGCTCGCATTCTCAACATGGTTCCAACCAAGAAGGTAGATAAGACTCCATACGAAATATGGCATGGGAAAGTCCCTAACTTGTCTTACTTGAAGGTCTGGGGTTGTGAGGCCCTCGTGAAATGAGAAACGCCAAACAAACTTGAGTCTAGATCTATCAAGTGTATCTTCGTAGGATACCCAAAGGAAACGATGGGTTACTACTTCTACTACCCACCGAGAACAAAATATTTGTTGCTCGTTATCTTGAGTTTCTTGAGAACAGTCTCATTTCACAAGAAGCAAGTGGAGCACCGTGAGACTTTGACGAAATTCAAAGTGAAGATGTACAACCTTCGGTAACACTAGTGAGCATCAAAATGAGATGAACATGAAAATGTCGAGCCTCATAGAGATGTTGCTCCGATTCGTAGATCCGCAAGGATACCTCAAGCACCGGCGATATGGTTTCTATGTCGATCTTTGAGGAACATGAGTTAGGGATCAAGATGAACTCCTAACTATCGAGCTGCATTATCGAGTTTTGAACGCGATAAATGGCTCGGAGCTATGAAATCGGAGATGCAATCCATGAAAGACAATGAAGTCTGGGTCGAAGTTGACCTGCCACCTAATGCTAAAACCGTTGGGAGTAAATGGCTCTTCAAGAAGAAGACCGACATGGATGGCAATGTACACACCTATAAAGCGCGTCTAGTAGCAAAAGGTCACACTCAAACTTACGGGATTGACTATGAAGAGACCTTCTCGTCTGTTGTTGACGTTAAAGCTATTAGGATTCTTATAGCCATAGCAGCGTACTATGACTATGAGATTTGGCAAATGGATGTCAAGACAGCCTTCTTGAACGACCACCTAAATGAAGATGTTTACATGGTGCAACCCGAGGGCTTCGTGAATCCTAAACATCCCAACAAAGTTTGCAAGCTTCAAAGATCCATTTATGGATTAAAGCAAGCATTTAGAAGTTGGAACAAGAGATTTGATGAAGAAATCAAAAAGATTGGTTTCGCTCAAAACTTTGATGAGCCATGTGTATATAAGAAAACTAGTGAAAGTAATGTCGTATTCTAGTCTTATATGTCGATGACATATTACTCATGGAAACAACATTCCAATGCTACAAGATGTAAAATCTCGGCTTGGAAATTGTTTTGAAATGAAAGACTTAGGCGAAGTCAGTACATACTTGCGGTCAAGATCTCTGAGGATAGATCAAAGCGGTTAATCGGCTTGAGTCAAAGTGCATACATTGAAAAATCCTAAAGCGATTTAGGATGCAAGATTCCAAACGTGAAATCTTCCAATGCAACCGAATACGAATTGAGTAAAACTCAAGAACCTTCTACACCAAGAGGTGAAAAGGATGAAGGGTATCCCATATGCTTCTGCATGGGATCCATCATGTATCTTGATGAGTGCACTAGACCGATGTAGCGTTTGCTCGTAACCCGACGAGTAGGTATCAACGTAATCCGGTGAATGTCATCGATCTTTATTAAGAACATATTAAAGTATCTTCGTAATACTAAAGATATGTTTCTTGTTTATGGTGGTGATGACAACCGCGAGCTCAGTATCACTTGCTATACTGATGCCGGTTGGCAGACCGATCGTGATGACACCAAGTCCCAAACTGGATTCGTTTTCATCATGAATGGAGGCGCTGTTGACTGGAAGAGTTCAAAACAGAGCACGATTGCAATGTCCTCTACAAAGCAGAATACATTCTTTCGAAGCTTGTGTCGCAATGGAGGCGATTTGGATACGAAAATTCATTTACGGGCTTGGCGTTGTCCCCAAAAATGAACTACCCATGGATATGTCTTGTGATAATCTGGTGCCATTATCATTGCAAATGAACACGTGTTCAAAGGGTGCCAAACACTTTCGTCGGAAAGTTCATTACATTCGAGAAGTTATAGAAAGTGGTGATATTCGTCTTCTAAAAGTTCACATATGACAACTTAGTCGATCCTCTTACTAAAGCAATGCCTTGCACGAAACATGTTGGGCATGCTAGGAACATTGGACTTCGACCAAGTAGTCAAGTAGTCTCATGTATTTGAATAATTGGAATGCTAAGCGCTTTATATTTTGTAATGAATTGATTTAATGGTTATTATCGTTTTCATTCATATCAATTGTATTCTATATTTGCATGTTTAAATCCATGAATGATTTTCTTCATTCAAAACTTGTCCATTGTCGGTTGACGGTACGGGAGTACCATCAAATTAAGACAATTGTGAGTGTGTTGGTAACCATTTTGCCAAACTCACATGTTGTTCATGGTGATGAACATTGGACTGACCCAACCTACGAGTATTCATTGCATGGATCGGCGTCATATAGTGAATCTCGAAAATGGTTATGTCTATTATCCTTAGACTTGAGATGCAAGCGGGTTTTGCATGTGTGAGTTTCATTCCTTGATATGGTTAAACGCATGTCCCGAACAAGGTAGTTATAAAGGCCACTATCGGGAATGATTTGAAGCACATGAATGACACGTCAATCAAAATAGGATTTGTTCCTCCACATGGTTTGGAGTTAGATACTATTGGGCCCTCGATGATTTGAGCAGATGTTTGTATGGCGTACCCAAATGAGATTAAGATGAATCTTAATTCACTTGGTAATCTTGTTCAATATCTAGATCGAGAACATAATTGTTGAACCATTAGAATGACTTTTGATCCATGTCTAAAGTTCAACCCGGTATCTGCAACAAAGGGATATATGATATATAAACCATTTAATGAAATGTTTAAGAAACCGACCGACATATCACTAGGGGCATTGGCGTGTTGCTAGGCGCTAACCATTGCTTGTATAATTACTTGTCTATTATGACGTCGCAAGTGGGAGTCTGTGGAGTATGCTCGTGTCATAATAAATAATTATATGGCTAGTCATATGTGAGCCTATGGGGTCACACACATATACACTTAGACACCATTATCGAATGTATTTATCGTATTTACATTATGTATAACCTTTGTTACATAAGGGAGTAAAGTGGAGTATTTGGACTTTCAAGGGCTTAAAGTGTAACTTAAGATTTGACATCAATTAGCATTAATGCTAATTGATTATGATTGATGATCATTGATGTTGATTGAAGGTTACATTAGGACTTCAAAATCACCTCCCTCCTCTCTCCTTTTATGCGGCCAAAACACACACACACTAGGGTTTTGTTTTGGTTTCTCCTTCCTACATAATTCTAAAGGTATTCTTGTGCAAGGATCGGTACAAGGGTTAAGACTAGCATCAAAGGGTGTTCGTGGGGCGTGTAGTGTGTTTCACACATTGGGAAAGGCCAATCTTATTGGTCTTTTTGTTTCATGGTTCCATTCGTGGAGGTGATTGGTGTCTCGTTACGGAATCACGCTACAAAGGTATAAACCTTATCTATGTTTTATTTGATTGATCATATGGCAATATGGATCCGTTGTTGGTGATGATTCCGCTGCGTTTATTTGATATTTATATGTTTGTTATATTCATCATCACCTATACCTACGACCTTAGAAGACACAACGCGTTAAGAATAAGGACGTGACAATTCAACCACCAATAAAAGATAACTAGGGAGTAATAGTATCTAGGTAGACACATTTTTAATCATCATACGAGCACACATCAAATAGACATAGACAACCCCTTAGTTTAGATAATTAGATAATTAGAGTAATCGGTAGAAGTACCAAACCCCCAAATCCAAACCCCGAGATTTTACCCTTAGCTTTATAAAAACATATAAAAAGATAACAAATAATCTTCCTCCACCTCAAACCTTAGCGTAGTACATCTCTCACTAGCATTCCTATTCCCCTAGAGAACGATATCAATACCCGAGGCTTACCCAATACTACACTACAACTATTAGGTTAACTGCCCAGGGTGTTGAAAAACTTGCTCGACAAAAAGGAAGTTCCTTTGACCCCGAACACGTTATACGCGCATCAGTTAACTAGGGGTATCGTATACTAAAGATGCGTAAATCACAAGGGTGCGGGGTAATTACTCAACCGATGTGGAAGATGTAATTATAATACAAGTTTCAAACAAGGGTTATCCTAATGCCTCTTATCATTTAGTTACTCCTAACTACACAAGTGTAGACTCACTAGCGATCTCGGAATGCATCACAAAACATGTTCTAGAAATTATTATACTACCGGTACACTCACTAAGCATTAAAGGTGAATGCTTTTATTCTTAAAGATCTAGGGGCGAACCTAACATTTTTGAGGTGGAATTTGAGTGGTAAACGATTTTTGTGCTAGTCATATAATTCTATCCATGAGAAGCTTTATTAAGACTAAAGTTTAGCTCGTAAATGTCATAAAAAATTTTAAATTTGGTGCTAAAATTGCCCTAACAAATATTTCTCATAGTTTATTACAAAAATTACCAAGGACAAGATCAAGTGAGTGAATAGTTTCTAAGTTCCCGTTTTATTCTCCCTCTCTACACTTAAACTGAACATTGTCTCCAATGTTTTCTGAAAGTATCAAAGTTATGATAGAGGAAGGTAATTAAGGAAAAGAAACTAGTACTCCCCTGATTAGCTCGGTAGGATATGTATGAAGTTGCGGTTAAATCTTCTTCCAAGAAGAATGCATAAGTAATAAGCTTCATCCAATATGTATTTCTTCTTCTTGTCCAATATAACTTGCACACATATAAGAAAACAAATGAAACCTTTGCGTAAAATTGGCAGTAAAACTATATATGACACACAACTACACTAGCAAGCATGTAAGATATAATTCTTGTGGAATGGATGTTTGCAAATTTTCTGGAAAATTAAGACACGGAATTTCAAAAATTATAAACCGCATGAAAGCAGCCGATCATTCTGTTTCTACATAGCCTGACATCGTCAGGCTTTAATCCTAACGGCATCATTAAAACCTGGAAAAATTAATCCTGCTGCGTTTTCTGGAAAAGTTACATCATTAAAACCTGGAAAAATTTCTACAAAAAAACCATTATGACTCGATACAAGCATTTGAATCTAACAAACACATAAATATATCAATTTCAATTATTGTAATTCTCATGTTCATGTTCTTTAAAAACATATATGATCTTCCCTACACTTATCTTTTTGTAAAATACCTTTATATGTAATTAAGACAAGGTTAAAGACAAAATAAATCATTTTCACAAAGTCTAACATGAGAATAAACAACAATGAAAAAGATATAAAAAAACACGAATTGAAAAACAAAAAAGCAAACAATTAAGCATGGGTTGCCTCCCACGAAGCGCTTTTCTTTATTTATGAGTCTTGTAGCTAGACTCGAAGTCGTGCTCCTACGTCATCTCATCTTCCAAAACAATATCTTCCTCATTGATTAGTTCGTTATTGTCTATTTGATAATGTTTCACACGTTGTCTATTTACGGTAAACTCTCTTCCATCATTATCTATCAACACAACGGCTCCACCACTTATTTTCCTCTTTACCGAAAAGGGCCCATACCATCTTGATTTGAGTTTTCCTGGGAATAGTCTTAACCTTGAATTATATAAGGGCACCTTATCTCCCTCCACAAACTATTTAGGATTCTTTATTCGTTGATCATGCCATCGTTTAGCCCTTTCTTTGTATGTGATTGAGGACTCGTAGGCCTCGAGTCTTAGTTCGTCTAGATCTTGAAGTGCAAAACCTATTTGACCACCTCACAATTAATCCAAGTTACAAGCCTTAAGTGCCCAAGATGCCTTTTGCTCAAGCTCAATAGGAGATGACATGCTTTCCTGTTAGGATTTAGTAAATCCAGTTATTAAAGTGTCGGTCACCTCAAGTATATGTAATCGTTAGAAAGCGTGTAGCCATAGTTATTTAATGTTAGGTAGTATTTAGTTAAGTAACACCGTGGAGGATAGACGGGTCTTTACCCACTGTATGCCTGATCCACAGCCCGTAGGTGGCATTTATGTACGATACTATAAATACCCTCTACCTCCCAAGGTGGAGGGTTGGAGCTCATAATAATACTTTCACTTTCTCTCACTAAGTTCCCAAACCTCTAAACTTTCTCTCTCTAAGAACCTCAAAGTATACACCCCATTTGATCATGGTTTAATGTGTTTATGAAATCCAATATGTTACAAATGGTATCAAGAGCCATGGTTTGATCATCTCTCTTACATGTCCTTGGATTTCTAGTGGTTTTATATGGTTTTTGGGTTTGAAAAAGTTTAGTGGTTTTTGCATCATTTGGACCATTTCTTGTGTTAAAGTTTGAATTTTGATTGTACTTTTGTGTTTAGAATCATTGTATGTGCTTGGTTTTTCATTTGGAAAGCTTGAATCATTGTGGTTGTACTTGTTTTGGATTGAAAAAGGTTGTGTTTAAGTTTTTCTGGCTAGCGACTTGACTCTCGGATAATTATTCTTGGTAGCGACTTACTTCTTTAGTTTTCAGTGGCTTGTAGTTGAAGTGGTAGTGACTTGAGCACTAGCGACTTGTCTATTGAGACAAGGCGAAAAATAGTACAAAGTAGTGGAGGTACCACTTCGGCTAGCTACTTGTTCAACGTAGCGACTTGTCTTTACTATTTTCAGCGACTTGCCTTTGTTGTGCTTAGCGAGTTGTTACTTAGCGACTTGTTCACAAGGTTTATACCTAGCGACTTGGGTGAGTAGTGACTTGTCTTCAAGGTAGTTAGCGACTTGGCCACTTAGCAAGTTGTTCTTTAGCGACTTGTCAACTTAGCGAGTTGTTGCTTTAGTGACTTGTGTCTAGCGACTTGTTTCATAGCGACTTGTGTTTTTAGCGAGTTGTTACTTAGCAACTTGGTTACTTAGCGACTTGGTGACTTAGCGACTTGTTCTCAAGATTTATAGCGACTTGGTTGATTATTGTTTTTGATACGGTTTTCACTTGATTTAGTAAAATCCGTGAAAGAATCTATTTCGGTTTAATCATAGAGTTATAAAATCCGTGTAATCATAAACATGTCTACCAACGTGCCTACAATCATCTCTTCTATAGTGAGGACGTTCAAGCAGCTGGATCAGATACTCATCCATCCATGCTTGTGAGAACTGACTATGAGTCATGGGCTCAACGAATTAGGTTGTCTTGTTTGGGAAAGGAAAATAGGGTCAACATTCTTAAGTCAATTGATGAAGGACCTTATCGATTGAGACTACAAGAGACACACTTGAAACAATTGCAGATGGAGCAGTGATCTTAGGTTTGGACGGACCAAAGGCGTATGATGAGCTCGGTGATAAGGAGAAAAGAGATACGATCTCGATATCGGGGCTTCAAACATTATACTTGAGGTCTTCCAAAAGATATCTACAAGCTTATCAATCGCAACATCAAGACAAGGCGGTTTGGGATAATGTCAAGATGCTTCTCTCAGGTTCTGAATTGACTAAGGAAGACAGAGAATCACAACTGGATGATGAATTTGAGCACTTTAAGATGAAACCAGAAGAAAGTGTCTATGAATATTACGTGAGATTCCACAAGCTTATGAATGACATGATGTTGGGAATTCTTCTAAATAAGAATTCTGCTGATGGATTCTGCTGACTCAGTGATTCTGCTGAAGAACTGATTGTGTTGAATAAGATTACAAAACGAGCAAGAATGAAGAAAGAAGAAACAATGAGGACCTAATATGTAATAGTTGAGCAAGAATAAAGAAAGAAGAAACAATGAGGGCCAAATATGTAATAGTTAGCTTTCTAGTAAGCTAGGGTTTGTAACCTCCCTCTATTATATAAAGAGGGATGGCGGCTAGGGTTTTAGCAATCCTTTCATCTTATTTTCATAGCCGACTTCTCCTAATGAGAGTCTAGCAAACGCATAGAGCGTATTGTAGTAGTAGTAGTAGTATTAGTTTCTTTATGTTTTAATAAAGAAAACCTTATAAGTAATATTGATTGTGTCGTTATTATTCCACTGTGCAATCATTCAATCAATATTGCTTATACCCTAGTTGAGTCCGGATCTTAGGATTTAACAATTGGTATCAGAGCCTCGGGAGAGTCTCTAAGATACTAAGAACCTTATTTACCTCACCCCATACAACCAAAACTCATTCACCATGCACGAACCGATGATGAATCGAAGTCACCACCAACAACAACATCAAAACCACTACCTCTATGCAAAGAATCGAGTCTCTCCAACAAGAATGGTATGTTTCCTTACCTAAAGAAAGAAGAGTATGATCATGGACCATGAAGATGCGAATCGGATCTCCAATATTGATTGGAATCAGGGGAGATAGTGAAGAATGGTAGCTGTCTAAAGAAGACCATCCCGGATCTTGATGGTAAGTTTACCATTGCTCCTCCCAAAACTGTTGAAGAGATTCTTGCGATGCGAGAGGAGGAGCATAAGGTGAGAACCATCCTCCTTCAATCTATTCACGAAGATCACTTGGGTGATTTTCATCACATAGTTGATGCAAAGGACATCCGGATGGCTCAAATCTAGGTTTGGAGGAATGAAGAGTCCAGAGAATGAGGAAGTCCATCTTGAGACAACACTTCCAAGAGTTCAACATCTCGAGGAAGAAGGTATCCACAAGGGATATGACGGGTTTCACAAGATTCAGTCTGTGAATCGGTGAATGCAAAGCCCGACAATGATGATAGCAACTCAAAGTTCCTCGATCTTTGCCTCCATCATGGTTACATGTGAGCATAGCCACGAAAGCTAAAGGTGGGTGGACATGCTCACTTTTGATGAGCTATACAACAAACTCGAGCTCTTGAACCCGATGTCGATCTCCCTACCGTGTTGCCTCTTACGGTCATTCACCTTTGTTGGGACATCCCACTCGAATATGATGATGCATACTTCAAGTCCATCTTACTTACCATCATCATCTTATCGTCCCACTCCTTCACATCCTCAAGCCAAAGCTGGCGTATATTGGAGGATGTTCTTCATTCTTTGTTGCGATTATGATACTCGTGACATCGGTATATGAAGACTTTGATCGGTGGACCCACTTAAGATGGAGGAGATGAAGTCGAAATGGCGGTGGCCATGCTTTCAAGTGGATATCAAGAGGTTTGAAGAGAAGGTGGAAGGAAGTTTGGATTCAAGGAAAGGATCCATTTCGTTTTGACAGGAGAAAGGTCAAATGTTTCTCTTGCCACCGGATGGGTCATTTCTCAAGGGAATGCAAAGACAGGGAAGAGTGGAGAGAGTACTAGCTACAATTCCTATCGCGAGAATCGAAAGGAGCTAGCACTTGACTCTAGTCACCATGGATGAGCGGTCAACTAGGTCGCACATGAACCTGTGATGAAGATCTTTGCGATGCGAGAAGCTTGGATTCTTGGCGGATGCACTTCACAGATAGGCATGATCGGTTTGCCTTGATGGGACTTTCTCGGTACATAAGCGTATATTTGGTTGTAGTGAAAGATACAATGAACTGAAAGAAGCTTATGATACTATGAAACCTAGATACAATGAATGCTATGTTGATAATGAAGCTTATAAACTTTCATTAAAAACATTAGAAAGACAAAAGGTTTGGTTTCAGAAGAATCAAATAGCTTATGAAGAAAAGATTAAGGTGCTTCAATTTGATCTAGATATTGCTAATATTAACTTTAAACGCACTAAAAAAGAAAAAGCTGATACTATTACTGAGAATCTAGAGCTTAAAGAGAAACTTGCAGAGGAAATAGCTAGACATAAACAATGGTTGATCTCTGGTGACAATCTTGCTAGAGAACTCTATAATAGTCAGTCTGTGAACTCAGGAATAGGTTTAGGCTTTCAGAAGTATGTAGGATTGGAAGCTAGGTAAGATGGGCGTAAATCTACACTGCAGGCTTAGAACACATTAGAAAGGAAGGTGATTTACATGTCGTCCTTTGGACCTATTAGAGGTGAATTCATGCCCACCGACCGTCCATTAAAGTTGACTTTGATGGATCACACCATCTATATGGCGAAAGTCAAAAGACTTGCGGACAACGATGCTTCATCTTATGATTTTGTCTCTTTCTCACAAAGTGACAATTCATCGGATCAAGGATCTACTTACAACCGTGATTCAAGTGATAAGTCGGACCTTGTGAAGCCCTCACCGAGCCTTCACCCAAGCTCGCACCCAAGTCTTTATACAAGCCTTTTAGGATAGTCTGGCGAGAATCCACCTCCAAGTCTGTTTCCCAAGACTTGTCTTTTAAATCTTTGCATAATTTTTACATTAAAAACAATTCCTTTAATGTTTCGGTTTAAGTTCTTCTACATGTAATCGAACTTCTTCTTTGTTGAATCAATCTTCCAAAAGGAAGACATGTTTTGTTTGTGGAAGTAAACTTCATTTGATTAAGGATTGTGATTTTTATGAGCAAAGATTGGGTGTTTGTGCTAATCGTGAAACCAAGATCGGTGTGGACAAATGTTAACAATATTCCACCTTATGTCCCACAAGCTAGAACCGACTCTCCTTGGAGAGATCAACCGATAGACCTTATGTGCAACCTATTAGCCCATATTTTAAACATGGTTATTGTCCCGCATATGTTGACTCTATAAAAATGGAAAAGGATGGAGGGCACTCGACAAATCTATCAAAACTTCAAAGAAGTTGTTCTTGGAAGAATAAAGGACCAAAATTTTACTTTGAAACCCAAGAACAATGGTGGATATTTCTCTTCCATAACGCAAAGTTTAAGGGGAGGCATATGCCTCAGGGAAGGCATATGCCTCAGGGGAGGATTTCATAGTAAACTTTGTGTATATGTTGTTTGCTAACACTTGTTTGTTCATAGTTTTTGTCTGCTCTGTCTCTGTTTTTGTTCTTGTGTATCTCTGAGTTTATTATGCAGAATGCCCTATTCAGTTAAAATTCATCAAGTATGGTCCTTTGGTATATGGTCTAGTAAGCTCAAAGCTTGTTTCCTCTGAAAGCTAAGTAATGGAGTGGGAAATTGGTTTCCACTGAAGATAAAATACTGAAGACAAGTATTGAAGTTAAAATTGTTCATTCATTCAAATTACGACTTACGACTACGACTTACAATCAACTTCAATGCAACTACAAGAAAAGAGCTATTCTACTTATCCTAATCTAGTACATATCATCTATTCTAACATCTAACATAATGTTGGATATGCATGATCGCTCACATCTTTCACACTAGATCTTGGATATCGTTTGTCAAATCTTGCATAACCACCCAATCCTTCTATATTAATGGTGGATATGCATGACCGATCTGACGAAGATGCTAAGGATCAAAATGGAGAGGATGGATTGATGCAAGCGTTGATGATGACGATGACCACACATGATGATGGAGAAAATAATATGTCCTTTGTGCTTCATCTATTCATTTCAACCAAAATGCAATCCATCCACCCTCCTTAAGCCCTTCCTTATACGATGTGTGTTGATGCACCAAAACACAGTGCGAGAAGACCAGAATCACCCTCTATCCTTAGGGAGTGGCGGATTTCGCTCGTGGCCTTCGTGGAGGCCGAGGTCTTTGGAGGTTGGAAGTAAGTTGTTCTCTCCTTACGGAGTTATCGAATCATCAACGGAAGGAAGGCTCATTCACAACAACAAGGGAGGCTCTTTCACTCTCTTTGAAGTTGCTTCCTCATCCGAGTCTTCATAAGGTGATACATAAGAACTTAAGGATGAGCCCCTTGGGCCGCTTGCCAAATAATTCTTCTTCCACCTCTCAAGGCTGCTTATGGAGGTTTCGTTGTCATCTGAAGAAAGTGTGATTGGGTTGGATCTACTCATGGTTGTTTGTGATTAATTTTGGAGCATTGAAGAAACTAGGGTTTGTTATGGTATTTGGGGATCTTTGATGAAGAGATATGTGTGCATTGGGATCATTTTATAGACGGATTCAAGGTTCAAAGGAAATTAATGCGAGTGGTTGGCACAGTAACTCTCTAGAATATTACCGAAGATATTTTTATCTTTGATGGTTGCTGCTGAAGTGTATAACTTCAGCAGATTGACCATCTGTTTCTGCTGAAGCGTTACACTATCGTTGGTCAAGTTGAAATACACGTAAGCTACGGTCAACTAAACGGTCTAATTCTTTTGACTATAACTTGGGCAACTACTACCACTCCACCATTCACATTCGTCCACTTCAACACAAACCTATTCCCTCTTCTTCATCCAATAACACTTCATTTTGAGCATCATAACCCTAAGATCTCAAATCATCACATGGCGCTTGAATTTAAGAAGGATCACAACAAAGTTGCTTTTCTGGAAAAAGCTAAAGATGATGATTTGTATGAACCAATGGTGGAATTCTTAAAAAGGTCCAAGATTTGCTATGCTCTAACACATTCTCCAAATGCAATATATGAATCACTTGTCACTCAGTTTTGGGCATCTGCTTCAAAACGAAGTGAAACAGAGATTGTGGCTACGATTGACGGAACAGAGCATGTGATTACGGAAGAGATAATAAGGAGGAAGCTTCACTTGGAAGATGCTGATGGAGTTTATCACTCTAAACAGATGGAGGTACTTCTTGGGTGAGGCGGTTGGCTATCGAGTCGAGGACCGACATTTGGTGAAGAAGCATCTTTGCCCAATGTGGAGGTTCTTGATTCACGTTGCTTGATGCATAAGCAACAAGTCGAGGAGGATGGGACCGCCTTCTACCCAACCGGGATGTGGTATTGTGTGTCTTTCCCAGGGTAACTTATAATTTTTCTAAGTTTATTTTTGATAACATGATTGAGAATATTCAAAGGAAAAGACTAAGTTTTTAATGTACCCTAGGTTTACGCAAATGATTTTAGACACCAATACCCAAAATCAATCCTTTTATGCCGTAGAGCTCTGTCGACCAAACTTTTGCCTCTATGAGAACTAACTTTGAGGAGAACATTTTCCCTTGACGAAGCTATGTTGCCTCAAGGCAATGTGGTCAGCGATGAAGAGAATGTTGGCAACATCCCACCCTCTTCACTGTTGCTACGATGGCAATCCATCGATCAATATTGATGAGGGCCCTCCTTCTGCTGAAGCTTCTCATGTTGCTCCAGAGCAGCCTCCACCAACACCTATTCTAGCACATTGTCCTAGTCCTCCACCAACACCTGATCCGCTTAATGATCTTCAGTCTGATCTGAACCAGGATGAACACACCTAGTCCTCCAAGGGTACCTGTTGATGAGGTTTCTCCTCATATTGAGAATGACCATGTTTCCACTGAAAGGTCCAATAAAGCTCCCATTACCCCAGAGCAATCTGCTGGTGGAGCTGAGGACCCCATTACTCTCACATCTGTATGATCTTGTGAGCAGTATCATTTGAAGTGTCCAATCGAAAAAGGAATTTGCAGAGACCATGTCTACTCTTGGTAGTAAGATTGAAGATCTACAGAGTAAAGTTAAGGACCTAGAGAACAGACTTGAAAAGGAAATCAAAAGGAAGTTTGTGGTTTCTTCTGAGGAGGAAGAAGATGAACCTCAGTTTGGGTCTCTTGATATGTTAGCTGATGTGTCTCTTAATGATCCCTCATCTGTCATTACAGAATTTTCAAAGGAGAAGGAACTCATTCTTTACAAAAGGAGAAAGAGATCGTACTTGAATAAAGCATCTATTGAAGTATCCAAGGAACCAGAGTTTGTCAAAGCTGCATCTGCTGATACACCAATGGAGGATGTTGCTACTGAACTAGGTCAATATTCAGTCATACAAAAACCTTCAGTATCCACTCCTGCTGAAGCACCCTCACAACATGTTTCTTCTGAAAAAGACTTGGGTGTTTCTACAGAGATTCCTTTAGTTGATCTTACTGAAGTTGAGTGTGCTAAGAAGCCTGCTGATAAAGGGAAAGGAAAAATGACTGCAGAAGAACTTGGTCCAGACTTGATAAGTGAAGAGGAAAGGCTAGGACAAGAAAGTCGGTTGGCTGAGTTTGAGAAGTCTAAGAAAGATGAAGAAATGGCTAAACAGCTTGCAGCTCTACCAACGTCTGATTTACCTCCTGAAAGAAAAAGGGAGCTAGATGAAATGCGTACTAAGCTTCGACACTTATTGGGATGACTATACTCGAAGAAGTCATACCAAACCCTTCACTCGCCGAGTATCTTAGGTCTGAGACTTCAACCGTGGAAGTTTTGTGGATTTGATGATGGCTCGTGGAAGAAAAATGAAGCAAGAAGCGGTGAAAGAGGAGAGCCATCACGGCTCAAAGGAATAAAGATAAACCTCCTACTAAGCTGAAATGAGGCTTGTGGTGAAAAACCAGAGCTCATCTCTGTATAACTCTGGGTTGTCAATGAAGCAAGTCAAGGCCTTCCCCGATCACATTTTGTTTCGCAAATATAATCAAATCATGAAGCTTTCTTCTTCACACACTTCAAGCTTAAAAAGGATTGCTGGTATTTCCGGTGCTCCTAAGCCTAAGAGGACAAAGACAGCTAAGATTGTGGACAAGTTTGATGACATGTCAGGTTCCTCCAAAGTCTCTACTGCAGCTACCATAGAGACTACACATTCAGCTGAAGCAGATCAATCTGCTGAACCACATGGAGTTTCCACTGAAGACATAGTCATTCCCTCATCCACCACAACTATAGCATCTGCTGAGGCAGAAAAAGATATTTTGGATAGAAAAGATGACTTGGTTCTTTCTGCTGAACCAGTTGCCATTTCTTCTGAAGTACCTAATGTACCAGCTCCCACTCCATCTGTGGCATCTGTTTTCTCAGAAGCCGATATAGCTAGTATAAAATCCAGGAAGGCTAGAAACTTGCTAGTAAGAATGAATGCCATTCGTGAAGATGTACCATCTTTAGGAATCTATAAGCCTGGAAAAAGGAAGAAGAGGATGGCCAAAATCACTTCCCTGGATCTTGAGGCTGATGAGTCAACCTTCATTATAGAAGGTTCTGCTACTGATTTTCCTGAGGGAGATCAAAATGTGTTGATCAAATGGAATCTGAAGGATGCAGAGATGAATGTCATTCATCGAAAGGATAACACTTAAATGGAATTCACCTTTCTGAAGGAAATCCTACACTTGGTTGACAGGGCAGATTTACTAACTCTATATACTCTTGTCACCAACCATTACTGCAATAAAGCACCACAAGGTTCTAGGATGTTCTTATTAGGAGATCTTCAAGTACTGTTCAACTCTCATTCTCCCAATAGCAAAGGACATCCCATTTGGGAGAACTCACATCTATGGCGAGTTGTGTCCTGGAGACTCTATCCTCTCCCTCGTGTACATGTGCTTGAGACTAAGGGTGGAATCACAGTCTGCATGTTTGATGAAAGAAAGTATCCATTGCCCAAGAGACTTATGGAAAGAATGCTTTGTCAGAAGTTGGAGATTCCTCCAGAGCCAGTGGGAAATGAAAAGCTAAATGCTGAACAACTGGTTAGTTGAATCAAGACCCAACTACTGCAAGAACAGACTGCCTCTTCTTCTTAAATAATGGTACCATTTTTATTTGTTTTACATTATTTGTTTTATTGGTTAGTTTTGTTTTTCTCTACTTGTCTTGGTTGTTGGTTTCTTAGTTAAAAAAAAAAAAAAAAAAAAAAAAAAAACTTTCATTTGCATGTGTCTTGCACTTTTGATGGTTCTTAACTCACGGAGATACCTTGTGTATTTCAAAGAGTTGGCTAGTCCAAAGGGTATACCTTTGGTAAAGACATATCAAATCATTGATAATGTAATGATTTGCTCAAAATCATAGGGTGCGCAACCACCCATGCTTAATTCTTTGAGTGTAGTTTGGTCATCAATTCACCATGGTCTATTCCTTGATGGAATCCAATAATTGACTAGCCCACAAGTATATGGCTTGTGGTAAAGGCAACTATCTCCATATTTGGTTATCAATTCACCAATTCTAAGAATTGACTAGTCCCGAGCAAGCGGCTACGGTAAAGACACATCAAATCCGTTTATATAGTTCTTTGGTTTGCTACTAAATCGAGATGGTTATCGGTGTACCATAGTTTTCAAACTTAAACATTTGGCTACTCCGGTAGTAATGGCTATTGGTTAAGAGACAACAAAACCATTATTTTCAATGATTCACCTCTCTCGGGTGTGACCACACCGGATGTGATGAGAATAGATTGCAAGCGATAAGTATTGATGTACATTATGTCTTCATTCTTTGCAAAGACCTAGCGTTTCAAAGTCGATCATCATAGAGATGATATTATTAGTGGTTCTTTACTCTTGATGTGTGGAAACAATCCTCTAATCTTGAAGTGTCAAAAGATCTTTCAAGGTCGAAAGCGGAACTTAACCAAGTCAAATTCCGGTTTAGGGAGGATTGTTGGGAATTATGTGAAGTAGGATTTACTGCGACATTACTGCGATGGTTTCTGCTGAAGTAGAAGCGATTCTGTGAAGAAGTAATTCTCTTGAAGAGTACAAGCGTTGCGTGTTATTCTGAAGGGTGAAAGTCGACTAGGATCGACATGCGCCAATGAATTAAATGCTCACTCATTATTATCTTTGAGCGCCCAAGGTTGCATGGGCGTGATTACTAGACTACTCTATATTTGTTTAATGTTTTAGTCATTAAATGCATGCAAACATGTTTAGTCGATTGAGTAGTAAGAGATTAGGGTTCCTTGTTTATAAAAGGAACCAAATAGTTTGTAATAGATAACTCATCTGAAACATAGAGTTTCAGTAAATAAAAAGATCCATAGAGGATCTAAGTGTTCTTAGTTATAACATCTTGTGTTTACTTTCCGCTATAGAATACAAGTGTTAGAGATTGTCTATTATTTTGCTTATGATTACATAGGCAACACTAACGATCCACGAGTGCTTAAGATCTGTCAAGGTCTGAGAGTTTTCAACAAGTGATTGTTAAATCCTAAGATCCGGACTCAACTAGGGTATAAGCAATATTGATTGAATGATTGCACAGTGGAATAATAACGACACAATCAATATTACTTATAAGGTTTTCTTTATTAAAACATAAAGAAACTAATACTACTACTACTACTACAATACGCTCTATGCGTTTGCTAGACTCTCATTAGGAGAAGTCGGCTATGAAAATAAGATGAAAGGATTGCTAAAACCCTAGCCGCCATCCCTCTTTATATAATAGAGGAAGGTTACAAACCCTAGCTTACTAGAAAGCTAACTATTACATATTTGGCCCTCATTGTTTCTTCTTTCTTTATTCTTGCTCAACTATTACATATTAGGTCCTCATTGTTTCTTCTTTCTTCATTCTTGCTCGTTTTGTAATCTTATTCAACACAATCAGTTCTTCACCAGAATCACTGAGTCAGCAGAATCCATCAGAAGAATTCTTATTTAGAAGAATTCCCAACAATCTTCCCCTAAACTGGAATTTGACTATGTTAAGTTCCAGTTTCTCGATAGTACAAAACCACCTGTATGAAGAAACAATGGTAAAACATGACATCACAATAATAAGTTGCACACTAAGAATCTTCTTCCTCTTTTTGTAATCATCTAATAGGGGTCTTGTGCAACTCGTAGACGCTTCCCCTCAAGTGATGCATGTAGATGGTAAGTATATAAACCATAAGCTTCCCCTTAAACTTGTACTCACCATCTCATTTTTTTTTTTTTTTTTACAACTAAGAAAATAAATAAAGCATAACAATGAGAGAAGACAAATAAGCGGCGAGAATCCAAACCAAGAGAGACATCAACGTATCGTCTTATATCTTGCACTATCCATGTGACTCCAAACTCAGATGAGGCACTAGCAAATGTGAGCATTAAGCACATTTTCTATAGATCTCGCCCCTTCACTAACACTGAGCACTACAATGTAACTCCTTAAAGTGATAGCAAATGAGAGCATTAAGTATTTTTTGTAGATCTCACCCCTTCACTAGCATCATCAAGTCTTTGTCACAGTATTAACATACAAACAAGTTATCTCAAAAGTGCCTCATTCACTTTGAGATATGATAAGACACGCACCTTCAAAGAAACGGTCGTGAAACCAAAACCTTCGGCAGAAACCGAAACCTTCAGCAGAAACCGGTCAGCAGAAACCAAAATGAATCAAAATATGCAGTCACTAGGAACACCAAATAAAGCCGAAAAAATGTTAATTACTAGGGTTCATTGTTGAAATAAAAATTCAACTCACCAAGACTAGTAAAACATTAGAAGCACAAACTGAATAACCACGACCATCAGCAGATACACGCTCAATTAAATAAACCAAATAGTATCCCGTGAATTAAGTTCCATCCAGTACCAATGAGAGTGAAAAAGGTACCGCACGAGAACCAACATAACATACCCATTAAATGATCGGAATAAAATTGAGACCCACTTTTTCCATTGACACATGCGGACTCATCGAAACAATCAACATCAATAAGTAGGTCAAATAAAACCCACAAAGCCAATTAACTATACCGACCCTTTAAACTCCACTTGATACCACCAATGGAACCCACGTGAATATCAAAAAGAATTAATCTTCAGTTAAAGGCCACATGATGTAAACCCACGTGACATAAACAAAAAAAAAGGTAAGCAAAAGAAACCCCAAAGATCCTTCAGCAGCAATATAAATAGAGACCCACTTCAGCAGTATCACGAGTCATACCCAAAAATAATAGCCATTGTGGGGACCGGAGAATGTGCTGCAACTTTTGACCCAACAATATCATATCTGCTCTTTCGAAAACTCCTTAGCTTACTGCCGCCTCTTTTCACCATCTGCTGCTACAAAATAATTAGGGCATAAACCATAATTAGGAAAACCTTATAAACCCTAGATCTAGAGCCACCCTCTCTGATACCAATTGTTAAATCCTAAGATCCGGACTCAACTAGGGTATAAGCAATATTGATTGAATGATTGCACAGTGGAATAATAACGACACAATCAATATTACTTATAAGGTTTTCTTTATTAAAACATAAAGAAACTAATACTACTACTACTACTACAATACGCTCTATGTGTTTGCTAGACTCTCATTAGGAGAAGTCGGCTATGAAAATAAGATGAAAGGATTGCTAAAACCCTAGCCGCCATCCCTCTTTATATAATAGAGGGAGGTTACAAACCCAAGCTTACTAGAAAGCTAACTATTACATATTTGGCCCTCATTGTTTCTTCTTTCTTTATTCTTGCTCAACTATTACATATTAGGTCCTCATTGTTTCTTCTTTCTTCATTCTTGCTCGTTTTGTAATCTTATTCAACACAATCGGTTCTTCATTGAATCACCGAGTCAAGAGAATCCATCGTGAAATTCTTATTTAGAAGAATTCCCAACACATGAGGAATATCAAAATCACCATGCCAAATATTCAATTTGAACTCAAAGTTTGTGAACAACATGAATCCCGAATGGCACAAATTTGTCACCTCGTGAAGGTAACCAAAGGATTAAAGAACACCAACTATGAGCAATGTATGCCTTCCCGCTTGAGAATGAGAGACATGCTATGTTTGAACGAACGATTCTTGAACAGTTCAAATCTAAACAGGGAGAAGCAAGTTCGTCAAATGATTCAACAACCTTTTACACCAATGTAGGAATTACCACCAAAGCTTCTCAAGTCATACCTACTAGAAATGGTAATCACAAACTCATTCCCGATTCGAGGTTTAAGCAACTGATCTTGATGCGGTCATGGAACACTTCATCAATCAACTGGCTCTTATGGTTAAACAAAACTTGACCCTCACTCCACATACTAACGATCTTTACACTAACAATGAAATCGAGCGCATCCAATCTATACAATCATGCTATTGTCGAGATGGAAAGGTTATGGTGCAATCGATTCAAGGAAGACAGTATGAGCAGGAAAAGGTAGAGTAGGTGGAGGGTATGTGGCTAATCGAATCGTGGAAGGAATGTAAATCAAGGACAAGCAAAGCCAATCAAGTGCTACAACTGTGGTGGTGATGGACACATTGCAAGGAACGCACATCTCCAAAACGCCCTCAAAATGCGAGTATTTCGAGGACAAGATCTCAGCGATGCAAGATCGTGACACCAGTGCGGTTTGGATGAAGAAGAGTTGTTGTTTCTTCTTGAGGAAATGCCAAAACCTATGATCTTGATGTGGATGAGCACCAATTCGAGAAATAGGTCACAATCATCAAAATGCATTTCAAGTAGCTAATCGTGATGCATATGACTCGATGTCGATGATTAACTTTCTTGCCCAGACAATCTTCATGGCTAGCATTTCACCAATGGTCTCTCCAAAGGTCTCGTCACCACAACAGTTGGTCCATCCAAAGATTCAATCATTTCGGGTATTAAAACTATATGATGAAGTTGATGAGCAAAAGATACATAACAGTAAAATCTCTTGAAACTTATGAATCGGATATTGATAATGAGGGTAATAGCAATATTGTCCCATATGATCAATATGTGACACAAAGTGAAAGTGAGATTGTACCAAGTGATTCATCTTCTGCGATCAACGATGACTATGTTTTGATGAATACACCGCATGTGCCCCGATGATTATGTTATCTACGAATCGAATGCCTATAAAGAACAAGTTGCTATTTATGAACAACGTGCTAAGTTTGAGTTAACTACCCGTGAGCGGAAATGGATGACCAAATGCGTATAATCATTAGAAAAAGTAATTTTAGAGAAGAAGTGTTAAAACAAGAGTTAAATTCCTTACAAGAAAAGCTTTCTAAAATCATTAAGCAAAAGCAAGAACTTCAAGATAATGTTAAAGTGCTTAAACAAGAATTTAATGCTAAGGAATTAAAACTTTTGAATGATTTTCCAATCTAAAACTTTGAAAACAAGCTTGAAAATAATTTGTACGTATAAGGGAATACCATTCGATTGCTCACATGATCACTAAGCATAGAGTCTTAGCGATAAGCATAGTATTCCCTCGTGAGAAACCCAATCCTAAGTATGGTAAAATAGCTAGAGAGGCTCGAGAGGAATCTATGATGGCGTTGAAATCCTTAAGCCTAGGCGAAACCTAGTTGCGCTAAGTGCCTTTGAGGAAGATATGCAATTTGAAGAAGTCAATAGGAGAAAATGGATAAGAAGCTAAAATATCACAGTGTAAAAGCAAAACATAACGTTCAAACCCGTGATTACACAAAAGAAAATTGGATCTCCTGAGCAGTGTTTAAGCCTCAAACCCAATTAACCCCGAACAAATTTTTGGAAGAAAGATATGGATAAGCAAAAGGCAAGTGAACTTGTTGAAACAAACCCTCCCTTAGGAAAGTGCACGCAACTCACTGTGTATCCTCCGAATACACCAATGCATTTAGTTCCTAGAACTATTTCCACTAATAGTAAGACCTTAATCAAGATGTATGTTGTGTATCAACTATTCGTTGATTTTGAGAAGACATGTAAGAAGAGAATCACACCTACGGGGGATAGCTCAAGGGAAAGGGTTTGAGCAAACTAAAGAATGCTATTTAAGCGAGGTCATGCCTTTCTTTAAACAATTAAAAGGTCAATTTGAGAGTCTTCAAAAAGGGATTAACTCAGATATCAAAGAAATGGAAAAGGAATTTGATGCAATGATAGTTGAGGTAAATGATTATGAATGGGAACTCAAATATAATGAAATTGAAAGGAATAATTTGCATATCTTAAATGAGAACTTAGTATTAAGTTGTGTGGCTCAAGATGTGTTTTATACTATTACTAAGCATTCTATTACTGCTTCTCAATTTCATGAATTAATTGTTGCCTTGAAAGTTTCCCATGATCGTGTCATTGAGCTTGAAAACAAAAACTCGTAACTAAATGACAAAATTGATCAAGATGATCACGATAATCTGGTAAAACATTTTTCTAAACTAGAAGTTGAACATTTTGATTTGCAACTAAAATATCAACATCTCAAAGAAAATGTCAAAACCTCAAACATCCTCAAATGTTCCAGAGTTTGATGCACTTTTTGAAATAAACAAACGTGACGAACAAATTCAATCTCATTGTAACACAATCAGAAAGTTGAAAGCCCAAATTTCACAATTAAAGGGTGAAAAGAACAACGTGACTGGCTCCCAAATGCCTCCTCCATTAGATTCTCAGTGCTCTCAAACTTTCCATCTTCAAAACTTGGTTAATGTTTTACAAAACGAAAATGAGAGTTTTCTAGAAGAAAATGAAAAAGTTAAACGACACTTTAAAGAGTTATATGATTCAATGAAAGTCACTCGTGACAAGAACAACGAAAAATAACGTCTTTACAAAAAGAAATTGAGAATCGAGGAGTCAGGTAAAAGGGAAAATGCCACTTGTCTTTAATGATAATGTTGCATCAAAGTCATCTGCAGACTCTAAATATACTGTGACTGTTAAATATATTCCTCCTCATCTTAGAAATAACGAACTTGTGTTTCATAACTATTTCGCTCACCTTAAGGATAGTCTAGAATGTCTCCATGAGATTGTGGAAGAGGATTTCATAAATAAGCCACTTGATAGTGAAATTAGGTTTGCTTGCATTCAGGCCAAACGATGTCAGGAGCTGTTAGAATGTTTAAGACCAACTTGTCCTAAATCCTTATGTGAGAAAGATAAAGCTGTGATGCCTTGTTCTATGCCTTGTGCCAAGTATGCAACCCATTCTATGTCCATTATTAAGAAAGTGAACTCTAAAGTGCCTTCAAGTAGTTCGGATCCTGCACTTCTAGTTCGGGAATGCAAAAGGTAGCCCAACCAACTAATGTTCCTATAATTCCTCTACAGAGTAAGCAATGACATTAAAGCAAGCGGTCAAAGCCTCCGAGCAATACAAAGCAAGTTAGGACCTCGAAGCTAAGAATGTGCAATGGAAGAAAGTAGAAGACCACCCTTGGAACATTAAATTTGAGTTGAATAAAACGAATCATGTTGATTCTAGTATTAGCTATAAGCGTCTTGTAATTAATTAATTCTACTACTTTTGGCAAAACATGTAATGATGATTGCTTGTTTTCTGTTACTAATCATGAATGTGGTGTGAATGATTTGATTAATCTTTTAAATGCCCTGTTAAGATTGTTAATGCAAAAAAACATGTTAAGAAGGCTAGAAAGCATTGGAGAAAGAAGGTTAGAAAACATTGGAAACCCACAGGAAGGAAATTTAGTAACATAGGTTATCAGTGGATACCTACTGGCCGCAAATTCAATCTTAATGAGATGTGCCCTAAATTAGCTAAGTCAATTCCCATTAGGAAATGGATGCCTACCGGTAGAACTATTCCTTTAAGAAGTGAACATACTTTGAATAGGTCTAATGCGCTCACTAGTACTGCATCTATCCCTAATGATTCTATTGATTCTACTTCTGATGTGGGTATTCCAATCATCATTACTAACCAAATGGAACCCATACCTACATGGGGATCCCAATTATCCGATTATTCATTCTTGTCCGTGTTCAACCGCGGATCGTTCAAATCGCTTACGTGGTACCGGACTCAGTTGTTCCAAGAATATGATGGAGATCCCTCACGCTCATGAACTTCGTGAGTAAATTCATCGGGACTTTTAGATTCGGGAACGACCATTTTGGTGCAATTATGGGTTATGGAGACTATGTTGTTGGCAATAGTGTAATATCCAGGGTATATTATGTCGAAGGTCTTGGTCATAACTTGTTTTCTGTTGGTCAATTCTGTGATTCCAATCTAGAAGTGGCTTTTAGAAAACACACTTGTTTCGTTAGAGAACTTGATGGTGTGGAACTGTTAAGAGGAACTCGTGGTTTAAATCTATACACCATCTCTATCGAAGACATGATGAAGTCCTCTCCAATCTGCTTGTTGTCAAAGGATTCGAAAACAAAATCATGGTTATGGCATCGTCGTCTCAATCACTTGAACTTCGACACCATTAATAACCTTTCCCGAAAGGATCTTGTAAGAGGCTTACCCAGATTAAAGTATAAAAATATCATCTTTGTTCAGCATGCCAATTGGGAAAAAGCAAGAAATATGCCCACAAACCCAAACCCACAATCTTAGTCATGGAAGTTCTGCATACCCTTCATATGGATTTGTGCGGACCAATGAGAGTGCAAACGATTAATGGGAAGAAATATCTTTAGTCGTTGTTGATGACTACTCTCGATTTACTTGGGTAAAGTTTTGAGGACAAAGGATGAAACTCGGATGTCATCATCAAACTTATCAAGCGACTTGAGTTCGACTTAACAATCTTGTTAGAATTGTTCGAGCAGACAATGGCACCGAGTTCGTTAACAAAGACTTAAGTCAATTTTATGAAAGTGTTGGAATTAGTCATCAAAGAAGTGTTCTCGAACTCCTCAACGAGCGGTGTTGTTGAAAGACTAAATCGAACTCTAGTGGAAGCCGCAAGAACAATGCTAATTTACTCAAAGGTTCCAATGTTTCTGCGGGTGAAGCCATTGCCACTGCTTGCTACACCCAAAATCGTTCCCTTATACACAACTCTCATGGAAAAACTCCATACGAACTTGTCCATAAACGAAAACCTGATCTCTCCTACCTTCGTGTGTTTGGTGCTTTGTGCTATCCAACAAATAACGGTCAAGATTTAGGTAAATTAAGAGCAAAAGCGGACATTGGAGTTTTTGTTGGTTATGCATCAAACAAGAAGGGTTACCGAATCTACAACAAAAGAACTCGAGATATCATGGAAACTATTCACGTCACGTTTCATGAGTCGTCCGGAAAATGGCTCCGGACAATCAAGTTCGGGCACTCAGTATCACAACCTTCATCAAGTAGTCCCATTAGTTCTTCTCTTGTACAAAATCTCTCACCAAAGAACTTCTTATGTACCTCCTTGAGAAGATGATTTGAAGAAATTGTTTGATCCAATGTTTGATGAACACTATGAGCCAATTGCTAATGATCATCAAATCCATCAGCAGAGGCTGCTCCTATCCCGGTCAATGAAGATAACCCTTCGCCTCTATGTCATTAAGTCAAGAATTGCCTTCGCTAATCACTCTGTCTCATCATCAATTCCTCAATCATCAAGTGTACATCATGGAATTGTTTCGCACCTATGATGGAGATAACCCTTTGCTACTCCCGAACATGCTCCCTTTGAGAACATATTTGCTCAGAACCATCATCATAACCATCTTCATCGGAGAAAACGACTACTACTTCAGGTTCCTCAACAACAACCACATGAACACCTTAGAAAATGGTCACATGACCATCCATTGGACAACATCATTGGAAACCCTCTCGTCCCGTATCCACTGTAAACAACTTGAAACCGATGCCTTATGGTGCTTCTTCAACTCCATCTTGTCTAAGATCGAACCAAAAGACGTTAAAAGCGCCATGAATGAAGACAATTGGTTCAATGCCATGCAAGAAGAAATTCATGAGTTTGATCGACTAGATGTATGGAATTAGTACCTACTCCCGATCGTGCTATGATCATTGCTCTAAAGTGGATCTTCAAAGTAAAACTCGATAAGCATGGTGATGTATTAAAGAACAAGGCTCGATTGGTTGCAAAAGGATACCGTCAAGAGGAGGTATTGACTTTGAAGAATCATTTGCTCCATTGCACGGATCGAGGCAATCGAGAATCTTCACGGCTAATCTGCTAGTAAGAACATGGTAGTCTATCGGATGGATGTAAAGACGGCTTTTCTTAACGGAGATCTTAAAGAAGTCGATATCGTCGACCAACTGAAGGTTTTGTTAATTGAGCATCCTACTCATGTCTATCGCTTGAAGAAGGCTCTTTGACAGCTTTGAAGCAAGCTCCAAGGGCATGGTATGATACACTATCAAAGTTCTCTTCTATCTATCGGATTCAACAAAGGAGCGATTGATCCGACATTGTTCACCGAAAGTCGTGCAAACATTTAATTCACGTTCAAATGTATGTTGATGATATTATTTTGCCTCGACTAACCCCAATGAATGTGACCGTTTTCTAAGGAGATGGGCTCCAAATTTCAAATGTCAATGATGGGACAAATTTCATTTTCTTGGGATTACAAATTTCACAAAGTCCCGGAGGAATTTTTATAAATCAATCTAAATATGCTAATGAGATTTTAAAGAAATTTGGATTTGATTCTTGTGACTCTGTTGTCACTCCCATGATAGAGCGTACTAAACCGGATGAGGACCACTCGGGGATCATGGTAGATCAAGCGAAATATCGTAGTATGATTGGATCACGATGTACCTCACGACCAATAGACCCGATATTACATTCATTGTATGTATGTGTGCTAGATACCGTGCTAAGCCTACCAAAAGCACCTTGAAGCGGTTAAGCGGGTCTTCGGTATCTCCAAGGAACCATCAATATGGAACTTTGGTACCGAAGGACACCAAGATGTCACTAACGACCTATGCGAATCTTGATCATGCAGATGTCAAGATACACGTCAAGCACGTCGGGAGGTGCTCGGTTTTTGGGTAATAAGCTCGTGAGTGGTCTTCAAAAAACAAATGAGTACTTCTATATCCTCTACGAGGGTGAATACATAGCCATGTCATCTTGTTGTGCTCAAATCCTATGGATGAGATCCCAATTATCGACTATGGCTTTGAATTCAACAAAATTCCTCTGTTGTGATAACAAAGTGCCATTGCTATCTCATGCAACAACGTTCAACATTCAAGAGCTAAGCATATTGACATTCGACATCATTTCATCGTGGAGCAACGGAGAGCGGTGTGGTGGAACTTTATTTTGTTAGGACCGAATACCGGTTAGCAGACATCTTCACCAAAGCTCTTCCTAGAGAACGTTTTGAGTTTATCCTCCCACGACTTGGTCTAAAGAGTATACAACCGGAAACACTCAAACATCTTCAAGAGGAAGACGAGGAGTAAAAGTTTTTCTTCATCCATCTCTTGTTAATATTTATTCAAAAAAAAACAAAATACAAAATTACAAAACCAACAAAAAGCAAATAGAAAAATATAAAACTTCCAAAAATCTATAAAAATTTGAAAAACTCAAAAAATTTCAAAAATATTGTCATTTTGTCATGTTTTTCTTGATTCAATAATATCTACGGTCTTTGTGCTATCATTCAAAGAGTGACACGGGTCTTTAGATGTTGTTCGAATGTACATTTTAAAAATAAATAAATAAATAAATAAATAAATTTTTGAGAGAAAGAAAAACAAAAGGCTTATAGTCATTTCAGTCTATAACCCGTTTTTAAAGAAAGAACAGAGCCATGCTTTATCTTATTTTTCAAATATCATGCCCTGATTCTAAAACAAATATTTGTTATCTTTATGAAAACTAATAAAATAACTCGGTCTCAATCTTTGAAAATCATCCGAACTTGACGTTTGTCAAAATCTCTATCTCTCAATCAAGAACTTATGTCATTGATTGAGGGGAGAATGATTTCATTTAAATCAAAAGGTTATTTGTCATACAATTGGTTCGCACCAAGGTTTATGTCATGTTTTCAAAAGATATTTAACCATGTTTAATCTTTGGAGTTTAAAGTCTCGATTTGATCCTTATCGGTTAAATGTTTTCATAAGCAAGTCACAATTCTCCTCAAAAGCTTTCAAAATCAATTTAAATCTCAGAGATCACAAATATCAAATGATTTGAAAATTGTGATCGGGAGAATTTGTGATTTAAATTGGTTTAAACTAATAATTCGATAAATGGTTTTATAGTGATCTACAAGCTCTCCTCCCACATGTGCCAAACGATTTCAAATTTTCCATGCACATTTTGAGGGGAGCATCTATTTCAAACCAAAAGGATTAAAACGTGATTGATTTGTTTCAATGTGTGTTTTTCCCTAATATGTGCAAAACACTTTCAAATCTCTATGCACATATTGAGGGGAGCAACTTTTGAAAACCACATCCTTTCCAAAATTACCCTTATCAAAGTATGAAAAATACTAATTTTGATCGGGAAAGTGATGTTATATCTTTAGAAAATGGTAATCAAAGAAGTGAATCCTTCCTCTTGCCTCCGTGTGCCAAAACGATTTCAAATACTCGATGCACATGTTGAGGGGAGCTCTTTTCTAAAATATCAAAACAATTCGGTACAAAATACTTTGATAATATATCACAAGTATCCGGATTGATTTTCAAATGGTTTTCAATTGGTTCCAATGGCGGATGAACAATACCAAATAGACCGACCAAATTTACTTTATGTATGATGATATAAGGATGGTTAGGTTAGGTATTCGTTCCCACGATCCCGCCAGAGTCGGAGGGATCTACCGAGGACAATCCACTAGATAGTGTAGAAGTCCTTAGGTATGATGAAAAAGGAGAAAAGTGAGAAATGGGAATAGTGCGGATGAGATAGAGCTAGAACGCAATAAACCCAACAAGGTTTTAGTTATGAAGTCTCGGTAAGCAATCAAGGGTTGAAGAATGAAAAGAAATAAAACGAAAAGGGTGAAAAGAAATAGCCCTCCAATAATTCAACCATAGGGCGAAACCGGGTTCAATTCAAATGCTACCGGTGGTTACTAAGGTAACATCGGTATTGAAGACAAGACATCATGGACCCAGTGATGCACTGCACTACAACTTCCCAAGCCACTCAAGTTCCTCTTAAAAGGGCTTGTTTCATTCTCACGAGGAACCTACATAATCTATCAACTCTCTCTTAGAGATTGTTGATATTGAAGAAGGAGACCCTCTCCCTAGTCTCCGGCATAGGAACCAAATGTGCACAATTGAGTCTAGAGCCACGAGATCATCAAATAAATCTCTTTAGGACAATGTCAATGAAGACTCTCTGTTTCATACAATGTGGAAAGAGAGATTATATTCTTATAGTGTTAGGTCACTAGTTTTACAACACAAGCTTAATAGAAAGAGATAAAGGCGCTTGAACAATAAACCAAACACACACACACGATATGCTTATGACCAGTTATGTGTAGGATGTGAGTGAAAGGAATAAATTGAACAACCCACCCTCAAGTGAGGGTTATACAAGACTATTTATAGTTAAGGAGCTAGGGCAACACTCCCACTCCTTCACTTTTCCTTATTGGACATGGGCCCAAGCTTATGGGCCTTCACATAAGCTTGACCTTAAACAAACATAAAGGCCATAATAAGCTACCTATTACATATGAGTAACTAACACTTGAATTAAGGTCTAGGAGTGATTCCAACAATCTCCCTCAAGTGTTGGTGATGAAAAATGGTGAAGGCGTTGATGTAATAGTAACTTTGACATCTTCGACATTCTTATTTCTTGTGAGAAGAAATGCCTTGATTCGAACAATCTCCCGAAAGGTAGAGATATATTTTCTTTGAGCAGTTATGCTTTGACGTCATCTTTAACATTGTTCTTTGATCATTGTTCTTTGTGATGAAAGTGATAGTATGTTGTTGTGCGCATCAAGTCTCGCCTCGGGTCTACTTCGTTGCTACGGTGTCTCCACGTCATTCTTCAACATGCTCACACGCTCTTTGACGTTGGAATTCAAAGATCTTGATGAAGTTCTTTAAGTCTTTAACTTTGTAGATTCTTTGATTTGACGAAGAATCATTCGACTATTGTGTTGCTTTTGGATAGAACTTCCATTAGTGATGATGTTGGCGTGAGCATGAGAAGAATCAGCACGATCATCCCGCTCCGGAGCTTCCATAAGAAGAAAACATGAAAACGGTTAGTAATAAGCGATTCCGAACTTACAGATTTGAACTTGAGAGTGTTAACAACATAGTGTGAAAATGTAACTCTAATTCTCACAAAGGCCGTTCGAACTGGAGTCCCACAAGTGAGATATCGCGATGTACAAGTACACCTACAGCTCGGATGAGTCGAGGTACACCAAAGCATCACCTCACGATCAGACCGCTTTGAGACACACTAAGCGTAATCCACGGGAGTTACAGTGACTGCTTGTCGGTCATTTGATGTTGACCACGCGAGTTTCCATTCAATCATCGAGGATCACGGATGTGAACCTCTCATAAATGTTCTCGACAGATTGCTAAGATCCGTGAAGGACTCGATAACGTACCACCGATGTTCTTATTGTTGAACATCAAGTGATGAAATGTCAAGTGTACCTAAGAGATCTTTTGATGAATCTCGTGGCTCTAGACTCAATAGTGCATTTTGTTTTCTGAGCGGAGACTAAGGAGAGGTCTCCTTCTTCAATACCAATGATCTCTAAGAGAAAGCCAATAGTTTATGTAGGGTTCCTGTGAGAATGAAACAAGCTTCTTTTGAGAGAAACTTGAGTGGCTAAGAAGGTTTAGTGCATGCGTCCACCGGGTCCATGATGACTTTTAATCTTCAATACCGGCGTCACTAAGTGACAACTAGTAGCATATGAATTGAACCCGTGTATCGCCTAAGTTGAATAATTTGGAGGCTATTTCTTTTCACCCTTTTCTTTGCATTTCTTTTAATTCTTCAACTCCTTCTTTCTCCAATTCTCATTTCTCCTTTTATAATTGTACCTAAGGACTTCTAAGTACTAACTATTTGTGATGTCCTTGGGTAGATCCCTCCGACTCTGGCGGATCATAGACAGTTATTCCTAACCTTAATCTCCTTATAACTCCATTGCCATAAAACCATTTTTTATGAAAATCTCAAAGTGTTTGTGAATGAAAACATGTTTGAACACTTCAAGAGTTTTAGATTTTCGAAATACTCCCCTCCACATGTGCTTAGAAGTTTTATGGAAATCGCACAAAGGAGGAAAGAGCGCGCACTTTATGAATTGATCAACTCAAGATAGACAATCCCCATGAGACACGGCTACGTTGCATAGTTAAAGAGTTACATTGACACTTTTAGGTGACAACTAGCTCTAATAACTACCTTGAAGGTGTAGACAATCCTCGAAAGGTTGTCATACCCGTCGAGTTCATGTCTACCAAGAGTTTCTCGAATGGTACATTCTACTTGGATAAGTCCTTTGCGAGACACGTTTACATTACTAGCGAACTAGCTTGAAATTATTACCGTCCGGACAAGTCTTTTCGAGTTACTAACAGTTTAGTACCGCCAATTTGTTGGTTAAGTCTATTACACAAAGATTCATTTGCATTCACACAACATATTTCTTATCACATAATTTTCTCCCCTCAAAATGGCATATAAAATGTTATTTTGAAAAGTTAGAATAAATATGACCATTTCGAGTGTTGGGAAGATGACCACTATGAATAATTTGTGAAAAAGTTTTAACTCAAGTACTCCCCTCAACAATTGATATAAGCGGTGGAGGTTTTGAAAATCATACGGAAGTACTTGTCCTTTTGAGCAATACCTTGAAAAAAATGAAAGCTTTGATAGGTTTTACTCAAAAGTAAGAAGCTTCGCTCCTTTTATAAGGATTGTGGCAATCAAGCACTGCGGGGTCCTTTCTTGACCATTGAGGGTTGTACATCGTTATGTGCACAAGCCATTGACATAATAAATCACACATCCAAAATATTATGAAATAGAAGCGGTTCAAGGGTACCGGAAGTCCAGATGATGTTGCCGGAGTGCGAGCAGGCGTTGATAGCCGGTGATGTTAATCTGGGTCGACCACCAACAAAGCTTTCCAATGTTACGAATCGATCCCTTCTATACAACCTTTCATCAATCATTTTGATGATCCTCCTCACATCCCTTCGATCCCGAGAATTCCATCGCTTAGGAGACCCAATCTTTTGACGATATCCTTCAACCTATAAGCCAATCCGTCCCTAACCATCTTCAAAGTGTGATCCCCAAACTTGTGAAGATCACTACACGCCATTAAGCAATTTCGTTGAAGTTCACTCCGTAAACGAATATTGAATGGTTTGGTCGATGAGTGTATATTGTGAGAGCCGGTTGATGTCGGGAAGATAAAGTTGAGGTGGAGTGAAGTTGACACGTGTCGATATGATTCAACTGCGAATGGAGATCTTACGACGTTCTTTGATGACTATGCGTCGATGAAGATAGCGGTGACTTGATGATTTCACGTTGTATTTCGGTTGAAAATTGCCTCATGCGACCACATGCTTGGCAAGGTACATGTCTTCAATGTCGTTGATAGACAAATTCTCAAAGTCGACTTCAGAGAATGCATAATCCGTTCATCTTGCCTTTTGACCACAATCTTCTTGAGAAAAGTGTAGTCCCATTTGGTCGAAAGATCAACGTGTTTGATGGCAACGATATCCTTAGTCTTGAACACCGCATGTTGAGACTTCGAACTGGCGACCGTAGTAGATTCTTTGGCGTTACGCCAATGATGAATCCGTACATTGCATCTCGGTCGTATGCTTCCACTTTGTTGGAGAACAAGTTATTAGCTCTTTCCTCGATAGCTATGCGGTTTGAGTATATGGTCATTGGAATGGAAGTGTCAAAGATGTAGCGTATTTCCATGAGCCATCGCCATCGTGTAGAAGAAATTCTAAGTCTTTGTTGAAGAAATATCTCGAATGGAATCCTAGGTTCATCTGGTTGGCCAATTGTCGGAATTTTTCTTGATTCGCCTCAACTCGCATTTTGCCATCTTCTTTACTCGGAATTTTTCTTGCGGTATCTTAGCATGCTCCAATGTATTACCGCTCACCGGATCTTGACCTTCACGGGGTAGGGAGTTGAGTTAACAAGTGTAGAGAACCATTCAAATTCCTCTGTTTTATCATCATCTAGCCATGATACGACGTCAACCATGGGTGCCTTCTTCTTCTTTGTTTAGACCTAGATGAGGATTACGGTTTCGAACTTGTTTGGGAGAGGTGGGTTGTTGTAGGGGCTCACGGACTTCCTCATCGTCACCACCCGTATACTCAAAGTGATCACCGGTTTTCGAGTCTCGGTGGTAATTCGGAAGAATCTCGAGGTTTATCAGTAGAAGAACGAGGAGTTGACCTTTGTTGTCTTGGAGTCCATTTGGGTGGAGGTTGCATAGAATATGATTCACGCACTTCTTGACGCTTATGCTCGTCATTCTTATCCCGATCCTTGTCTTCATCGTCTCTTGAACGTTTAGGCCTTACTTCTTCTCTCATCTGTGACTGAGTTGGTATTCCAAAGAATGCTTCAAACAATTTAGCTTCGTGGGAGGCAAACGTTGCGGAGCGTTTAGACATTTGAGCTACTAGCCGGTTTACCAATTCATCATCCGAAAAGACCTGGTTCAACCGGATTGATGTTCACATTTATTGGAGTTGATTTCATGGTTTGCTTGGCGGATGCAAGAGATTTGGATAAAGTTGTCTAGTATACATCTCCTTTGTCGGTTTAGGAACGACGTCAAGAAGCAAGCGGTGAGTGTATCCTTTGATCATTTCGTCCATTTTCCTTGAAGATCATCTTTCATGAGCTTGGACATACTTCCTTTCAACTTGCATCTTGTCGATATCATCATGAATATATTGTATCTGATTAGCGTAGAAATTCATCTTCCTGTAAAGCATGTCTTTCTTTCTAACTTGTTTGACAGCATTCATAATTCTTTTATGAGTATGAGAAATCCAAGATCGAGTTGGCTTCTTCACTGATTTGGATGTTGATATGTGCAAAAACACATATCATTTCTTTATTAAATAAAACCCAAAATAACCAAGAAAGAGCCGTTTATTGCTAATATTTGTGGTTTTCTTGAGTTTGTGCTTGTGCAGGTACGAATAAGTAAAAACACACAAAAAGAAGCCAAATCAAACGAAAATCCGAGCACGAGAGATTAAGAGAGTTTGAGCTGAGCCGGAAGGTCGAGATTGTGCATTTATGAAGATTTTATTCTCTGAGGATGATTTTTAGAAGATGTAATCAAGTTTGAAGATATGTCAAGATCAGTCCCTCATCTTTGAGCTTTTGTCAAGAATGACCCTTGAAGATTTAAAAGTTGCAAAATCAGCCCTTGGTTTATTTGAGAAGGACAAGATTAGCCCTTGAAAGACATTTTCGATTTACATGTGAGGTCCTTGGATTTTCAAAGATTTACACCTTTGGTCCTTAAAATATACCTGGATTACTTTATTAGTCCAAAATCCAAATCCAACATTCACGGCCCAATTAATAAACCATGTACCCGGTCCAATCCACTAAACCCTTACCCGGTTTGATATATCAACCCGCTTCCCACATAAAACCCGAGTCAAACCACCCTTAACCCGGTCAACCAATATCAAATAATAATAAACAAATTACCCCAGCAAATTACCCCCAAAATCGCTATACCATGAACCCTAGAATTACCATTGGTCAATTGGTCAAAATTACGCAATTAAGGGCATAACAGTATTTAAATCGACACACCGACACATGGGGTGTCCAGGTCATCAATCCGTGTGCTCTATTCCAATCTCTGCTCTCTCATTGGTCGAAGCTACGTGGTTTATATGATCCTAAGGTGGAAATGGATTGGATGCATGTGGGATATGATCTAAGGGTTGTAAACGACTCAAAGAAGCACAGATTTCATTCTCTAGATCCTTCCAAGACCTTGAGCTCAGCTATATAAAGCCCCTCATTCGTTCACAAGAAATCTCTCTTTCTTTTCATTTTTCAGTAGCTTAGTTTTAATTGTAATGTTATTTTAATGTCTTAACTATGGTTAAGTTTTTGTAATTCACTCTTTGTACTCAAATTTCATAGATTAATAAAATTCAGTTTTCAATTCTCAAAGTAATGGTTTAATTGTTTATGTTTTAATCTGCTTATTTTCCTTGTCTATTGCTTATTACTACAATTCAAAGTGTTTTCAGTTTGTTTGATCATTAGTTCAAAAATATAAAAAATCGAAAAAATAATTAAAATAAAAATGTTCCAAATCTTCTTATAAGCTTCTATTAAGCTTAGCTACATTACATAAGCTCATAAAAGCTTTATATAGCTTCTAGTGAGTTTATCTCTTCTTTCAATACATTTTACTCAAATCTCATAAGCGACAACAAAAGTCAATCAGATAATCAAGCGGATATGATCCGATTTCTTGGTTTGATCATGGATATGGGTTGATTCGAATTGTGTTATGGGTCGAGATCGAGTTAGGATAGTGGTACTTTGATCTCGGTGGCAAGCCATAGTGGCTAGGACAACTTGTAAGTACTAACTGTTCATCTCTATCATAGTTGCAATAATAGTGTTAGTCTTGTTAGAATATTGTTTTCATTATTGCTGCATCATTTCAGTATTAAGGAGTTAGTTAGATTTGATTTGATAGTTATCCTAGCTCATAAGTTAGTTTTAGAATGTTTTAATTGCATATCAGTCCAATAACTAGTGTTTGGATCAGATATTTGATCTAAGATTGAGGTTAGTTAGGTGGTTAAGCTCAGTTGCTTTAGTCCAACTTAGGTCTATTACAATCATTTCAGGTCACAATTTGCATATTAGAAACACATAAGTCAAAACTGCTTTAAAATCTGTCTCATTCTTATAACTGTTTGAGTCAGAGGTTCATAATTTGCATATAGGATTAGAAGTAGTTAAGCTAGCTTATTCTAAGATCATTTTGTCATTATAAGTCAGTTACATTCCATTTCATAAGCTTACAAGTTCAATAAAGTCAAATTTTCAAAACCATTTTCAAAAGTCAAAGTTGTCAAAACCAGTTTTCATCCAACTGACTAAGCTTTGTATCAGCTTCAATTGAGCTTGTCTTGATCTGAAATTTGGCATAATCACTCTTTGGTTGGTGGTCTTGAGAACCACATACCTGGTTTGCACATTAGCTTATTGAATAAGCCTGTGGATAAGCTCAAAAGTAGGGGTCAAGTAGCTGTTTGGATAGAGTAGTTAGTTAGCATAATTCATAAGACAGAGCTTGTAGCTTGTTAGGATTAGGTGGAATCAGTTAGAATTGGCTTGTTTCAGTTTAAGTTAGCTTATGTACTCATTTGGTAGCTTATAGTGCTCTTTAGCTTATTTTCAATAGCTTATTTAGAGTCAGTTTGTATTGCAGCTCTCATATCTTACACATAAGCCATAGTTTTTATAATTTTCCTAGAATTAGAATAATATTTTAGATTTTTACTGAATTTTTCATTAATTTTCATCACTGTTTGGTATTTTTCACATTTTAAAACAGTTTTTAGGTATTTTTTTAAATAGCTTTTATTGCAATTAATTCAGAAAAAGTTCCAAAAAATAACTTTTCAATTTTAATAGATTAAAATAAATACAAAAAGTAAAAAAATAATTTTTCTAGATTTTTTCTAGCTTATTTTGTAATTTTTAGCCAATTAACTAAATTTAAATAGTTTTAAATTCATAGAAAATAGAAAAATAATCAGAAAAATACAAAAAATAGTTTTGAAAATTCTCTTTAGTTATTTTAGATTTTATAAAAATAGTTTCATAATTTTTCCCTTAATTTTCATAATTTCTAGTATTTTAGTTTAGTTTTTAAAAGTTAAAAATTAGTTTTAAATCCAAATAAATTCCAGAAAAATCCTAAAAATTAGTTTTAATTCTTAAATAGTTTTCAAATATCAATTTTAGTATAAAAATAATTTTAGATCATATTTAGGATTTAGATTAGATTTAGTTGCATTTTATTTGCATTTCATTTTTATCGTTTTAGTTTTATTCGCATATTTAGGATTCCCCGTAGTGTAATTTCCCTTTTATGCTTCCCTTGCCCCGTAGTTTAGAAAACATCAAAGTTTTCCCTTTTCTCATTCAAATCCGATAATCGCGACGTGAGTTGAAATTCCATTCAACCCTCGCTCGAACGATCTCGGTGCTCAAACCTAATACGTTTGAGTTACCCAACATACTACAAACTTCTCTTATTATTGGTTTCCCGACAAATCAATTTTTGGCGCCGCTGCCGGGGAGGGCATGTAGAGAGTTTTCGATTCCGTCTCGATTCGCGTGTGTTTGAAGATCCTTCCCCGAGAAGTTATTGTTTTTGTAAATATCCCTTTTATTAAAAAACCTAAAAAGATTTTCCTTTTCAAAATTTATTTTCTAAAAACCCAAAAATATTCTTCTTAACCTTCTGATTTGATAATTCTTTCCTCTTATCCCTCTCTTATATTTGATTCTTATGGACTCCTTCGACTATTTTTGTCAATGTTGTAATTCACGTTTGGGATATGATTATCGATGTTATAATCATATGTGCCCCAATTCTTTCAATAATCCTCAAAATTTTTCCGACTACCCTCCACAGCCCGAGATATCTTCGTTCGATTCACGTTATTGTTATGGCTGTGGAGATATGGTAGATTTGTCGAATGATTTTCGTTGTTTACGGTGTATGCCCGAGATACATCCTATTTATGAAGAACCCAATCCGATTGAGAATTATGATTCCATAATTGAAGAACCCACCGGAGGTGTCGTGGACGATTTTTCATGGATTGGCGACGCTTATGAGCAACATCGAATCGCAATGGAATGCATGTTAATAACTTTCTTCAATCAATATCAACAAAGTATTAGTGCAGAACCCGTTCAAGTTAGGGAAGATAATCACACCATTTCGGAGACCACAACGGAAGTGGTGGAAATTGCTAGCCTCGAGCACACCACTTGTCCCACCTCCGGATTCTTCTTCCTCTCTCATTTCGATCCTTTCATTTCCGACTCTTCCCTTCCCTCACGCCCGTTGAGAGAAGTGACGTTCTTTGGAAGAGGTCGATGATCATGTTTCTTTAAACATTGTTGAACCCGTTGACTCTCTCATAATGGGGGATGAGCATCTCAGTACTATTCCAGAAACGGAATCGTCTGATGTTGAGGTCCTTGTCCCAATCCCAAGAGAGTCCGAGGTTGTTAATGATATTTGTGATGAGCCTTCTCTTGATATTTCGAATGATCATGTTGAGATGTTCTCCGATTCCGATGACGATTCTTATGGAGACATCGATTTCATCGACGATTTACCTTCTGAGCCCGTCCATATAGCAGAAGAAAATGATCTTGAGCCGGAAGATGAAGAGATTGAGCTTAATGATATAGAGATCGAGGATGAAGCATTACGAGAAACATTGTCAAATGTTTATCTTCTCATTTCCAAGATTGAAGCCCTTAACGATAATTCGAGTTCGCATCCTATCTTCGTTAAAAATAGTGACTTCTTGCCCGAGCTTGAGACTTTCCGATTTGATGAAGAGATTTGTGGCAATCCCACTATTAATGATGTTTATCCTCCGATTCTTGAGCGGTTCTACTTCGAGGTTGATATGAGCAAAGTTTTGAACGAAATTTCCGATACTCCGGTTGATGACCCGATCATTGAGGATGTTATTGATGACCCAATACCACCGGGTATTGAGGAGGTCGTGCATGACCCCGAGGGGGATATGGTTGTTCTTGATGGTTTTCTTGACTCTCCTCTCTCTCATGAGTCCACCATCCTTTATCCTAATGAGCTGACATGTGAAGACAAAATCTTTAAACCCGGGATATTAGACATAGATGAGCTTTATGCTAAAATTGTTGTTCGTGAAAAGGATCCTCTCTTGGATGCCTTCATTGTTAAACTTTCACCTCCTTACCATGAGCTCCCATCTTTCTTGGAGTTTTCTCATTGTGATCCGTCATTCTTTCGTCCACCCGCAAAACCACCGGATGATGGATCATTCTTTCATGATATACCTTATCCACCCATTTTCTTCTCCACCCATCCCGCCCAGTCTCATTCTTTCGGGAATGAGGACACCGTTTTTGACCCTGGTATCTCTACCACTTTCTTCCCCAAGGACAAATGAATTCGGGGACGAGTCGGGGCTAGCGACTCAAGAATCAAAAACAAGAGGCGCTTCGTGGGAGGCACCCCATGCTTATCTCTATATTCTTTCTATTTTCTAATAAGTGACGTGAAGGGGTTAGCCTCTTCGATTTCTCGTGTTTGGTTGTTTGTGATGTTGTGTGTAGGATTTTCCCGATATGAAGACTCTCGTGCTCGAAGTTTGTCTTTTCTCCACTCGAGTTTCATGATCGATGCTTATGGAAATCCGATATCCGAAATCTTATCGACTAACGTTTATCTTCTAGCATACTTAATAAACGGCTTTTAGATTTTCGTTGATACCCTTGCCTTTAAACATTGAGGACAATGTTTCGTTTTAGTCTGGGGTGGGTAATCTTCGATTTGATTTGACCGCACTTGCTTATTTTTTGCCGTGTACTCTCAACCTCGTTTTCCTTAGAAAATGAAAAATTGTGCAAAAATGTGAAAAATTTAAATTTTTTTGTAAGCTTTTGTTAGTTTTATGATCGAAAAGTCCTTGCTAGTCTCTTAGAAGTTACTTTAAATATGCGTTTTTCTTGAAAAAGTCTTTGCTAATTGCTTAGACAAGAGGCTATAAAATGCGATTCTAGCTCAAAAGGTCAAGAATTTGCAAGTCTCCCTAAGTGATTTTATATGCGAAGCTTAACCGAGAATTTGCTAGTTTCTAATAAGTGACTTTAAAAATGCGAGACTTGAGATTATTTGACGAAACATTTGCTAAGTTAATATATGTTTTGACACCTTGTTGACTTTCCGCTGGTGAGAGTAGGAATAGAATTCTGACTTGACCAGGCATGTTGAGCCCTAGCTTGTTCCCTTAACCATAGGTAATCGTAAAAAATTATCGGCTAAGCATCCGCGGATCTCATTATTTGGGATTTTAAATTTGCGGAGATCGAGAAATGATAGAGTTACTTATGAGTTTAGATGCTAAGCGTGGAGTAGTTGGTTCTCTTTAGAGCCCATCGAAGGTACTTATGGCTTTTTGTTCCCACAAAATTGTTTCACCCTTATCTGCTTAATAAATAATTAGAGATGTTGAGTTTTGGCGATAGTTAGTTCTTTATCTTCTTAAAAGAATCTTTCTTTTAAAAATTGGGTACACATCAAGGATCCGTAATAAATAAATAAGCAAGTAATAAGTGAAAAGTAATAAGTAAAGTTATGAGTCATGTGTCGAGATCGGACCCTTGGATCTTTAGCCGGGATTGAGTGAGGTTCTTAGTCTAACCAACCGGATCCTCATTTCATGAAGCCTATAGTCTTGGAATTACCCGTGAAGCTCCGTAGTTCATAGCTCATATAAGTAAAAGTATAAGTGTAAAAAAAAAAAAAAAAAAAAAAAAAAAAAAAAAAATGAATGAAAAAAAAAAAAAATAAAAAAATAAAATAAATAAAAATAAAAATTCCTTGATGTGGACCTCATTTTGGGACAATGTTTCTTGAGAGAAGATGGACAACTAATTATCGACTTAGCTTTGTATCTTTATCGAATAAAAATTATCAAAACGAGGAATTTGAAGAAATTCATTTCTCAAAAATAAAAAAATCTAGAGGAAAATAGGAAAATGGGAGCAAAAGGTAATTACACAAGTAACTTCCATGGGTAGTGTTAGCATCTAGAATCATATTTAACAATGATTTCGATTTTACGCTTAGTTTGGGACTTGTGAAAATCGTGACGATGTATTCTATCCGTATGGTCACTTCACGTGTTTGTGTTTTCTACTCCGTGATCCTAACATGTCGTTTGAAAATGTTGGAGTTATTGATCGATATGAAAGTTCAACAAACCGTCATTCATAACCGGAATGTGCTTAATCATAATATCTATACATGTGAATTAAAAGGTAAACGGGCATTTTAGAATTAAGGGCTTAATCTCTTTTGAGGAATCTTTGCTACTTCTTCATAGGTTTAGTTGTAACGCCCGACCCGACAAGGGTAAAGGAATCACAAGTAATGGTGTCATATCAAAGCAAATATAAATATCCAAAAGAAATCTCAACATGAATATTGAAATAATCCAAGTCAAAAGACTTCAATACATTGGTCCCAATGAAATAAACTCCAAATGAAATGTCTAATATAAAGTCTAAATGGCATCATAAGATCAAAGCTAAAATCTCTAAGGTAAGTCCACTCAAGACTCATCCCAAAGCAAAACCCAGCTCAATGCTTAGATACCGCCGAAAGAAAAGAATGCGGCCGAGCTTCAAAAGCCCAAAGAATGATATACAAGCAAATCGAATACGAAACAAAACGAATACGAAATAAAGTGAAAGAAAGATAGTGAAATCATAATCATTTCAAAAGATAAATCAGGATAAAAGAATAAGTTTTATAGCTAATTACCTCGAGCCCATACACATATGCCATATCATAAACATATCATAAACACATAAGGCAACATTTTATAGGGGAGACCTACCAGAGTTATGAAGGACGTGCATGCACGCAGCATCAATCATCAAACACATATAGCATATAACATATAATATATAACATATAACGATCTAGGATGCACCCATACGCCCACAAACAAACATTGATAATATAACATAAATTGAGCTCATAACAAATATCGATAAGGGACGTGGCGTAACTTCACTCTATCGCCTAGAGTCATGTCGGAAGTGCATTTATCGACACGGACATGGAACCCCATGACTAGTTAATAATTGGCTCGGTGTCAAACTATCTTAGGTCAAATAAGAATGTCATAACCGATATAGATCATATTTTATCAAATGTTTAGTCATGTTTTCAAAATCAAAGGTTTTATGATTCAAAAATCAAAGTTCGGATAAGCAATGACTCAAATAAACACATTAGGGTTCATAGCAAAGGCTTAGGAAATCCTAATATGAAAACGAAAAGAAAACATTATACTGAAACCTTTATCGAAAAGGTCGAATATCATGACCTTATTCCAAAGCAAATGATTGAAAAGAAGACACAGGAAAGCAAATAATTACTCCTTCTTCACGTAACCTATATACATTAACGGTCGATATATTATTAATGATTCCATAATCGTCAAAATGATCTTTTAATATTTTAGGGTTTTATAATTAAATGAGACTTAATGTTTTATAATCAATATCGAGATTAGGGTTCCTATGTCTTTTATTAAAGTTTAGGGTTTCTCATTCTTTAATATCTCATTAATAGGCATTTACTTACATGTTACGTCTTTTAATGACTCGTCACTTAACCTAACACGTCATCAAAATAATCTTTCCTTTTATGTTTTACCATATACGTTTTATGATTTTATGTGACATACAAATTACTTATTACTCGTATTAATTACACACGCATATGAGACACGATTCATAACCATTAGGTTTAGCCTACCTTATTCGATTAACATGTCAAAACTAGGGTTTACGTTAACATGACCTTTACTTGATTAATATACTTTTAAAAACTCATATGTGACTCGGTTCAACTTATGGTTTTAGGTTATTAGGTTTTACGCAAGTCTTAACTCATCTTCATACTTCACTTATTCAAGTTATCATGTTTATATCTTATTCGAAAGTCATGCATGGTTCGGTTCTCATTACATATGGTTCGGTCCTCATTAAATCGACACAAACATGACCCGATTCAATATTACATATTACATACTTAACTCTTAACTACTTGTAAGGTTTAGTTATTAGGGTTTCCTTGTTTTTGGTTTCATACGCTCGGTCACAAAACAAAACAACATACACGACAAAAACAAAACATATAACAATATATTAGCGCAAGGTACATCAAACAAAGACGAGAATAGGTTATACCTTAAGTTAGTTGAAACAAAAACTCGACACCTATGGGTGTTTAGTATTCGGCCGAGCAAAGAGAGAAAAAGAAAAGAGAGCAACAATAAAACTAGGGTTTCACTTTTGTGATTTATGTATTGTATATATAGTAGTTGCATTAGATTTAGACTTGGAAAAGGATTGGGTTTCGGTTTTGGCCCAACCGAACATACCACCACACGCACACCTTATGGGCTTCGGCCTTGTCCACACAAAACAAAAGAAACACAACCCAAGTCTTTTACGTAACGTTAAATCTTCGTCGTACCAAAATCGATCACGTAATATATATTTTAGTTAGGTTTTAATTATTCACAAGTTAACTTTTAATTTCAGTAAATGTCATAAATATATTTTACGTATTTTATAAATTTTAGTTCCAAGGGTATTTTAGTCTTTAGTCAGATTTTAGATTTTCAGGTTTTACAATTCTTCCCCTCTAAAGAAAAATTTTCGTCCTCGAAAATTGAAATGAAACGAAATGAAAGCGAAAAGGAAAGCGAAATGAGAACAAAGCGAAATGAAAACATACCAAGACTATTCAAAGAATGAGGATAACTAGCTCGCATCGACTCCTCGGTTTCCTAAGTAGCCTCACGATCTAGATGATTTTTCCAAAGAATCTTAACGAATGGAATAACTTTATTCCTCATAACTCTTTCTTGTCTTTCGAAATAGCTTCCGGTTCTTCGATAAAGACATATCGGATTGAATTTGATCAAGCGGATAAGAAGCAGCGTGTAACGGATGATAGTTGTATCCCTTAGGGTGATACATGGAAAACGTCATGAACATGCGATAACCGAGGCGGAAGTGCTAAACGATACGAAACTTCTCCTATACGCTCAAGAATCTCAAACGGTCCAATAAATCGAGGACTGAGCTTGCCCTTGATTCCAAAACGTTTCACACCCCTAAACGGCGAAACCTTCAAAAATACACGATCTCCAACCCGAAACTCTAAATCACGACGATGCTTGTCGGCATAACTCTTCTGACGAGACCTAGCTTCCTTCAGCTTCTCTCTAGCAACAGCTACCTTCTCATTAGTGATCTCGATCATTTCCGGACCTTCAATCAAACGCTCACCTACTTCATCCCAACAAATAGGTGCTCTACATTTCCTTCCATAAAGAAGTTCAAACGGTGCCGCCTTAATGCTAGCATGCCAACTGTTGTTATATGCAAACTCTACTAAACATAAATATTCATCCCAACCGCCACCCATTCTAAAGCACAAGCCCTTAGCATATCCTCTAAGGTCTCAGATAGTCCTCTCTCGACCACCATCCGCTTGAGGATGAAATGCCGTACTAAAATTAAGTCGAGTACCCCAAGCTTTACGCAAACCTTTCCGAAACAAGAAGTAAAACGCGATCTCTGTTCGGACACAATAGATGCCGGAGTACCATGAAGTCTAACGATCTCTTCTTTGAAAAATCTCCGCCAATTTACCAATGCCATAATCCTTCACGATTGGCAAGAATGAGCGATTTGGTTAGTCGATCAACAACTACCCAAATCACATCATGCTTCTTCCGAGTAAGAGGTAGTCCATCACAAAATCCATAGATATCTTATCCCACTTCCATGTTGGAATATCCAATGGTCGTAATGATCCACTAGCCCTTTGATGTTCAATCTTAACTGCTGACAAATCATACACTTCGACACAAACGTCGCCACATCTTGCTTCATTCCATTCCACCAAAAGTATCGCTTCAAATCCCTATACATCTTGGTAGAACCAGGGATGAATAGTGAAAGGAGAACTATGAGCTTCATCATAACTTTCTCAATGGTACCGATCGTTGGGAACACAAAGCCTATCTCCATACCATACAATACCGTCATTATCAACCTTAAACTCCGTCTGCTTACCTTCTTCAACATTTTGCGCCACGGCCCACAGCTCGCCGTCATCTTTCTGAGCCTCTTTAATTTGCAGTATAAGGTTCGACTCCACCTTCATACTTGCCCAATATCCATCAAAACCTCGTACACACAACTCAACATCCAAACTCTCTAAGTCACGCAAAATCCTAGGCTCAATCTTGATACTCGCAAGAATGCCTGATTTCCGGCTAAGTGCGTCAGCAACTACGTTAGCCTTACCCGGATGGTACTTGAATGTTGGTGTCATAATCCTTAAGAAGTTCTAACCATCTTCTTTGTCTCATGTTAAGTTCCTTCGGTGAAAATATACTTGAGACTCTTATGATCGATGAATATATCACACGCTCTCCATACAAATAATGTCTCCGGATCTTCAACGCAAAACCACATGACTAACTCAAGATCATGAAAATATACATAAGCTATTACCTTTCCATGTTGCATTGAGACTCTTATGATCGATTTCAGATGTTATTTATACCATTTACGGGTTTGAAAATATTACTTGTCGTCGAAAATACTCTTTTGACGCCTTGACCAATCAAAAATCACTTTACAAGTGAATATATCACGCCTCTCCATACAAATAATGTCTCCCTTGGTTTTATTTCAAAACCATATAAAGGATCTTCAACGCAAAATCTTGATCCCTTGCTCTTACCAAAAGAGAGAAAGAAACAGCTTGTGAAGTGAATGAGAAATAATTGAGTCTAACTCAAGATCATGAGTTGGGTAATTCTCCTCATAAGGTTTTAGCAATAATTATCGTAGAATTTTAAGAAAACCTAATTAAACTTTAACGCATAAGCTATTACCTTTCCATGTTGCATCAAAAATGCACATGATGTCAATAATCCTTTCTTAGATGCATCATCATGAGATTTGAAATCCTCTCGAACCGAGTTGGAAGAGTCAAAATAGGAGCCGACACCAACCTCCGCTTCAACTCTTCAAAACTCTTCTCTCGCTCATCCGTCCATACAAACTTTTCACCTTTCCTCATCGGTTGGGTTAGGGGTAGAGCTAATCGAGAGAAACCTTCAACAAAACGTTTGTAGTAACCAAGAAGTCCAAGAAAACTCGACCTCGATCATCATCAGAGGTCTTGGCCATTTAGTGATAGCCTCAACCTTAGACGGGTCCATGGTGATACCATCACCGATACAATATGACCAAGGAACGAACTTGTCTTAACCAAAATTCGCGACTTCGAAAATTTGGCGACAACTTCTTCTTCCTCAAAATCTCCAAAACTATACGAAGATGTTCTTCATGCTCTTCTTCGACTTGGAGTAAACTAAAATGTCGCCGATGAAAACAATAACGAACTTGTCGAGAAACTCATGGAAAACACGATTCATCGTGTCCATAAATACAAGAAAGCATTGGTCAATCCAAAAGGCATAACGAGGAATTCGTAATGACCATATCCGGTACGAAACGCGGTCTTAGGAACATCTTGTTCCTTCACACGTAATCGATGGTAGCGGACCTCGTGTCAATCTTCAAAAGAACTTAGCTCCTTGCGCTTGATCAAACAAGTCATCTATACGTGGCGGAGGATAACAGTTACGAATGGTAATACGATTGAGTTCACGATAGTCGATACATAGGCGCATGCTTCCATCCTTCTTCTTCACAAACAAGACAGTGCACCCCATGGCGAAACACCGGGCGAATAAATCCGTTTTCTATCATCTCTTGCACTGCTCGCTTCAACTCCTTGAGCCTACAGTGCCATACGATACGGAGCCTTCGAAAAACGGTTCAAAGACCGTGAATTAACTCAATGCTAAACTCAACTTCTCGGTGGGAAGTCCGGGGAGTTCATCGGGAAAAACGTCAGTATATTCGCAAACAACCGAAAGATTTTCGATGTTAGGACTCTCCAAAGATATGTCCTTAACAGATGCTAGAAAACCTTGGCACCCATGAGCAATCATGGTCCGTGCCTTCATAGCGGAAATGAGCTTAACAGATTTAAGAGGTTGAGAACCGTGATAAACGAATTCGGGATGTTTTACGTCTCCAAAGATCACCGTTCTAGCATAGCAGTCGATTGAAGCTCTATGATAAGCCAACCAATCCATGCCTAGAATGATATCAAAGTCGACCATATCGAGAGGATACAGATTTGCAAAGCTAATACGATCATCAAAACGAAGAGGACACTTAACGATTTATGATCAATGATCACGTGATTTTTCATAGGCGAGAAATCGATAAGTGATTTGTTAACGGTTTGGGCTTCATATTAAGTTTCTTAGCAAATGTGATAGATATAATGGAGTGTGTGGCACTGGTATCAAATAAAACGAAGACATCATAATCATCAATGAAAAGAGTTCCGTAATGATACCGTGCGCTCCGCTGGTTACGAGTAGTAGCATACACACGCCCAAAGAGTAGTTGGCGGCTTAATATAGTTCCTGTGAACTGCCGAGTTCTTCTTAGGGCAATCTTTAATCTTGTGAGCAGTGGAACCACAAGCAAAACATCCACCAGTGGCCTTGTAACACCGCCTCGGATGTGCCTTTCCACAAGTAGTACAAATAGGTGGGGTGGCAAAACCTCACCGTCCTCTGTTGGCTAGAAGATCCTGGCACGACCACGATTTGCTCCTCGAGTTGATGATCCTTGTTGTAACGCGGTTATTGTTACCTTGGTTACGACGATCACTTCCATTCTTACCAAAGATTTCTATTATCTTGAACCCTCGTCTCGGGCATCCAAAGGTCAACATTCCTTCCCGATGACCCACGATCATAACTCCTATCCACTTGATTCCTCGAATCATAACTCCTACCGAGTTTCCTTATAGTCATTGCCTTGAGTCCTACCTTGAATCCGATCACCATCGCGATTACGCTTGTTGGAACCCGAAACCTCATGAAAGATCTCAATGTTACGAGCTGCGTCATTGCAGCCGACACATTCTCATACTCAATATTAAGCAATCGGTCCAACACCCACTTCTTCATTCCCCACTTGAAGTGCTTAGCTTGACGCCTACCATCTCCAAAGAATCGCTCCCACAAAACTCACTAACCTCATAAACCTACTCATGTACTCATTGGAATTCTCATAATCAAACGGTAGATCGCTCGATAATCCTCTCATACCTTTGTCGCTCGGCATCGTGGAAGTAACGGTTATAGAAGATAGTCCAAACTCATTCCAAGTACAAGTCACAAAAGAAAAGCGCTCCTCCTCTTGCTTGTTTGAGCGCCTTCCACCAATTTAAAGCATCACCTTCCAATTTGAATGAAGCCAAACGAGTCTTAAACTCGTCTCCACAACCCAAGACTTCAAACGACTTCTCAATATGAGTGATCCAGTCCTCGGCCTCGAGGGAGTAGCAAAGAAGCTAAACGAAAGAGGCTTAAGCTTACCAAACGCTCGAGCCAAGTATGAATACCGACGGGTTGATTTCCTCCACCACTACCCAAGCACCATTCGATTACGAATGTTGTTGATCACTGCTCCATCATCTCGTGTAGTCAAACCGGGGAAAAGAGAGATGAGAGCATTCGCAATCGCAGATCCATGTTAGTAGCATCATCGCTCCATCCGCCACCACCAAGAGTACGAGTTCGAACCATCCGAACGATTAGCAAAATGAACAAAGGTGAGATACGAAATGGAAGTACGCAGAAGGAATCCTAAAGTCTACCCAAATCCTCACAGTCAAATCCTAAGCTCTAAAGTCTCAAAACCTAGGCTCCTTATGTCACAGTGTCCCGACTACAAGTCGTAAACACAGGCTCGATGCCATAAATTGTAACGCCCGACCCGACAAGGGTAAAGGAATCACAAGTAATGGTGTCATATCAAAGCAAACATAAATATCCAAAAGAAATCTCAACATGAATATTGAAATAATCCAAGTCAAAAGACTTCAATACATTGGTCCCAGGAAATAAACTCCAAATGAAATGTCTAATATAAAGTCTAAATGGCATCATAAGATCAAAGCTAAAATCTCTAAGGTAAGTCCACTCAAGACTCATCCCAAAGCAAAACCTAGCTCAATGCTTAGATACCGCCGAAAGAAAAGAATGCGGTGAGCTTCAAAAGCCCAAAGAGAATGATATACAAGCAAATCGAATACTGAACGAAACGAATACGAAATAAAGTGAAAGAAAGATAGTGAAATCATAATCATTTCAAAAGATAAATCGGGATAAAAGAATAAGTTTTATAGCTAACTACCTCGAGCCCATACACATATGCCATATCATAAACATATCATAAACACATAAGGCAACATTTTGTGGGAGACCTACCAGAGTTATGAAGGACGCATGCACGCAAAGATCAATCATCAAACACATATAGCATATAACATATAATATATAACATATAATGATCTAGGATGCACCCATACGCCCCACAAACAAACATTGATAATATAACATAAATTGAGCTCATAACAAATATCGATAAGGGACGTGGCGAACTTCACTCTCGCCTAGAGTCATGTCGAAGTGCATTTATCGACACGGACATGGAACCCCCATGACTAGTTAATAATTGGCTCGGGTGTCAAACTATCTTAGGTCAAATAAGAATGTCATAACTGACATAGATCATATTTTATCAAATGTTTAGTCATGTTTTCAAAATCAAAGGTTTTATGATTCAAAAATCAAAGTTCAGATAAGCAACAGCTCAAATAAACACATTAGGGTTCATAGCAAAGGCTTAGGAAATCCTAATATGAAAACGAAAAGAAAACATTATACGAAACCTTTTGAAAAGGTCGAATATCTCGTACCTTATTCCAAAGCAAATGATCGAAAAGAAGACACGTGGAAAGCAAAGAATTACTCCTTCTTCACGTAACCTATATACATTAACGGTCGATATATTATTAATGATTCCATAATCGTCAAAATGATCTTTTAATATTTTAGGGTTTTATAATTAAATGAGACTTAATGTTTTATAATCAATATCGTAGATTAGGGTTCATATGTCTTTTATTAAAGTTTATGGTTTCTCATTCTTTAATATCTCATTAATAGGCATTTACTTACATGTTACGCCTTTTAATGATTCGTCACTTAACCTAACACGTCATCAAAATAATCTTTCCTTTTATGTTTTACCATATACGCTTTATGATTTTATGTGACATACAAATTACTTATTACTCGTATTAATTACACACGATATGAGACACGATTCACAACCATTGGGTTTAGCCTACCTTATTCGATTAACATGTCAAAACTAGGATTTACGTTAACATGACCTTTACTTGATTATTATACTTTTAAAAACTCATATGTGACTCGGTTCAACTTAGGGTTTTCGGTTATTAGGTTTTACGCAAGTCTTAACTCATCTTCATACTTCACTTATTCAAGTTATCATGTTTATATCTTATTCGAAAGTCATGCATGGTTCGGTTCTCATTACATATGGTTCGGTCCTCATTAAATAGACACAAACATGACCCGATTCAATATTACATATTACATACTTAACTCTTAACTACTTGTAAGGTTTAGTTATTAGGGTTTCCTTGTTTTTGGTTTCATACGCTCGGTCACAAAACAAAACAACATACACGACAAAAACAAAACATATAACAATATATTAGCGCAAGGTACATCAAACAAAGACGAGAATAGGTTATACCTTAACTTAGTTGAAACAAAAACTCGACACCTATGGGTGTTTAGTATTCGGCCGAGCAAAGAGAGAAAAAGAAAATAGAGCAATAATAAAACTAGGGTTTCACTTTTGTGATTTATGTATTGTATATATAGTAGTTGCATTAGATTTAGACTTGGAAAAGGATTGGGTTTCGGTTTTGGCCCAACCGAACATACCACCACACGCACACCTTATGGGCTTCGGCCTTGTCCACACGAAACAAAAGAAACACAACCCAAGTCTTTTACGTAACGTTAAATCTTCGTCGTACCAAAATCGATCACGTAATATATATTTTAGTTAGGTTTTAATTATTCACAAGTTAACTTTTAATTTCATTAAATGTCATAAATATATTTTACGTATTTTATAAATTTTAGTTCCAAGGGTATTTTAGTCTTTAGTCAGATTTTAGATTTTCAGGTTTTACATTAGTAGAAAGAGATTGAAATCCTTGGTTTTAGAAGCGTGAGTTGATTGCATTGCGTGAAGACACGACAATGGTCTCGTCTAGGGTATTTTGATATGTGCAAAAACACATATCATTTCTTTATTAAATAAAACCCAAAATAACCAAGAAAGAGCCGTTTATTGCTAATATTTGTGGTTTTCTTGAGTTTGTGCTTGTGCAGTAATGAATATGTAAAACACGCAAAAAGAAGCCAAATCGGGCGAAAATCCGAGCACGAGAGATTAAGAGAGTTTGAAATGAGCCAAGGTCGAGATTGTGCATTTATGAAGATTTTATTCTCTGAGGATGATTTTTAGAAGATATAATCAAGTTTGAAGATATGTCAAGATCAGTCCCTCATCTTTGAGCTTTTGGCAAGAATGACCCTTGAAGATTCAAAAGTTGCAAAAGCAGCCCTTGGTTTATTTGAGAAGGACAAGATTAGCCCTTGAAAGACATTTTCAGATTTACATGTGAGGTCCTTGGATTTTCAGCATTTACACCTTTGGTCCTTAAAATATACCCTGGATTACTTTATTAGTCCAAAATCCAAATCCAACATTCACGGCCCAATTAATAAACCATGTACCGGTCCAATCCACTAAACCCTTACCGGTTTGATATATCAACCCGCTTCCCACATAAACCCGAGTCAAACCACCCTTAACCCGTCAACCAATATCAAACAATAATAAACAAATTACCCCACAGCAAATTACCCCAAAATCGCTATACCATGAACCCTAGAATTACCATTGGTCAATTGGTCAAAATTATCGCAATTAAGGGCATAACCGTATTGTTCGACACACCGACACATGGGGTGTCCAGTCATCAATCCGTATGCTCTATTCCAATCTCGCTCTCTCATTGGTCGGCTACGTGGTTTATATGATCCTAAGGTGGAAATGGATTGGATGCATGTGGGATATGATCTAAGGGTTGTAAACGACTCAAAGAAGCATAGATTTCATTCTCTAGATCCTTCCAAGACCTTGAGCTCACTATATAAAGCCCTCATTCGCTCACAAGAAATTTCTTTCTTTTCATTTTCAAGAGCTTAGTTTTAATTGTAATGTTATTTTAATGTCTTAAGTATGGTTAAGTTTTTGTAATTCACTCTTTGTACTCAAATTTCATAGATTAATAAAATTCAGTTTTCAATTCTCAAAGTAATGGTTTAATTGTTTATGTTTTAATCTGCTTATTTTCCTTGTCTATTGCTTATTACTACAATTCAAAGTGTTTTCAGTTTGTTTGATCATTAGTTCAAAAATATAAAAAAAATCAGAAAAAATAATTAAAAATAAAAAATGTTCCAAATCTTCTTATAAGCTTCTATTAAGCTTAGCTACTGTTTACATAAGCTCATAAAAGCTTTATATAGCTTCTAGTGAGTTTATCTCTTCTTTCAATACATTTTACTCAAATCTCATAAGCAACAACAAAAGTCAATCAGAGATAATCAAGCGTATATGATCCGATTCTTTGGTTTGATCATGGATATGGGTTGATTCGAATTGTGTTATGGGTGAGATCGCTTAGGATAGTGGTACTTTGATCTCGTTGGCAAGCCATAGTGGCTAGGACAACTTGTAAGTACTAACTGCTCATCTCTATCATAGTTGCAATAATAGTGTTAGTATTGTTAGAATATTGTTTTCATTATTGCCGCATCATTTCAAGATTAAGGAGTTAGTTAGATTTGATTTGATAATTATCCTAGCTCATAAGTTAGTTTTAGAATGTTTTAATTGCATATCAGTCCAATAACTAGTGTTTGGATCAGATATTTGATCTAAAATTGAGGTTAGTTAGGTGGTTAAGCTCAGTTGCTTTAGTCCAACTTAGGTCTATTACAATCATTTCAGGTCACAATTTGCATATTAGAAACACATAAGTCAAAACTGCTTTAAAATCTGTCTCATTCTTATAATTGTTTGAGTCAGAGGTTCATAATTTGCATATAGGATTAGAAGTAGTTAAGCTAGCTTATTCTAAGATCATTTTGTCATTATAAGTCAGTTACATTCCATTTCATAAGCTTACAAGTTCAATAAAGTCAAATTTTCAAAACCATTTTCAAAAGTCAAAGTTGTCAAAACCAGTTTTCATCCAACTGTCTAAGCTTTGTATCAGCTTCAATTGAGCTTGTCTTGATCTGAAATTTGGCATAATCACTCTTTGGTTGGTGGTCTTGAGAACCACATACCTGGTTTGCACATTAGCTTATTGAATAAGCCTGTGGATAAGCTTAAAAGTAGGGGTCAAGTAGCTGTTTGGATAGAGTAGTCAGTTAGCATAATTCATAAGACAGAGCTTGTAGCTTGTTAGGATTAGGTGGAATCAGTTTGAATTGGCTTGTTTCAGTTTAAGTTAGCTTCTGTACTCATTTGGTAGCTTATAGTGCTCTTTAGCTTATTTTCAATAGCTTATTTAGAGTCAGTTTGTATTGCAGCTCTCATATCTTACACATAAGCCATAGTTTTTATAATTTTCCTAGAATTAGAATAATATTTTAGATTTTTACTGAATTTTTCATTAATTTTCATCACTGTTTGGTATTTTTCACAATTTAAAACAGTTTTTAGGTATTTTTTAAATAGCTTTTATTGCAATTAATTCAGAAAAAATTCCAAAAAATAACTTTTCAATTTTCATAGATTAAAATAAATACAAAAAGTAAAAAAAAAATTTTTCTAGATTTTTTCTAGCTTATTTTGTAATTTTTAGCCAATTAACTAGATTTAAATAGTTTTAAATTCATAGAAAATAGAAAAATAATCAGAAAAATACAAAAAATAGTTTTGAAAATTCTCTTTAGTTATTTTAGATTTTATAAAAATAGTTTCATAATTTTTCCCTTAATTTTCATAATTTCTAGTATTTTAGTTTAGTTTTTAAAAGTTAAAAATTAGTTTTAAATCCAAATAAATTCCAGAAAAATCCTAAAAATTAGTTTTAATTCTTAAATAGTTTTCAAATATCAATTTTAGTATAAAAATAATTTTAGATCATATTTAGGATTTAGATTAGATTTAGTTGCATTTTATTTGCATTTCATTTTTATCGTTTTAGTTTTATTCGCATATTTAGGATTCCCCGTAGTGTAATTTCCCTTTTATGCTTCCCTTGCCCCGTAGTTTAGAAAACATCAAAGTTTTCCCTTTTCTCATTCAAATCCCGATAATCGCGACGTGAGTTGGAAATTCCATTCAACCCTCGTTCGGAACGATCTCGGTGCTCAAACCTAATACGTTTGAGTTACCCAACATACTACAAACTTCTCTTATTATTGGTTTCCCGACAAATCAGATGTAGATTTGGTTGATCTTTTAGATGTTGGTTGTGAAGAATGAGATGATGAATCTGATGATGAGGAGACATGAGGAGGCTCGAGTCCTTTGAGGTGCGTAAGTATCCTCCTTGGAATGAATTGGATTGTTGAGAAGATAATCATCATAATTCCTTCGCTATCTTGTCTAGATTTAGCTTTTACTCCGTCCCGAGCCCGGGCTTCTTCATCGATCTTTTCTTTCTCGGACTTATCCTTTTATGGTTCCTCAATGTTATAATCAATAGATTTCTCCACAAGCTTTTGTTTGTTGCACAAGAGTGGTGGCACCAGTTCCTTTATCGGGTCGATTAACCGCATCGGGATCCGGTGAATAGTGGACACTACCACTCGACCCTCGGGGCCACGATTTGATCTTGTTCAAATGCTTTAGCTTCTGCAGTGTCTAGCGATTTTAAACTTCTTCCGTAGGATTTATCCGCTTGCTCTTCATCACTTTCGAGCTTTCTTCATATGGCACAAGTGCAGAGTCTCCCTTTGCCATGTTCACTATTGCACCGGGAGGTTTTGCTACTTTGAGGAGGTGGTTCATTGCAGATTGAGTAGTGGTTCTCCTCGTCTGATTGTGTATCTTCAAAGCTTTCATCAAAGAGCTTTCTTGGTGGTTCGGTGTAGGAATAGGAATAGCTTCCCGAGAGGAACTTTCTTCTTTGGAGTAGGTTTCTCTTTGGGACTTTCCTTTGACTCTTTGTGCTTCGCACTTCCCTTACTTCCTCTTCCGGTTCTCCGAGTAGGTGTTCCGAGGCTTTTCCTCGAGATGACCAACTTCGCCTTCTCTCTTACTGCACCGATACCTTTTATACGCTTCAAGCTTTTGATTTCGCCAACAAGAGGTGATCCGTGACACCGCACCGCTTATTTGTTGACGATTCCTTGATTCTCGATCGATAGGATAGGCTCACCAACATGTCGTGATTGTCGGGGTCATTGAGCCTCTTGGGAATATCGTGATTAAGTCCAAGTGCTCTCGGATCAGCAGCCAGTGTATCCGACATAGGAATCTTTGAGCCAAGCTTTTGAGAAATGTCATCATGTCATCCCATATCGAGCTTCAATTTCGATGTCCTTCTTGTTGATTAATGACCGGAAGATTTGCAGCTCCATGACCTTGGGATGCTCATAGCCACCGTCACGACCGAGACCGATTTGGTGATGATGATGTAGAGGTTCTCCATGGTTGAGGAATGTTCTTAAGCTCCACATGAGAATGCTTAGAGATAATTCTCAAGCTTCATCATAGCCAATATCAATCAAGAATTGTAGAACCTGTCTCCTCGGTGAGGTGTGGCATAGAAGTCGGTTGGCACGATTTACGGAATGAGAAGAGCAGCCCGTAAGTCCGCATGAGTGATGGTGACTTGTTTGTGATTGATAGTCACATTCACGCACTGACCCTTGATCCTTTGCATTGAATTCGAATTGTTGAATGTAGATTTCCCAGATCGTAGCGAGTGTGAGAGCATGTTCGGTAGGGATGATTCTTAAGAATATCCACAATGAGACAAGAGGATTACGAGCATGTGAGGGTTTCAAAGTCAACCCTAAGGTTGTTCTTTCCAATCTTTCTCGGATAGCCATTAGGGAAGATGTCGAGAATTGTGAGAACTTCGGTGCATCCACATTCATTCGAGCGACCATGTCGTGATCTCGAAATAACATTAGCCAAAAGAACCAACATATCAAAAGACATAATGTTAGTCAACATAAGGTTTTTATTGTCTAATTGTTGAATATACAGTGTCAAAGATTGTTGCGAGTCAAAAGTCACTTGTTTGTTCAATAGTCCAATGTCGTCGTGATAAGTTTCGTGAGTTAGTTAACTTTAAGTTTTAAAGTTTATGTTATCACTTATTTAACACAACATATTAAACGATTAAGTTTATTAGTGACATTATTGGTTTCGTGACGTTATGATTTATTTATTTACATGTTTGCACGCGTAACAATTCATAACGAAGGTTTGATCAAGGCTTATGCGTAGGAATAGTAGCTTATGCGTAAACAGGAGAAGTATACGCGTGAGACGCAAGATTATCGTGGGATCCTTACTTACGCGTAAGTAATGTTACGCGTGGGAAAAGGATACCTTATGCGTGGAGCTTACGCCGTGGCGTATAAAAACCTTACGCGTAAGGCTTACTCATAAGAGTAGACCTTATGCGTGGAGTCACTGCCACGCATATCCTTCACGTGATACGCGTGGTCCCATTGTAGAACCTTACGCATAATAGTTACGCGTAAAATTTCTCTTACGCATAACTTTCTACGCGTAAGGTAATCCTTATGCGTAGAGTAACAAAGACCTTGATTCTGAGTTTTAAGCGCAACAAGCCTGAAATAAAATCATCATATCATCAATCTTAACACATATATTCATTTTAAAACAGATTATGGCATGAAAACTTGTTAAACAGTTTACGCGTAGAAAGTCATACGCGTAAGTCAAAACCCTAGAGTTTAAGAATTATGCATATGATTTCTAGCCATAGGAATTGCACCAAACGTTTTATGGTAGGTCTTAGGTGTTGTGAGAGTCTAATAACCAAGTTTTAACATCCAAAACGCAGTGAATCAAGAATACCCAAACCTAAGAACATTAAACCCTAAATTCCAATTGTTTATTCAATTAGTGTTTCTGGGTGGTTATAGGGCCTGGAAATCATTAATTCAACATGATATAAACTTCACACAACAATTTTTTTGACCAAAAACCTTCACATTTGAAAACGCCCAAAATTACGCATAAACCCTAATTTTGAAATTCACTCAATTCGTGTATCTGGTTCGTTTAAGTGATGAAAATGAGTTTATTGATGTAAGAAACAGATTTTAACACTATCTTTCTAACCACAAACACCCAAACATGATTATGTGTTCATACGCATACGCGTAGAATCACAAAATCATCCATAGTTAAAGATCCAACCGTTAATTTTCAAAACGATTTAAAACCATTGTTTGTAATTTTGTTAGGAACACAAAGACACTTACAAATTGAAGATCTGAAACACGGATTTCTTGAACGAATTTTAAGCGTAGGAATTGTTAGTTGAGAGTAATAAATGTGAAGTGAAGAAATTAGGTGGGTTGTTTTTATTAAAATGACTTTAATCTTTTGGCAGTTTTGGTCCCTCCCTTTTTCCATTTTCATTCAAAGCCTTTTAACTTCCATTTTGGTTACCAAACAAAAGATTTTAGGAACTAACTTTGACGACACTCCCCTCGACTTAAGAAAATGATGAAAGGTTATAAATTTAGTCCGAGGAGTGTTAATGAACCGTAAAATTTTACCACCATTGATAAAAGAAACAACCTAGTATAGAATAACATGCAAGTACACGAATGTTTTTGAAAAGTTTGGTATTATTTTCTCCCCTCAACACTTGATCGGAAAAATACTGAATTTTGAAAGATTATAGTGTTGACGGAGGAAATGTACATGCCATGTTGAAAGAAAATTAGATTAGAAGAATATTTTGTTGTTTTATCGGGTTTTATATTTTTGTATTTTGTTTTGAAAATTATTTACAAAAGATATTTTGGTGTTTGATGTGTTTTAAGACTGCTTTTAGAGGTCATCCAATTCCTCTTGAGTCAAACACCTCATACCAATCCGGTGGACCAACTCATTAAACCTAGCGGGAGGCAAGGCTTTGGCGAGAAGATCCGCCATTTGGTATTCTGTACCCACTAAGTATAATTCAACTGCACTGCTCCACGTGGTCCTTGATGAAATGATAACGAAGATCGATGTGCTTTGATTTCGAGTCTTTGAATCGAGTTGCACGAGATCGCAATGGCACTCCGATTGTCGCATACATCGGGATTCATCAAACACGTAACCATAGTCTTTGAGTTGTGTTCTCATCCGGATGACTTGAGCACAACACGCGGACATGGCTACATATTCTCGCTTCGGTTGATGACATCGATGTACAATCCTCGCTTCTTTGATTGCCGTGACACCGCTTTATCACCAAGAAATTGTAGTGCTCTGAAGTACTTTTCCTCGAGTCTAAGCATCCTGCGTGGTCGTCGTCAAAAGCGATTAGTTCAAACCAAAATCCTTCCGATACGGATCCCTAAGTTAATGGTTCCCTTGATGTATCGGAGGATTCTTTTAGCCTCGTAGAGGTGGGTTTCGCTTGGTCGCGATCGATAACGGGAGCAGAGATATACTGGCAAATACAATATCAGTCTCTAGTCGTTAGATACATGAGAGACCCAATAATACTTCGGTATTTGGTAGGGTCAACTAATTTCCCATGTAAATCGGCTCTAGTTTCTTGGTATGAGTCATTGGTGTGGCTTAAGTGTCACAGTGTTTTCATTCCAAATTTGTTTAACAATTCAAGGGCATATTTGGATTGACTCAAGAAAATACCACGGGTGATTGATGAACTTGCAGTCCTAGAAAGAACGTAAGTTCACCCATCATGGACATTTCAAAATTTTTCTTCATTAGTTTTGCAAAAGCGATTGGGTACTTTTTATGTGTAGACCCAAAATGATGTCATCCACATAAATTTGAACAATTAAGATATGTGCCCGTGATATTGTATAAAAAGAGTAGGTCAACCGAACCTTTGGTGAAATTATTAGCAATGAGGAAAGATGATAGCTTATCGTACCATGCCCGAGGAGCTTGTTTGAGACCATAAAGAGCTTTGTTTAGTTTGTAGACATGGTTCGGGAACTCGGGATCAACGAATCCTTCCGTTGGTCGACATAAACCGCTTTCTTTCGCTTGTCCGTTGAGAAACACAGCTTTGACATCCATCCGAAAGACCTTCATATTCATATGAGCATGAACGCGAGAAATATCCGAACAAAAGATTCTTCAAAGTCTATGCCCTCTTCCCGACGATAACCCTTAGCAACTAGACGTGACTTTTTTGGATTACGTTACCTTCAATCCAATTTGTTTTTCCAAATCCATTTGAGACCAATGACGAGACCCTGTTGGTCTTTCAACCGCTTCCATACTTCAAGACGCTTGAATTGGTTGAGTTCTTCTTGCATGGATTCAATCCAGTTGTCTTTTGTCATTGTGTCTTTAATGTTTTTAGGCTCATATTGGCGGACGGTGAGTGCATAAATGCAATGTTCACCATCTGTATGAAGACGTTGTCTCATAACGACCGGTTGATTCGGGTTGCCAATAATATTTGCGAGAGGATGGTCTTTTGTCCATCGATGTGTAGAGGTTGATGTTGGTATACATTGTGCGATTCCGAGGATTCAAATGGTTTGTTGATGATTCCGCGACATCGTGTGCAGCGATGTCATTATCAAATGGGTTAAAGAATGCATTTGGATCAAAATCTGCAGTGGGGTACTTCATTAAGAACTTCATCACCCGGTTCATCATTGTTGGAAGCGGTTTGTTCAATTGTTGTGGTGGAGTCAATCGGTGGTGCTTCTTCAACAAGAGTTGTTGTAGCGGGTGTATCGTATAAGAGTATTATCGTTGAGCGGTGGAAACAGCGGATACACCTTGAGCACGATCATCAATATCGCACCGAACAATGAGCAAATAACATTTCCATTTGTTGACGAGTGAGTTGGGGGCTTTGTTCACCGATGATGGGGTTGAGGAAGTTTAAGAGGTTGTGACCGGTTCTAAGTCGTTATACTCGAAGCCATTATGAAGAAGTTTCATAATCGCTTCCCCAAACTAACAACTGCCTTTAGCGATTTGAAACTTTGATGAAGTCTACATTTCCTCTAGCTTTTGAAGGTTTCAAGATGCAAATGAATTTGTAGATGAGTAGTAAAGCACACAAAGAAAATCTGACTAATTGCGGAAGATCCGTTCGAGGGTAACATGCCAGAAATCAACAAGATCTTCTCACATATGTAGACGCATCACACCAAACAAACCATGAAAGACGAAATGATATGACTTTCCCTTGAATGTTGTGGTCTTTCGGAATACTAATCACTGTAAATATGCAATAACTCGATACCAAGACCGTGTGTGAGGCATCATAACATCATATTTGGGTAACTTCACACAAGATCACCTATGAAATTAAGACGATAACACCAAAGTGAGACGTTTGAGCCACAGATCGTCTTATTTCTTCCCTCTAATTGAAGAAATTCAAGAAGGCATTAGGTTTTCGCAAAGAAGCATGTAGAAGAACAAGGAAGCAATGACCACATGTTTTCAATGATTCAGAATCATACACCACGTATGTTGATGATGAATTGAAGATAGCGAAACCATGTATAAGGAGACAGCGAAACCATTTATGTCCAATTGATCGAACAAGTGTGAAGTCCCATAAATATCTCGTGAGAATCAATCACGATAAAACATCTCTGCTCATTATGTTGATCATCACCGTGTCATTGTTGTTGAAGTAGTTTGATCTTCTATTATAGAAGATTCGGTTGTTGTTGTAGATTCGGTGTATCCGAAATTAGAGTATTATCGGTTGTCAATGGAAACATTCGATACATCCGAAGCACAACTTTGGCGTAATCTTTAACCGAGGAGCAAGTAATGTTTCCAATTCATGACAATTAAGTACAATGGTGGAACAAATGATGGATCATGATATTATTGACGGTGAGAAAAGGGTCCTACTGTTTTGTAGTAGGAGCCATTGTCATTGTACCGCATAGAAAAATAAAGGGGGCAAGAAAGAGAAAAACATGGATCCCAAGTGTAACTGGGTTCCGATGTTAAAGCATAAAGATGTAGTGTCGCTTATCTTCTTGACACCGAACATGCTATTTTGATGATTTCCTTTCCCGCCTCGGGGATGGATGTTGTTGGTATCCCACTTGTTTTGGTGCAACTACTTAGTATCTTGCTCAGAGGAATCCACCTAAGACTAACACTTTTGAAAAATCCTACCCGTTGGTATCCATCTAAGGTTAGATCTAGGGATGTTGAAACTTATTTTGGGAAGAGTCTCGTCCTATATGGATCCACCTATTAGGTTTCGGCGATTTATATTTAGATCAACGGGTTTATTTCTAACTGCTTTTGAGTTAACTTAGGTTTTGGTTTGCTACGCAGTAGTGTTCAAGAATACACTCGAAGGTGATACACTAGGTCGTGAACCTAAGATTCCATCCTTTGGAAGAAGTGCCCTTTTCCTAGCCTTTTCTAGATCATAGTTCTTGTATCGCCATTTGAATCATATGAATTATTAATTTTAATGCTCATTTTAGACACAATTAATGCGAACTAATCCTAGATTTGCCAGAGCAGCCACATGTGGAGGTTTAACAGTATAATGAAACAAAGTTTAATGTAAACATGTTTAATGAAAATGTAAGCATTATTCTTAGTCCGAATGTGGAGTGGCCGGTTTTATCAAATGATTATTCTCAACAACTTGGGAGGAAACCGTGGTTTTGAAGATTTTGAACGTTCGATTTAAATGCGCTTGGTTGTATAACTACTTATTGTTTTACGAAAGGTTGTAGAGACGATTTCCTAAGATTGTTGGTTTTGTAGAATTACTATCCACACTCTTGTCGTGAATCTTCTCGCTTGTTTTGTAAAGCAACATGTGCAAGCCCTTTGCTTGAAGTTGAGCCTTTAAATGCTCATTTTCTTTAACTAATTTATCCACACGATTACTTTGTTCATTCAAAGATTTACTTTTGGCTCGAGTTTAAAACATTGTTTTGCGCTTTAAGTTCAAGAGAGATGCAATGAGCCTCAAGTTTTGAAAAATCTTTTGAAACCGAGAATTGTCTTATTGAGAAGAATGTTTTCGATTCAAGAGTTTGATTTGACGTTTCAGCTTGAATTGTTAACAAGTAAGGGCTCGTACATGAGATAGTTGTTCGACATTGTGCAACACACCGGTCAACCTCTCCTTCATTACTAAATTCAGGTTGCCCAAGATGTTGTGTCGCATTTGCAATCGAATATGATCAACGAGATTGTACCTCGACCATATGTTCTCTCGTCGGTGTCATAGGTGGGTAAGTTATCTTCCTCAACCATTTGTTCTTCGTCACGCTTGGGCTCGGTGTCGTAGTTAAGTATGATATCTTCTCCAGATCCGCTGCATCATCCTGCTTTTCCAATGCTACAACCTCATTGTCCGCATTACCAACGGATGCGATGAATCACAACATTCTCAACGTCCATTCGAGCATTCCTTTCATGTACATCAACTCTTTCACCTTGCACGATCGGGATATCGGAATTTGATGATGTCTCGACGCTCAATGCCGAGCGAGCCATGTATCCTTCTTTCAATGCCACAAATGGATCTCTATGATCGTAATCCATTTCACTCCCCTGCGGAAGAATCAAAGAGAAGAAAAGGCAAAGTCGATATAGCACACGTAAGGTCGATATAGTGAATTGCAATTTCCTCCAAAATAATTTTGAAAAATTTTGACTCTCAAAATTTGAAATTCACTATAAAATTCAATTCTAAGGTTGAAAGAAAAAATTTGAGTTATGACAATTTTGACGCAAAATTTTACCCGAAAAATTTGAATTTGGGTCCAAAAAATCGAATTTTTGACAAAAATTTTCACAGTTAAACCAAAATTTGAATCTCGCGTAAAAATTGAACGTTTAATCGCCCCTAAAAATTAAATTTTACTCAAATTTTCCCGCCAAAAATTTTACCCGAAAAATTTGAATTTGGGCCCTTTTGACGCAAAATTTTACCCGAAAAATTTGAATTTGGGCACAATTTTTTTTTTTTTTTGTTAACTTGTGTTGATGGATCTTTGTAGTCGAATGAACCTTTGTTGATGAAGTATCCTTAGGCGTAGAAATCACAATAGCCAAGTAGCACTTATGCGTAAAAAACACCAAAGTTACGCGTAACAGCAAGAGTTACGTGTAGGTTTAGCTTACGCGTAAGCAGGGAAAACACTAAAGTTAGGCGTAAAACAAGAAGTTAGGCGTAGAAAACTTAGGCGTAGGATTACCTTATGCGTAAGACTAAGCTTAGGCGTAAGATAAATCTTATGCGTAGGATTTTCTACGCGTAAGCTTTATGCTTATGCGTAATTTTAGGGTTTTGCCCAAATGATCTTTTACACTATCACAGTGCAAAAGATATCCAAAGTCGACGTGTTTTCAGGCTTATCCAAGCAAGAAACCACGGAGTAAACCACGAAACTGAAGATCAAACCAAGGAGTGAGTTACGCGTAGAACTAGGGTTTTGATACGCGTAGTTCTACTCGTAAAGTGACTTTTTCCCAAAGATGTTTCTAAACCAGATTTTTGTGATGAAATAGCTTCAATATCACCAAAATAACACAAAAGTGTGAAACTTGATGATCCAAAGCTCTCAAAACGGTTACGCGTAGGATTACACCCTCGTTCAAAAACTAGTTGAAAAACTTTATCCACGTATAAAGTTCGAAACTTTTTGCTAAAAACAGTAAGTTTAACACCTTATAACATTGAAAGTACAAAAATCTTGGAATAAAAAGTGTAAAAAATGCGTTTTTTAAGCAAGCCAAAGTTATGGAACCGTAAGTTAAGCGTGAGACCAAAACTCACTTCAAACAATACGTTCACCCAACTATTAGGCGATTGATACCACTGTTAGGTCACTAGTTTTACAACACAAGCTTAATAGAAAGAGATAAAGGCGATTGAACAATAAACCAAACACACACACACGATATGCTTATGACCAGTTATGCATAGGATGTGAGTAAAAGGAATAAATTGAACAACCCACCCTCAAGTGAGGGTTATACAAGACTATTTATAGGCAAGGAGCTAGGGCAACACTCCCACTCCTTCCCTTTTCCTTATTTGACATGGGCCTAAGCTTATGGGCCTTCTACATAAGTTTGACCTTAAACAAACATAAAGGCCATAATAAGCTACCTATTACATATGAGTAACTAACACTTGAGTTAAGGTTTAGGAGTGATTCCAACATAGAGTCCTACGCATTATCCTTGTGGTATTGCCAGAACATCTGAGTGATATGCTAACATATTCACGATGAAGATGGAAAGCCTTCTAGAGCCAACATCAAACAAGCTCTTGGTAGGTGGCATGTGAGATCTATCCAATTGATCAACCATGTGACAACCGAATGAAACAATGGGTCGATTCAAATTTATGAATCAATCTCGGTTCGAGTTATGGATTGACGGATACCTTTGAAAAACCAATATTATGCTTAAAATATTCTTTTCTTTAGCACATCGATCGTGTATTAATATCTCAAAATAAAAGGTGTTTATGATTGATAACCGATTTTCTTTAAAATCTTCGTTGTATTTCAAAAACATTTTATTAAGCAATACATGATTGTTTTCAAATCATTTTTCATCAATCGCTGAATCTCAATTACCGGGTTCACTCACTCCGTGTTGTCTTCTTTGAGATGTTCCGGTTTGAGAACAGCTAGAGCATTTGCGAAACCCAAACAAGGAGATTCTACGGAATTATACCGATCACAGGCAAGATTTGTAATCGATCAATGGGGAACCGTGGGCGTGTACCTCAATTCAACGAAGTGATCAAAGACACTTTCGATGCCGACGTTAGCAGCTGATCGAATGGAGAGGTCAATACATAGCCGCATGCTCACACAACACATTCATTTCTAAAGAAATCATGATAAGTGCATCAACAACTCGATATTTTCACTCCATGCTTCGCTACCGATGCAAATATCATGAATCAACTAAAGCTTCCGCTACTCGATGAGAAGAAATCATGATCCGTAATGTGAGCATGTCGGTCCAAATGTCACAACATCACATAATGTCAACACTACAAAGGAAGAGTCGAGATTTATGGTAGCCGATGATCTCAAAGTCGCTCAAAACTCATTATCACGTGGATCAGTTAAAGACCTCCACTTGGATTAACCAAACATGCAAAAATGAAGAATCAATGACTACGGGCTACATAGCAAAGAACATTAACAAGAATCCAAGAAAAATCTTAATGTAATATATGTTTGTATTCAATGTAATTTGAGGTGACCTCCCTTAGGGGGAGATTGTTAGGATTTAGTAAATCCAGTTATTAAAGTGTCGGTCACCTCAAGTATATGTAATAGTTAGAAAGCGTGTAGCCGTAGTTATTTAATGTTAGGTAATATTTAGTTAAGTAATACCGTGGAGGACGGACGGGTCTTTACCCACTGTATGCCTCATCCACAGCCCGTAGGTGGCATTTATGTAAGATACTATAAATACCCTCTACCTCCCAAGGTAGAGAGGGTTGGAGCTCATAATAATACTTTCACTTTCTCTCACTAAGTTCCCAAACCTCTAAACTTTCTCTCTCTAAGAACCTCAAAGTATATGCCCCATTTGATCATGGTTTAATGTGTTTGTGAAATCCAATATGTTACATTCCCATACACTAAGCGAAAAGGAGTTGTTCCAATGGGAGTTTTATAAGTTGTTCTGAATGCCCATAGTGCCTCATATTTTCTGTTTTGGTGGACCTGTTTTTTCAAGTATTCGTTTTAATGCCCTATTCGTGTTTTACACTTTCCCATTTGTTTGGGGATGATATGCCGTAAAGAACCTGTGCGGAACACCATACTTTTTTATTATCTTTCCATTTTAGCATTGCAAAATGGGTCCCTCTGTCACTAATCAATGCCTTGGGAATCCCAAATCGCACGAAGAGTTTCTTGAGAAAATAAATAACTACCCTTGCATCATTGGTTCTAAGGGCTTGTGCCTCCACCCATTTAGACACATAATCAATGGCAACTAGAATGTATTTATTTCCCCCGGATGATGGAAAACGTCCCATGAAATCGATACCCCAAACATCGAATATTTCGCAGACTTGGATGTAGTTTTGGGGTGCTTCATCTCTTCTTGAGATGTTTCCTGATTGTTAGCATGCATCACACGTTTGAACTAATCTCTTAACGTCTCGGAATACAGTATGCCAATAGAATCCGGGATCGAAAACATTTCGTGTTGTAACATTTATACCGTGATGCCCCTTAATGGTCCCGCATGACACTCTCTCATAATCCGATCAACCTCCCTTCCTGTAATGCAACTTCAGATGATATGATCGGGACATGTTGATCCCAGTTGAGCAAACGATCTAATATAGAAACTGACTTGAACAAAGAACTTATTAAGTATTACGCGGAATTTAACACTTAATCTTAAGAAGAAGAACAGTAAACATTCAACACCTCAATATTATTGATAATACGAATACTCTTACAGTATTAGGGTTTTGCAACCTTGAAGTGTATCGACCTTAGATATATAAAATATACGTATATCTAACCTAACCTAGGATCTCCTTTTATAGGCTAAGGAGTCCTATACATTATACAATACGTATCCTACAAGATAAATATCTTTTCCATATTTATCTAATACAATAAACTAAACCGACTATACAAGACTAGCAGCAGTTACATATCATCATCCGTGGTTATACTCTTCTACTAGCCGCGGTTTGTCTTCATCCATGGTTACAATCTTCTGTCCGTGGTTCCAGTACTTAGAGTAATTCATGATCCAAGGAACCTAAAACCCAACAATCCTCCCCTAAACTTGATACATTCTAACAGAATTCTCAAGTTTCTTTTAAGCTCAAAACATCTGAATTGGAGGATGTAGCCAAACACTTACTAGCTTTAAGAATGTTCTCATACTTCAGCAACAAACTGTAAGCTTGACAATCATAAGGTACTAACATCTTGATACAACCAGCTTCAACATCCGAACAATTATTCCCGGATACGTATTCATTGAGGATAATCACCTTCTACAAGCATATGAATAACCTTTCCGTAAAAGCTAAAACATAAACTCCACAAGTTTGATATAAAACCATCTAGTAACTTGACCATTGTAGAGTCCTTGCCATTCGGGTTCATCATGAGTAGGTTCAAATAGAATCTTCAAATGATGATAAACCAATCTCTCATGATAATCATTTGGATGAACTTCACCAAACTTATTCTTGTAAAGTATCGAAGATTCATCAAATCATCTCTATCAAAATATCAAGCATCTGTGAAAATTTATTATACTCGTAAACTTCATTGTTGAGTCTTTGAATTTTCCAAACTCCTTCACTTCCAATTATAAGCTTAAACTCATAAGAAATGATTTGATTTCATCTTCAACAACTTTCAATCTTTTAGAATCGATGTCTCCGAACCTCGATTTTCTCTTTCTTTTACTTTGAATCCATTCATCATCCTTTTAATCCACTCTTCTTCCTTTTTAGAATTCATTGGACAGAAATCATCATGATTAATTCTCATACATCTCTCATAAATCTCAAAAATTCTTTCAAATGAACACCTACTAAGATTAACAGAAACATGTATGCCTGAATTCTTAATAATCTTCATCAATACATTCCTCATCTGAGCAATTGAAGGAGGTTTCTTTCTTACAATTTGCTTCCTGTTTTTACCAACCTTCCTTGCCCATTCACCCAAAAGTCTAGCTTTTTCATCATCATCCAACAAATCCCATTCTTGTGCAAGATACTCATCACTTATTAATTCAAAAGCATGTTGGATCGATATACTTTAATCAAACTAACTTAACTAGCTTGTTAAGGTTTAATAACCTCTTTACCTTTCCCAACATCGATAAATCCTAAGTTATTAACAAAGAAACACCGAGCAATCTTTATCAAGTACTTGCGAATTTACTTAACAAAGCTAAGAAGAATAACTTTATTATAAACTCTAAATATGCTTATTATGCGATACTCTAATACAACTCTAAGATAATCGAACTTTTCTCTAAAACACTAATTCGTAAACTCTAAAACTCTTTTTCTAAAATCGTACCTCTAATGCCAATCTAGGAGTCCTTTTATAGGCTCAAGGATATCCTAGTCGGTTTACAATTGATAACCTTGTACGACAAGTAATCTAAACATGGAATACAATACTTTCCATAAACGAATATAACAGCTTCTTTTGTTCTAGCAAGATTTTGACTTTATCTTGCAAGACTTTGACTCGTCTTTAGCAAGACTTTGACTATTTGACTTCTTCCAAGATTTCTGCGACTTACAAGACTTTCATATCTTCAAGACTTTGATATCTTCAACACTTTCATATCCCAACAATCCTCCCTAACTTGAATTCTACTTGCTTGACTTCAAGTTCCTTTGTGAATATATCTTTAATGACTTCATCTTTAAAATGGATTGTTTCTTAGTCTTTAGATTGTATCTCTCGTAATATCCGTGCTTGTCAAAGTATCTCTTAGAATTGTTCTTTCCACAAAGATCAAGAATCTCCATCTTTTCAAAGAACACAAAGAACATATGACAAATTGTACATTAATTCAGTTTAAGTTGCATACTATTCTCATCACTTCTAAGTGAATCATTGAAAATTTAATGGATTTAGATCTCTTTACCAAAGCCATTATCTCGGAGTAGCCAAATGTTTTGGTGTGTAAGACCATGGTACATTGATAACCATATGATTTTTAGCAAACCACCGCCTATCAACATATTTGTTTTGTCTTTACCAAAAGTCGTACCCTTCCGGACTAGTTAGTTCTTCTATCTAATGGTGAACTAATTACCAATAATGGTTTTTCCACGCCTTTACCACAAGCCATTTTCTTGTGGGCTAGCCAACTCTTCACATTATCGATATGGTGAGTTGATGACCATCCAACTTATTAGCAAGTTGTCAACTAAAACGGATTTGATATATCTTTACCGAGCCGTTTGCTCATGGATTAGTCAATCCTTTTGTAACCATGGTGGATTGATAACCTATTGATGTTATCATCACAAAACCATTTATTCAACCTTTATTTCAAAATATTTATTACTTAGCAAAAGGTTTCTTCTAAAATTCATTTAACTGGTTTAGTTCAAAGAACAAGATTTTGATGAAAGTATTGTCGATAAGCAAGACTTTGAATAAAAGTAATGATATATCAAAAGTATTTATTCAAATAAAAGTCATACCGCTTATAGATCATTCTCAAGAATGGTAGTCCAATTGATAAACAAATTGATAACCATGCAAGCGCTTCATTATCCTCTTCTACTTCCAATCCATGCTCTAGCATTCTTCTCATGAGCTCAACTGTAAGAGGATATCTTCTTTCTCGCAAACATGTGTATCATTGTTCCATTTTCTAGCTCCAAAACATGAACTCCAGTTCTTCAAAGAATCTCCAAAGAAACTATTTCCCACTTTCTTGATTCTTCCATATATCATCGGTGCTCTCTTCATGAGTTTCCCACATAGTTATGAGATCACCATGTAAAACCAAACCAATCCCTTCTAATGGATTATCTTCAAAATAAGCCTTCACAACATGATATAAGTAGAATAGATCTACTCTATCTATAATATGCAAGAAATCCCATAGCCTTTTGAAAACTTTGAAACTTTCATCTTCTTTATGAAAACCATGTAATCTCCATTCTTAGATTTCACAACTTTGAAAACACTAATCTTTGATCTGTTCATCTTCATGTCATTATCTTCCTTTGTATAATCAAAATCTACCACTCGAGATAATTCTTCAATTCATCACTAGTCTCGGATCTTAATTCAACCTTTTCTTTCTTTGAAAACCGAACATCCAGAACATCGCTTTTTCTTTTCTCTTTAAGCTCTTCTTCCTTTCAGACTTCATTCAATAAGCTTCTTCTCTAAAGTCTTTAATGCCGCAACATCTTTCTTATAAGCTTCTCTCTCAAGATCATATAGTCTTTTCATATCCACATAATTTAGCTTCGCAATCCTTTATATCCTCTCGCTTTTAGATATGCCATCATTGCATTCCTTTCTTTAGCTAAATTAGGTCTTCTTGACATATATCTAACAGTGTAGGAGACTCTAATGGTTCAAGAGCTTCAAAGATTCAATTCCTCATGTAATTTCGAAATGCTTCTCTATTCTCGAGCTTCTTGAGCTTCCTGCTCTTCTCTATCTTTAGCATTTAACTCTTCTTGAACTTTTCTAGTCAGCAGCTTCATTCCTAGCAACTTCAATTGCTCTAAGTTCGCCAAAGTTAGTTTCTTTTTCTTAGTTTCAACCGTAACACCTTTCCCTTTGTCTTTAGGATCAATTGCAGTTGAGAAGCTCTTGGTTGTTCTTCTTCTTGTACATCTCTAATAGTAACTCCTCCTCTGGTTGTGACAAATCTAAAATAGTAGCAATTAATTCATCATCACTTGCAGAATGAATAGGTTTGAATGTAGCTTCCTCCTCTTCTTCTATAACAGCTTGTAGAAGGACCGACTTCTTCTTCAAAATTCAATACCCTTGGAGTTATTGGTGTTATTACTTTGCCTAGATGTATCAAGACTTTGATGTTCAAGACTTTGATCATCGGTACCTTGAACTTGCATCGATTCCTTGAACTTGTTCTTCTTTTCTTTCTTCTTTGTAATATAATCTTTTCTTCTTTCTTCTAGATTCTTTCTTCTTCTTAACATCTTCTTTCAAATTTTCCTTTTCTAAATTCCTCCCAAGTTGATGTAAGATGATTTAGGAACCTTCTTTCGCTTTTAATTCCTTTCGAAGTTGTTTACGACGTTTGTTTTCCTCTTTAACCCATAAGTTGAAACCTTGAATATAGGGTTTAATAAAATTCCTTAACCACATATACCCACGCTTCAACTTCATAAGCGCTTTAGCTTGACTCTCAAGCCTTGTTCAACCTAGCTAACTCCTTGTTAAAGCATAATTATCCAAAGTCAAACCTTCACGAGGTATAGTATGATCATCACCTTGAAGATGAGAATGTGCCTCTTGTTGAGATTAACATTGAGGAGATGGAGTAGGTGTTCTCTCAATCTTCTTGAACCGCGTGACTTGGAGAAACATCACCTGAAAGATGCAAGACTTCACGAGAAGCAAGATCTTGCAGATGCAAGACTTTGACTGAGGCAAAGACTTTGTGAAGCAATACCATGTACGTAATCAAGACTTTCACTTTCTTCATCCTCTCCAACTACATCACGACGACTTGAACAACTTCCATCATTGTAGTAGTTAATGGAATATCTCCACCTCTAAACAAATTACTTCGCTTAGCCATGAATGTAAAAATTTTGGCTTGTTGCACAATGACAGTAACAAAGCAGCGGTTTTGGAACATCACCAATTGCTTGTTTAAGAAAACTCAGATAAACCTTGGGTACATCAACCATTTTGACCCGGAGGATATATGTGATAGCATCCCATCCAAAATAAGCCTTGAAAAATTAAACACTCATCAGTAGCTAAACCAACCACCGCAGATGCTATATTTGACCCAAACTGCTCCCAAGAAGTACTTTTAGAACTTATGCAATGGAGCAAGACATGAATCAAAAACTTCCATTGAGGATGTAATAATGCTTTCTTGAATGTTTGTTCATCAAAGATCCTTCATAACCAAGATTCCTAAAAGTATCCCAAATCGCTTGCTTGTCAAATCGAATAGCCCCATCTTCATCACCAAATAATAAATCTTCTCGAATAGAGGCTTCGTAATCTTGATAGTCCTTCCAAAGAATCGTTGATCTAATATAATATTCATCCTCCTCCATATTATCTCTAGCATTAGCCCAAAATTCTTGAATCCATGGTTCAATTATATCCTACCAACTAAAAGAGCATAACTAATAAGCGACCCAAGAAGATAATCAATTATATCATAAAAAGCCACATTCGCCTCGGTCTTGTCCAAATTAGCCACCATATTGTGCTTTGAAGCAGTTAAACGATTCACCATTGTTGAAAAAGTGAGCACAATAAAGATTGTATCGAATAATAAAGAGATGGTGATTGGGAGATAAGTATGGAAAAGATGTAAAGTAATAATATGAGAGGAAAATCGAAAGTAGTTATTTATAGGTGGGATTTGAAAATCACACCTAAATAACAAAGTTACCGTTACTATCAATTACCCATCAATATTACCGTTGGAACAAGATTTTAATACGACAAACAAGATTTTCCACATAAGCAAGATTTTCCCAAGCAAGATTTTCCAAGCAAGACTTTCAGAAAAACAAGATTTTGCCAAAAACCTTCATATAAACTAAGTATAAACCAACATCCTCCCTCAGCAATACACATGACTATACCTAACACCTTATAGTCCTCCCTTAAACATAGCTTAGTAGTTAATCATTCCAATGCTCACGACCAAGTGATTGAATCGTGACACATCAAAACCTTTGTGAGTAAATCACTACATTGTCATCCGTGTGAACTTTAACCACATTAATGAGCCTATGCTCATAGCAATCTCGATAAAGTGATGCCTAATCAATATGCTTTGTCTTGGAATGATACAGATTCTTCACAATACAAATTGTACTCTCATTATCAATATTGATAGGAGTATTTTGAAATTGAACCCATAGTCCAAGAGTTGATTTTGCATCCACAAAACTTGTCCACAACAACTTGCAGCAGCCTACATATTCGACTTCAGAGATGATGTTGCGCAATTGTCTCGCTTTTTGCATTGCCGTGAGACTAACCTTCTTCCAAGATATTGGCATCCACCAGCCAGGATCTTCTATCATAATTATCACCGCATAGTCACTATCTCGAAAAAGCTTCCAAGTGAAAAGGTGACTCTTTAGGATACCACAACCCCAACTTAGGTTGTTGTTTCAAATAACGTAAAATTCTTTTACCGCATTCGAGTGAGAGATCTTTGGTGAGACTTGATATCTTGCACATAGACAAACCGCAAACATGATATCGTGCCTTGATGCGATGAGAGATACATAAGAGAGCCAATCATAGATCTGTATAACTTGACTTCAACAGTCATCCATCTTCATCTTTACCCAAAGAATTGATAGATTTAATAGGTGTAGTAACAACCTTCATATCATCAAAATTAAACTTCTTAAGTATGTCTCAGAACATACTTGTCTTGGCTAATGAAAATTCCTTCCTTGGACCGCTTAACTCAAGTCCTAAAAGAATGTTAACTCTCCCATTGAACTCATTTGAAATTCCTTCGCATCACCGCTCAAACTCCTTAACCATGGACTGTTTGGTAGCCCCAAAGATGATATCATCAACATAAACTTGAACTAACATGATATCCTTCTTGTCTCTCTTGATAAACAAAGTCTTGTCTATAGCTCCCTCCCGTATCCATGTTGTAATAAGAATGTAGAGCCTCTCATACCAAGCTCTAGGTGCTGATGAAGACCATAAAGAGCCTTAACCACCTTATAGACTTTGTTTGGATGTTTAGGATCTTCAAAACCGGAGGTTGTTTCACATACACCTCTTCCGTAATAGTGCCATAAAGAAAGGCACTCTTGACATCCATCCGATATACTTGAAAACCCATATATGAAGCAAAAGCAAGAAATATTCTAATAGCTTCAATCCTTGCCACAGAGCAAATACCTCATCATAATCTACCCTTCCTCCTGCCTATAACCCCGAGCAACTAACCTTGCCTTGTTCTTGATAACATTGCCTCTTTCATCTCTTTTGACTCTAAAACCCATCGGTTCCAATAACTCTCTTCCCATCCGGAAGATCACATAAAACCCAAACCTCTTGAAGTTTAAATTGAAGAAGTTCTTCCCGATAGCTTCAACCCAACTTTCTTTAGTCAAAGCTTGAGCAATATTCTTGGGTTCCTCTTGAGAGATGAAACAAGTAAATAAGGTGTTTGATGGTCCTTATGATTTAGCTTGTTTTGTTTATACACAAAGCTAAGTAAAGCATTATGAGGTTTTGTGAAACCCTTAGCTTTGTGTCTTGTCATAACTCCGTATGTAGAAGGACCAATGATTTGATCGCTTGGATGATTCTTATGAATTGTAAAATAGGAGACCGTGGAACTTCATATGTATCATCTAAGTTAGTATAATCAAGACCTTCATTGGAATCAGTGAAAATACCTTCATCTTCAAGCTCATCATCGCTTCTTCTAACTCGTGCATGGTAGGATCATCCAAATCATCTAAAGTTCTCATCAACAGTGCAAGAAGATTTTGGTTGAAAGTACTATCCAAAGCATCGTGAGAGTACTCAGCCTTGTTCTTCTTCTTTGCCTCTTCATAAGCTCTCCTTTGTTCATCGCTGTAAGAATGTGCTAATACATCTTGAAGAAGCATCCGATTAAGTTCCTCTTGAATAGATTGATCCTCTGCAGATAATGAGGATTGTGGTGCAACAATACTTTGTTTTGGAGAATCAAGATTTTGCTTAGGAACATCAAGATTTTGTTTTGGACTTACGGGATCTTTATCGTGAACAACATCGTCTAATATGAACATCATGAACAACATATTGAATATCTTCTTCATTGTGCAAAGGTTGATTTTCTTCTCTAACAGAACATAATTCATCGAAGGAGATAAAATCTCAAGATCAAACATCCAATCGGGACCTTTACCTTTCTCATTGTCTTGATCTTCTAAAACTCAACATGAAGACAATCTTGAATCTTCTTAGTAACTCGTTGTATACTCTAAAGCCTTTCTTCGTTAGTGCAATATCCCAATAAGTAACCTTCTTCGACTTGCCATCAAACTTCCCCATTATCAATGGTGTTCAATATAGTAAGAGGACATCCAAAAGGCTTCATAAAACGAATGTTGGGTTTATTGCCCATCGCAATTCATAGGGTGTCTTCATCTCGTGGTTTGGTGACAGAGACCCGTTGAGTACATAGCATGCAAGACTTACGACACGCCCAAAATTGAATAGGAGATGAGAATCGCTAGCATTGTCCTAGCCGCTTCAATCAAAGTCCTATTCTTCCTCTCTCGCAACACCATTTTGTCTGTGGTGTTCTAGCAATACTAAACTCCTTTTTATGCCTTTATTAGCACAAAAGTCATCCATAAGCTTGTTCTTGAATTCGGTTCATTGTCGCATCTAATACCTCTAACCTTGAGTCTTAATTGGTTTTCAAGTGCTATAATTAGAGTCCGAATAGCATCAAAAGTATCATCTTTAAAGCCCAAAAGAAAACCCAACTCGAATCTACTACAATCATCAGTAATAACCAAACAAGATTTCTTCTTATTTAAACTTGCCACGAGACAGTCCAAATAAATCCATATGTAATAGCTCCAATGGTTCTCTAATAGTTCTTTCCTCAAGCTTCTTGCAGAAGCTTTGTGTTGTTTACCCTTCTTGCATGCCAAACATGATTGATCATTCTTGTAAGTCTTTGAAGGTAAACCTCTAACTAAATTGCCTTTGACCGTTTTGTTGATGTTCTTGAAATTAACATGGCCCAATCTTCTATGCCATTGATGTGCCTCTTCAGATGTTGCTTTAGCCACCAAACATGTGGCTCTTCCATAGGAATGTAGACTCTTCATGTCTAAACTATACACATCATTTGTCCTTGGTACTCTAAGTACTACCAAGTCATCATCAACAGTGTTTGAAGTCGAAGAAAGGATGAGACATTCGTGTCGTTGAATAACACAGATGCTTTTATCACAAATTTGAGAGACCGACAACAAGTTGAACTTTAGCTCCTTCACATATCTAACATTCTCAAAATCGATTCTTCCAGCTTTAATTGTTCCTTTCCCAAGAATCCTTCCTCCATTGGGATCATTCCCAAATGCAACTTTTCCTCCACTAATATTTCTAAAATCGACAGATCTCTTTATCGCTGTCATACTTCCGAGCAACCACTATCCACAATAAGATGATCTTTAAGCTCCTCTTCCGGGTTGCCCCGCACACAAAGAAAAGAGTTAGAAACTTTTAGGAACCCAAGCCATTATCGACTTGTGTTCCCTTGAGAAGTTACAAACTCAAATTCTTTGAGTATGTAATTCTCACTATCTTTCAAATGATGATCCAAAATTATCTTTTGATGTTTAGCATGTGGATTTTCAAAACTTTCGGTTTTTCAACATAAATCTCTTTCACCGATTATTAGCATTTTCTTGTGACACAAAACATCTCGATTCACTTTTTGTTGAACGTCTCGTATGTCTCTCAAAGCAGTGATCGTCCCTTTTAATCCATTCGCTTTTAACAGTGGTTCTTGTGATCTAGATCCCCTATATGAATTGTGATACCTTCTAGGTTGATAGTGAGATCTCCTAGAATTCCTATCCCAAGTAGTATTTTCAGTACCTTGTTTACGGCGACTTTGGAAAGTACCGTGAGATACCAAGGTCTTCTCCGATGTGGGTATCTATGATCCGTGTGAAGTTTCGTGATTAACCCTATTAGAATTAGTCCAAACCGGTTTGTGCTCTCTAGGTTTCGATTGGTAGACTTATTCCTTGAAAACTTGCTTAGATATTCGAGTGTTTGTCACAATCTTTGATTAAGTGAGTAGGACTATAACACACAAAACACGCTTTTGACCCATATGACCAAAGTGATTTCTTCTATGTCTATGCCCAAAATTATTTTGCCTTCTTGATGACCGATAAAATTTGTTTTGACCAAAATTATCCCAAAAGGTTTAGCAAGACTGTTTTGAAAAGGTTTTGCGTAGGTATCGCTTGTTGAGCAAGACTTTGGTTTAAAGGTACCGCTTGATTTTGAACATTGTTTTCAACAGCTTTTTTGGGTTTCTCGCACCTAGATTGAGCAACAAGCTTCTTCCTAAACTCTAGACTATCTACACCATAACGAGAAACATCGTGCCTAGAGGGTTGATGACTAATGGGATGAGGAACAAGATGATAACCATTGTCTTTCTTATATTCGTGAGGTGGTTCACTTATCGAGCCCTCATTACTAGATGAATCTACATAGTTAATGAGCTCATCATCACTAGTGGTTATGTCCTCAAAACACCATCATCCCGATCACTAGGTTGGTTTTCATCTATGTTACTAAAGTCCATTCCAAATCCTAAGCCTGTTCTAATGTAAGCCCTTCTCTGTTTTTCAACATAAGCAACATGGGACAAGCCGACTCTCCCAAGCAAAGAAACTTAGCTAACAAATCATCTCTTTCCTTAGTTAATTTCTCAATTTCAAAAATTTTACAATTTAGTTTCCATTCACTAAGTTTTAACTAGTAATCCTGTTGTTCATACTTTTCACCCCAAGCCATTTCATTATTTTCATGTGTTATGATTTTAGCTTCTATAGACTCTAAAGTGATTTGATAACCTGCTACCTCGCACCTAGCCCTAATACAATTATCTCTTTCAATCACATAATTGTTAAGCGCTTTAGATAAAACTCATAACAGTTTGAGCATACCTCGTAGATAGGAGACCGAGTTGGTGAAGTAGCCACCATAGCAAGAAGAACAGGATCATCTTCACTTTCTTTGCTCCAATCAAATCCTCCAAAGCCATCATCGATTCCAAAGCAAAGATGTTCGATTCTTCATCAAAAGCGGTGCTCGGTTCAATGCTTCCACCGTGTCTTCAATCGCATCTTCCATCGCTACCATACAAGAAGTCACCGGTTCATCATCAAATTCTTCACTCCACCAACCTTCGATAACTTCTCTTGAGCAACCAAAGCCTTTGTTTCGCTTATTGGAATTTCCTTGAGCTCAAGTTTAGGCTTCTCAATGATGTTCTGCTTGCTTGATACTTAGCAAACCCGCACTCCTTGCAAAGTGACCAGTCTTTTGACAATTGAAGCATTCAATTTTAGATTTGTCAAAAGTTATTCCTTGTTTTGGTTTGAAATCAATACTTTTGCCCTGCCTTCTTCATGTACTTTTTGATCCTTGCAAAGGATCATAGCAACTTGCCACCGATATCAATTTCTTCAAGTGCATCTTCTTCAACTGCTAGATCCTCTTCATAAGTGACATGTAAGCTTGCTTGTTGTGCAAAGAAGGAGCACACAACTTCATCCGAGTGCAAAGTGGTAGATGGTGGGGCTCACGAGCATATGATGGGGATTGTAAACATCGATTTTGAGAAACAAGATTTTGAGGAGAAGCAAGATTTTGTAAATCTTGCTCTTCTTTTCGATGATAGAAAAGCAATACTATGAGATTTGGAATTTGGTTGACCACTCATCTCATGTTCATACACCTTCGCTTGATGATAGAGATCATCAAAGTCCATAACATCCAATCCTTGTTGTCCTCCGATCATAGTAGCAATCACATGCCATGTAGATGGCAAACTCCTTAGAAACTTCAAATTAGCATCCTCAACTCGATACTTGTGCCTTGTATAACTCCAACATGTTGAGGAGATTCTCAAACCTATCATATGCAAGATCAAGACTCTCTCTTTCTCCCACTGTGAAAGTTTCAAACTGTTGTTTCAAAGAAGTTTCAGTGCATCTTCTTAGAGGCTTCATTCCTCCAAATCGGTCTTGAGAGCAGCCCGAGTCGCTTAGCATCTTTAGCATCATGAAACTTGAGAAGATGACCATCTGAATGGCGATAAGAGAATGTTTAGAGCCTTCTCTTGATTCCTTAGGGTTGCTTGTGGTAAACCGCCTTTGGTGTCAGAGGGTTGTCCAGAACAACAATGGGATCTCGAAACTACTTCATTCCCATTCACAATTACATTCCATAAAGCATGGTCTCAGAATGGCAATATATCGCCTCATCTTCATGCACCGTAGATCATATTCTCCTTTCTTGATTATTGGAATTCGAGTGAGGTGATTGAGGGTGGTGGAACAACTTCAATGACATCTTGAATATTGTTGAAGTAGGGTTTCTTCCTAGTCGAGTTTCCACACAAGCTCGATACCACTTGTTGGATCGATATACTTTAATCAAACTAACTTAACTAGCTTGTTAAGGTTTAATAACCTCGGATAAATCCTAAGTTATTAACAAAGAAACACCGAGCAATCTTTATCAAGCACGCGGAATTTACTTAACAAAGCTAAGAAGAATAACTTTATTATAAACTCTAAATCGCTTATTATGCGATACTCTAATACAACTCTAAGATAATCGAACTTTTCTCTAAAACACTAATTCAGTAAACTCTAAAACTCTTTTTCCGAAATCGCACTCTAATGCCAATCTAGGAGTCCTTTATAGGCTCAAGGATATCCTAGTCGGTTTACATGTAAGATATAACTTTTCACATACACATCAAACCATAACACAAGGTGGCGTATAAGATGGAATTCTAGAGAGAAAGTTAGAGGTTTAGGGAACTTAGTGAGAGAAAGTGAAAGATATTATTATGAGTTCCAACTCTCTACCTTGGGAGGTAGAGAGTATTTATAGTCTTACATAAATCGCCACACTTTGGGTCATGGATCGTGCATACAGCTGGGTAAAGACCCGTCCGTCCTCCACGGTGTTACTTAACTAAATTACTACTTAACTTAAAAGAACTACGACTACGAGCTTTCTAACGATTACATATACTTGAGGTGACCGACTCTTTAATACCGGAATTTCTAATTCTAACAATCTCCCTAAGGAGGTCACCTCAATTATACACCAAAATTACATTGAATACATATAGATATTACATTAACAATTGATCTTGCATTCTTGATGTAGTCCTTTGCTCATAAGCTCGTAGTCATTGATTCTTCACATTGCATGTTTGGTTATTCCAAGTGGAGGTCTTTATTGATCCACGTGATGATAATTTTGAGCCATCATTTGAGATCATCACTATCAACAATCTCGAGACATCCATTGTGGTGTTGTGACTTTGGGACCGACATGCTCACATTCGGATCATGATATCTTCTCATCGAGTAGCGGAAGCATTTGTTGAATCATGATATTGGCGCAGCAGTAGCGAAGCATGGAGTGAAAATATCGAGTCATTGATGCACTAATCATGATTTCTTTTGAGATGAATGTGTTAAGTGAGCATGCGGCTATGGATTGACCGCTTCATTCGATCACCGCAAACGCCGGGCGACTGCATACAACATTAGCAACAAATCGCACGAAAGTGTCTTTGATCACTTCGTTGAATTGAGGTACACGCCCACGGTTCCCGCTGATCAAGACAAGTACGCCTGTGATCGTGTAGGATTCCTAAGAATCTCCTTGACGGGGTTTCGCAATGTTCTAGTTGTTCTCAAACCGAACATCTCAAAGAAGACAACACGGAGTGAGTGAACCAAATAATTTTAAGTCCACCGATTGATGAAAAGAGATTTGAAAACAATCGTGTATTGCTCAATAGAAATTGTTTTTGCAATACAACGAAGGTTTTATTGAAAATCAATTATCAATCATAAAAATACCTTTTGGTTTGAAAAATGAGTACACGGTCGATGTGCTAAAGAAAAGAGTTTATAAGCACAAAGACCGGTTTTCAAAGGTATCCGTCAATCCATAACTCGAACCAGATTGATTCAAGAGATTGAATCGCCCATTGTTTCTGTTCGGTTGTCACATGGTTGATCTATATAATAGATCTCACATGCCACCTACCAGAGCTTGTTTGATGTTGGCTCGTAAGGCTTTCCATCTTCATTGTGAATATGTAAACACTTCACTCGGATGTTCCGCAATACCACAAGGATAATGCGAGGACTCAAGATATAATCTCTTTTCCACATTGTGTGAAACAGAGTCTTCATTGAAAGTGTCCTAATGAGATTTATTGATGATCTCGTGGCTCTAGACTCAATTTGTGCATATTTGGATCCTATAACGGAGACTAGGGAGAGGGTCTCCTTTTCAATATCAACCATCTCTAAGAGAAAGTCGATAGATAATGTCGGTTCCCGTGAGAATGAAACAAGTCCTTTAAGAGGAACTTGAGTGGTTTGGAAAGTTGAAGTGCGAGCGTCCATCGGGTCCATGACGTCTTGTCTTCAATACCGATGTTACCATCAAGAGTATATGAATTGAACCCGGTTTCGCCTAAGGTTGAATAAATGGAGGGCTATTTGTTTTCACCCTTTTCTCATTCAATTCTTTTAATTCTTCAACCCCTTCAAGCTTACCGAGACTTCATAGCTAGAACCTTGTTGGGTTTATTCCAAGACTAGCTCGGTCTTAGTCCGCACTCTTCCCATATCTCATTTTTCTCCTTTTATCATCATACCTAAGGACTTCTACACTAACTAGTGGATTGTCCTCGGTAGATCCCTCCGGTTCGGCGGATCATGGGAACCAATACCTAACCTTATCATCCTTATATCACCGTACATAAAGTAAAGTTGGTCGGTCAATTTGGTATTGTTCATCCGCCATTGGATCCAATTGAAAACCATTTGAAAATCAATTCGGATACTTGTGATATATTATCAAAGCTTTTTGTACCGAATTGTTTTTGATATTTTAGAACGAGAACTCCCCTCAACATGTGCATCAAGTATTGAAAATGTTTTGCACACGGAGGCAAGAGAAAGAATTTACTTCTTTTAATTACCATTTTCTAAAGATATCAACATCACTTCCTCAATAGATCAAGTTGGTATAGCATTTCCGGAAGGATGAGGTTTCCATGAATTTTGCTCCCCTCAATATGTGCCTCGAGGTTTGAAAAGAGTTTTGCACATACTAGAGGAACCCGCACATTAGGATGAATGATCACGCTTTAAATCAAAGGTTTAAGATAGATGCTCCCCTCAACATGTGCATTGAAAAATTGAAATCGTTTGTCACATGTGAGAAGGACAACATGTACATTCTTTTATAACCATTTACCCGATTATCGCTTTAAATCCAATTTAAATCACACATTCTCCCCGATCACAATTATCAAATCATTTGAGATTTGTGATCTCGTATAGATTTAAATTGATTTTGAAAGCTTTTAGGAGAATTGTGACTTGATTGTGAAAGTGTTTTAACCGATATGGATCGATTTTAAGACTTTAAACTCCATTTATAAAACATGCATGTATATCTTTTGAAAACAATTTAATGCCAAATAACTTTTTAATTTAATTGAAATCATTCTCCCCTCAATCAATGACGAGGTTGTTGATTGAGAGATAGAGATTTTGACAAATAAGTCCCGATGATTATCAAAAATAGAGGTTGAGTTATTTTTCAAAGCATTTAGTTTTCAAGCAGATAAAGTTTATAGAATCGAGCATGGAATTTGAAAACATGGTAAAACATGGCTCGTTTCTTTCTTTAAAACCGGTTATTGCCTCAAAATGACAATAAACCATTTTTTCTCTTTCTCCCAAAAATATTTTTGATTTTTTTTTTTTTTTTTTTTTTTTTTTTTTTTTTTTTTTATAAAATTCGAACAACATCTAAAGACCCGTGTCATTCTTTGAATGACAACACAAAGACCGTAGATATTATCGAACCGAGAGAAACATGACAAAATGACAATATTTTTTTTTTTTTTTTTTTTTTTTTGATTTTTATGGATTTTGAAAGTTTTATAATTTTCTATTTTGTTTTTCAAATAAATATTTACAAGAGATAGATGAAGAAAGACCTTTACTCCTCGTCTTCCTCCTCAAGACGTTTGAGAGTTTCGTTGAAGGCTTTTCAAACCAAGTCGTGGAAGAATAAACTCAAACGTTCTCTTGGAAGAGCTTTGGTGAAGATGTCCGCTAACCGATATTCGACCTCACAAAATATAGTTCCACCACACCTTTTTCCACTTGTTCCTCGATGAAATGATGTCGAATGTCGATATGCTTTGCTCTTGAGTGTTGAACGTTGTTGCATGAGAGAGCAATAGCACTTTATTATCACAAGATGAGGGATTTTGTTGAATTCAAAGCCATAGTCGATAATTGAGATCTCATCCATAAGATTTGAGCACAACAAGATGACATGGCTATGTATTCACCCTCAGAGGAAATAGAAGTACTCATTTGCTTCTTTGAAGACCACTCACAAGCTTATCACCCAAAACCGAGCACCTCCCGACGTGCTTCGACGTATCTTGACAACTGCATGATCAAGATCTCGCATAGGCCGTTAGTGACATACCGGTGTCCTTCGGTACCATAGTCCCATATTGATGGTTCCTTGAGATACCGAAGACCCGCTTAATCGCTTCAAGGTGCTTTTAGTAGGCTTAGCTCGGTATCTAGCACACATGCACACAGAGAACAAGATGTCTCGGTCTACTAGCAATGAGATACATCGTGGATCCAATCATACTCCTATATTTCGTTTGGTCAATCATGATCCCCGAGAGGTCCTCATCTAGTTTGGTTCGGTCAATCATGGGGTGTCAACAGGTCACTTGAATCAAATCCAAATTTCTTTAAAATCTCATTGCATATTTAGATTGATTTATGAAAATGCCTCCGGACTTTGTGAAATTTGTAATCCCAAGAAAATGACATTTGTCCCATCATTGACATTTGAAACTTTGAACTCATTTCATTTGAAAACGATCACATTCCATTGGGTCACGAGGCAAAATAATATCATCAACATAAATTTGAACATGAATCAAATGTTTGCTCGACTTCCGGTGAACAATGTAGGATCAATCGCTCCTTTGATGAATCCGGTTGATAGAAGAAACTTTGATAGTGTATCATACCATGCCCTTGGAGCTTGCTTTAAACCGTAAAGAGCCTTCTTCAAACGATAAACGTGAGTAGGATGCTCTTGATTCACAAATCCTTCAGTTGGTGACGAGACGACTTCTTTAAGATCTCCGTTTAGAAATGCCGCCTTTACATCCATCGATAAACTACCATGTTCTTACTAGCAAGATTAGCCGAAAGATTCGATTGCCTCGATTCGAGCAACCGGAGCAAAAGATTCTTCAAAGTCTATACCCTCCTCTTGACGATATCCTTTAGCAACTAATCGAGCCTTGTTCTTCAACACATCACCATGCTCATCAAGTTTTACTTTGAAGATCCATTTTAGAGCTATAATCATAGCACGATCGGAGCAGTACTAACTCCCATACATCAAGACGATCAAACTCATGAATTTCATCTTGCATAGCATTGAACCAATATCTTCATTCATAGCGCTTTAACATCTTTTGGTTCGATCTTAGATAGTACGGAGTTGAAGAAGCACCATAAGGCATCGGTTGCGAGTTGCTTCCGGGTTGATACAGACGAGAGGGATTTCCAATGATGTTGTCTAATGGATGATCGTGAGTCCATTTTCCGAGGTGTTCATGTGGCATTTGTTGAGGAACCGAGGTAGCGAGTCGATGTCTCCGAAGAAGATGGTTCGATGATGATTCGGGAGTAGCAAATATGTTTTCAAATGGAGCATCTTCAAGAGTAGCAAAGGGATTAACTTCATCATTGATGCCGTAAACATTTCCATGATGTACATTTGAAGAATGATGATTTGTTGATGAGATCAAGGATCGCAGCAGTGCTTCTTGACTTACGATATTGAAACCGATGGATTGACTTCATTCACCGGAATATGAGCATCCTCTGTTGTAGGGATCAACACCTCATTAGTAGTAGACTCATACAGTTCATCAAACATGGGATCAAACAATTTCTTTACATCATCTTCGGATGGAGGTACATATGGAGTTTCTTGAGAGGAGTTTGGAACAAGGATGAACCAATAGGATTGTTTTGAAGTGCGGGTCCCGAGTGGAGTGTCCAGAGCCATTTGACCGGTCACCATCAAACGTAACGTGAATTGTTTCCATGATATTTCGGGTTCTTTTGTTGTAGATTCGTATCCCTTTTGTTTGGTGCATATCCTACAAATACTCCAATGTCGCCTTTAGCTCTAAGTTTGCCCAAGTCTTGACCTCATTAGTTGGATAGCACAAGGCACCAAACACACGAAGGAAAGATAGATTAGGTTTCTGTTGTGGACAAGTTCATATGGAGTTTTTCCATGAATGGTGTGAATCGTGGAACGATTTTGTGTGTAACATGCAAAGGGCAATTGCTTCACCCGAGAAACATTGGAACCTTTGAGTAGATCAAGATTGTTCTAGCAGCTTCAACAAGAGTACGATTTCGTCTTTCAACTACACCGCTCGCTGAGGGGTTCGTGGAACACTTCTTTGATGGTCGATTCCAACGCTTTCATAGAATTCACTAAGTTGTTTGTTGACAAACTCGGTTCCATTGTCCGCTCGATAATTCGGCGCTTTGTTTAGTCTAACTGCAGTTGTTTGATGAGTTTGATGATGATATCGAGTTTCATCCTTTGTCCTTAAGAACTTGACCCGTGTGAATCTAGAATAATCATCAACCACAACTAACACATATTTCTTCCCAAAGATATTCTCACCCCTCATTGGTCCACATAAATCCATATGAATCATATGAAGAACTTCGTGATGAGTTAGTAGGTTTGGGTTTATGGGCATACTTCTTGCTTTTTCCCAATTGGCATGTCGAACAAAGATGATCCTTTTCATACTTTAGTCTAGGTAAACCTACTACTAAGTCCTTTCTGGAAAGATCGTTGATGGTGCCAAAGTTCAAGTGATTGAGACGACGATGCCATAACCATGACTTTGTTTTTGAAGCCTTTGATAACAAGCAGATTGGTGAAGCTCTCATCATGTCATCGATAGAGATAGTGTAAAGGTTTGAGCCACGAGTTCCTTTCAATAGTTCCTTACCATTAAGATCTCTAACAAAGCGTGTATGTTTTCTCAAGGCTACTTCTAGATCGTAATCACGAAATTGACCAACAGAGAATGATTATGACCTAAACCTTCCACATAATACACTCGGAGATGACACTATCGCCAACAACATAATCTCCATAACCCATAATAGCACCGAAATGATCATTACCAAATCTAATAGTCCCCGATGAATTTGCTCACGGTTCATGAGCCGTGACCGGTCTCCAAATATATGCTTGGAACAAATGAGTCCGTGTACCACGTAATCGATTTGAACGATCCGCAGTTGAACACGACAAGAATGGATAATCGGATAATTGGGATCCCCATGCAAGAATGGGTTCCATTTGGTTAGTAGCAACAGTTGGAACACCCACATCGTAAATAGAAGCATTCATATCGATGGTGAGGTAATGGAATCATTGTGAGTAGATGCAATACTAGTGTCTCAGATAGCCCTGCTTACAGGTGTGACCACTTCTTAAGGAATAGTTCTACCAAGAGGCATCCATTTTCTAGTGGGCATTATCTCGATTGGTCTTATGACCAACGTGTATCCAATAAAAATCTATTCTCACGAATGTTCTTCCCGGGTTTCCATTGTTTTCTAACTTTCTTCGCTTTTGCCTTTTAGCCTTTTTAGCATGAATTTTAGCATTAACAATATTAATCGGACAATTAACATCATTAGGCAAAGCATTGACATCACATCCATGATTAGAAATGAAATTCAAGCAATCATCAAGACAAGGTTTGCAAATAGTATCGAATTGAATTAATTACAAGACGCTTATGGCTAATACTAGAATCAACACGATTCGCTTTATTCGATTCAAACTTAAGGTTCCTAGATTGTTCTTCTACTTTCTTCCAAAGGCACATTCTTAGCTTGAGAGGTCCTATCATTCCTTGTATTGTCTTGAGACTTTGACCGCTCCCTTTAATGTCACCGATTACTCTGTAGAGGAATGGGAACATTAGTTTGTTTTACTACTCTTTGCACCACCGCTTAGATGTGTTGGGATCTCGAACTACATGCGGGTGCACTACGGTTCACTTTCATAAAGCTAGATGTACCGAGATTAGTACTCCTAGAAGGCACATTTGAGTTCACTTTCCTAGCATTGATGATCTAGAATCGAACTACTCAAGGGTACACTACGGCTCACATTCAAAACATTGGGAATCGAGTGCATATCATATTTGGCCTTAGGCATTGAGCATGGAATCAAAGGGTTAACTCTCTCACCTAATGTCTTTGGGCATATAGTGATCAAGCATTCTAAGATTTCTTGAGATCGTTTGGCATATGAGCATGCATGTCCAATTGCATTATCATGAGGTTTCTCTAGCTTATCCTCTTCAACAATCTCACGCAGCATTCTAAGCAATCCTTAAGGGATGAGAAATATGTTTGAATGGCAAGTTTGTTGTTCCTTAGGTGAGGGGACATATGTCACGATAAAGCAGATTTATTACCGAGTGAACCTTAGATACAACATTCTCCCATTGATCATTGGCATTTTCCCTTTACCCGACTCTTCGATTCTCAATTTCCTTTTGCAATGAAGTTATTTGTTCGTTGTTTTTGTTACGAGTGACTTTAATTGATTCAAACAACTCATTGAAATGACGTTTAACCTTTTCATTCTCTTCTAGAAAACTTTCGCTTTCCTTTGTAAAGCATTTACTAGGTTTTGAAGATGAAACGCTTGAGAATTCGAGAATCTAAAGAAGGAGGCATTTGGGAGCCCGTCATATTGTTCGCTTGACCCTTTAATTGAGAGATTTGGGCTTTCAACTTTCTCGATCGTGTTACACCGAGCATGAATCTGCTCATCTCGCTTTGTTAATTTGAAAACGCATCAAACTCGAGCATCCAAGATGTCTTGATATTTGAAGTTTTGACATTTTCTTTGAGATGTTGATATTTTAGTTGTAGATTAAAATACTCAACTTCTAGTTTAGAAAATGTTTAACCAAATTGTCATGATCATCCAGTTCAATTTTCTCATTTAGTTTAGAATTAGTTTTTCAAGCTCAATGACACGATCATGGGAGACTTTCGTAGGCCACAGATAATTCATGAAATTTGGAAGCATTAATAGAGCAATTTGAAGCGTTGAAAAACACATCTTGAGCAACACATTCAAGAATAAGATTCTCATTTAATGTATGCAAGTTCTTTCTCTCAATCTCATTATATTTTAGTGCACGCTCATAATCACTAACTTCAACTAACCATTGCATCAAATTCCTTTTCCATACCTTTAATATCGCCTTCTACCCCCTTTTAAGACTCTCAAAGTGATCTTTTAGAAGTTTAAAGAAAGGCATGACCTCGCTTAAATAACATTCTTTCATTTGTTCAAACCCCTTTCACCTTCGATTATACCATGGGGAGTGATCCTTTTCTTGCAAGTTTTCTCAAAATCAACAAATAGTTGGAATATAACGTATTGGCTAATTAATGTCTTGCTTTTAGTGGCAATTGTTCTAGGTACAAGATGCATAGGTGTATTAGGAGGATACACAGTTGCTCTAGGCATTTTCCAAAGGGAGGGTTTGTTTCTACAATATTTTCGACTTTACGCTTATCTAAATCCATTTTCCGAAGACTTGTTCGGGAGTCAACAAAGTCTCGAGGCTTAAACTTGTTCAAGGCAATCCAGCTTTTCCTTCTTGTAATCATGAGGAGATAAGATTATGTTTTCTCTTTGCATTTGGGATCATCTTGTTTCTTATTCATCTTTTCCTAGTGATTTCATTTAAAATCTTATCTTCCTCGGTGCACTCAACGCAACTAGGTTTCGCCTAGGCTTAAGGACTTCATTACCATCATAAATTACCTTATGAGCATTTCTAGCCTTTTAATTACCTCTGGATTTGGTTCCTCTACAAGGGGAATGCTATGCTTATCGCTTAGAACTCTATGCTTAGTGATCATGTGAGCGATCGAATGGTGTTTCCTTGTATGTACAACTTGTTTTCAAGTTTGTTTTCAAAGTTTTCAGATTAGAAAAATCTCTCAAGAGCTTTGATTCTTTTGCATTAAATTCTTGCTTAAGCATTTTCACATTTTCTTGAAGTTCTTGTTTTGCTTAGTTGTTTTAGAAAGTTTTTCTTGCAAAGAATTTAATTCTTGTTTCAATACTTCTTCTCTAAAATTACTTTTTCTAATTATTGTACGCACTTGGTCATCCATTTCCGCTCACGAGTGGTCAACTCAAATTTTGCACGTTGTTCATAAATGGCAACACGCCCCTTATAGGCATTTAGTTCGTAAATTATGGAATCATCGAGAGCACATGCGGTGTATTCATCAAAGACATAGTCATTGTTGATCGCAGAAGATGCATCACTTGGTACAACTTCACTTTCACTTTGTTTCACGTATTGATCGTATGGGACAATATTGATATTACCCATATTTTCAATATTTGATTCAAAAGTTTCGTTGGTTGTACTTTGTCATGCATCCGCTGCACATCAACATCATCATATAGCTTTAATACCTCGAGAGATGAGTTTGTCCTTGGATGGGCCACTTGTGGTGAAGAAGAGATCTTGGGAGAAACCATTGGAGAGATGCTAGCCATAAAGATTGTGTGTGCGAGAGGTCCATCATCTACATCGAGTCGTATGCATCACGATCGGCGACTTGAAAGGCGTTCGATGATTGTGACCTATCTCCGAATAGGTGCTCATCCACATCTCGCATCATAGGTCTTGGCATTGCCCTCAAGAAGAAACAACAATTCCTCTTCATCCAACGCAGCACCATTGTCCCGAGCTTGTGCGGTAACATCTTATCTCTCAAGTAATCAAGATTCGTGGGCGCTTTGGAGATGTGCGCCTTGCAATGTGTCCTTCACCACCACGCTTGTAGCATTTGATTGGCTTAGCTTGACCTTGGTTACCATTTCTTCCTCGATTCGATTGCCAACATAACCTCTCCCACTCCACCTCTTCCCCGATCATACTGTCTTTCCCGAACTGGTTGCACCACCATCCTTCCATCTTTAACATGGCTTGATTATGTGGGTTAGATGCGCTTCTAAGGTTGTTGTTGGTTTGTGGGAGAGAATTCATGTTTTGACTAATGAGTAGAGCAAGTTGATTAACGATGTTATCCATGCGTGCATCAAGATCGCCTTGTTTGAACATAGGATCGTGAATGAGTTTGTGATTACCATTACCCAAGGGTATGACTTGTGATGCTTTGGTTGTGATTCCAATGTTTGAGTAGAAAGTCGTTGAGTCATTAGACGAACTTGTCTCTCCCTCGTTGGTTTTGAACCGATTGAGAATCAATTTTCAAACATGGCATGTCTCTCATTCTCGAAGGAGGAAGGCATAGAGTTGCTCATAGTTTGTATTCTTCAATCCTTTAGTGAGCTTCACAGATGTGACAAACTTGTGCCATTCGGGATTCATGTTGTTCACAAACTTTGAGTTCAATGAATATTAGGCATAGTCATTCGATGTTCCTCATGTCATTCACTAACTTATGAAATCTCACATAGTACTCATAGACACTCTCATCCGGTTTCATCTTGAAGTGCTCAAATTAAATCATAGAGTTGGGATTCTCTGTCTTCCATAGTTAGTTCGAACCGAGAGAAGCATCTTAACATTATCCCAAACCGCCTTTGCTTCGTGTTATGATTGATCGCCTTGTAGATGTCTTTAGGAAGACCTTGAAGAACAATGTTTGAAGCCCCGATATCTCGCATCAAATCTCTTTTCTCCTTATCATCAAGCTCATCATACATCTTAGGTCTGTCCATTCCGTAAATAGAGTACCATCTTCATTAGTATCAAGTATGTCTCTAGTCGTTTCAACTCGATATGGTCCTTCATCAATGGATTTGAGAATATTGACACCATTTTCCTTTCCAAGGCAATACAATCTTATTCGTTGAGCCCAAGAATCGTAGTCGGGCCTGTCAAGCATGGGTGGATTTAGTATCTCGAGCCACCGCTTGTACATCCTCGGCAACAGTGGAGATGATAGTAGGGGGAATGTTGGTAGACATGTTAATGATTATACGGGATTTTATAACTCAATGATTAAACCGGAAATAGATTCTTTCACGGGATTTTACTAAATCAAGAGAAAACCGTAAACAATCACTCAAGTCGCTAGATGATAAAGCTCTAAGTCGCTAGAAACAAATGCACTAAGTCGCTACCAATTAATTAACTAGACACCCAAGTCGCTAGAATCCCAAGTCGCTAATGTAAAAAACAAGTCGCTAAGTAGTAACTCGCTATGGACCAAGTCGCTAACCAAATTTTGGCAAGAATTGCTACACAAGTCGCTAGAGACACAAGTCGCTAAAGAGCAACTCACTCTTGACCAAGTCGCTACCACAAGTCGCTACCCGTAGTGGAGAGTCCACTACTTGTCCTTTAACTCGCTAGCTCTAACTCGCTAGCTTTTAACACCGTAAGTCGCTACAAAATAATGAAGCAAGTCGCTATGAAGAAAGGTTATCCGTGAACTAACTCGCTACCATGAAAACCAAATAAACATCACTTTTCAATCCAAAACAACCCAACCAAGATGATTCAAGCTTACCAAATGAAAACCTAAACACTTATGATGATTCTAAACACAAAAGTACCAACAAAATTCAAACTTTAACACTAGAGATCAACCAAATGATGCAAAACCACTAAACTTTTTCAAACTCAAAACCACCTAAAACCACTATAAATCCAAAGATGTGCAAGATATGATCTAACCATGGCTCTTGATACCAATTGTAAGATATAACTTTTCACATACACATCAAACCATAACACAAGGTGGCGAATAAGATGGAATTCTAGAGAGAAAGTTAGAGGTTTAGGGAACTTAGTGAGAGAAAGTGAAAGATATTATTATGAGTTCCAACTCTCTACCTTGGGAGGTAGAGAGTATTTATAGTCTTACATAAATCGCCACACTTTGGGTTGTGGATCGTGCATACAGGTGGGTAAAGACCGTCCGTCCTCCACGGTGTTACTTAACTAAATTACTACTTAACTTAAAAGAACTACGACTACGAGCTTTCTAACGATTACATATACTTGAGGTGACCGACTCTTTAATACCGGAATTTCTAATTCCTAACAATTTGGATACATCCTCCACATTCGAGTGGAGAGGAGTCCACCATCTTTTCTTTCTTCTCATAGCTTTCAAAACAAAGAACCCCAGTCTCCGTACTTTTCCAAAACCAACACTCTATGCTTCAACCTCCTAATATCCTTTCCTCGAAACACGTCAACTTCAGAGACCGAAATTGTATTCTCCATTTTAGCACACTTAGCCAATTCATTTAAACGTTCAAGAATATCCTCCCACTTCGACTGTGTTAACCGGTCCGAGAGGTGGTTCATTGGAAAAGTCATCATGTACCATCCGAGGATCCGTCAATTCATGTTCATGTTCCAATCTATCCTCATCACTTGAGTGTGTTAACCGCTCCGAGAGGTGAATCCTTGGATATAGTGGACATAGCACCGCACCTAGCATGATCATCTATGCACCTGTGCGACCCATTGGCTAGGATTCCTCCACTGTGTTAAGTTCCAAGGAACTCTCCACATTAGGAGTTGCCAATGGTTAGGTATTATTTATGTTCCCACTATCCCGACCAAAGATCAAAGCATGAATCAAGAGTGTGAAGCCCTTCCAATCATGTCACCTCCACTCCATGTGACGACCTCATTAACAACACCACTAACACTAGCCTGAGGTAGCGTGGTGCCCTTCTTTATGCTAGTCCATACTATAGGTGTAACAGTGGTTTGGGTATGACTATCAGTGGATTGAGGTGTACTAGCAGTAGATACAGTAACAATAGGTTGAGACACAAGACCTTCATCAACCTCAGGATCAACAGGCAAAGTAAGCATGGGAGGAAATAAAGGAACATCTCTAATTTGTACATTCTGTGGTTGATTCCTCATATGAGCAAAAACCTTAGGATGCATATGATGTACTTCATACTCCCTAGTATGTTCAACAGGTTCCTCAATTTGATGTTCCACAAGCAATTGAACAAACATAGGATACAAATAGTATTAACCCTTCTTCCTAAAGTTTTGTACTAACCCCTCATAAATCATCCTAGACCAATTAAACTTCCTTCCATCGATAAACAAATAATAGCGAGCAATTTTTGAAGGAAAGTCATTAAAACCATGGTCTTGTTACTCATACACATCAACAAGGTGTGAATCAAAACTTCCATTGTTGTGAAAACAAACTCTTAAAGAATTGTACCTTTTCACCCCTGTGTGTATATCTTAATCCCTCTAAACCAGCAACAATCTCAACATCTGAAGATTATCTACACCATCAGCATCATCAAACTTCAAAACTTCCCGAATGATGTCCTCAGTAACAGAAATAGCATGCTCATCCACAGCAGAATGAAACACCTTCACGCCATCAACCTCTTCAAGTGTAGCATTCCTCCAGAATTGATGTAGGTAGGCTTTAAGAATGGTGGGTTTAACTGTTAAAGCATAGTGAATGGAACTGTTAACTAGGAAATCAATCATTTGATGAAACCCTTCAGATCGAGCATTCTTGGTGAGGATAGCAACTAGGTTATGTGAAGTGGAATACTTTTCAGCCATTTTGATGAATGATCAGTATGAAGTGGATTTTGTGAATTATGCAAAGAAAGTGATTAGGGTTAAGGTGAAGCGCCAATTGGAAGTGGTTTGAGAATCAAATAAAGGATTCGTCCGTGATTTGGGGAGAGTGATATAGGTTTGCCAATGTTACCAAAACAGCCCCTGTAATATCCAAAACTAAGCACCAGACTATCCGCGGTTCCAGAACTGCTATCCGCGGTTGAAACATACCATCAGCGGATACATTGGATCACTTCTTCCAAATGACCAAGAGATATAGCAAGTAAATATGTGTCACAATAAGTAAGATCTCACAAAAATATGAAGGATTACACACATTCATTTTTTTTAAACACTAACACAAGCAGCTAACACACCAGCTCCTTATGCACACAAATCCTTCATACCTGCAAGACAAAAACACAAAACCAACACAGAGAATAAGGTTATTGTTGTGAGTGGTTAGAAAAAGCCAGAAGTGGTTTCAAAAGACCTATCCGTGGTTTGAACAGGTAAGTCAATATGGTCAACTTCTAGAACTTATCAGTCCAACGCCCAAGAAACTCATTAACTTCCCAACCACATTTAACCTGCCCCTTTTTTACTTCCATAACCCTAAACTCCACTTATAAAAAGAACCCTTAATCTCATATAACACACACACCAAGAAAAATGAAAACCCTAATTTCTCCAAAAACCCCAATAATGAGCAGCTCCAACCCAATCAGTCTTTCATCAGATGACAACACCTCCTCCAACAGCAGTCTGGAGAGATGGAAAAAGAACTATTTGTCAAGCACTCCAAGTAAAGGAGAAAATAGCTCTTCTTTAAGTTCGTATGTATCACCCTATGAAGATACAGACGAAGAAACATCTTCCAAGGCAGTCAGTGCGCCTCCCGTTGCTGTTGTGAATCAAATATCCTTCTCATCCTCATCATCAAGTGAAGAATCCAATCCATGGTGATTTGACATACCTCCACAAGAACCCATACCATTAAAATCCCCATTTCTTCCATCATCGGAAGATGATAGTGTGATGAATCCAAGTGAGGCTTCTGAAGACTCTGATGTCTCCTCTAAGAAGAGAACTTCAAACCCCAAACCTTCATCATCCAAACCCCAACCAACACCACGAGCAAGAAATCCACCACTCCCAAAGGACAGAGAGGTGGTTCTTGGTCTTTCTGCACCAGGTTGTGGTGCTTCTTCACACATCGTAAAGGGGAAGGGAAAAACGAAAATGGAATGATGCTTTTTGGTGAAAGCAGCAGATGCAAGTATGAAATGACTATGTCCTTCGTGCTTCATCTACTGTATTCATCTTCATCATCTTCGTTTGCATCAATCCATCCTTCCCATTTTGATCCTTAGCTGCTTTGTCATACTGGTCATGCATATCACAAATGCATATCCAGCAATCATGCATATCCAACAGCTGAGGATAGTATTAGGAAATCATGTATAGAAGTAGTCTTTTAATTTGTACTTGAAGTTTCATTGTAAGCTATAAGCTGTAAACTATTTTGATGAATGAGTGAACGATTTAACTTCAGTACTTCTTTAGCTTATATAATGACTTGTCTTTTATCTGCAAAATGGTTAGTAGAAACACAGAACAACCAGCAGTGGATGTAATAAAACTGTTAGTGGTTAGATATAAAAATAGCAAAACTAAGATTACATAATAACAGTCCAATACTTATACAAACTGATACAAAACAATTTGAGAATTTAAAGATTAATCATTCCAATACTAACAACAAGGTACTGAAACCTCCCCACATCAAAAGCTTTGGTAAGAAGATCAGCAACATTGAAATCAGTATGGATTTTTACCATTTGTATCAACCTTTTCTCATTACAATCTCTAATAAAGTGATGCCTTATCTCAATATGTTTAGTTCTAGAATGCAAAACAGGATTTTTAATAATGCAAATTGTACTGTTATTATCAATGTAAATCTTAGTATGCATAAAATTGTACCCAAAATCCAAAGAATTGATTCTCGAATCCAAAGAACTTGACCACAACAACTAGCAAGACCACATATTCAACTTGGTTGTAGAATTAGCCACAATAGTTTGCTTTTTACACCGCCAAGAAATTAACTGCTTCCCAAAACCGACATCCTCCAAGAGTAGACTTCCTATCCAAACTAGCTCCAAAGATAGTCACTATCTCGTAGGCCACCAAATCAAAGGGAATCATTAGAGTACCAAAGGCCTAATTTAGGATGACCTTTCAAATATCTAAAGATCCTCTTAACATCATTCATTTGTGAGGTATTTGGTGTGACTTGAAATCTTGCACAACCACATACTGAGAACATAATATCTGGCCTGGATGCAGTAAGATACATCAAAGATCCAATCATGGATCTATACAACTTCAAATCAACTTTGGGACTCCCATCATCTGGTAGTAGAGGTTTCTGAGTCTCCATAGGGGTACTTGCACTCTTTACATCTTGAAACCCAAACTTCTTTAACACATCTGCTACATACTTGTCTTGACTAATGAAGATACCATCACCCTTTGTTGAACCCAGAGTCTAAAAAGAAAGTGAGTTCTCCCATAGAACTCATTTGAAACTTATCATGCATAAGTTTCTCAAAATCTCTGATAGCTCCTTGTTTGTAGAGCCAAAGATGATGTCATCTACATAAACTGAACCAACAAAATATCATCTTTGTGCTTTCGATGAACAAAGTTTTATCAATCACCCTCTTTAAACCCATTGTCCATCAAATAAGTAGACAGCACTCATACCATGCCCTAGGAGCTTGATGCAACCCATACATAGCCTTTCTCACCCTATAAACCTTGTCAGGATGATTAGGATCTTCAAAACCAGGAGGTTGACAAACATAAACCTCCTCATCAATAGTGCCATACAAAAATGCACTTTTAACATCCATCTGATACACAACAAAATTCTTGAAGGAAGCATAAGCCAAAAACAATCTAATAGCATCTATTCTGGCAACTGGTGCAAACACTTCATCATAATCCAAACCTTCAGTTTGTGTGTATCCTTGAGCAACCAACCTTGACTTGTTCCTTACTACAATTCCTCTTTCATCCCTCTTGTTTCTGAACACCCATTTAGTCACAATTGCCCTTTTTCCATTAGGAAGATCAACCAATGTCTTGAACTGTAAAAGCTCCTCTTGCATTGATTCTACCCAGCCTTCTTTTGATAAAGCTTCTTCCACTCTTTTGGGCTCCTTTTGAGACAGAAAACAGGCAAACAGGCAATTTTGTAGATCTTTATAACTGTTTCTATTGTGAAGTGATTCTGCAAAGAACCCATGTTCAGGAAAGGGTTCAGTGTTCTTAACCCTGCTTCTTGTTTGAACTGGAGTATTCAACATTCCAAGTATTTGTTCCTTGGGATGAATCTTGTGAATCCTTGTAGTGGTGATTGGACTTTCATGAATGACTGTTTCCAAATTAGACAAATCAGCATTAAAGAAATCATCCATGTCTTCATCATTAGTAGGAGTATCAATTTCAATCAAACCAGGCATATTAGGATCATGTGGATACTCTTCATCACCCAATAGTGGCTTTCCAGTTGGTCCAAAGAAAGTACTATCACCAGTACTTTTATCTGGGGTGACACTTGGACTATCAGTGGTAGAAGATGGCTTGTCGTGATTCTGAGCTTGGCCTATCGGTGCTTTCGAGGCTTAGCGATGCTTGCATAACGCTTTTCTTCTTTTCAATTTCTTCTACCGATCTTGAGTTATCTTTCAACAACTCATCCTTATCTTGATGATGATCAACATTGCCTCCAATTGATCAAGACATCATCATCGGTGGGACCTTGCTTGTGAATGATAAAAGGAAGAACCGACTTTCCACTTTTCAACAAAATAGAAGTCCTTTGGAGAATCGCCTTCCTTGAAAGATGTATCGCCTCGAAACCTTTTGTGTACCTGCATTAACATTAGTGGAAGTTCCTGCAATGATAGGCTTATAATTCATAGATTTGGTTAGCATATCAATGTTAAACAGCCAGTCCGGTCCTTTGGTCTCAACACTAGGAGTCTTTTCACTGAATTGAACATGTAGGTTCTCTTCAACAAGTCTAGTCCTCCTATTGTATACTCTAAAGGCTTTGCTATGAGTAGAATATCCTAAAAAGTATCCATCATCAGCTTTTTCTTGAAACTTGCCTAGGTAGTCTATGGTATTCAAGATGGTAACAGGACACCCAAAAGGTTTTAGGAATGCAATCATTGGCTTTCTATCATGTAACAGCTCATGGGGGGTCTTGTTATGAGGCTTCACTACCTTACTTCTGTTTTGCACATAACATGCAATTCCTACAACTTCAAAAAAGGTAGTTGGTAACTTAGACTCGACAACATGGTCCTAGCAACCTCAATTAGTGTTCTATTTTTCCTTTCACCTACACCATTCTCATTGTGGTGTTCTAGCAACACTAAACTGCCTTTCAATACCTTTAGCTACACGTAACCGATTCAACACATCATTCTTAAACTCGGTTCCATTATCACATCTCGATTACTTTGACCTTATGATTTACTAGATTTTCTATCTTAGTAATGAAACTCTTGAGAATCTCACTAGTCTCACTCTTAGCGACCAAAAAGTATACCCAAGAAAATCTACTATAATCATCGGTGATAACTAGGCAAGATCGCTTATGGTTCAAACTTCTAACAAAATTAGGTCCAAATAAGTCCATATGAAGCATAAACAGTGGTTGTGTGATGGTGCTTACGCTTTGGTCTTACAAGAAGCTCTATGTTGTTTACCTTTTGACAGCCACACAGTTCCTTACACTCAAAAACCTTTGAAGGTAACCCTCTCACTAAGATTCCTTTTACCGCTTTATTGATTGTTTTGTAATTGAGATGACCTAGCCTTCTATGCCAAAATTTTGACTCATCTACGATGCTTTAGCAAACAAACATAAGGACCTATTAGGAAGAACATCTTTAAGATCAAAACAATATATATTTTCCTTCCTAGGTACCCTAAGTTGTATAAACTTCTCATCGTGCATCTTAAACTCGGAGACAACACCACACACTCGGTTTCCCAAAAAGTACCCGCTTTTTCTTATCACACATTTGAGAAACACTTGAATAAATTGTACTTAAGTCCTCATACCAAATAGACCTTTTCAAAGTCTAAATTCCTGCTCGATTGTGCCTCGCCAAGCATCTTTCCTCCCTTTGGATCATTGCCAAATGCCACATATCCTCCATCAAAAGCTTCAAAATCTTCCGAGTTGCTCCCATCCCAAGTCATGTTCCCAGAGCAACCACTATCAAAAACTCCTTTGTCTTTTAGCTCGGTTTGAAGATTGCCCTGCTCATTAAATTACCTAAATTAGTTCCTTTTGTGGAACCAAGCCAATACTGACTTGGGTCTGCCCTGTGCATCAAAATATTCAAACTTCTTTAGGTTCATTGATGCACAATTGACATGTGGTAAAACCTTGGTCTTAGGCTTCCATTGCCAACTTGCCGAGGTCTTAACAAATAAAATGATTTCCAACCAACGTGTCGCTTATCACCTTTGGAATTGCTAAAACTTCTTTTGTATTAGTGGTGATATTTTGCTAATGATGGTTTGATTCTCGCTAGCCGTGTTTACATTTTGCTTAGCGATGGTTGGAACCCATTTAGGTGCAGCAGTGACTATAGATTTTGTATTCCCATTCCTCAACAACACTGCTCTTGGAATCATGTTTTTGTTTGGATGAGGGTTTGTTTTCTTTGAAAAGTTTTGATGATTTACCCTCCTCCAGTGATTCCAAACTGGTGGTCTGTTTTTACGACAATTTCTCTGTAAGTGCTCAAAACTACCATAGTTATAACAAGCTTTCTTGACACATTGAAACTCATCACCTAATCTGTTAGAAATTAGACCATTTAAGCTTCTTTGATTACCCCTAGGTTTATATTATTTCATCTGTTCCCTAGGTATTTCCATGTACTCTACAACTTTCTTGGTAACTTTAGCTCCAAATCTTGGTACAAGGTTGACTTGCTGAGAATCAACTTTCTTAAAATTCTCTATCTCTTCAGACTTAGTTGATTCAGTTCTATCTTCCTCATAGTCTGATTCCCAATCTTCAATTATGGGAGGATCAGATAACTTATCAGAACTTATCTTAGGTGTTTCAGTCTTATTTATCACTTCTACAGTGTTTGTTAAACCGAATTCACTACTAAATGACAGCTTCTTTAGCGGTGGTGCATGTTTCATCAAAGAGGGTGGTGGCATATTATTGTATCCTATTCCGAACCCTTTTTCATTAAATGACTCTCTATAGATTTATGAACCATATCGAAGCAAATTGTGTTTTAGCTACCCTAACAACATGTTTTTCTTTTCATCTAGGGCTTCTTGTTTTACACTCTCTCCTCCGCTAGTTTATCTTTAAGCATTTTAATCTCTCTATCTTTAAGATCAATTTCACCACCTAGTATATTGATCTTTTCTACATACTCAAACTCACATTTAATACGAATTTTAGCTTCTCTTCCACACCTCTAGACCAACTCTATATCCTAAGTTATCTAGAGTCAATCTCTACTTCTTTCCTCATACTCTCGGTGATAGCTTTTTGAGATTCTAAGTTATCATAACATGATTTAAAAGAACAAGAAGATGTTTTAGAATCATTAGATACCTCGAATCGAACCGTAAGATGAAGCATAGGCCATTAGAGCAAAGTTATGCTCTTTGAAGCTTCACTAGCAAGAAAAGCGCATTTGGTCCTTCTTCAACTGATCACCCAATCATAATCACCAATCCCATCCCGAGCAATCAAAGTCAAGAAGCGGCAGGCTCTTCTGTTGTCTTTTAATGCCTTCAATTCTTTTAGGAGCTCGACATTCCCTACCAAAGTGACCTTTCTTCTTGCGCTAAAGCACTCCATCTTGCTTTTATCGAATCCACTCTCCTTTGACCATCATACTTAACCTGTCTTCTAGTCCTCCTCGAAACTTTCTTGCTTGGAGAGTCAACATTGCCATTTGCCATTGAAGATTGATCTCATCAAGATCATCGGGATCAATTTGATCCGGATCTTGATTCAAAGACAAGAACACTTGGTAGTTAAATCAAAGTGAAAGCACATATTGCACCATCACCGACATTATCACTAACAAGTGGTATTGTTTGCAATAGCCGTGGTTATACCATAGGCAGCGTGATGGATACATCTTGTGGGCTTTTGTGATTAGTGGATACAAAAGCAATGTTTTGATTTGCGAAGATGAGTGAGCAAAGTTATTCTCGGATCATAAACCTTCAAGTTGTTGAAGAGATTGTCTAGAGTCATCGTAGCAAAATCCTCCTTATTTCTCCACACAATTGTAAGAATAGCCCATTCGGATGATAAAATCCTAATGAACTTCAAATTAAGATCTTCTTGAAGAAACTTGTAATTCAACGACTTCAGCTGGTCGATAAGTTTTGAAGTCTATTGTATGTGCCATCAATATTTTCTCCACTAAGAGCGTTGAAGGTTTCAAATTGATGCTTGAGCATATTCATCCTTGACTTCTTAGTAGCTTCATTACCAAAGAACCTTAATTCAAGAGCATCCAATAAATCTTTAGCGACTCATATTGATCAAAGTCCAAGGCAAACTCATTAGGTATTCCCATAGAGAATCTATGTGAGCTTTGATCTCCATTTTCCTTTTAGCTTTATCGGGTTCACTAACAATAGCTATCTCTAGTCCATCCTCACCCTTCTTAGGAAGAGTGTCTCCTTTTCAACGACATCCCGAGAGCATAATCAATCATACGAATGTATTGCCTCATTCGCATTCTCCAGATTTGATACTCACCATGCTTGAGCATGGGTACCTTTGAAGCGATCACCATGTGAGTTTCTTGAGACATCTTAACTTACTTGAATAAAGATTAACAGACTTCTTCTTGGTTACAGTTTCTAGATCACAAGCTCTGATACCACTTGTTGATCCCAGTTGAGCAAACGATCTAATATATAAACTGACTTGAACAAAGAACTTATTAAGTATTACGCGGAATTTAACACTTAATCTTTAGAAGAAGAACAATAAACATTCAACACCTCAATATTATTGATAATACGAATACTCTTACAGTATTAGGGTTTTGCAACCTTGAAGTGTATCGACCTTAGATATATAAAACATACGTATATCTAACCTAACCTAGGATCTCCTTTTAAAGGCTAAGGAGTCCTATACATTATACAATACGTATCCTACAAGATAAATATCTTTTCCATATTTATCTAATACAATAAACTAAACCGACTATACAAGACTAGCAGCAGTTACATATCATCATCCGTTGTTATACTCTTCTACTAGCCGCGGTTTGTTTTCATCCGTGGTTACAATCTTTTGTCCGTGGTTCCAGTACTTAGAGTAATTCATGATCCAAGGAACCTAAAACCCAACAGGACATATGTGGAAGAGAAAGGGTTCTTCCCAAAAAAAGTATTTTAGCGAAGTGAAGAATCTTTTCTTTTCTTGCCTAGTCATGTAATTTGGTAGGACCCTACTGGATAGATAGTTAGCATAATCCGCATACCATGGCTCAATATCCTTAACGGCCAACAGCTGTTCCTCAGGAAAGGAGTCACGAATCTCATCATTGTCTAATTTCAGCCCCCTTTTTATCCCGAATTTCAATGTCAAATTCTTGAAGTAATAGAATCCATCTAATAAGTCAGGGCTTTGCAACTTGTTTGGAGAACAAGTATCATAAGGCGGAATGATCGGTGAAAACGATAGTTTTGGAAAGAACGAGATATTGTCTGAATTTATCGATGGAAAAAACCACCACAACCAGAAGCTCTTTTTTGGTGGTTGTGTAGTTTTCTTGCGGCACATTCATGGTCTTTCTAGCATAGTAGATTAACTGGAAATGCTTCTTTTTTCTTTGGCCCAAAACGGCGCCTACAACATAATCACTAGAATCGCACATGATCTCGAATGGTTGAGACCTATCAGGAGTAACCATTATAGGAGCTTGGGTAAGATCCTGCTTAAGGCGATTGAATGCTTCCTTACATTCCTCTGAAAAGTCAAAAGGGGCGTCTTTGACGAGAAGTTGTGTCATTGGTCGAGCAATTTTTGAGAAGTCCTTAATAAACCTCCTATAAAAGCCTGCATGACCAAGAAAGCTTCGGATAGCCTTAACGGTTGTAGGATATGGTAATTTGGATATCGCCTCTATCTTGGCCCTATCGACCTCGATCCCATTCCTGGAGACTTTATGTCCTAAGACAATCCCTTCTCTTACCATGAAATGGCATTTTCCCAGTTCAGGACTAGGTTGGTTTCTTCACACAGCTTTAGCATCTTCCTAAGGTTGGACAAACAAAGGTCGAAGGAATTCCCAAACACCGAAAAATCATCCAAGAAGACTTCCATGCTATCTTCAATCAATTCATGGAATATGGCCATCATACATTGATACGCGTACAACGCGCGTTCGGGGTCAAAGGAACTTCCTTTTCGTCGAGCAAGTTTTTCAACACCCTTGGCAGTGAACCTAATCGTTGTAGTGTAGTATTAGGGTAAGCCTTGGGAATTGATATCGTTCTCTAGGCGAATAGGAATGCTAGTGAGAAATTACTACGCTATGGTTGGGGTTGAGGAGGATTATTTTTTATCTTTTTTATGTTTTTTTAGAAAATGGAAAGGTACGGATCTCGGGGTATTGGATTTGGGGGGTGGTATTTCTACCGATTACTCTACTTATCTAATTAACTAATCTAAGGTGAGGGTAGGCTATGTATATTGTTGTGTGCTCATATAATGATTTAAAGATGTGTTTACCTAGATGCTATTACTCCCTACTTATCTCCTATTGATGGTTGAATTGTCACGTCCTTATTCTTAACGCGTTGTGTCTTCTAAGGTCGTAGGGTATGCGTTTTTCCCTAACTCTTTGAGAATACCTTAAGGTTATTCCCTACGAAATCTCTAGGATTCATAAACTAACTCTAAGGTTATCTTTAGATGTTGAGCCTACAATAACTCTAGGTGATTATAAACTAATGTTCACAACGATTACTCAAGCATTAAAAACACAACGAATGACCTATCGCAATACTAGGTCAATCACAATTAAGATAAAAGACAACCAATCAATATTCAATACCTAGGTTTCATAGATCTAAGCAAACACACAAGTAAATTAGCCGGACATGGAAAACATGCAAGCATACACACAAACAATTGAAGACATAATTAAATTAATGAAGCAAATCACTTATCTTGTTGTAAAATAGGGTATGGAACCCTAAGATACTGCCCAAGACAGCCAAAGTTCGGTTTAGGTTTTACTCCAAAAACTACCTCCCTAAAATTCTGAAAATTTGAATTCTATATATAGAGTTACAATATGCGACGGCGTCATTCTTTATTTGTGACGCCGTCGGATCGCCGCCAATAGGTTTTCGTCTTGGCCACGTCAACCTAGTGACGGCGTCACCTTATGGCTGTGACGTCGTCGGCTTCATCTTCTGACGCCGTCGGGATCCGAATCTAGGCCGTCTAAGTTGTGACGCCCTACTCTTTAAAACCTGATGCCGTCAAGTGCAAAATAGCAATTTGGCTACTGAGTCGTCACAAAGCGTGTTGCGACGGCGTCGCCATTTGGTCTGTGGACGCCACCTTCTGCTCCAAGCAGCTTGAGTGTCCTGATTCTTGACTTTGGCAATTTTCTTCATATATTCGCACATTTTCGTCCGAATAAGTGTCATTCGAGCAATTTTCCGTCAAGAGACCTAAAAAGTGAAAAGGAACGAAATTAAGCAGTAACGGATATAAAAGTGGTCGAATAAGGGTTTAAATGACCCCTCAAAAGTGTACCTTTTAAATCCTTATCAAATATACCTATACTTGGTATTTGCTTGTCCTCAAGCAAATGTGCTTTTAGCCAATTAATTTATAAGTTAGGGGTCATGAAACACTAGTTTAGAACAATTTACAACACGTATAAGCCCCGCAAAAGACATAACAAGCACGGAAATTACATACTAGCACCTCACAAGTGGTGTTTGGATACTCTCATCTCTCGGGTGTATATGAAATATATCAAGTTGGAAATAGAAGATAAACACTCATTAACTGGTCCTAGTACATAGATTACCATAGGCTTGAGACTAGATCAAACCTCCATCGCTTTGGCGTAAGCACCTAGGAAAAACTATCCAAGAGGTATTTTAAAGGGTTGTAACGTTAGGCTTACGGTAGGGAAACAAAGGGTTTGGTGGGATAGGCGATTTAGTGGTGGCAAGTCAAAAATATTTATGTTACAAGCATGAGAAGAATGGCGTTTCTAAGCCAAGACTCGACACTTTAAACTCTAGATAACTTCAAACAAACATAAATTTAAAGAAAGATGTTGGATGGTAGCCCGTATGTTTTTTTTTTTTTTTTTTTTTTTTTTTGAACACTCTACTATTTTTCTTTTCTCTTTTTTTTTTTTAATTTTTTTCATACACTTTTACTCTACCATCTTCTACGATAACATCAAAATAATAGGATTTATAGGCACATCCCTACACTTGAGTTTTATTATTCTAACACTAATTTGACCCGAGTTGAAAATATCAAAACACTTGGAGTACATTTACGTAAATAAAGGAATTTGAATTTAACGCTCCTTCCCGTCACTTCATAAAATTTAACTTTTCCCATGAGTCCCAATCGTCCCAAAATTGTGTACAAAGCATATGACTCGACTTAGAAACTTATGCAAGCAACTAGATAATTGAACTAAGGGTTTAGTATGATAACAATAATGCACTAAAAGTGAGATCGTACAAGGTAGGATAAGGCGATTTGGGTGTACATTTGGGGTGGATTGTAAACAATGCTCTTCATTGATATTCGGAAACCGAAACATCACGAGAACCGCGAAAAGGATAGGCTCGAGGGTTAACTAGGGTATTGTGTACTAAAGATGAGTACAACGCAAGGGTGTGGGGGAATTACTCAACCAATGTGGAAGAAGTAATTATAATACGGGTATCAAACAAGGGTTATCCTAATGCCTCTTATCATTTAGTTATTCCTAACTACACAAGTGTAGAAACTAGCGATCTCGGAATGCATCACAAAACAAGTTCTATAATCTATTATACTACCGGTACACTCTCGAAGCATTAAAGTGGAATGCTTTAATTCCTACAAATCTAAGGGCGATCCTCACATTTTGGGTGGAATTTAAGTGGTAAAGGGTTTTGTGCTAGTCATATAACTTCCTATCCATGAGACACTTTATTAAGACTAATGGTCCACTCCTACATGTCATGAAAAATATTAAATTTGGTGCCAAAATTACCCTAACCGATATCTCTCATGGTTTATTACACAAATGAAATTGGACGAGGAAAATAGTCAAGGATAAGCATAGTTTCAAAGTTCCCGTTTTATTTTCCCTCCCTACACTTATCCCTTTTGTAAAATACCTTTATATGTAATTAAGACGAGGTTAAAGACAAAATAAAGCATTTTTACAAATTCAAACATGAGAATAAACAATCAATAAAACATATACGACACACAAACAAGCAAACAATTAAGCATGGGCTGCCTCCCACGAAGCGCTTTTCTTTATTTATGAGTCTTGTTGCTAGACTCGAAGTCGTGCCCCTATGTGACTTCATTACCATCACCTTCTTCAGTTACTAAGCCTTTATCAAAAGGTTGTAGACATTGTATGCTTACCGTGGACTCCTTCCCAAAGTATTCTATTATGATAACGGTTTTATTCTTTAGATTAGTTTCTTTCACTGTATAAGGCCCAAACCATCTTGGCTTGTTTCTACCTCTTAATGATTTTATTCTTGACTTGTACAAAAGCACTTTCTCTCCCTTTAAAAATTCCTTAGGGTTCTTTTGAGTTTGTGGTATTGAGGTAGGATTATTTTCTAACTTTTTATCGCGTTTCCACAATGTTGCATGTAGTCCTTGAACCATGAAATCTCTAAGCCCTTTTTCCCATTCGTTAATTTTCTTCCTAACCATATTGTTAGGGACTTGTGGATTCTCATCAGTAATCTTTTCCATAATCTTTAAAGGATATCTTGGAACAATAGGTATCCTAGCGTATCCCTTGCCACTCTTGAGTATCATGATGCCCTCACCGCATTTGATGGTTGCTTTGGCAGTGGCCAGAAAAGGTGTTCCAAGAATGAGTGGCATATTTCTATCTTCCTCAATGTCTATAATCACGAAGTCCACCGGATAGACAATATTGGCCACCTCTATTAAGACATCCTCCGCTATTCCTATGAGGTAGACATATGTGTGATTTGCTAAGGAAAGTCTAAGATTGCTCTTGGTTGGCTTCTCCTTAGTCAACTTATTATAAACTGATAGCGGCATTATGTTTACATCAGATCCTTGATCAGCTAAGGCATTAATATTGTCAATGTCACCTATGCTACATGGTATCACGAAGTTCCCCGTGGTTTCTCGTTTTTTAGTTACTGGTTTTTTTAGAACCAACTCATACATAGGTCCCATAGGCATAGTGTCATACTCTTTTTCTGTTATTTCTCCTTCTAGGGATTTCCTAAGAACCTCGTTGTACCTAAAGTTGTTCACTTGGTTAACAATGGTTTTCTTATTAATCTCATGCTTAAGGTAGTACTCAATGGTCTCGGGTTCATCATTGGTTTCAGCCTCATCCTTCTTTCTACTATCCTTGCTTTTCTCAGTTTCCTTCTCCTCAACTGTTCCATCTTCATCAGGCACAATGGAAATGGCGTTAACAAACAAAGTAGGGGAGGGTGATCATCACTTCTTACTAGCACTTTTTCGGGAACTTTTGTCTTAGTATACTCTTTTACCAAGTTCATCATCTTCGTCATCTTTGCATGCATCTCCTCCCTTTTCCTATAGACCTCCTCTTCAAATTTCACTAATCTTTTCGTTTGGGCCGCCATGTATTCTCTTATTTGTTACTTAAAGCTCGGTGAGAGTGGTATTGGAGAAGTAGAACGGAAGCGTCGTTCGGAATTGAGATTTTGCTCCCGGCTTGGTGATTCAGAGAAGGGTGTGGGGTGGTTGGTGGAGTAGGCGGAATTAACCATTTCTCGAGGGGTTCATTCAGGAGCTCTCCTTTGCCTCTCAATTAGATAATCGATCCTTCTCTCAAGAGCACTCAATTTCTCTTCAGTGACATTGGAAGACTCATGAGGAATCGATATGGCATTAACCACCTTGACGGGGGTTTCATGGGATTCACTCCAATTTCCGTTGCTTTGATTGGCAAGCTCTTCTATAATATCCCATGATTCTTCTGCGTTAGAGTTGCAAAGTCTTCCACCAGCGGCTCGATCAATAGATCGCCTTGTGTTGAAATCGGTATGGTCATAAAAAATTTGGATTTGAAGCTAAAGATTAATGCCATGATGAGGGACTCTATGGAGCAGGTCTATGAATCGGTTCCATGCTTCGTAGAGAGACTCACCTTGAAGTTGTTGGAACATCAAGATGTCTCGTCTAAGCTTAGTAGTTCTCCCTGGTGGGAAATATTGGGCAAGGAAACGAGAGGTGAGATCATCCTAACTTGAGATGGAGCCGGCGGGAAGTCGCTCAAGCCAATTACTAGCTTGGTCACATAGAGAATTGGAAGAGACGCAGCGCGCGTGGTCTCCGAGTAGTAGCATCGAGGTCGATGAAATCGGCGATTTTAAGAAATCCTTAAGATCTTGATTAGGATCTTGAATGAAGTCCATGGAATGCACATCCGTTTTTGCACCAACCGGATGGTGCGGATCGAAGGGCGTATTTTGGGCTTGGTCGGGAAGCTAAATGGTGTTCCTATAGCCTAGGTGGCTTGGTCTTGAGTATTCACCAAGAGTACGGCCTCTTGGCGGGTCATTTGGTGGTGGGTTGATGAGTGGTGGTTGATTCTCACCTTCCATGATGAAAAGTGATGGGATTACTAACAAAGGTTACAAATAAGGGGGATAGACTACACGGAAGCTAAAAATGAGAAAAAAATCTTTCTTGGTAGGAATCAAGCAAGGGAACCTAAACGAGGTGGAAATCTAACTAGCTATTCTATTCCCCGACAGCGGCGCCAAAAACTTGATACGCGTACAACGTGCGTTCGAGGTCAAAGGAACTTCTTTTTCGTCGAGCAAGTTTTTCAACACAGTGAACCAAATCGTTGTAGTGTAGTATTAGGGTAAGCCTCAGGTATTGATATCGTTCTCTAGGGGAATAGGAATGCTAGTGAGAAATTACTACGCTAAGGTTGGGGTTGAGGAGGTATTGGATTTGGGGGGTGGTATTTCTACCGATTACTTTACTTATCTAATTAACTAAGCTAAGGTGAGGGTAGGCTATTTCTATTATTGTGTGCTCGTATGATGATTTAAAGATGTGTTTACCTAGATGTTATTACTCCCTAGTTATCTCTTATTGATGGTTGAATTGTCACGTCTTTATTCTTAACGCGTTGTGTCTTCTAAGGTCATAGGGTATGTGTTTTTCCCTAACTCTTTGAGACTACCTTAAGGTTATTGCCTACGAAATCTCTAGGATTCATAAACTAACTCTAAGGTTATCTTTGGATGTTTAGCCTACAATAACTCTAGGTGATTATAAACTAATGTTCACAAAGATTACTCAAGCATTAATAACACAACGAATGACCTATCGCAATACTAGGTCAATCACAATTAAGATAAGAGACAACCAATCAATATTCAATACCTAGGTTTCATAGATGTAAGCAAATACACAAGTAAATTAGCCAGACATGGAAAACATGCAAGCATACACACAAACAATTGAAGACATAATTGAATTAATGAAGCAAATCACTTATCTTGTTGTAAAATGTGGTATAGAACCCTAAGATACTACCCAGGACAGCCAAAGTTCGCTTTAGGTTTTACTCTAAAAACTACCTCCCTAAAATTCTGAAAATTCGAATTCTATATATAGAGTTACAATATGCGACGGCGTCATTTTTTATTTGTGACGCCGTCGGATCGCCGCCATTAGGTTTTCATCTTGGCCACGTCAACTTAGTGACGATGTCACCTTATGGCTGTGACGCCGTTGGCTTCATCTTCTGACACCGTCGGGATCCGAATCTAGGCCGTCTGAGTTGTGACGCCCTACTCTTTAAAACCTGATGCCGTCAAGTGCAAAATAGCAATTTGGCTACTGAGTCATCACAAAGCGTGTTGCGACGGCGTCACCATTTGGTCGTGACGCGTCACCTTCATTCCAAAGACTTGAGTGTCTTGATTCATGACTTTGGCCATTTTCTTCATATATTCGCGCTTTTCATCCGAATAAGTGTCATTCCGACAATTTGCCTTCAAGAGACCTAAAAGTGAAAAGGAATGAAATTAAGCAGTAACGGATATAAAAGTGGTCAATTAAGGGCTTAAATGACCCCTCAAAAGTGTACCTTTTAAATCCTTATCATACATCGTTGAAAGGTAACGGGGTCGTTGCATAGCCCAAAAGGCATTCATTTGTACGCAAAAGTCCTGTAGGGGCATGTGAAAGTAGTTTTTTCTTGATCTTTAGGGGAAATGGCATTTGAAAGTACCCTGAGAAACTGTCAAGAAAGCAGTAGTACTCATGCCCAGATAACCTTTTGAGCATTTGATCGATGAATGGTAAAGGAAAGTGATCTTTTCGGGTGGCATCGTTTAATTTTCTATAGTCGATACATACACGCCATCCTGTAACCGTTCTTTGAGGAACTAAATCACCTTTTTCATTCTTCACAACAGTCATTCCTCCCTTTTTGGGACCACTTGGAATGGGCTGACCCAGGGGCTTTCTGAAATGGGGTAAATTAAGCCAACATCGAGGAGCTTGATGACCTCCTTCTTCACCACTTCTTTGATATTGGGGTTTTACTCTTCTTTGAGGTTGAACGGTGGGTTTGTAGTCCTCCTCTATAAGAATTTTATGAGTGCAAAAAGTAGAGTCAATTCCCTTAATGTCAGTGACACTCCATGTGATCACTCCCTTGTACTCTCTTAGAACTCCTAAGAGCTTCCCTTTTTGTTCAGTGGTTAGGGATGAGCTTATGATAACATGGGGCTGATATGCTCCTTGAATGAAGGCATATTCCAGATGACTTGGGAGATCTTTCAATTCTAATGTAGGAGGTTCCTTGATTGATGGTTTTAGCTTATTTTTGGATTTTAAAGGTTAAGAGGCTCAATTTACGCCTTACGCGGATAAAGGAAGCGGCTCCAACCACCTCGGTTTCTCCTCTCCATCATCGTACATCATGCCGTTGTTAACATTCATAAACCCGTTTACCAAATACTCATCAATACAACTATCTACTTCATCAACAAATTCATCAAATTCTTCAACAAAATATATGGGATGATCATAAGAGGAGGCGTCTCATAGTATCCTTGATATCAAAGGTCAAGCTCTCGGATCCCACTCGTAAAGTGAGTTTTCCATCATTAACATCGATAATGGCGCGGTACATGGCTAAGAATGGTCTCCCAAGGATTATTGGGCCGAGTCATCCTCCTCCATTTCTAAGATCACGAAATCAACTAGAAACTTGAACTCCTATCCTAACGAAACATTTTCACAAACTCCAATGGGATATTTGATTGATCGATCGACAAGCTAAATACTCATTCGGCCTTCACCCCCGAGCATAAGAATACCGAGCTTAAGAAATAATGGTGAGCCATCAAGTTAATACTTTCCCATGATGCATAAGCGTTTTCATAGAGAGTGCTCCTATTGAACAAGGAATGGTGAAACTACCGGATCTTCTTTCTTTTGGTTAGGCTTCTCCTAATAATTGAACTAAGGGTTTTGGGTGATAACATAAATTTGCACTAAAAGTGAGTGCAATAAAGGTAGGCTAAGGCGATTTGGGTGTATATTTGGGGTGGGGTGTAAACAATGCTCTTCATTGATATCCGAAAACCGAAACATCACGAGAACCGCGAAAAGGATAGGCTACGAGGGTTAACTAGGGTATCGTGTACTAAAGATGAGTCAACAGCAAAGGGTGTGGGGAATTACTCAACCGATATGGAAGAAGTAATTATATTACGTATTAAACAAGGGTTATCCTAATGCCTCTTATCATTTAGTTATTCCTAACTACACAAGTGTAGTCTCACTAGCGATCTCGGAATGCATCACAAAACAAGTTCTAGAATCTAATATACTACCGGTTCACACTCTAAGCATTAAAGATGAATGCTTTAATTCCTACTAATCTAAGGGCGATCCTCGCATTTTGGGTGGAATTTAGGTGGTAAAGGTTTTTGTGCTAGTCATGCAACTTCCTATCCATGAGACGCTTTTGTTAAGACTAATGGCCCACTCTTATACGTCATGAAAAATTTTAAATTTGGCTAAAATTACCCTAACCTACATTTTCTCATGGTTTATTACACAAATACACTTGGACAAAGCAAATAGTCAAGGATAAGCATAGTTTCAAAGTTCCGCTTTATTTTCCCTCCCTACACTTAAACCGAACATTGTCCCAATGTTCCCTCGAAAGTATCAAAGTTATGATAATAGAAGGTAATTAAAAACGAAAAAACTAATACTCCCGATTAGCTCGGTAGGATCCGTAAAAGTGGTGGTTAAATCTTTTCAAGAAGAGTTTTTGCGTGAAAGGCTCCTTCCAAACTTGTGTAACTTCTTCTTGACAAACTAAACACGCACACTAGAAGAAAACAAAGCGAAACCTTCACAGAAAATCGGCGGTAATAATATACATAAGACTCGATTTAAACTAGGATATAATGCTTGTGGAATGGATGTTTACAAATTTGTTTTGAAAGTTAAGATCGGAAAATTCCAAAATTTTACAAGTAGCTCGAAACGAGAAAAAGTGGTGATGTTTTATTCCTTCCTCGACGCCGAGTTGCAATCTGACGCCGGTTATCCCGACAAAAAGCGGTGCGATTTTACGGAAAAAATTACGGAAAATTTGCATCTTTAGAATCTGGAAAAACTTACGCAAAAACATCCATTATGACTCGATACAAGCATTTGACTCGAACAAACAAACATATATATCTTTTAGTTAATTGTTATTCTCATGTTCACGTTTCTTGTAAGCGTGTGTAATCCTCCTACACTTATCCTTTATGTAAAATACCTTTATATGTAATTAAGGCGAGGTTAAAAACAAAATAAAGCATTTTACAAATTCAAACATGAGGACAAACAATTAATAAAAGATATATGACACTAACAAGCAAACAATTAAGCATGGGTTGCCTCCCGAAGCGCTTTTCTTTATTTAAGAGTCTTGTAGCTAGACTCGTAGTCCTACCCCTACGTTGCCTCGTGCGCACGCGCGTGCTCATACCTAAGCCACTCCAACTCTCTTTCATTCTTTTATAATCATCTCCTAATTCAAGGCATTTTTGTAATACCGCTTTGTTTTCTCATATGGGTACCTAAGCCCACTTTTCTTATCTCTTTCACTAAGCAATGAAATAGGGGTCATTCTATTACAAACCTCAATGTCCTTATGTTTAAACCTAGGATGAGTGCGTGGCATTTGGTAGACGAAATCTTCAACTTCATCGGAGAATGTAATTAGACCATCAATCATCCGTTCATTCAACTTAGTCAATTTTTGAAAGGTTTTCCAAAAATTACTTGAGTGAGGTCCTTATCTATAAATTCTCCTAAGTCTTCTAAGACCATGAACTCTACCAAATAAGCAAAACTTCCGACAAACACGTGCAAATAAATGACCGCTTCAACAACATTGTTCCTTGATAAGTTAACTCATTGACCTTGATTTTGTTGTATAGGTCCCTTGAGATTAAGTTTAAAGGTAAGAATGAATTCAAATAAGCATCGAACCCTTCTAGTCCTATTTTGCAAGGGAATTGCATATTAAAGGGGCCATCTTTCTCAATCCTACACCTAGGGTCAAAACATTGGGATGGGTCTTCCTTAATTTCAGAACTAGCTTCATTAATGACCTCCCCGCCATCAAGTGCTTCATCATAATTAAATTCCTCATCAGAATCTGAGTAATAGAAAGGACTTTGTTGTTGCCAATTTATCTCATTATGCTCTAGGTGATTACCAAAATGGTGAGTGGGTGAAGGGTTTTGTGGGATTGCGTTCTCAATCTCGGGATTGGGAACGGGTAGAGTAAAGAACCTTCGATGGAAAATACGGATCATGGTTAATGATGATTTTTTTTTTTTTTTTTCTAAGCGAGGGTCACGAAGAAGGGGATAGACTAAGAGAAAGCTAAAAATGAGAAAAAATTTACTTGATAGGAATCAAGCAAAGAAACCTAAGCGAGGTGGACTACTAACTAGCTATTCTATTCCCGCAGTGGCGCCAAAACTTGATAACGCTACACAGCGTCGTTCGGGGTCAAGAAACTTCCTTTTCTTGAGCAAGTTTTATAACACCCCAGGCGTTGAACCTAATCGTTGTAGTGTAGTAATTAGGGTAAGCCACGGTATTGATATCGTTCTCTGGGGAATAGGAATGCTAGTGAGAAGTTACTACGCTAAGGTTGAGGTTGAGGAAGATTATTTTTATCTTTTATGTTTTTAGAAATGGAAAAGGTACGAATCTCGGGTATTGGATTTGGGGGTTGGTATTGCTACCGATTACTCTACTATTATCTAATTATCTAAACTAAGGTTGTGATAGTCTATGTCTAATTTGATGTGTACTCGTATGATAGTTTAAAGATGTGTTTACTTAGGTTTTACTACTCCTTAATTATCTCCTATTGATGGTTGATTTGTCACGTCCTTATTCCTAGTTGCGTTGTGATTCTAAGGCTATAGGGGCGTGCTTGTTTCCTAACTCTTTGAAACTACCAAAGGGTCTTGTTTACAAATCCTCTAGTGATTTATAGCGCCTACTCTCTGGTTGTCCTTGAATACTTTATCCTACAATTACCTAGATAATTATATTCTAAAGTTAAAAGAAATTTCAAGCATTAAGTACACAACGAATAATCTAGCGCACTCTAGATCATTAGTCAACTAAGATAAGTATCAACCAATCAATATTCAATAACTAAGTTTCATATTCCTAAGCAAACACACAAATAAATTAGCGGGACATGGAGAACATGCAAGCATACACACAAATAATCAAAGACATAATTAAATTAATGAAGTAAATACTTAGCTTGATGTATAATAGGGTTTAGAACCCTAAAATATCGCACAAGAAAGCCTTGGTTCGGTTTTAGGTTTTACTCCAAAAGACTACCCACAAATCTTGAAAAATTCGGATTCTATATATAAGATTACATCTGCGACGGCGTCACCTTATGTTTAAATGGCCGTCGTGTCGCCGTCGATTAGGGTTTCGTCTTGGCCACGTAAACCTTCGGACGGCGTCACCTTATGACCGTGTGCCCGTCCCTTGACTCGACGCCGTCTTGGCTGCATCTAGGCCGTCTCGAGTAACGACGGCCTACTCCTTTAGAACCCGACGTCGTCCCTTGAAAACATGTAATTTTTCTCTCAGCCGTCATAAAATTCCTTCCCGACGGCGCAGAGATATCTGATGACGCCGCCGCCTTATGTTTCGATGACTTTGAGTGTCTCGAATTTGACTTTGGCCATTTTCTTCAGATATTCGCCTTTTAGTCCAAATAAGCATCATTCCAGCATTTTGCCTTCAAGAGACCTAAAAGTGAAAAGGAACGATATTAAGCAATAACGGATACAAAGTGATCGAATAAGGGCTTAAATGACCCCTCAAAAAGGTACCTTTTAAAACCTTATCATTATGCAAGCAACTAGATAATTGAACTAAGGGTTTAGTATGATAACAATAATGCACTAAAATGAGTGCATACAAGGTAGGCTAAGGCGATTTGGGTGTACATTTGGGGTGGATTGTAAACAATGCTCTTCATTGATATTCCGAAAACCAAAACATCACGAGAACCGCGAAAAGGATAGGCTCGAGGGGTTAACTAGGGTATCATGTACTAAAGATGAGTACAACGCAAGGTGTGGGGAATTATTCAACCGATGTGGAAGAAGTAATTATATTACGGGTATCAAACAAGGGTTATCCTAATGCCTCTTATCATTTAGTTATTTCTAACTACACAAGTGTAGTCTTACTAGCGATCTCGGAATGCATCACAAAACAAGTTCTAGAATCTATTATACTACCGGTTCACACTCTAAGCTTTAAAGATGAATGCTTTAATTCCTACAAATCTGAGGGCGATCCTCACATTTTGGGTGGAATTTAGGTGGTAAAGGGTTTTTGTGCTAGTCATATAATTTCCTATCCATAAGACGCTTTATTAAGACTAATGGCCTACTCCTACATGTTATGAAAAAAAATTTAATTTGGTGCCAAAATTACCCGAACCGATATTTCTCAAGGTTTATTACACAAATGAAATTGGACAAAGCAAATAGTCAAGGATAAGCATAGTTTCAAAGTTCCGCTTTATTTTCCCTCCTACACTTAAACCGAACATTGTCCCAATGTTCCCGAAAGTATCAAAGTTATGATAATGGAAGGTAATTAAAACGAAAGAAACTAATACTCCCCGATTAGCTCGGTAGGATCCGTGTGAAGTGGTGGTTACATCTTTCTTCAAGAAGAATGTTTGCGTGAAAAGCTCCTTCCCATCTTATGTATCTTCTTCTTGATAAATTAAACACGCACACTTGAAGAAAACAAACGAAACCTTCGCGTAAAATCGGTCGTAACAATATATATATGACTCTACTAAACTAGGATATAATGCTTGTAGAATGGATGTTTCTGATTTTACGGAAAATTAAGACCGCAAAATTCCAAAATTTTATAAGTAGCTCGAAAAACGAGAAAAAGTAGTGAGTTGTTTCTGCTCCTCGACGTCGTCAGTTATCCCGACGAAAACCTGTCTGCGATTTTACGAAAAAAATTCGGAAAATTTTTATCTTTAGAATCTGGAAAAATTTCTGCAAAGCATCCATTATGACTCGATACAAGAATTTGACTCGAACAAACACACATGTATATCTTTTAAATAATTGTAATTCTCATGTTCACGTTTCTTTTGAAAACGTGTGTAATCCTCCCTACACTTATCCCTTATGTAAAATACCTTTATATGTAATTAAGACGAGGTTAAAGACAAAATAAATCATTTTACAAATTTAAACATGAGAATAAACAATCAATAAAAGATACACGACACACAAACAAGCAAACAATTAAGCATGGGTTTCCTCCCACGAGCGCTTTTCTTTATTTATGAGTCTTGTAGCTAGACTCGAAGTCGTGTCCCTACGTTGTCTCGTGCACGCTTACGTGCCCATACCTAAGCCATTCCAATGTTCTCTCACTCTTCTTGTAATCATCTCCTAACTCTAGGCATTTTTTATAGTATCGCCATTGTTTTCATAAGTGTGCCTAAGTCCTCGTTGTTTATCTCTCTCACTAAGTATCGGAATAGAGCCATCCGATTGCATGCCTCTATATCTTTGTGCTTAAACCTAGGATGTGTAAGGGGCATTTGATAGACAAAATCTTCAACTCCATCGGAGAATGTGATTAGACCATCGATCATCCGTTCATTCAACCTAGTCATTCTCTTAAAGTTTGTTCCAAAGATAACGTGGGTAAGACTTCCATCAATGAATTCTCCTAAATCCTCTAGGACCACGAATTCAACCACATAGACAAAACATCCGACAAACACATCCAAGTAAGTGACCGCATCAACAACATTATCCCCTTTATAGGCTAATTCATCTACCTTTATTTTATTATATAGGTTTCTGGAGATTAATTTTAAAGGTAAGAATGAGTGCAAGTTAGCATCAAAACTTTCAAACCCTATCTTACAAGGGAATTGCATGTTAAAGGGGCCATTAGCTTCAATTTTACACCTAGGGTCATAACATTGGCAGAAGTCTTCTTCCATCTCAAGATTAACTTCATCGATGACTTCCCCATTATCAAGGGCTTCACCATAGTCAAACTCCTTATCGAAATCCGAGTCATAGAAGGGACTATGTTGTTGCCAATTTATTTCATTATGCCCTAGGTGATTTCCAAAGTGGTGAACGGGTGAAGGGTTTTGTGGGATTGCGTTCTCAATTTCGGGATTGGGAGGAGGATTGGGGGCGGGTAGTGTGAAGGCTCTAGGCGGAAAATGCGAATCATGGTGAGTGATGGATTTTACGAACAAAGTCACGAAGAAGGGGGATAAACTACGACGAAGCTAAAAATAGGAAAAAGCTTACTTGATAGGAATCAACCAAGGAAACCTAGGCGAGGTGGACTCCTAGTAGCTATTCTATTCCCGCAATGCGCCAAAAACTTGATACACTTACGCATGGCGCTCGGGGTCAAAGGAACTTCCTTTTCATCGAGCAAGTTTTTCAACACCCAAGGCAGTGAACCTAATCGTTGTAATGTAGTATTAGGGTAAGCCACGCATATTGATATCGTTCTCTAGGGGAATAGGAATGCTAGTTAAAAGCTACTACGCTAAGGTTGGGGTTGAGGAAGATTATTTTTTATCTTTTTTATATTTTTTAGAAATGGAAAGGTACGAATCTCGGGGTTTGGATTTGGGGGTTGGTATTTCTACCGATTACTCTACTTATCTATTCTAATTAACTAAGCTAGGGGTAGTCTATTGTTGTGTGCTCGTATGATAGTTAAAAATGTGTTTACTTAGATGTTATTACTCCCTAGTTATCTCCTATTGATGGTTGAATTGTCACGTCCTTATTCTTAACGCGTTGTGTTTCTAGGGTCGTAGGGTATGCGTTTATCCCTAACTCTTTGAAGCTACCAAAGGTTAATGACTACGAAATCTCTAGGATTCATAAACTTAACACTAAGGTATTCTTTGGATGTTTAGCCTACAATTCCACTAGTAACTATATGCTAAGGTTCAATAAAGATTAATCAAGCATCAATAACACAACGAATGACCTATCGCAATACTAGATCAATAACAATTAAGATAAGAGACAACCAATCAATATTCAATAACTAGGTTTCATATTGCCTAAGCAAACACACAAATAAATTAGCCGGACATGGAGAACATGCAAGCATACACACAATCAATTGAAGACATAATTGAATCAATGAAGTAAAACACTTATCTTGATGTAAAATAGGGTATGGGACCCTAAAATACTGTACAAGACAGCCTTGGTCCGGTTTAGGTTTTTACTCCACAAAACTACCTCCTAAAAACTAAGAAATTCGGATTCTATATATAGTGTTACAAACTGCTACGGCGTCACTCTTTAATTGTGACGCCGTTGGGTCGCCGTCATTAGGGTTTCGTCTTGGCCACGTTTTCTTTGTGGCGTCACACATGCTGCTGTGACGCCGCCTTCGCCTCTAATGCCGTCTAGATCAAATCTAGGCCGTCGAGTACTGCGACGCCTCTTTTAAAACCCGATGCCGCCACTTGAAAAATGTCAATTTGCTCTTTGAGTCGTCACAAGATGTGTCGCGACGGCGTCACAAATAAGACCTGACACCGTCCCCTTTCAATTCAGCAGATCGAGTGTCTCGATTCTTGACTTTGCCCATTTTCTTCGTATATTCACGCCTTTTCGTCCGAATAAGTGTCATTCCAGCAATTTGCCTTCAAGAGACCTAAAAAGTGAAAAGGAACGAAATTAAGTAGTAACGGATACAAAAGTGATCAATTAAGGGCTTAAATTACCCCTCAAAAAGGTACCTTTCAAATCCTTATCACAACTCAAGTACGCCGTAACTAGATCGTGCCTATAAATACCGGCCCTAATTTCTGCATTTCACATCATTCACTTACAACTCAAAGGCAGAGAACGTGAAGAACGGTCCAAAGGCAGATCATTCGGAGCATACGGAGCCATCTCCAAGGGAGAAGTCACTCCATATCGATAAGCATTAGCGATTATTTTATCTTTTACATTCATTTCATGTCTTCCATTATGTTAAACATCGAATCCTTTGTTTCTTTTAATATGATCGGCTAAGCACCTTTGGCGCTAGCCTAGTTATGATTCCTTGAATGTTTTGTTTATATTTTCATGCTTCCGTATAATTGTTTCTAGTGTATGCATGCATAGTTCATTGGTAGTTACTCTAACTTCGGTAGTTTTGAAATGCGGTCGTATCTAGTTGGTTAGGAGAATTGACCAACTGACCCTAAGTAGTTAGGTAGAGTTGGGGAGGGTAAGAATTGACCAACTAGCGAACCTTCCTCGCTTGTGCGAACTGACCAAATGATCACCGGTCGTCCGGATGAACTTAAGAAGTTAGGGATGAGTGTCTAAGATGCTAGCACCCGGGCACTCATTATTTCGAATCTTGAATGTAGGGTACTTAGTGAATTGGCTTAGGCGACTAAAAACCACTCGACTATCAAGGGTAGAATCTTGACCTCGGGTAGGAGCCTTTGTTGATAGGTTAGGACGAACTGACCAAATGTTATCCTAGCGACTTGAACCCCCACTTGATCAATTGGAAGTAGTAAAACATGAACATCATACGATAGGATGAGTAATTAGGTTAGCACACTTTCCCTCTATTGATCACAACTCTCTTTATTTTACGCATTTATTTCTGGTTTATTAGTTAATTAATCATTTCCACTATAAACCAGTTAAAACCAGTGACACCTAGACTTAATTAGAATCCGCTCACATAGCTCTTGGGACGACCTCGGTTTTACTGATTACTACATTACACATGACCGGGTACACTGCCCGTGAGTGCATAAGGCGGACTATAGGTAAACGAGACACTATAAATATTAAAACCTAGTTAGAAATCCTGCATCAAGTTTTTAGCGCCGCTGCCGGGGAGTTATATTAGGATTTTTATTAAGTCTCTTATTTTTGTTTTGTTTTAAATTCTTGTTTCTCATAATTCCTTTTAAGTTTCAGGTACCATGGAGGTTGTGGACATTGATAACCTCACTCTTGAGGAATATTTGGCCATGACTAGGGATGAACAAGGGTCGGAGCTCATTAGGCCAGCTATTGGGGATGATATTGATTTCGAGATAAGACCTCAATTCATGAGGGAATTAAGAACAAATCCTTTATCAGGAAATATTATAGAGGATGCTCACGAACACATTGAGAATGTGGAATATATTACTAGTCTATTTAATACACCAGGAGTCTCGAAGGATGCGGTTATGCTCCGAGTCTTTCCTATCATACTAACTGGAGCTGCGAAAAGATAGGTTGATAGACTGCCCGTCGGGGCAGCTGATACAAGGGCTCTCCTTAAAAGATACTTCATTCAAAGATATTTTCCGCCTTCAAAAGTATCAAAGCAACTCATGGAAATCCATAACTTCAACAAGAAGGCGATGAGACATTGTATCAAGCTTGGGATAGATACAATGATCTGCTTTACAAGTGTCCCACTCATGACCTAGACAACCAACAAAAGGTCAATATTTTCTACAAAGGGATCAACGTTACGACGAGACAAATGCTTGACTATCAGGGAGCGATTCCTGGAATGACCCCTACTCTGGCCATTGAGGCCATTCAAAAAATGGCCGACCATTCTCAAAACTGGCACGAAGGGGGAAGCAACAGAGGAAGGGAAAACAACTTGGATGGCATTGAGGTCATTACTAATAAAATTTAAAACCTTGGTCGACATATGAAAAAGTGCAGGAAAATGTGCATGCTATTCGAGTAGGGTGCGACACATGTGGAGGGGGCCACTTAGCTAGAGATTTCCCTCTGGAGAACAGCAATCCCAAAATCAAAAATGTTAAGTAAGGAGAGGGAAGACCCTTCCAACGATATGATAACAGATTCTGCTATGGGAAATACTGAACTCCTTACGAAGAAAGAAAACCTTCACTTGAAGAATCGATAAATAAATAGTTGGAAGAGGATGTCAAGCGACAGGCCAATAGGGATAATTTATTCAAAAAATTTCAAGTGGAAACAAAAGCAAATCTCCTAGCTCGATACGAGACTTTAAAGAACACCGAGAGAAAACTTGGGATTTTGGCAAATGAAATTCATAAAGGCATCTTAAAAAATGACGATAGTGCCTGTAAAGCCATATTTTCCAATAACGGGAGACCTCTCTACACCCCTTTCAGGTACATGGAAGAAGAAGTTGCCTGTTTCTCCAATCAAGCAATAAGGGAGGATGAAAATACGAACTCTCAGAAAGTTGAGCAACATACTAACGATGAACATGGTGCGATCATGGAAAATGAAGTAAATTTAAATGCTAGATGCTCAATTGTTGTCCTCAATCGATCCTCTAAAGGAGAAAGACCTGAAGTTTCATTCTCCTTGCTTTATTAATAATTTACATAATATTAATGCCTTAGCCGACTTGGGAGCTAGCATAAGTATCATGCCATTTTCTATGTGCAAAAGACTAAATCTTGGGCCTATTAAACCCCTTTGCATGACCATTGAAATTCCGGATAGGACAATTAGCATACCTCGGGGTTTTTGAGAATGTGCTAATTAAGATTAATAATTTTACTCTTCCTGTCGATTTTGTAATTTTAAACATGGAAGAAGATCTCGAAATTCCAATAATCTTGGGTAGACCTCTTCTTGCTACAACGCGTGCAAAAATTAATGTTTTCAAAAAAGTCATAACCTTAAAAATCAACGATAGAAAGCTTACTCTTAACATGGATGATGTAGGAAAATTCCACCCTATCGAAACTGTTTGTGTTGTCAAAAAAGGGAAAAATAAAGTTGTTTCTAGCACCATCACATACGAGCACTGTACTACTAATAGTCGCAATGTGCAGGAAACTGAAGCTGAAAGACGCAACAGTGCCAGATTACACCGTAACTGCTCTACAAGGTTACGACGTAACAGTAATTCAGAATGGAAACTTGAACCTGAAAACGATTGGCCCGAAATTCAGAACGTGGATCTTAAGTACTTATCTAGAATGAAATACCATTGGTGCAAGGCTATTCATGTGGACAATGACAGATGGTACGACCTTTGGGCTTCGTGTAACCCCTATGATAACATTTGTGATGGTGCAGATGACAAGGAAAGGGTAAAAAACAATAACTACCTGTGGTCTTCAACTAATGATGGGAGTATTACATTCGATGCATGGGTGCAGATTGTTTATGGCGAGATAGACAATGACACTAAAAGAAGAATTTAGGCCGATCTCAGCCGTGTGTTCGCTGTGAAACCCCTAGTATTGATATAATTCATAAAACAACAAACAAGTCAATCTCAAATTATGGATTTGTTGATAATAGCAACACCAACAACAAGACAGTTCGGAAGCATTGGTGTGAGAAGGTAAGAACCATTGGTGAAGTATTTTGGGCTTCTTGCAACCCTTTTGACGATGACTATAATGGGGGGAGTAGCATAGCTAGAGTTGGGGATGACGAATTTTTGTGGACCTCAACCAATGACGATGAGACAACGGAGCTACCTTGTTTAGATAAGTTGAGATTTGACGATTGGGTTAAAATCAAGTATGGAAAAGTGGACGCTTCCACTTAGAACAAAAATTGGAAAGATTGCATGAGTGAAGAAAAACAATGTGAATAGATTCCTCACGATACTAGTCAGGTGACGAGTGCCTTGACGAATGAGGATAACAAAGATACATGGGGTAATGAAAAAGAAGAGTGTAAAAGTGTGCCTATTGAGGAAGTACTAAGTGCCGAGTTGTTTAATGGAACCGAGTCCAATGATGATGACATTGAGGAATTATGGACTACCTTGAACTACAAGGTCAAGACGGGTTCATCGACCCGGATGATGAGGCATCTGAACAACGGATGTGCAAACTTCTTGGTATCCGTACAAAAGGCCGCCACCAATTATAGTGAAAATTTTGAGATTACAAGGTACCACTTGGGGCCGGACGAAAGGTTTTCCAAGATTCGGAAGATTGAGACAAAGGAGTTTCTCCGCACCGCTACTAATGTTGCATGGGTCTGACATAACTTGATGAAAGATATGGAAGAAGTTGGCCAAGTTCGAAGGTCATCATAAAACCCCGTGGCTTTGAGTCTAACTTAAAGACTCGGTAATAAAGAAAAGTTCTCTTTCGGGAGATAACCCGAATTATCCTTTTTAATACTTTTATTTCATTTTTTGTTGGGTTTTGTGTTTTTAACGTTTTTTGCAGGAATTGGAGATTAATTAACAAGTGTCTAAAATGGGGACATGTTCTGTCCAACAGTTACGGCGTAACTCATCCTCATAGTTACGCCGTAACATATCCTCAGTAGCGATTCTCTCCAAGGCATAAAACATTACGGCGTAATCCCATTATGAGGTTACGCCATAGCTATTCTCCAGTATTCGAGAGTCAGGTTTTACCACAATTACGGCGTAACTCCTCTTTTGGGTTACTTCGTAATTCTCCTACAGTTCTAATTTTTCCTATATTAACGCAATAACCTTGTATTAGTTTTTAAATGAACTTTGTGCGTATGTTCCCTGTAATACCTCACGAGACTACACTCATCCACTTGGGACACCAAGTGGTTTAAAAGGCTTGTTGCATATGCTAAATGCAACCGTGATTCCTACAAAAGTGAGTTAGATTTCTTTTTGTTTTTCTTTTTCTTTTTAGAATTATGCTTGTTGGTTAGTGTGATTTCAGGGAATGAAGTTTGCTCATGGATGCTTAAGCGAAGGCACGATTCTCTTCGTGGGCCTTCTTTCTTTTTAAGAGCAAATTTCAGGGAAGTTCTCGCTCTAATTCTACTTTCTCATCATCTTTATTTAACGTTTAGTACAAAAGGGACTTTGTACATCTCAAGTGGGGGGACGGGAGTAGAATTATTACTTGAACTTAATTTCCCTCGTTTTTCTAGTTTATTTTGAAAAATTATGCCATTTTTAAAATTTGACATGTTTTTCTTAACCTAACTAGATTAGACCTTAGCCGAGCACATTATAACCCTTGATATTTTATGGTGATATTAGCCTTATCCGTTTCTAATTATTTACCCATATCCACCAAATTATGAGTGTGCCGGTAGCTTGTAAACTTTAAAACTTGGCCTTTGCATCATTTCGAGACCATAGACGAGGTATGTTGAGTTGGCTTAATGTATATGGAATAATCAGTTTGAGAAGGCAATATTTTAGGATTATCACCCAAATAGCCTATCCTTATGTGTCTATCTATTAGTCACCTCGACTTTTCGACCCCCATGTTAAACCCTTTTGTTGCACTCACCTTTAGTGCAAGATACCCCTAGATACACCCGTCTGAGCCATTCCTTTCATTTGGTTCACCTAATATATATTTTTTCTTTACACCCATTCGCCTTAGCCTACCGTGTAGTCTTAATTTGTGATCGGTAAGTCATTGTTTGCCTAAGTTCAAGGTTCAAGTAGAGAGGTTTGGAAATCACGCTTTCGTCAAAGACTTATATTTGAAAATCATTGAAGACCCCCCATATTCTCATTATATGTTCATCTTAAGTGGGGGGATGTTATGTTTAGTTATGAAAAAAAAATGATTCGAAAAATATATATATATAGTAGTTTATTGTTTATTGTAAAGTGCAATATTATAAGCACTATGATTGGAGCTCATCAAAGATTAAGCATCGAGGAGGCCACCTCAGCCACAATTGAAGAATTGAGTTGGTAATTATTGCGCCAACAGTTGAAGAACAGGTAATGTGCCCATCATGACGTCCGTTAATGGCACATCTACTTGATTAGATCATGATCCGATTTCTTCACCTTAAAGCTTGAAATTTGGATGAACGGTAGGCGGTGACAACTTGGTTATAGGTTAAGACTATTTGCTTTGTTACTTTTATTTTAAACCAATTATTTCCCATGTCTTATCCTACCCTTTAGTCATGAAGCATGTCTAGGTGATGAAGCGAGCAATCTTTGGTGTCTTGGCCATGGATTTGGTCATGTATCATTTATTTTGTCCACTTTGCCGTCACATGTTAGTAATGACATTACACCCTTAACCCATGTTGTGTCTACCCATATTGCCTTCAAGAATTATTTAGTCCTTAACTCTAGTGGTGGAGATTTGTGTAACCGCCAAGCTTATGATAGAATACATGTGATGACTATGCTTTGAGTGATCACCCCAAAATTGACACTTAGACTAGTTGAGAGAATTTGAGTGTTTTGTTCCCATTTCATGAGGTATTCAGCTTTTATTTATTCTAGCATAAGGGGTTTTTAAACTCATATCTTCCAGGTAATGGGGGATATCCTTTTAGAAAATTTTCTAATAAGGTCTACTTGAGGGCAAGTAGAGTTCAAGTGGGGGGGATATTTCATAACATCAAATAGTCCAGAATTTTAAGTGTCAATTTCCCCCGATAATGCTCGTATTTTATATCATTTGTATGGATTTACGCTTGTATTCTTTACATTTCACTTTAAGGTAAATTACGAGCATTGGATAGTATGCCAACTATGAAGAAGCTACGGCGTAACTCACTCTCTCACATTACGCCGTAGCTAGTGCGTTGACTCAGAAGACCAACTTTACATCAATTACGGCGTAACTCCCAACTAAGGTTATGTCGTAATCAACTAGGTCAAGAAATTTTTTTCGCCTCCATCAACTATGCCATAACTCCTCACAAGGATTATGCCGTAGTCCTTGTAAAAGTTACCTGTATTGAAAATACGGCGTAACCTTTCCCAAGTGTTACGTCGTAACCTTCTTAACGAGAGCATTATTTGAGGAATTATTGAAGTTACGACGTAACTCTCAACTCAAGTTACGCCATAACTAGATCGTGCCTATAAATACCAGCCCTAATTTCTGCATTTCACATCATTCACTCATAACTCAAAGGCAAAGAACGTGAAGAGGGGTCCAAAGGCAGATCATTCGGAGCATACGGAGCCATCTCCAAGGGAGAAATCACTCCATATCGATAAGCATTAGCGATTATTTTATATTTTACTTTCGATTCATGTCTTCCATTATGTTAAACATCGAATCCTTTGTTTCTTTTAATATGATCGGCTAAGCACCTTTGGTGCTACCTAGTTATGATTCCTTGAATGTTTTGTTTATGTTTTCATGCTTTCGTATAATTGTTTCTAGTGTATGCATGCACAGTTCATTGGTAGTTACCCTAGCTTCAGTAGTTTTGAAATGCGGTCGTATCTAGTTGCTTAGGAGAATTGACCAACTGACCCGAAGTAGTTAGGTAGAGTTGGAGAGGGTAAGAATTGACCAACTAGCGTCCCTTCCTCGCTTGTGCAAACTGACCAAATGATCACCAGTCGCCCGGATGAACTTAAGAAGTTAGGGATGAGTGTCTAAGATGCTAGCGCCCGAGCCCTCATTATTTTGAATCTTGCATGTAGGGTACTTAATGACTTTGCTTAGGTGACTAAAAACCACTCGACTATCAAGGGTAGAATCTTGACCTCGGGTAGGAGTCTTTGTTGATAGGTTAGGACGAACTGACCAAACGCTATCCTAGCGACTTAAACCCCTACTTGAATCAATTGGAAGTAGTAAAACATGAACATCACATGATAGGATGATTAATTAGGTTAGCAAACTTTCCCTCTATTGATCACAACTCTCTTTATTTTATGCATTTATTTCTTGTTTATTAGTTAATTAATCATTTCCACTATAAAACAGTTAAAACCAGTGACACCTAGACTTAATTAGAATCCGCTCACATAGCTCTAGGGATGACCTCGGTTTTACCGATTACTACACTATACACGACCAGGTACACTGCCCGTAAGTGCATAAGGTGAACCATAGGTAAACGAGAAACTATAAATATTAAAACCTGGTCAGAAATCCTGCATCAAACATACTCCTCAATGCGGTCCCATCCTTCTTCCGCACTGAGGTTGGAGATCTTTCTGTCGGTCGAGAAGTCAATCCCTTTTTTATCATCATGGGAGACATTATCGTAAAATATTTGGACAAGCAACCAAAGGTTGATACCATGGTGTGGGGCTTGTTGAATAAGATCTTTAAAACGAGTCCAAGAGTTAAAGACATATTCTCCATCTTTTTTACGGAAGCGAAGGATTTCGCTCCTGATGGCCGCAGTCCTTCTTGGAGGAAAGATAGTATCCACAATTTTCAAGAATTGTTTGTCGAGCCATTCCTTGGAAGTGAGTTTTTCCCAAGTCAAGATAGACCTTGGAGGCAGTTTGTCGAGCCATTCCTTGAAGAGAGAATGGGAAAATCCAGAGTCTAGATGTCTCCCGAGATGCCCATTAGCATAGATAGTATCCACAATTTTCAAGAATTGTTTGATGTGGTGAATTGGGTTTTCACCGCGAGATCCATGAAATTGACATGCATTCGGATAAGCCAAATGTCGGTAGGATGCAACATTTCATTGATTTGTTCGGAAGGGTAGACGATGGCGCCATTAAATCCAGATGAGGTTGGAGAAGAATAATATTTGAGGATTTTGGCCTTAGGCTCGTTGATGTGTTCATTGACGGGAGTAGCGGAACTTCCTCGCTATGTAGGCTTAGATTATCCTCAATGACAGCTTCATGAGGATTGGGGGAATGTGTGGGCTCTTCATCACTCATGGCTTCATCAAAATTGATGGTGGTGCCTTGTGGTTATAACTCAAGGAGGGCTCTTTTTCATTTATACAATTCTCTATCGGGTTCGAAAAGGGCTCAAGAAGGGTTTTGGTGGAACTACGGGTCCTAAGTTGTCGAAGGGTGTTGGTGGGAGGAAATGGTGGGTCGTTGTTTGGTGGATTATCACCTTCCATGATGATAAGTGACAAGGTTACGAACAAAAACACAAAGAAGGGGATAGACTACAAGAAAGCTAATGAAAAATAGAAAAAATCTTACTTGATAGGAATCAAGCAAGGGAACCTAAACGAGATAGAAGTCTAACTAGATATTCTATTCCCTGGCAGCGACGCCAAAAACTTGATGCGTTAGCATTCGGGGTCGAGAAAACCTCTTTTTCTACAAGCAAGTTTTTCAACCCTCTAGGCAGTGAACCTAATCGTTGTAGTGTAGTATGGGGTAAGCCTCGGGGATTGATTTTGTTCTCTAGGGGTATAGAAATGCTAGAAAGAGATTTATGATGAGAAGGTGGGGTTGAGGATGATTCTTTTTATTTTTATTTTTTTTGTTTTTTATAAAGCAAGGGTAAAATCTCGGGGTATATGATTGGGGGGTGGTACTTCTACCGATTTCAATACTTCTACTAATTATCTAGTTATCTAATTACTACAGATAGTTTATGCTTAATTGAGGTGTGCTCATATGATGGTTAAAGATATGTTCACTTAGATACTATTACACCCTAGTTCTTTTATTGGTCGGTTGAATTGTCACGTCCTTTATCTTAACGTGTTGTATTCCTATTAGTCATAGGAGGTACGTATTCCCTAGTTCTATGAATGTATCTCTCCTATAGAATATACGGGATCGGCAAGTATAATACTATCTTCCCCAATTATCCTATTGTCCTAAAGTACACTCATGCAATAAACACAACGATAGCCTAGTTGAACTCCTACGGCTTTTATTAATTAAGACAAGAGACAACCTAACAACAATCAACAACTAGGTTTCATAGATCTAAGAAAACACACAAGTAATTTAGCTAGACATGTTAGACAAGCAAGCATACACACAATCAATTGAACATGGGGTAGATATAATGATAAACTGGAATAACAAACTTATCTTGATGTGTAAAATAGGGTATGGGACCCTAGAATGTTGTCCAAGTTAGACTACAACTGAGTTAGAGTTTGCTCTCCAAAATTCTACCTCCTAAAATACAAAAAAATCAAATTCTATATATAGATTTACAATCGCGATGGCGTCGCCTTTTGCTAGCGACGCCGTCAGGTCGCCGTCATTAGGGTTTCGTCTGGGCTAAGTCATCGTTGGGACGACGTCACTTGAGAAGTGTGACGCCGTCAGTCTTCATACAGGACGTCGTCTGAATCTTGGATCTTGGGTGTCTGGTGTGAAAAGTGTGAGTGACGCCTTCCAGAAGTTAGGCGTGACGACGTCAGGCTTTAGGACCAAAAATTCCGCTGAGCCGTCGCGTGCACTTTTTGATCAAGTCTTCATAGAGGGACGGCGTCGCCCTTTGGATGGGACACCGTCAGGTGTGCTGAACAGTCTTGGATTGTCTTCAATGATGACTTTGCCATTTTCTTTATGTTTTTGCTCCTTTTCATCCATATATGCTTCATCCCAGCATTTTGCTTCCAAATGACCTAAAAAGTGAAAAGGAACGATTTTAAGCAGTAACGAATATAAAATATGTCGAATTAGGGCTTAAATGACCCCTTAAAAGCGTACGTTTTAAATCCTTATTACTCCCAGACACCAGTCTTTGTCCACTTATGAGAAGGAGTTTTTTGCAGTTTTGATGGCATTAGAAAAGTGGAGAGGGTATCTTTTAGACAGACATTTTAAGATCAAAACAGATCATTTCAGTGTCAAATATCTGTTGGATCAGAGATTAACTACTCCTTTTCAAGCTAAATGGCTGCCTAAGCTTTTTGGATATAACTATGAAATCTCTTATAAGAAAGGAAGTGAAAATGTGGTAGCAGATGCCTTGTCCAGAGTTAATTGTAGTTCTGAGCTAAACTCTTTGGTACTATCTACTATCACTAGTGATTTGTTGCAGCAAGTTAAAACCATTTATGCACAAGATAGTGTGGCACAAGAGAAGATCAATTAGTTAATAGATGGGACTTCTGTTAGTGACAAGTACACATGGGTAGGTGGTGTTTTAAAGAGGAAGGGAAAGATGGTTGTGGGGAGTGATGAGTTGTTGAGAACCACTGGCATCAAACATTTCCATGTTGATGCAGTGGGTGGACACTTAGGAACAAATATTACAAGCCAAAATATTGGAGCATTATTCTATTGGAAGAGAATGCACAAAGGGGTCAAAAATTCATTAGAGAATGCGATGTTTACCAAAGACAGAAACCTGATTTAGCTGCATATCCAGGTTACTTACTGCCTTTACCAATCCCTGAAAAGGTGTGGATTGAAATCTCTATGGACTTTATTGTTGGGTTGCCAAAGTCACAAGGTAAATCAGTGATATTTGTGGTGGTAGACATGTTCAGAAAATATGCACATTTTATGGATCTCATTCATCCATACACTACAAGTTTTGTGGCTCAAGTGTTCTTGAATTCTGTTTGCGGACTTCATGGTCTCCCAAATTCCATTGTAAGTGATAGGGATAAAGTGTTTCTAAGTAATTTTGGCAATCCCCTTTCAAGTTGCTCATAGTGGAATTAAAGATGTCCACAACCTACCATCCCAAACTTATGGGCAGACTGAAGTGGTGAACAAGTGTTTAGAATGCTTTTTAAGGTGCATGACAAGAGAAAAGCCAAATGAGTAGGTTCAAATGTCCTAAACTAGTCATCTTTATATTAGTCCACCATTTGATTGGTCAACCATAAAAGTCAAACTAATCTAGGACCAAAGACAATTAAAATCCATGGGAGTATAGAATTATATCCCGGTCGTTAAGTCCCAACGAGGTGAACACCGTAGAACCATTGTGTGCTAAAATGATATTGAATATACAAAAAAAAGAATCGATTGACTAACACTAGGAATGTGAATAGTAATAGCTCGTCACAAATATGTCGTTAAAACGTGCAATCGTGAACCTAAAACGTAAAGATATTATTGGAAAATAAGTTTTACACTATTAAATTAATTAATATAAATTAAAATGAATTAAATGTATTTAATAATGAATTAAATAATAAGAAAATCTAAAATTATCTTAAATAAATAAAATAAAGAATCAAAAATCAATATGTACTGAATATGAACAAGTTTAATGAAACAAAACTTACAAACCTAAAAATAAGCAAATTGTGGGCTTATGAGTCCAACAGCTTAAGCTTTTGGCTTCATAGTGGAGTTTAAGCTTGAAATAAGCTTGAAAAAGCTATAAACAGAAACAAAAGATAAAATAAGATAAACACAAGTCCAATGGATAAATATAAACAATAAAATGGATTGTAGTAGTGTGAGCTTAAGGTTTAGAGCTTAAGCTTTTTGAGCTTAACTTGATGGAGTGAAGGCTTGAATAAGCTCGTATAAGCTCCACACAGAAATAAAAGGAAAAGTAATATAAGTACAAGTGATATGAACAAGTATAAACAAGCATGTGTACTGGATTTCATCAAATAAGCTTGTAATAAGCTAATAAGCAATTCAATGAGAATCCGAATCATCGTTGAACCATTGCAAGGTACTGCTGATAAGTATAAGCTACTTGCAGCCCTAGTAAATAGGCTACAATGGGAAAATTAAGCATAGGATCTTAAAGTTGGGCAGATAAGCTCCAAAGGAACTAAATCTCACAAGCTTATGATCACTAAGGACCTTTTAGAGTCATGGTAATGGTGTAAGTTCACCGAGTTCTCGATGAACCTGCTGAGAATGGGCAAACAACAAGCTCTAAATTAACTTATCAAATGAGCTTATGAGAGCTCAACAAACACCTGAAACACCGAGTATGATTGGTTAGCCTCACATGAAGCCAAAGATCACAAGCTCAAGTTCAATGAGGACTTTCCATAAGCTTAAGAGAATCACTCAACCTCCACCGTTGCTTCAAGGAAGGAGTTTAGTTGGAACAAAATAAGGGTGAAAAGCTATCTAATTAGCTACAAATGTAAAAGCAAGCATAAACATAACAAATAAGCCACACAGAAACACAAAGCGGTCAAGTGCACAAGTTAGGCTAAGTCATAAAGCTTCTACAAGCTTATGAACTTAATACCTAAACTTGTGCATGTGGCAAAACAAACTATAAAAAGCTATAAAATAAGCGGTTAAACATGGAAAACAAAAATAAACAAAATGCAATAAACAAGATTAGCAACAAAGCTACAATATCCTAAAAGCACAGATTATGAAATTAAATGGCAAAGACACGGAAAATAAACAATCAAATCAAAAGCAGGAAAACTAAAATTTGAATTTTACTTAAAACACATAAGTTGACTAATATGAATTAAGAACTTAAACCACTTGATTAATTAAGTTATAATAAGCTATAAGAACAGAAAGAAACAAAGATAAACAAGATTTAAACAAGTATGCAAGATTCTAGGATCTAACAACCTCACAAAGGCTCATAATGAGATTGTCAGTGTCAAATTGACTTTCTACCATGCTACACCCTTTGGTTAGTATTTCACCGAGTTACTTAGGCCATATAGAGTACATCAAGCAAGAGCAACCACAAACACAAATTTCAAACACGCTTTCATTATCAAATCCAAACAACCTTTAAATGGACTGCTTTGAGGTTTTTCAAAGCATAAGACTATGTAAACCAATTTCATCAAATCCGGGGTCACAATGTGTCAAATCGCACCCTTTTAAGCATAAACAAGTAGTCACAAATGTTCAAACCTAGGATTGTCAAAACTAGCATATTGACAAATCCAAATGCCAAATCAAACCACAATCAAATCCAAAACATAACAACCTAAGATTACGCTATAATAACACTAAATAACAACAAAGAAACAAGAAAACATAAGAATTAAAGCATGAAAAGGATCAAACAAAGAAATTTCAAAATATGATAAAAGGGCTTACAAGTGAATCCTCATTGAAAACTCGAGAACCATGGCCACGTAACACATCCTAAGGCTTTCCACAAAGCTTCTAAACCAAAGGCAATCCACAATTAACCTTGCTCCATGCAGCCACCAAGATCACTTTATGATTTTTGGATTTTCATTGTTTTTCTTGATTTTTAGTGTTTTCCAATTTTAAAGACTAAACTTGTTTTAAGGTTTCTAAAAGCTTTAAAACTTTTGTCGAGCTTATGTGAGCTTAAAGAGTCCATTAAACAACTTCATAACATGAAATTGAAATGACATGAAAATTAAAGGTAATTACAAAAACTTGAAACCGAAATGATACTTGAAATTGAACTCAAAATAAAGTTTCATTACACTAATTTGATGAAAATACAACATTGAAAGCAATAAAATGACTTGAAATTAAAGAAAGCAAAGAAACTAAATTAACTATGTGACCTAGGCTAATCCAAAGGTATTTAATCTAAAGAAAGCATTTAAATTTTATACTACACGACCAATGGCTAGCCCAAAAGTAACTTCTTCTTGCCTCTCCTCCGGTATTTATAGTCATTTGAGTTCCCACCATCTTCCTCGTAAAATCCCACTTTAATTTTTGACCATTGATCGAGCGGTAGATGATCCTAGCCTTTGAATTCACTTTTACGCCAAAAGTAATACTAGTAGATTGAGGCGCTTCGCAACAATTAATGCTTCTTGTTCACTTGTAGAGGTGCAGGGACATGTTTGGTGGGTTTAGAGGTCAAGTGGTAGAGTTGATAGCAAAAAGTGGTATGTGAGGTGAGGTGAAGTGTTTGTGGTGAGAATGCATTTATTGATTGTGGGTGGTATAGGTGAAAGGATGGTGGAGAAAAGGTGGTAGCAGTGGCAAAACCGTGAAAGGTGGAGGAGTGGTTTTGACCAGATATTATTTAGGACCAGATATTTTAGTGGAAGTATCTCACAAACGTATGCCTTCAAAGAAACCATCAACAAGATTATATCTTCTAGAAACCATTGATTCAAATAGAATCACAATAGGATTCAAAGAAACCATCATTATCGCTATAATCAAACTGCTTCAACTCTTTTGTACCGATTCACATAAAACACATTTTCATGATATTTGTAACATTTATAAAGTCATTTGTGTGTTTTTGCTGTTTTATGGGTTTAAACAATATAGAATATATGTGTATTTACACATATCAAATCCCCATTACTAAACTATTGCTAGTCCCTAGCAATATTTATGAAGTTTTAATGGATTTTAAAGAACTCTTTACCAAAAGCCATCACTGGAGTAGCCAATTGTTTCGCTTCAAGTAAGAACCTTGGTACAACGATAACCAAATGATTTTGAGCAAATCATAAGTCAGAACGGTTTTGATTTGTCTTTACCGTAAACCGTTTGCTACGGACTAGCCAACTCTTAGATAAATTATCAATATTATCTTTGGTGAGTCGATTACAATTATGGTTTTCCAAGCGCCTTTACCACAAGCCATAAACTTATGGGCTAGCCAACTCTTCACTAATTAAAGATATGGTGAGTAACACCATACAATTTTGGGCAAATTGCAAGCCATAAACGGATTTGAGATATCTTTACCAAGAGCCGTTTGCTCTGGATTAGCCAATCCTTATGTGGGTTAGACATGGTGGATGATTACCATTTGTTGTGTTTAGTACATAGTACTTCCACTAAAAAAATTAAAATTTGGCCATTTTGGGGAAAAAGGGACTAAAAGGGTACATTTATGATCAAATTCGCGAATTTCCCCACACTTAGAAATGAATATTGTCCTCAATATTCAAAGTTCGTTATTATGCCGAATCCTTGAACGTAAAAAGATAACATTTCTAGCCAAGTGTAGAAACACAACAATTATTCTTTTTTTTTTTAATATTTACAATTTTCATTCATTTTTTAGATCTATATACAACATGTGGGGCATCTCCCCCACACTAGGGTGGTACACACGGGTGAAAACCCATGTTTAACTATTGTTTTTGATTACCGAGTCGCTAGCTTGACTCGACCCCGAATTAAATGGTTCATGGGGAAATGACTGGATGAGAAATTGGAGTGGGGTCACCACTCACAGAATTATGAATAGGAAGGTAAGGAGAATATTTTGGTTTTTGATTTTATAATATAAAATGTAAAAGTGAAAATGTTTTTGTAAAATCTTTATATATATAGAAACAAAAGAAAAAATATTTTGTGTTTTATATTGTTTTGGAAATCAAATATGATATTATGTATAATATAAATACAAGGGATAGATATTTCAACAAAACACAAGTACGTTACGCAGCACACCTCCCCGGCAGCGGCGCCAAAATTTGATTCGTCCTAAACTAGTCATCTTTATATTAGTCCACCATTTGATTGGTCAACCATAAAAGTCAAACTAATCTAGGACCAAAGACAATTAAAATCCATGGGAGTATAGAATTATATCCCCGGGTCGTTAAGTCCCAACGAGGTGTGAACACTGTAGAACGACTGTGTGTGCTAAAATGATATTGAATATACAAAAAACAGTAATCTGATTGACTAACACTAGGAATGTGAATAGTAATAGCTCTGTCACGCCTATGTCGTTAAAAACGCGCAATCGTGAACCTAAAACGTAAAAGATATTATTGGAAAATAAGTTTTACACTATTAAATTAATTAATATAAATTAAAATGAATTAAATGTATTTAATAATGAATTAAATAATAAGAAAATCTAAAATTATCTTAAATAAATAAAATAAAGAATCGAAAATCAATATGTACTTAATATGAACAAGTTTAATGAAAACAAAACTTACAAACCTAAAATAAGCAAATTGTGGGCTTATGAGTCCAACAGCTTAAGCTTTTGGCTTCATAGTGGAGTTTAAGCTTGAAATAAGCATGGAAAAGCTATAAACAGAAACAAAAGATAAAATAAGATAAACACAAGTCCAATGGATAAATATAAACAATAAAATGGATCGTGGTAGTGTGAGCTTAAGGTTTAGACAGCTTAAGCTTTTGAGCTTAACTTGATGGATGAAGGCTTGAATAAGCCGGTATAAGCTCCACACAGAAATAAAAGGAAAAGTAATATAAGTACAAGTGATATGAACAAGTATAAACAAGCATGTGTCTTGGATTTCATCAAATAAGCTTGTAATAAGTTAATAAGCAATTCAAAGAATCCGAATCTTCTTGAACCATTGCAAGGTATCACGATAAGTATAAGCTACTTGCACCCTAGTAAATAGGCTACAATGGGAAAATTAAGCATAGGATCTTAAAGTTGGGCGAGATAAGCTCCAAAGGAACTAAATCTCACAAGCTTATGATCACTAAGGAGCTTTTAGAGTCATTGGTAATGGTGTAAGTTCACCGAGTTCTCGATGAACCGCTGAGAACGGGCAAACAACAAGCTCTAAATTAACTTATCAAATGAGCTTATGAGAGCTCAACAAACACCTGAAACACCGAGTATGATTGGTTAGCCTCACATGAAGCCAAAGATCACAAGCTCAAGTTCAATGAGGAACTTTCCATAAGCTTAAGAGAATCACTCAACCTCCACTGTTGCTTCAAAGGAAGGAGTTTAGTTGGAACAAAATAAGGGTGAAAAAGCTATCTAATTAGCTACAAATGTAAAAGCAAGCATAAACATAACAAATAAGCCACACAGCAACACAAGTAGTCAAGTGCACAAGCTAGGGCTAAGTCATAAAGCTTCTACAAGCTTATGAACTTAATAACTAAACTTAAGCTGTGGCAAAACAAACTATAAAAAGCTATAAAATAAGCGCTTAAACATGGAAAACAAAAATAAACAAAAATGCAATAAACAAGATTAGCAACAAAGCTACAATATCCTAAAAGCACAGATTATGAAATTAAATGGCAAAGACACAGGAAAAATAAACAAGCAAATCAAAAACAGGAAAACTAAAAATTTGACTTTTACTTAAAACACATAAGTTGACTAATATGAATTAAGAACTTAAACTACTGATTAATTAAGTTATAATAAGCTATAAGAACAGGAAAGAAACAAAGATAAACAAGATTTAAACAAGTATGCAAGATTCTAGGATCTAACAACCTCACAAAGGCTCATAATGAGATTGTCAGTGTCAAATTGACTTTCTACCATGCTACACCCTTTGGTTAGTATTTCACCGAGTTACTTAGGCCATATAGAGAGTACATCAAACAAGAGCAACCACAAACACTTATCAAATCCAAACAACCTTTAAATGGACTGCTTTGAGGTTTTTCAAATCATAAGACTATGTAAACCAATTTCATCAAATCCAGGGTCACAATGTGTCAAATCGCACCCTTTATAAACAAGTAGTCACAAATGTTCAAACCTAGGATTGTCAAAACTAGCATATTGACAAATGCCAAATCAAACCACAATCAAATCCAAAACATAACAACCTAAGATTACGCTTATAATAACACTAAATAACAACAAAGAAACAAGAAAACATAAGAATTAAAGCATGAAAAGGATGAAACGACAAATTGCAAAATATGATAAAAGGGCTTACAAGTGAATCCTCAATAAAACCGAGAACCATGGCCACGAACACATCCTAAGGCTTTCCACAAAGCTTCTAAACCAAAGGCAATCCACAATTAACCTTGCTCCATGCGGTTTCACCAAGATCACTTTATGATTTTTGGATTTTCATTGTTTTTCTTGATTTTTAGTGTTTTCCAATTTTAAAGACTAAACTTGTTTTAAGGTTTCTAAAAGCTTTAAAACTTTTGTCGAGCTTATTGAGCTTAAAGAGTCCATTAAACAACTTCATAACATGAAATTGAAATGACATGAAAATTAAAGGTAATTAAGCAAAACTTGAACTGATACTTGAAATTGAACCGAAAATAAAGTTTCATTACACTAATTTGATGAAAATACAACATTGAAAGCAATAAAATGTCTTGAAATTAAAGAAAGAAGTAAACTAAATTAACTACGTGACCTAGGCTAATCCAAAGGTATTTAATCTAAAGAAAGAATTTAAATTTTATACTACACGACCAATGGCTAGCCTAAAAGTAACTTCTTCTCTTGCCTCCTCCTCCGGTATTTATAGTCATTTGAGTTCCCACCATCTTCCTCAGAAAATCCCACTTTAATTTTTGAGATTGTGATCGAGAGGTAGATATTTAATGCTTCTTGTTCACTCAGTTGGCATGAAAGGATGGTGGAGAAAAGTATTTGAAATTACAACCTCGTATGCCTTCAAGCAGAAACCATCAACAGCAAGTAACCATTTGAGAAACATGAGCAACAACATAAAAGTGTTGTGAAGTGGTGGATAAGACACTACAAGTATCGCAAAGTATTATAGCCCATTATTAATTGTGGCTAAGGTTGGTTCAATGGCTTATAAGTTGGAATTACTTTGTACTAGTCAAATCCATCCAGTGTTTCATGTGTCACAACTCAAGCTTTGCAGAGGAAGCACCAACAAAATGGGAATTCTACCACATTATGGAGTTGATGGTCTGTTGTCTATTAAACCTGAGGCTATTATGGACAGAAGAATAGCCAAGCTTAAAACAAGCCTGTTGTATATGTGCTAGTCAAATGAGCAAATCACATTGATAAAGATGTCAAATGGGAGATTTATGATGATTTGATACAGAGATTTCTAGAATTCCAGATGGATTCTTAAGGTCAATAATGTTCTTAAGGTGATTGAATTGTCATAAAGTGAAGTCAAACGGGTCAAATTAGCTAAAGTTGTCAAATCTTGGTGTTGGGAATTCTACTAAGTATGAATTATGCTGAGATTATTTTCAAGATTCTATTTGAAGAGTTATGGAATCATGAATACTTAATTGCTAAAGTAATGAAACCGTAGATGGTTTCTGCGGAGATAGATATTCAGCGTATTCTATAGTTAGTTAGGATATGCATGACCTTTATTAGGAAGTTATAATGTATATCTTATTTAGTTTTATGTTTATACGCTTCTTGGGAACGGGTTAGGGTTCCTTGTATATAAAAGGAACACAATAGTATGAGTTATGTACGAGTTGAAAACAAAGTTTTAGTATTATTAAAAGATCCATAGAGGATCAAAGTGTTCTTAGTTATTTGTGTTTGTTCTTGTGTTTAATTTCCGCTTGAATACAAGTTATAGAGATTGTCTTATAGTGTGTTTGTGATTACATAAGCATTACTATCAATCTACGAGTGCTCTAAGATCTATCAAGACACTTAACCTGAGATATCTGGAAGATAAGCCCAATGTTCAAGGTCAAGGTCATGTTTGGTCCTTTGACTTGGACTACTTAACATATTACTTGGGTTATACTAGACATGTTGCTAACCAATCTGCAGGTACACAAGAGTCTCCCACTAACCATGCATGCACCTTGAATGTTGACTCAAAGAGTGAGTCTGATCATGATGAGCAACCAATTCTTGTACCTTCCTTCTCCCCTACCCATTTTGAAGGTGATCATTCTAAAGTGATTTCTGATAAGGATGAAGACGAGTCACACTATGCAGAGGACCTTGCTAGACTCCAGAAGCAAGAGCATGCAGCCAAACTTGAAGCTGAGAGGCTTGGTGGGGAGTTTACAAAAGACACATTCAGTGGAAACCTTGTTTCTCCTGACAGTTCTCATGTTTCTCCTGACATCATCAAATCTGGCCGACAAGTCAAGTGCATCTACTCAAACTCCAACTAGTGTGTCCATGACTTTGAAGAACCATATACACGATTTCCAAGTCCTTTAGATCTTGGTAATCATCAATCCAAAGATGGCATCTTCACCTCACCTTCCTATGACAGTGATTTTGAACCAACCATGAACAATCTTGACACCACAATTGATATCAACCCCTCTGCTACAAAAAGGATCAACAGTGCTCATCCTCAATCAAATATTATTGGTGATCCTAAAGCACCTGTTCGAACTAGAGGTGTTGTGACAAGTTCCAAGTGTGGTCAAATTGCTTTTCTTTCATATGTCTCAAATCGAAAGGGACAATCACACGACTTTAAGCGTTGTCTGCTTGCTTGCTTCCTTTCTCAAGTGGAACCAACCAAGGTTACTCAAACTCTTGAAGATTCAAGTTGGCTTGAAGCAATGCAGGATGAGATGCAACAATTCAAGAATCGGAGGTTTGGATTTTGGTACCACTACGATGGAAAGTTTGCAATTGGGACAAAATGGATCTTGAAGAATAAAAGAGATGCAAGGGGTATAGTGGTTAAAAACAAAGCAAGATTAGTAGCTCAGGGGTTCAGGAAAGAGAAAGGGATCGATAATGATGAGGTTTTTGCACCTGTAGCTAGAGTTGAGGCCATTAGAATATTCTTGGCCTATGCATCCTATATGGTATTCATGGTTTATCAAATGGATGTGAAAGGTGCTTTTCTGTATGGTGAGATAGAAAAAGAGGTATATGTCACTCAACCCAAAGGCTTTGAAGACCCAGATCATCCACAAAGATGTTTACAAGGTTGTGAAAGCTCTATGGACTTCATCAGCACCAAGAGCATGGTATGCTAGGCTATCGGCATTCTGTTGAAGCATGGTTACGAAGAGGTGCCATTGACAAAACACTTTTCCTAAAGAAAATAACGAGACATCATTCTTGTGCAAGTTTATGGATGACATTATCTTTGGCTCCACTAAAGAAGCTTAGTGCGGGAGTTTGATGAGTTAATGAAGGGAGAGTTTTAGATGAGTGATATGGGGGAGCTTACTTTCTTTTTGGGTTTACAAGTTCAGCATAAACATGATGGTATTTTTATCAGTCAGGATAAATATGTGAGAGACATCTTGATGAAGTTTGGTATGGAAAATGTCAGAACTGCCACTACACCTTATGAAGCTCCCAACCCAAAGAACAATATTGAACCAGATCCAGCTGTAAATGTTCATTTATACAGATCTATGATTGGTTCCTTAATGTATTTAACAGCTTCCAGGCCTGATATTACCTTTGCTGTGAGTGCTTGTTCTAGACATCAGGTCACTCCACTTACTTCCAATTTGAATGCAATCAAAAAGATCTTTAAGTATCTGAAAGGTCAACCTAAGTTAGGTCTTTGGAACCCAAAAGAGTCTCCTTTTGTATTGGAAGCATATAGTGACAGTGATTATGCTGGTGCAAATCTGGATAGAAGATCCACAACTAGAGGTTGCCAATTTCTTGGTAGAAGATTGATTTCTTGGCAATGCAAGAAACAAACTATTATTGCTACCTCTACTCATCAAGCGTAGTATGTTGTCATTGCAAATTGTTGTGGTCGGTACTATGGATCTAAAATCGCTTGTTGGATTATGGGTTTAATTTTATGAACACCACAATCTATATTGATAATCAAAGTACCATATGCATTGTTAAAAATCCAGTTTTTCATAATAGAACTAAGCATATTGAGATCAGGCACCACTTTATAAGAGATGCTTTTGAAAAAAATTTGATAAAGGTGGTTAAGATTCACACAGATGAGAATGTGGCAGATTTTTTGACTAAAGCTTTTGATGGACCCAGGTTTCAACACCTTGTTGTCCATATTGGGATGCTTAACCCTTGACTGCAAAGTTTAAGGGGAGGCATAGGCCTCAGGGGAGGCATATGCCTCAGGGGAGGATTTTAGTTGTATATTTTGTAAACTTTGTAGATATTTGGTTATCTTTTTGTTTGCTAACATTACTAACCTGCTAATGTTCTTTGAGTTTTATTTGTATTTGGTTTGTGTGTTTTCTCTGTGTCAGCTTTGCAGAATGCATCTATAAGTTGAAGTTCACCAAGTTTGGTTAATTGGAATATGGTCAAGTAAGCTTAAAGCTTCTTTCTACTGAAGAAAAGTACTGAAGTGATCTAATTGTTTCTACTGAAGAGATGTACTGAAGTTAAATTGTTCATTCATTCAAGAAACAGTTTATAGCTTACAGCTTACAGCTTACAATCAACTTCAAATGAAAATACAAGACCATTTCTATACAAGATCTACCAAACCTATACTAGTTCCTATAGTCTATTACAAAAGCTGGTGGATATGCATGACCAGTACGACGAAGAAGCTGAAGCTGAAGATGAAAATAGAAAGGATGGATTGATGAAAACGACGATGAAGATGCTCAAGAACCTAGTTTTATATCTTTGGCTCTTGGCATGGTAGATGGATTTGTGATACAAAAAATCTTCGGTTGTTCCATCTACTCGTTCCACCATAAAGCATCACTCCATCTTCCCTTTTCCCTTTCCCGCCACCTCAGCTATCTTGCCCTTTCCCTTGCTTCCATGGCATGAAGCACCAGTTTCTGGAGCAGGAAGTGCAATCACCAAGGCACTTGGCTCTAGACGATTTGAGGAGTCATCGGAATCACTAGAATACTCACTTGGATCCACTACACTATCATCTTCAGAAGTAGGGAGAAAGGGGGATTTCAAAGGTCGAGGTTCATCTTGATAAGGATATCAAAATAACAGGCTTGAATCATCACTGGCTAATGATGATGATGATGTTGATGATGGAGAGGAGGATGGATCAATGACTTCTGGTTTGATAGACATTGTTATTGTTGATGATTGGGAGTTTTTTGGAGAAATTAGGGTTTGTGAAGATAATTGGGGGTTATTGATGTGTGTTAAGTGTGCATTGGGATTATTTTATAGGTGGATTCAAGGTTTTATGACAATTAATGCGAGTTGGGTGTCACAGTAACACTCAAGATATTTATGAAGATACTAAGTCGCTTGATTTGTTTCTTCCGATTGACCTTCTTGATGATTGACCATCGTTTTCCGACGTGTTAATTTTGAATTGGGGTTATTTTACACGTAAGATATGGTCAACGATTTGTTACGATACTTTTGACTATAATTGGGTAACTTCAAATAATAACCATCTTCGCATATCTTCGCCAAAATTAACTGATTCCCACTTCACTCGAGTTAAACACACTTCCAGTTGCGTGAATCATAACCCATAATCACAATTTCTCATATGGAGCTTCAATTTAAGAAAGATCATAACAAAGTTGCTTTTCTGGGAAAAGCAAAGGGTCCTGAATTATATGAACCAATTGTGGAGTTCTTGAAGCGATCCAAGATTCATTATGCTTTAACGCACTCTCCAAATGTGATTTATGGATCATTGGTTGAACAATTTTGGGCTTCTACTAGAAAACGGAGTGACACAGAGATAGAAGCGACGATTGATGGAACAGAGTATGTTGTGACTGAGGGTTTGATAAGGAGACAACTCCGTTTGGAGGATGAAGATGGGGTTTATCATTCTAATTCTGTAGAGATATTTGTTGGGCTAAGGGTTGTAGGTTATCAGAGTACTAGAACCGATATGGGGCACAAAACAAGCTTTGCTCCATGTGGAGATTTTGGTACACACTTTACTTCAAAGCATTAGTAATAAGTCGGTGGATGGGACCAATTTTCTACTCAATTAGGTTGTGGGATTGTATGTCTTTCACGGTGGTTTAATTTATAATTTTTAAGTATATTTTGATAACATGGTTGAAAATGTTCAAAAGAAAAAGCATAAGTTTCTTATGTATCCTGTGTTTTTGCAAATAGTTTTAGACATACAAACCCAAGATAGAGTATTTTTTCCCATTGGAGCTTTAAGTTCTAAAGTGTTTGCTTCAATGAAAACTAATTATGTTGGGACACATCATCATTTGCTAGCAGCTATGTTGCCTCAAGGCAATGAGGCTGCTGATGAGGGTAATGTTGTTGGTCCTCCACCTCTACCAATGTTGATGCCGATGGTAATCCATCGAGTTGCCTTGATGAGGGCCCTTCCATGAATCTTTGAAGCATCACATGTTTCTCGACCAACCAACACCTTCACCTTTACCCACACCCATAATAGTCCTGTAAGAGAGCCTTTTGTTGAAAGGTCTCCTATTTTTGAGCATGACAATATTTCTCCTAAAGGTTCAATGAAGCTCCCATTACCACCGAGCAATGCTGGGTGGAGCCGACGACCTATTACTCTTATATCTCGTACATGCTTTGCTCAACAGACTGCAAGAGGTTGCAGATCTTAAAAGGAGCTTCTTGAGACTAAATCTTCACTTGGTGGTGAGATTGTGGAGTTAAAGAAAGGTTCATGATTTAGAGGAACAACTTGGGCAAAATAGCAAAGGAGGCTTGTGGTTTCTTGATGAGGAGCAAGAGGATACTCATTTGGATTCACTTGACATCTTGGTCGATGTGGCTCAAAAGACTCATGCTTGTTATCCAGTCTGTTGATGAATCTTCAAAGAAAAGGATCATATTTTGTTTACTAGAAGAAAGAGAAGATAGTATTTGAGCAAGGATTCCACGAATCCTAAAAGCGCAAAGTGTGGACAATGTGGCAACCACTAATGAGAATGTTGATGCTTCAATGATGGATGTTGCTTCTAAGCTTGGTCAATCTTCATCTGTGCAAGTACAACCTACTTCTCTACCTTCAGCAGCTCATGAAGTGTTTGTTGCTGGAAGGAGTTTTAATGTTACTTCTGAAGACACTCCTCAACATCTTTCTGCTGATGCTTCCATGGGTGATTCTTCTGAAGTTCCTATTGTTGATACTCCTCATGATGATTCTGCTAAGGACCCTGCTGACAAAGGGATAGGAGTAATGATTGATGAAGAGCTTGGTTCAAATCTTGTGAGTGAACAGGAAAGGCAAGAACAAGCAAGAATGCTAGCTGAGTGTGTAGATATGAAGAAGAGTCATGCATTGGCTCAACAGCTTGAAGCTCAGTTTACTACAAATTTGCCTCCTGAGAGACAAAGAGAAATTGATGAATTATCTACGCAGATTACTGATGAGCAATGGGATGCATATACTCATCAAGTTGCATCAAATCCTACTCTTGCACAAAGTATCTTAGTCTTTGTTTTTGATAGTGACAACTTTCTTTGAACAAATGGTGGCTCTTGGGGAACAAAAGAAGCTAGCTGCAATGCAAAGAGGAAAGCCATTCTTTGCTAAAAGGCTCAAGCTAAGAGAGAGACCACAAACCTGCACTCGGAAGAAATTATATATGAGGAATGTGGTGTATAACCAAAGTATTGATATTTATCGATCGGTTTAACAAAGAAGCAAGTCCGGGCTTTAGATGATTCGACTTGCATCGTATGTATCATAGGATTATGAAGCATTATTACCACCTTCTAATTTGAAGAGGGTTCTTTGGTAGTGCGAGATGCTCCAAAGGCAAAGAGAACCAAGAAAGTTGAGATTGTGGATTCTTTTGATGATGTTACACCAAAGATGAGTTCTCCTGTTGTTACTTCCGAGGCATCTATCGAAGCTATACATTCAAATTGAAAGGGTTCATTCTCACGAACCTCATGTTGTTTCTTCCAAGAGTTACCTAGTGTTGCACCTGTTGATAAAGTAGGAGAAGTGTTGGGTAAGAAAATTTGAACAAGCATTGCTAAAGCTAAGAGAGCCGAGAGGTGCTTGAGAGAATGTATGAATTATGTGGTCTGTTCCAATTACTTCTACTTCTTCCATTCCTACTAAAGATGTCCCTGATGAATCTGAGAAGGTACCATCTTCTGTTTCTATGGAGATTTATATACCAGGTAGGAGGAAGAAAAGGATGTCTAAAAGAAGACACATTGCTCTAAGGAGATCAGTGAGATCAGATGGGACACACACCTCTAGGATTCATCAGTCTCTTAGGGTTAGTTCTTTGGATCTAAAATCTACTGATTCAAATTTCATTAAAGAAGGATCTGCTGATGCTTTTCTTGAAGGGTCTCATGATGTGTTGACTGCTTGGACTTTGACTGATGGACAGCTTAACACTATTTTTAGGCTGGATAATTCTTCTATGCAGTTTAACTTCTTGAAGGAAATATTTCATATGGTGGATAGGCAAGATTTGAATACTCTGTATGCCCTTGTCACTAAGCATTATGCTACTCATTCACCACAGGGTTCTGGTTTATACTTGTTGGGTGATCTTCAAGTTCTGTTTGACTCTTAATCTCCAGATGGTAAAGGGTATTCTATTTGGAAGAATTCACATAAGTGGAAGGTTGAGTCTTGGAGATTTTATCCTATGCCATGTGTGCATGTGGTGGAGACAAAGTGTGGGATGACTGTGTGTATGTTATCTGATAAGCTTTATCCTTTGTCTGTGCAATTGATGCAAAGTATGCTTAGAAAGAAGTTGGAAGTTCCTCCTGATCCAGTTGGGAATGATATGCTACATGCTGAATAATTGATTGGATTAATTAAGACTCAGCTTCGGCAACATCAAGCATCTTCTTGATATAGGTATCCTGTATTGTTTTGTATTATTTCTTTCATTTATTAGTTAAAAAAAAAAAAAAAAAAAAAAAAAAAAACTATGTATATTCCTTGTTTGTCTAACTTTTCTTGCGAGTTTGTTGTACATTGTTGATGGTTATCGACTCACCAATGTGCCTTGTGTACATCAAAGAGTTGGCTAGTCCAAAGGGTACAACTTTGGTAAAGACACATCAAATCATTGATAGTTGTAATGATTTGCTCAAAATTATAGGGTATGCAACTCATCCATGCTTAATTGTTGAGGATTGTATGGTCATCAATTCACCATGGTTTATTCCTTTTGGAATCCAAGAATTGGCTAGCCCACAAGTATATGGTTTGTGGTAAAGTCATTGAATACCATATTTGGTAATCAATTCACCAAGGGATTCTTTCACCTACGAATTGACTAGTCACGAGCAAACGCTACTGGTAAAGACATTTCAAATCCGTTTATGGTTGCCGATTTGCTAATAAATCGATGGTTATCGAGTGTACCATAGTTTTCGAACTTAAACATTTGGCTACTCCAGTAGTAATGGCTATTGGTAAAGAGACATCAAATCCATTATTTTCAATGATTCACCTCTCACAGGAGTTAACACACCGGACGTGATGAGAATAGTATGAAACTAATATGTTTTGATGTACATTTTGTCATTTGTTCTTTGCAAAGATCCGGAGTTTCAAAGTTTTATCATCATAGAGATGTACTTGTTTTGGTTCTTTGTTGTCGATGTTCGACTACAATCCTCTTATGTTGTTGTGTTAAAGATCTATCAAGAAACCGGAACTTAACCTAGTCAAATTCAGTTTAGGGAGGATTGTTGGGAATTTCGCTAAGTATGAATTATCTTTGAGATTATCTTGAAGATTCTCAATGAAGAGTTATGGAATCTGCAAGACTTAATTATCAAGTAATGAAACCGTAGATGGTTTCATGGAGATAGATATTCCGCGTATTCTATAGTTAGTTAGGATATGCATGAGCTTTATTAGGAAGTTATAATGTATATCTTATTTAGTTTTATGTTTATACGTTTCTTGGGAAACGGGTTAGGGTTCCTTGTGTATAAAAGGAACACAATAGTATGAGTTATGTACGAGTTGAAAAACAAAGTTTTAGTATTATTAAAAGATCCATAGAGGATCAAAGTGTTCTTAGTTATTTGTGTTTGTTTTTGTGTTTAATTTCCGCTGGAATACAAGTTATAGAGACTGTCTTATAGTGTGTTTGTGATTACATAAGCATTACTATCGATCTACGAGTGCTCTAAGATCTATCAAGATCTTTAGGTTCAATGCTTGGTTTTGGCGGGAAAAGCTGTTAGCAGCCAAACACCATATAAAGCAACTTTCCATTGTATTTGATATTCATTATGATTTTACAAATATATTTTCCTTCTCTCTTAATTGTAACAACTCGTTATAAACAACACATTATCAAATAATAAATCATTTTCAAGTCTTGATTCCTATATCTATAGATTTCTAATTCATTTGTGGCCTTTTGAACATTGTTCTTCATTTCTTAACCGATTTCTAGAACATAACGTTTCACAAATTGAATTTGAATTAAATACTAAATAAATTAAGTATAGTCCATGTTGGAATCACTCCTAAACCTTATTCAAGTGTTAGTGATTCATATGTAATAGTTAGCTTAATATGGCCTTTATGTTTGTTATTGCTTAGGCTTATGTAGAAGGCCCATAAGCTTAGGCCCAAGTCCAATAAGGAAAGGAAGGGACTAGGAGTGTTGCCTAGCTCCTCTCCTATAAATAGCATTGTAATACCCTCACTTGAGGGTTGGTTGTTCAATTCACTCTCTTTCACTTGCATACGCATAACCTTTCCCTATATTTCTATGCATAGTGTTTGTGTGTGTTGTTCAACCGATCTCTTCTCTTCTACTTCTTATATTGATGCTTGTGTTACTAATATGGTGACCAAACAGTGGTATCATTCACCAAATAGTTGGGTGAACATATTTGTTTTGAAGTTTTGGTTTTGGTCGACGCAGAAACGAGTTCCAACTTTATCACGCTTAAAAATTGATTTTTTACACTTTTTAATCCAAGATTCTTGTCCTTTCAACGTTTTTAGGTGTTAAACTATCTGTTTTTGGCAAAAAGTTTCAAACTTTACGCGTAGATCATCGTTTTTAAGCTAGTTTTGTACGTGGTTGTTGTTCTACGCATAACGTGTATTTTGAGCTTTGGATCATCAAGTTTCACACTTTTGTGTTATTTTGGTGATATTGAAGCTATTTCATCACAAAAATCTGGTTTGGAAACATCATTTGACAGAAATCACTTTTGGCTAATCTCTACGCGTAAGAGAAACCTTAATCTTAAGCGTAACTTGTCCTTGGTTTGATCTTCAGTTTCGTGGCTTACTCAGTGATTTTCTTGTGTGGATAAGCCTGAAAACACTTCGACTTTGGATATCTTTTGCACTGTGATAGTGTAAAAGATCATTTGGCAAAACCCTAAATTTACGATAAACTTAAGCTTACGCGTGAGAATTTTTACGCATAAGATTCATCTTACGCCTAAGCTTTGTCTTACGATAAGTTAATCCTACGCCTAAGTTTTCTCGCCTAACTTCTTGTTTACGCATAACTTTAGTGTTTTCTCCTTACTTACGCGTAAACTAATCCTACGCGTAACTATTGTCATTACGCCGTATCTTTGGTGTTTTACGCATAAGTGATACTTGGCTTTTCCGTGATTTCTACGCCTAAGGACTCTTCATCAACAACGGTTCATTCGACTACAAAGATCCATTTAACAACACAAGTTTTTAACATGTCACAACCACCATACTCTAACTATTTTCCCTACACTTATCATCAACAACAACAACAACAACAACAACAACTAAGTCCACAACATCAACAATTTAATCATTGTTAGGAATTAGAAATTCCAGGTATTAAAGAGTCGGTCACCTCAAGTATATGTAATCGTTAGAAAGCTCGTAGTCGTAGTTATTTTAAGTTAAGTAGTATTTAGTTAAGTAACACCGTGGAGGACTGACGGTCTTTACCCACTGTATGCCCGATCCACACCCGTTGTGTGGCGTTTTATGTAAGACTATAAATACTCTCTACCTCCCAAGGTAGAGTTGGAGCTCATAATAATATCTTTCACTTTCTCTCACTAAGTTCCCTAAACCTCTAACTTTCTCTCTAGAATTCCACTTATCGCCCACTTTGTGTTATGGTTTGATGTGTAAGTGAAAACCAATAACTTTCAATTGGTATCAAGAGCCATGGTTAGATCATATCTTGCACATCTTTGGATTTCTAGTGGTTTTAGGTGGTTTTGAGTTTGAAAAAGTTTAGTGGTTTGTGCATCATTTGGTTGATTTCTTGTGTTAAAGCTTGGATTTTGTTAGTACTTTTATGTTTAGAATCATCACAAGTGTTTAGGTTTTCATTTGGTAGCTTGAATCATCTTGGTTGGGTTGTTTTGGATTGAAAAGTGATGTTTGTGATGTTTTCTTGCTAGCGACTTGACCTACGGTTTCTTTCTTGCTAGCGACTTGCTTTACATTTTGTAGCGAGTTACGATTAGTGGAGTTAGCGACTTGGCCTAGCGACTAACGAAGACAAGTAGTGGATGCTCCACTACGGGTAGCGACTTAGTGTTAGCGACTTGGTAAGTAGCGAGTTGCTATTTAGCGACTTGATTCCTTAGCGACTTGTATCTTAGCAATTCTTTGCCAAAATTTTGCTAGCGACTAGAGGCTTAGCAAGTTGCTATTTAGCGACTTGTCTTTTGTTTAGCGACTTGGGACGTTAGCGACTTGGTGGAATAGCGAATTAGAAGATAGCGACTTGGTGCATAATTTTCTAGCGACTTGGGTGATTTCTTTACGGTTTTCTCTTGATTTAGTAAAATCCCGTGAAAGAATCTATTTCCCGGTTTAATCATAGAGTTATAAAATCCCGTTTAATTTGTCATCATGTCTACCAACGTTTCTACAATCATCTCCATCATTCGAGGATGTTCAAGCAATGGTTCAAATACTCGTCCACCCATGCTTGATGAATCCCGACTACGATTCTTGGGCTCAACGAATCAGTTGTCTTGTCTTGGAAAGGAAAATGGTGTCAACATTCTCAAATCCATTGATGAAGGACCGTATCGGGTTGAGACGACTAGAGATGTACTTGATCTTCTTGAAGATGGAACTCGATTTACGGAATGGATGGACCAAAGATGTATGATGAGCTTGATGATAAGGAGAAAAAGAGATTCGATCTTGATATCGGGGCTTCTAACATTGTTCTTCAAGGTCTTCCTAAAGACATCTACAAGTCGATCAATCACAACACGAAGCAAAGGCGTTATGGGATAATGTCAAGATGCTTCTCTCGTGTTCGAATTAACTATGGAAGACAGAGAATCACAACTCTATGACGAATTTGAACACTTCAAGATGAAACCGGATGAGAGTGTCTATGAGTACTATGTGAGATTTCATAAGTCGGTGAATGATATGAGGAACATCGAATGACTATGCCTAACATTCATTGAACTCAAAATTTGTGAACAACATGAATCCCGAATGGCACAAGTTTGTCACCTCTGTGAAGCTCACTAAAGGATTGAAGAATACAAACTATGAGCAACTCTATGCCTTCCTCCTTCGAAATGAGAGACATGCTATGTTTGAAAAATGATTCTTAATCGGTTCAAAACCAACCAGGAGAGAGACAAGCTCATCTAATGACTCAACCGCCTTCTACTCAAACATCGAATCACAACCAAAGCCTCACAAGTCATACCCATGGGTAATGTTAATCACAAACTCATTCCCGATCCTATGTTCAAACAAGTCGATCTTGATGCACACGTGGGTAACATCATTAATCAACTAGCTCTTCGATTAGTCAAAACATGAATTCTCTCCACAAACCAACAACAACCTCGAGCGACATCTAACCCACACAATCAAGCTCTTGTTAAAGATGGGAGGATCGTGGTGCAACCAGTTCGGAAAGACAATATGATCGGGGAAGAGGTGGAGCTGGTAGAGGTTATGTTGGTAATCGAATCGAGGAAGAAATGGTAATCAAGGTCAAGCTAAGCCGATCAAATGTTATAACGTGGTGGTGAGGACACATTGCAAGGAACGCACATCTCCAAAACGTCCACGAATCTTGATTACTTTAGAGATAAGATGTTGCTTGTACAAGCTCGGGATAATGGTGCTTGCTTTGGATGAAGAGGAATTTTGTTTCTTGTTGAGGGCAATGCCAAGACCTATGATGCGAGATGTGGATGAGCGGCCTATTCGGAGATAGGTCACAATCATCGAATGCCTTTCAAGTCGCCGATTGTGATGCATACGACTGATGTGGATGATGGACCTACTACACACACAATCTTTATGGCTAGCATTTCTCCAATGGTTTCTCCCAAGGTCTCTTCTTCACCACAAGTGGCCTATCCAAAGACAAACTCATCTCGAGGTATTAAAACTATACAATGATGCGGATGTGCAAAGATGCATGACAAAGTACAATCAATCTGAAACTATTGAATCAAGTATTGAAAATATGGATAGTATCAATTTTGTCCCATATGATCAATATGTGAAACAAAGTGAAAGTGAAGTTGTACCAAGTGATGCATCTTCTGCGATCAATAATGAGTATGTTTTGATGAATTCACCGCATGTGCTCCCGATGATTACATTGTTTCAACTAAATGCCTATAAAGAACGTGTTGCTATTTATGAACAACGTGCAAAATTTGAGTTGACCACTCGTGAGCGGGAAATGGATGACCAAGTGCGTACAATCATTAGAAAAGTAATTTTAGAGAAGAAGTATTAAAACAAGAGTTAAATTCCTTGCAAGAAAAGCTTTCTAAAGCGCTAAACAAAAACAAGAACTTCAAGAAAATGTGAAAATGCTTAAGCAAGAATTTAATGCAAAGGAATCAAAACTCTTGAAAGATTTTTCTAATCGAAAACTTTGAAAACAAACTTGAAAACAAGTTGTACATACAAGGAACACCATTCGATCGCTCACATGATCACTAAGCATAGAGTCTTAAGCGATAAGCACAACATTCCCCTTATTGAGGAACCAAATCCAGAGGTTATTAAAAGGCTAGAAATGCTCATAAGGTTCTTTATGATGGCAATGAAATTCTTAAACCTAGACAGAAACCTAGTTGCGTTGAGTGCCTTGAGGAAGATAAGAAATCGATGAAGTCACTAGGGAAAAGATGAACAAGAAATTAGATGATCCTAAATGTAAAGAGAAGAAAATAAAGATCACACCCCATGATTACAAGAAGGAAAACTGGATTTCCTTGAACAAGTTTAAGCCTCGAGACATTGTTGACTCCCAAACAAGTTTTTGGAAAATGGATTTAGATAAGTGAAAATATAGTTGAAACAAACCCTCCCTTAGGAAAATGCCTAGAGCGATTGTGTATCCTCCTAATACACCAATGCATCTAGTTCCTAGAACTATTGCTACTAAAAGCAAGATCTTAATCAGTCAATATGTTATATTTCAACTATTTATTGATTTTGAGAAAACTTGTAAGAAAAGGATCACACCCATGGGATAATGAGAAGGGAAAGGGTTTTGAACAAACAAAAGAATGCTATTTAATCGAGGTCATGCCCTTCTTTAAACTTCTTAAAGATCACTTTGAGAGTCTTAAAAGGGATTGAAACCGATATTAAGGAATGGAAAAGGAATTTGATGCAATGATAGTTGAAGTTAGTGACTATGAGCGAGTACTAAAATATAATGAGATTGAGAGGAAGAACTTGCATACACTAAATGAGAACTGATTTACGAATGTATTGCTCAAGATGTGTTTTCATCGCTACAAATTGTTCCATTAATGCTTCCCAATTTCATGAATTATCTGTTGCCTGAAAGTCTCCCATGATCGAGTCATTGAGCTTGAAAAACTAATTCTAAACTAAACGAGAAAATTGAATTGGATGATCACGACAATTTGGTTAAACATTTTTCTAAACTAGAAGTTGAGCATTTTAATTTACAACTAAAATATCAACATCTTAAAGAAAATGTCAAAACTTCAAATATCAAGACATCCTCGGATGCTCCGAGTTTGATGCGCTTTTCAAATTAACAAACGTGATGAACATATTCAAGCTCATTGCAACACGATCGAAAAGTTGAAAGCCCAAATCTCTCAATTAAAGGGTCAAACGAACAATATGACAGCTCCCAAATGCCTCCTCCTTTAGATTCTCGAATTCTCAAACGTTTCATCTTCAAAACCTAGTAAATGCATTACAAAAGGAAAATGAAAGTTTTCTAGAAGAAAATGAAAAAGTTAAACGTCATTTCAATGAGTTATTTGAATCAATAAAGGTCACTCGTAACAAAAATAACGAACAAATAGTTTCATTGCAAAAGGAAATTGAGAATCAAGAGTCGGGTAAAAGGGAAAATGCCTATGACCAATGGGGAGAATGGTGTATCAAAGGTTCACTCTTGTAATAAATATGCTTTGTCATGAAATATGTCCTCCTCATCTCGTGAACAACAAACTTGCTGTTCAAACATACTTCTCATCCCTTAAGGATTGCCTAGAATGTCTGCGTGAGATTGTTGAAGAGGATAAGTTAGAGAAACCTCATGATAATGCAATTGGACATGCATGCTTATATGCCAAACGATCTCAAGAAATCCTAGAATGCTTGATCACAATATGCCCAAAGTCATTAGGTGAGAGAGTTAATCCTTTGATTCCATGCTCGATGCCTAATGCCAAGTATGATATTCATTCGATGCCCAATGTTTTGAATGTGAACCTTAGTGTGCCTTTAAGTAGTTCGATTCGGATCCATCAATGCTAAGAAAGAGAACTCAAGTGTGCCTTCTAGGAGTACAAATCCTAGCACTTCTAGTTTTAAGAAAGTGAACCTTAGTGTGCTGCATGTAGTTCGGATCCCAAACATCTAAACAGTGATGCAAAGAGTAGTAAAACCAACTAATGTTCCCATTCCTCTACAGAGTAATCGGTGACATTAAAGGGAGCAGTCAAAGTCTCAAGACAATACAAGGAATGATAGGACCTCATGAAGCTAAGAATGTGCCTTCGAAAAGAGTAGAAGAACAATCTAGGAACTTTAAGTTTGAACCGAATAAAACGAATCGTGTTGATTCTAGTATTAGCCATAGGCGTCTTGTAATTAATTCAATTCGATATTATTTGCAAACCTTGTATTGATGTCTCGCTTGAATTCTTTTCTAATCATGAATGTGGTGTTAATGTTTTGCCTAATGATGTTAATTGTCCGATTAATATTGTTAATGCTAAAATTCATGCTAAGAAGGCTAAAAGGCAAAACGAAAGAAAGTTAGAAAACAAAGGAAACCCAGGAAGAACATTTAGTAAGATAGGCTATTATTGGATACCTATTGGTCATAAGACTAATCGAGACAATGCCCACTAGAAAATGGATGCCTCTTGGTAGAACTATTCCCTTAAGAAGTGAGCACACCGTGAACAGGCTATCTGACACTAGTATCGCATCTATTCACAATGATTCCATTGCCTTATTTTCGATATGAATGCTTCTATTTACGATGTGGGTGTTCCAACCATTGTTACTAACCAAATGGAACCCATTCTTGCATGGGATCCCAATTATCCAGATTATCCATTCTTGTGCATGTTCAACCTGCAGATCGTTCAAATCGCTCGTAGTACACGGACTCAGTTGTTCCAAGCATATGATGGCGACCGGTCACGGCTCATGAACTTCGTGAGCAAATTCATCGGAGACGATTAGATTCGGAATGATCATTTCGGTGCTATTATGGGTTATGGAGACTATGTTGTTGGCAAAAGTGTTATCTCCGTGGTTTACTATGTAGAAGGTCTTGGTCACAACTTGTTCTCTGTTGGTCAATCTGCGATTCGGATCTAGAAGTAGCCTTGAAAAACATACCGCTTCGTTAGAGAACTTGATGGTAAGGAACTTTTAAGAGGTTCACGTGGTTCAAATCTATACACCATCTCTATCAAAGATATGATGAAGTCTTCTCCAATTTGCTTGTTTGTCAAAGGCTTCTAAAACAAAGTCATGGTTATGGCATCGTCGTCTCAATCACACGAACTTCGGCACCATTAATGATCTCACTGAAAAGGACTTAGTCGTAGGTTTACCTAGACTCAAGTACGAAGAGGATCATCTTTGTTCAACATGTCAATTGGGAAAAAGCAAGAAGTATGCCCATAAACCCAAACCTACTAACTCACATGTGAAGTTCTTCATATGATTCATATGGATTTATGTGGACCAATGAGGGTGCGAGAATATCTTTGGGAAGAAATATGTGTTAGTTGTGGTTGATGATTACTCTAGATTCACCGGGTCAAGTTCTTAAGGACAAAGGATGAAACTCGATATCATCATCAAACTCATCAAACAGTGCAGTTCGACTTAACAAAACCGTCGAATTATCAAAACAGACAATGGGCCCGAGTTTGTCAACAAACAACTTAGTGAATTTTATGAAAGCGTTGGAATCGACCATCAAAGAAGTGTTCCACGAACTCCTCAACGAGCGGTGTAGTTGAAAGACGAAATCGAACTCTTGTAGAAGCCGCTAGAACAATGTTGATTTACTCAAAGGTTCCAATGTTTCTCCGGGTGAAGCTATTGCCACCGCATGCTACATACAAAATCGTTCCACGATTCACACTTGTTCATGGAAAACTCCATATGAACTTGTCCACAACAAAACCTAATCTCTTTCCTTCGTGTGTTTGGTGCATTGTGTTATCCAACTAATGAGGGTCAAGACTTAGGCAAACTTAGAGCTAAAGCGACATTGGAGTATTTGTAGGTATGCACCAAACAAAAGGGATACCGAATCTACAACAAAAGAACCCGAAATATCATGGAAACAATTCACGTTCGTTTGATGAGTGACCGGTCAAATGGCTCTGGACAATTCGATTCAGGACCCGCACTTCAAAACAGTCCCATTGGTTCATCCCTTGTTCCAAACTCTTCTCAAGAAACTCCATATGTACCTCCATCCGAAGATGATTTAAAGAAATTGTTTGATCCTATGTTTGATGAACTTTATGATCCAAGTACTAATGAGGTGTCGATCCCTACAACAGAGGTCGCTCATATTCACGTGAATGAAGTCAATCCTCGGTCTCAATATCTTTAAGTCAAGAAGCGCCATCACGATCCTTGATCTCATCAACAAATCATCATTCTTCAAATGTACATCATGGAACTGTTTACGCATCAATGATGAAGTTAATCCCTTGCTACTCCCGAAGATGCTCCATTTGAAAACATATTTGCTCTGAATCATCATCGAACCATCTTCTTCAGAGACATTGACTCTGCTACCTCGGTCCCTCAACAACCGCCACATGAACACCTTAGAAAATGGACTCACGATCATCCACTAGACAACATCATTGAAATCCTCTCGTCCCAGATCAACCCGGAAACAACTTGCAACCGATGCCTTATGGTGCTTCTTCAACTCCGTACTATCTAAGGTGGAACCAAAAGATGTTAAAACCGCCATGAATGAAGATAGTGGTTCAATGCCATGCAAGATGAAATTCATGAGTTTGATCGACTTGATGTATGGGAGTTAGTACCGCTCGAGATCGTGCTATGATTATTGCTCTTAAATGGATCTTCAAAGTGAAACTTGATGAGCATGGTGATGTGTTGAAGAACAAGGCTCGATTAGTTGCTAAAGGATACCGTCAAGAGGAGGTATTGACTTTGAAGAATCTTTTGCTCCAGCTTGCTCGAATCGAGGCAATCGAATCTTTTGGCTAATCTTCGCTAGTAAGAACATGGTAGTCTATCGATGGATGTGAAGACGGCATTTCGAACGGAGACCTTAAAGAAGTCGTCTCGCGACCTTAAGGATTTGTAAATCAAGAGCATCCTACTCACGTTTATCGTTTGAAGAAGGCTCTTTACGGTTTAAAGCAAGCTCCAAGGGCATGGTATGATACATCATCAAAGTTTCTTCTATCTACCGGATTTAGCAAAGGAGCAGTTGATCCAACATTGTTCACCGTGAAGTCGTGCAAACATTTAATTCATGTTCAAATTTATGTTGATGATATTATTTTGCCTCGATGCACCCAATGGAATGTGATCGTTTTCAAATGAAATGAGTTCAAAATTTCAAATGTCAATGATGGGACAAATGTCATTTTCTTGGGATTACAAATTTCGCAAAGTCCCGGAGGCATTTTCATAAATCAATCTAAATATGCAACCGAGATCTTAAAGAAATTTGGATTTGATTCAAGTGACCTATTGACACTCCCATGATTGATCGAACCAAACTAGATGAGGACCACTCGGGGATCATGATTGACCAAACAAAATATCGTAGTATGATTGGATCCCGATGTACCTCACAGCTAGTAGACCGGACATCTTGTTCATTGTTTGCATGTGTGCTAGATACCGTGCTAAGCCTACTAAAAGCACCTTGAAGCGGTTAAACGGGTCTTCGGTATCTCCAAGGAACCATCAATATGGGTCTTTGGTACCAAGGACACCGGTATGTCACTAATACCTATGCGAGATGTTGATCATGCGGTGTCAAGATACTCGTCAAGTACATCCGAGGTGCTCGACTTTTGGGTGATAAGCTTGTGAGTGGTCTTCAAAGAAGCAAATGAGTACTTCTATTTCCTCTACAGAGGTGAATACATAGCCATGTCATCTTGTTGTGCTCAAATCTTATGGATGAGATCTCAATTATCGACTATGGCTTTGAATTCAACAAAATCCTCTGTCTTGTGATAATAAAAGTGCTATTGCTCTCTCATGCAACAACGTTCAACACTCAAGATCAAAGCATATCGACATTCGACATCATTTCATCGAGAACAAGTGGAAAAAGGTGTGGTGGAACTCTATTATGTGAGGTCCGAATACCGGTTAGCGACATCTTCACCAAAGCCCTTCCAAGAGAACGTTTTGAGTTTATTCTTCCACGACTTGGCTTGAAAAGCCTTCAACCGAAACACTCAAATGTCTTCGTGGAGGAAGACGAGGAGTAAAGGTTTCCTTCATCTATCTCTTGTAAATATTTATTCGAAAAACAAAATACAAAATTATAAAACTCTCAAAATCAAATAGAAAATTTTAAAACTTTCAAAATCCATAAAAATCAAAAATTGAAAAATCTTCAAAAAATATTGTCATTTTGGTCATGTCTTTCTCGATTCGAAAATATCTACGGTCTTTGTCTTTGTCATTCAAAGAATGACACGGACTTTAGATGTTGTTCAATTTTTATAAAAATATATATATATATATATATATATATATATATATATATATATATATATATATATATATATATATATATATATTTGGGAGAAAGAAAGAAAAAATGGTTTATTGTCATTTCAGCAAGAACCCGCTTTTTCAAAGAAAGAACGAGCCATACTTTATCATGTTTTCAAAATTCAATGCTTTGATTCTATAAACATTTATCTCATTGAAAACTAATCGCTTTGAAAAATAACTCGGTCTCTATTTTTGATAATCATCTCGGACTTATTTGTCAAAATATCAATCTCTCAATCAACAACCTATGTCATTGATTGAGGGGGAGAATGATTTCAATTAAATTAAAAAGTTATTTGGCATTAAACTGTTTTCAAAAAATATTCATGCATGTTTGATCAATGGAGTTTAAAGTCTTAAAATCCGATCCTTATCAGTTAAAACGATTTCATAATCAAGTAACAATTCTCCTTAAAAGCATTCAAAATCAATTTAAATCTATAAGAGATCACAAATCTCAAATGATTTGATAATTGTGATCGGGGGAGAATGTGTGATAATTCGGTAAATGTTTGTGATCACTTATCTCAAGGTGCAGGTTCCCTCTAGTATGTGCAAAACTCTTTTCAAATCTCGAGGCACATATTGAGGGGAGCAAACTTATGAAAACCTCATCCTTCCCAAAATGCTTTATCTACTTGTCTTGATTAGGAAGTGATGTTGATATCTTTAGAAAATGGTAATCAAAGAAGTTAATTCTTTCTCTTGCCTCCATGTGCAAAACGATTTCAAATATTTGATGCACATGTTGAGGGGAGTTCTCGTTCTAAAAATATCAAAACAATTCAGTACAAAATGCTTTGATATTATATCACAAGTATCCGGATTGATTTTTCAAATGGTTTTCAATTGGTTCAAATGGCGATGAACAATACCAAATAGACCGACCAACTTTACTTTATGTACGGTGATATAAGGATGATAAGGTTAGGTATGTGTTCCCATGATCCGCCGTAACCGGGAGGATCTACCGAGGACTATCCACCGCTTAGTGTAGAGTTCTTACGTATGATGATAAAAGGAGAAAATGAGATATGGGAAGAGTGCGGATCGAGACCGAGCTAGTCTTGGAATAAACCCAACAAGGTTCCAAATATGAAGTCTCGGTAAGCATTGAAGGGTTGAAGAATTAAAAAGAATTGAATGAGAAAAGGGTGAAAACAAATAGCCCTCAATTTATTCAACCTTAGGGCAGAAACCGGGTTCAATTCATATGCAGCTGATGGTAACATCGGTATTGAAGACAAGACGTCATGGACCCAGTGATGCATTGCACCTAACTTCCCAAGCTACTCAAGTTCCTCTTAAAAGGGCTTGTTTCATTCTCACGGGGAACCAACATAATCTATAGACTTTCTCTTAGAGATTGTTGATATTGAAGAAGGAGACCCTCTCCCTAGTCTCCGGCATAGGAACCAAATGTGCACAATCGAGTCTAGAGCCAAGAGATCATCCACAATATCTCATTAGGACACAATTCTTGAAGACTTTCTGTTTCACACAATGTGGAAAGTAATTATATATTAAGAGTCCTTCGCATTATCCTTGTGGTATTGCGTAACATCCGAGTGATGTGTATACATATTCACAATGAAGATGGAAAGCCTTCGAGCCATCATCAAACAAGCTCCTCGGTAGGTGGCATGTGAGATCTATTATATAGATCAACCATGTGACAACCGAATGTAAACAATGGGGCGATTCAATCTTTTGAATCAATCTCGGTTCATGTTATGGATTGACAGATACCTTTGAAAACCGGTCTTTGTGCTTAATAACTCTTTTCTTTAGCACATCGACCGTGTACTAATTTTTCAAATCAAAAGGTGTTTTTTTTTTATTGATAATTGATTTTCAATAAAACCTTCGTTGTATTGCAAAACAATTTCTATTGAGCAATACACGATTGTTTTTCAAATCTCTTTTCATCAATCGGTGGACTTAAATTACCGGTTCACTCACTCCGTGTTGTCTTCTTTGAGACGTTCGGTTTGAGAACAACTAGAGCACCGCGAAACCCCGTCAAGGAAATTCTTGAATTATACCGATCACGAGCGAAGATTTGTCTGATCAACGGGAACCGTGGGCGTGTACCTTAATTCAACTAAAGTGGTCAAAGACACTTTTGTATGCTTTATTGCTAATCTGTTGTATGCGTGTGCGCCCGACGTTGCGGTGATCGAATGAAGCGGTCAATCCATAGCCGCATGCTCACACAATACATTCATCTCTCAAGAAATCATGATAAGTGCATCAATGACTCGATATTTTCACTCCATGCTTCGCTACTGTGCGCCAATATCATGAATCAACGAAAGCTTCCGCTACTCGATGAGAAGATATCATGATCCGTAATGTGAGCATGTCGGTCCGAATGTCACAACATCATATAATACCAACACCACAATGGATGTCTCGTAGATTTCTAGTAGTGATGATCTCAAAAGTGGCTCAAATTTATTATCACGTGGATCGAAAGACCTCCACCGAGTAACCAAGCATGCAATGAGAAGAATCATTGACTACGAGCTTGAGCAATGTACTACATCAAGAATGCAAGAACAATTGTTAATGAAATATCTGCTTGTATTCAATGTAATTTTAGTATATGTTTGAGGTGACCTCCTTGGGGAGATTGTTATGAATTAGAAATTCCGTATTAAAGAGTCGGTCACCTCAAGTATATGTAATCGTTAAAAGCTCGTAGTCGTAGTTACTTTTAGTTAAGTAGTATTTAGTTAAGTAACACCGTGGAGGACTGGACGGGTCTTTACCCACTGTATGCCTGATCCACAGCCCGTTGTGTTGCGTTTTATATAAGACTATAAATACTCTTTACCTCTCAAGGTAGAGAGTTGGAGCTCATAATAATATCTTTCACTTTCTCTCACTAAGTTCCCTAAACCTCTAACTTTCTCTCTCTAGAATTCCACTTATACGCCCACTTTGTGTTATGGTTTGATGTGTAAGTGAAAACCAATAACTTTCAATCATCAACAACAAGTTTATCAACAACAATTTAATCAACAACATACCCCACAACTTGGAGCAATTCCATAACCTCAAATGGTTCAAGCTCCACCTAGTCTTCAAATACAACCTTACACAAACTTCTACAATCAACATCCATCCAGAATACTATGAAGGAATGACATGGTTTGGCAAGATGTGAAGCCTTAAGTAGCCAACAATCAATTCATGAAGTCGCCCACTTGATAGACCTCCAATGCTCACTCCGGTAATTATGATCAATGGGTTATAAGGTTCTTTAGGTTTTGTGATCTAAAGAAGCTACATGGAAAGTTCTTAAAGAAGGTCATTATGGAAGGTCCATTTCGGATGCCTACTATTATTACACCCGAAATCCGGATGCCAATCCACCAAGAGATGTTGTCACCAACATTGCAACTATCTCAGACCTCACTGGTGATGAACTTCTACACTTTGAAGCCAATGAACTAGCAATGCAATACATCCTTTTAGGACTACCCAATCCGATCCTTCGAAGTGTTGATGCTCAAAAGATAGCTAAAGCAATGTGGGAACATATTCATCTTCTAATGGAAGGCACAGCACTCAATCAGGAAGACATGGAATCCAAAATCTACTTGGCTTATGAACACTTCATGATTGAACTAGGAGAGACTTTAGTGAAGTTAAAACAAAAGCCGAAAGTTGTCGCGTTATAAAATACTTTGACACTTTCTTATCTGACCTCAAAATTTTGGAACGTGAGATTGAATTTCATTCTGAAATAAAAGTTGAACATTTTCAATCGCCAATGGCGCGAGAACATAGAGACATTCTTCAGAAAAGACTTTTACCCCATGTAAAAAATTTGAAAACTTGTGCACTATATTGGGAAAGGGATTTTCACAAGGAACTCGGTCTCATGAAAACAGTTTTAGAAAATGAAACATCGATTTCAAATACTAAACGTAAAAGAAATTGTTAAGAAAAGATGTTGATCGACTCTTGGAAGATGTTATCTCGTCGATATCAATAATCTTGTTTTATTACAACTGCTGAATATGCATCGATCATATCTATGTTGATTCTGTTTACGTTCTTCCATTGATGTTGTTGAGAATACCGATAATGTGCATCATATCGAATCTTTAAAAGTTGAAAATGAACGATTGATAAATGAACTTTCAAATTCAAAACGTCGTCTTCAATGGTGTCAAAAAGATTGTCAAAATCGTGAACTTGCTTTGCAAAACAAAATTCACCAGTTGAAATCAAAACCGTTTAATTCTAAAATTGAGCAACTGGATGATCAAAACGTGTCTTTGAAATGTCAAATCTCAAAATATGAACAAGAACTTGAAAAGTTAAAAATGAATATGGTGTCATATTTGATTTACTCAAACAGACTCGAAATGAAGCATCAAACGAACTTGATCATTATCTTGCACACACTAAAGAAGTCATGAATTTTGGCCGAAATCTTCGCTCGAAAATCAAGATTTGGTGCACACTATCATTAAGTTAAGGAAATGTTAGGAAAGTATGAACAAGTTCACCTAGCATCATTAAGAAAATTGCACCGTAACACTTAGCAAACGTAAACCCGAAATGCCTACCGACAAAACACAAGATACTAATGTGTTTCCTCACTGAAACAGAATAGTTGCATGTTTTCCCAACGTCCGCACTTCACAGCCTAGGAGCAATACAAGGAAGAATAGGAAGTTGCGACCTAAGAAAAGATCAATAAAGAATGCTCAAGTAGAAGAACACCCTAGGATTTTGAATAAGACTCATGTTGCACTCACTCTAGATATTGCGTCGACAAATGTAATGGAAAAAGTGTTGTAACGAATGCTAAACATTTAAGTACTTTTGATATTCATCCGATGCTTCTTGTGTTATTTGTCGTAAAAGTATGCTTTCTGATTGTCATGACAAATGTGTTGCTAGAGCTATCTTGTCTCGTTTACGGAATCCTAAGAATCGGAATACCTCTAGGCCCACTAATGCTTCTAAGTATGTGCTTGGTAGACCGCCCCCCTTAGATTCTAAGAAACGCATTGATGTCCCTGTAGTTCCAGTATCACCTCTAAAGAATGTAGTACCACCTAGTGCATTCACTAAGACTAAAGCTAATACTAGTTGGAGATGGCAGAAATGGATACATAATATACTAGGATTTAAATGGATGCCTAAAATCATTAATGTGTGTATTTCTACTATAACTGCTGAGGAACCCTCTAACTCATCGGGTTCCACATCTACCTCTATTCCATCTGTGTCGCCTCGTGTAATGCAAGTGATACGATCATCCTTGGATTGTTGATAGCGGATGTTCCCGACATGACGAGTGCAATCTTAAACTGTTATCAAACTTTATTGCAAAGTTCATTGGCACCGCCGATTCGGGAATGATCACTTCGCAGCTATCATGGGCTACGGAGATTATATCAATGGCAATATCGAAATTAGCGGGGTTTACTATGTGGAAGGCCTCGGTCACAATCTTTTTCATCGGTCAATTTCGTGATGGAGATTTGGAAGTTGCTTTTCGGGAGAAAACTTGTTTCATTCGTGATCTACAAGGAAACGATCTAATGTCGCTCTCGCAATTCAAGTCTATACACAATCTCAATGCAAGACATGATTGCTTCATCTCCCATCCGCTCACTTTCAAAGGCAACATCAACAAAATCCGGCTATGGCATCGCTGCCTCTCACATTTAAACTTTCAAACCATCACCAACCTTGCTCGACACAAACTTGTTGAAGGTCTCCCGAGATTCCGATATTCCAAAGATCACCGTGCTCACTGTGAACAAGGGAAAAGCACTCGTGCTTATTTTCCTTCAAAGGTGGAACACAACTCTCAACATGTGCTTCATCTTCTTCACATGGATTTGTGTGGCCCGATCGCGTGCAAACGATTAATGGCAAACGCTACATCTTAGTAATTGTCGATGACTACTCACGATGGACTTGGGTCTACTTTCTTGAAGTAAAGATCAAGCTCCACAGATGATCATCACCTTCTCATGAAAATTCAAGTTTAGCTCGAACACCGTCCGCCAAATCGTGACGCATAAAGGAACCGAATTTGTTAACCAAACTCTTCGAGAATTTTATGAGAAAGTAGGAATTGAGCATCGACATCTATTGCACGTACACCGTAACAAAACGGAGTTGTTGAAAGACGAAACCGAACGTTAGTGGAAGCTGCAAGAACAATGTTAATCAATGCTAAACTTCCAGATTACTTGTGGGCAAAAGTCGATCAACCGCATGCTATACTCAAAATCGCTCAATGATTACTAAGCGCCACAACAAAACACCTTTGAGCTTATCCATAGCCATAAACCGAATCTCAAACACTTTCATGTATTTGGATCCCTTTACTATCCGAATAATGATCGTGATGACTTTAGTAAGCTCAAAGCCAAAGTCGACATTGGAGTATTTATAGGATATTGTAAAATTCTAAGGGTTTCGGATCCGGAATCGTCAGACAAAGCGAGTTATGGAAATGATTCATGCTAATTTTGATGAACTTATAGAAATGTCTTCTCGAGCATAGCATAGCTTAAACTTCCTCAAAATCCACCGTCCCTCGACTTACTCGTCAACAAATGGAAACGCTATTTGCTCCATTGTTTAGTGATGACATTGATGAACGTGCTCGGGTGTATCCATTGCTTCACCGCTCAACCCGATCATACTCTTATACCGATACACTGCTACAACAACTCATCATGAAGAAGCACCACCATTGACTCTACCACAACAGATTGAACAAACCGCTTCCAACAACGTTGAACCAATTTCTTGATGTTCTTAATGAAGTACCCCACCGCAGATTTTGATCCAAATGCTTCTTCAACCGGTTTGCAAATGAAATTGTTGCACCTCATGTCGCGGAATCATCAACAAAGCATTTGAATCCTCAAAATCGCACAATGTATACCAACATCAACCCTCTACACATCGTTGGACAAAAGACCATCCTCTTGAGAACATTATTGGCAACCCAAATCAACCAATCGTTACAAGACAACGTCTTCACACAGATGGTGAACATTGCATTTATGCACTCACCGTCTCGCTAACTGAGCCTAAAAACATTAAAGACGTAATGACAAAAGACAATGGATTGAATCCATGCAAGAAGAACTCAACCAATTCAAACGCCTTGAAGTATGGGAACGGTTGAAAGACCAACAGAGTCTACGTCATTGGTCTCAAATGGATTTGGAAGAACAAATTGGATGTTGAAGGAACGTAATCGAAACAAGTCACGTCGGTGGCTAAGGGTTATAGACGGGAAGAGGTATTGACTTTGAAGAATCATTCGCTCGGTTGCTCGCCTTGAAGTCGCTCGGATCTTTCTCGCGTCGCGGCTCATATGAATATAACGGTCTTCGGATGGATGTCAAAGCGCTTTTACGAACGGTCAACTAAAAGAAACGGTTTATGTCACCAGCTGTAATGATTCGTTGATCCCGCTCCCCGAACCATGTCTACAAACCGAACAAAGCTCAGATGGTCTCAAACAAGCTCCTGGGTGGTACGATAAGTTATCATCCTTCGTCATTGCCAATAATTTTACCAAAGGTTCGGTCGACCCAACTCTTTTCATACAATATCACGGGAACATATTTTAATTATTCAAATTCGTTGATGACATCATTTTGGGTCAACACATAAAAGTACTCAATCGCTTTTGCAAAACTAATGAAGAAACATTTTGAAATGTCCATGATGGGTGAACTTACGTTCTTTCTAGGACCGCAAGTTCATCAATCACCCGTGGTATTTTCTTGAGTCACCCAAATATGCCCATGAAATTCGAACAAATTTGGAATGAATACCGTGATACTTATGCCACACCAATGTCACATAACAAAAAGTTGGATGCTGATTTGCATGGGAAACTGGTTGTCCCTAAAAAATACCGAAGTATTATTGGGTCTCTCATGTATCTAACAGCTAGCAGGCATGATATTGTTTTTGCGATATATCTTTTCCCGTTATCGATCGAGACCAACTGAAACCCACCTCTCGAGGCTAAAAGAATCTCCGATACATCAAGGGAACCATTAACTTGGGGATCCGGTATCCGGAAGGATTCGGTTTTGAACTAATAGCTTTTTCGTACGATCACGCAGGATGCTTAGATTCACGAAAAGTACTTGAGAGCATTACAATTTCTTGGTGATGAACCGGTGTCATGGCAATCGAAGAAGCGAGGATTGTACATCGCTCTCCTCAATAGAAGCGAATATGTAGCCATGTCGGCGTGTTGTGCTCAAGTCATTTGGATGAGAACACAACTCAAAGACTATGGTTACGTGTTTGACAAAATCTCGATGTATTTGCGACAATCGGTGCTATTGCGATCTCGCAACTCAAGACAACATTCAAAATCAAAGCACATCGATCTTGATATCATTTCATCAAGGACCACGTGGAGCAGGTAATGTTGAATTATACTTTGTAGGTGCTGAATACCAACCGCGATCTCCTCACCAAAGCGTTAGCTCTGCTAGGATTAATGAGTTGGTCCACCGGATTGTGTCACACCCCAAAATATCGCAATGAACGATAGTGTCATTGGGGTATAACGTCATAGCACAAAGTATGGATACGTAAACGACCTCTATAATGAGACGTTTTGAAAAGTTTACCACTCGATTTCCAATGTCAAAGTTTACACAACAAGAAATCACAAAGTTTGATAATATATAAAGAGTTTACAAAACATGTCGAATGGTAATTGTTAAAAGCACAAGACTCAATGTATGCCATGCACCCAAAAGCTCCATGAAATGCTATCACCTTAAGACCCGAGATAAACATGCTAAAAGTGTCAACACAAAGGTTGGTGAGTTCATAAGTTTGTAACAAAATGATTTGGAATACTTTGAGAAATGTTCACACAAAGAAAGGCATTGTAAATCCACTCGGTTCAAGTTCCGCCCATACAAAACTTGCAACCTGTGTGTTCACAACCCATTGCCTAAAATAGAATGACAATCATGTATATGCGCATTAAAGTAGTTATAAGTATAAATGTCACCACAGTGGTCTTCCAACAACTCGTGTTGGATGTTCCTCCAACGCCACGTTGGGATGTATCCATAAAATGGCCTTCCAACATATAAATGCCGGATGTTCCTCCAACGACTCACGCTATCAGATCCAAATTAATGGCCTTCCAACATATAAATATTGGGATGTTTGTTTAAGTCTAATCACTACACGCACCAAGTCTAGAGTATATGTAATGTTGTTTGGCAATAAAGTTTAAATGTTTTGATAAATAAGCATGTATCTCGCCCAAATAGTTTATAAGAATTTAAACGAATAAAAGCGGGTATGAACTCACCGTGTGATTGATATGCTAACAAAATGAAGTGCACGAAGTGAGGCTCGGAAAATATCCGCGACCTAAAATGAATGTTATGACTGAAGTTATGATATGTTGTCGTGAATGCATGATTTGAAAACGTATCACCCAATATGCTACTTGAAAACTAGTTATATAAAAATATTGTTACTTGAATGTGTGACGGTTTCATGTCGAAAATAAATACTTTTGAGCTAATGGTGAAAATGTAGTTAAAACTACGTTAACGGTTTTAGTAATTGACAAATCGGTTTACATCGGACTTGACGTAATATATACATAGAAAAACTAACTGCGTTTTAAGGTCCGTTTCCCGAACGTCCGTTTAGGCCCCCAAAACCTTGATTAAAATCGACAGCTTACTAACGCTGTGAATAGTATTTTCAGCACGTTTTTGTCTCAAAGTTCGGTTAACCATAACTCACTGCTTTTAAGTCCGTTTTCAAGTTCTTTATATCCACTGGTAATCAAGAGTACTAATATATTTTAAACTTGAGACTTCCCAGAAATTTTTAGGCTACTGCTTGGTCAGTTAAAACTCGGATCAGTATAAACATTTTCCGGAAAATTGTAGTTTTTAAATCGTAACTTGAAAACCACGTATCTTTTCGTTATAACTCCGCTTTAGTCCGCTTCAAAAGGCCACGCTCATAACTAAAATCTATTTTCTAAAACTTTAATAAAACTTATAAAAATGACTAACTTTTCGGAAAAATTATAAATTTGACAATACGCTTCACGCTTATTTTAAAATTACCATTTTTTATCTACTTGTTTAACCACAACTTCACCACAAAATCCTTAATCTACTCATCACCAATCCTACTAGTAAAACAACTTCATTTGATCATAACCAAAATAAATATTCATTGTGAGGCTAAAATATATATACAAACTTAAATAAACATATATAAAATTTATGCAATCATTTCCTCCAAAAATCACAACTAGACTTTGATGATCTATTTTCAAACTTATCATTTTATAAACTTCTAACTAGTACATACTTGTTATAAAAATTAATAGGACACATATGGTGATAACATTTGATAAACATGAATAAAACTACAACTCGAGCAAATATGATCATATGGACTTCATGAAATGTATGAAAAATATATATGAAAAAGTAAGAGATGAAGTTTTATGCTTACAAATTGCTTGATGAGGTTTAAGAACAAAGGATTTATCCTAAACACCCTAGGTTTTATTTCAAAACCTAAACCAAGAGTTTACTAGATTGTGTAGAACTTGATAAGAAAATTTTGATGATAACTTCCTTTATCTACTATGGTGGCGGATTTGGTGTGGAAGAAAAGAGAGAAAAAATTTGATCTTGACTTTCACACTTGCATTATTGTTGTATGTGTAGAATTTTGGAGTGTAAGAGTATATAAGTAAGGAAAATCTTGTAAAATCTTGGTGCATCATGTATTTAATAATACATGTCTTTTCATTTTATTTTATATTTCTATTATTATGTAAATGTATAAGTGTAAGTAGATGTAAAGTTATTTGAGGATAGTAGTAAGTTGTAGTATTGTTAAGAAATGTTAGTAAGTTGTATACACATTTGAATATTTAAGGTAGCGTTAGATAAAATAAATTTTCACGGGTCAAGATAAAATATATTTAGATCATAAAATTATAAAAATACATTTCTTGTAAAATTTGAGTGATATAATAATTATCGTGTAGTTTTTAAGAAAAGCGTCTTAATAATATAAATTTAACAATTTATATACCAAATAAATTTAAAACACTGGGTAAACTCATTTTATTATTTTTATAATCTTAATATGAGTATTAAAATATATTGGAATAATTTTTGGAAGTATTGAATCAATTGTTCAAAATAAATAAATTACGCGATAGCGTTTATTTAATAAGAAAATAACGTGTAATGCAAAATGCAAAACCATGCACGAACCGTTATGAAATGATGAATGTGGAATATGAGGAATGACCGGAATTTGAGAATTGTGACAGATTGGTATGCGGTATTTGACTCAAGAGGAACTGGATGAACTCTTAAAACTTTCTTAAAACCACCAAACATCAAAATCTCTTTGTAAATATTTTTCAAAACCAAATACAAAAATATAAAATCAGATAAAACTTCTAAAATATTCTTCTTTCTACATTTCTTTTAACATGGCAAGTACATCTCTTCCGTCAACACTCTAATCGTTTAAAATTCAGTATTTTTTTCGATCAAGTGTTGAGGGGGAGAAAACAAATATTTTTCAGTCTCATAAAACACTGTACTTGCATGTTATCTTATCCCGGTTGTTCTTCTAATAATGGTGGTCACATTTCTGGTTTATTGACACTCCTCGGACTAAAATTTATAAACTTTCATTATTTTTAAGTCGAGGGGAGTGTCGTCAATTTCTTTCAAAATATAAATCGTTTGGTAACCAAAATGGAAGTTAAAGGCATTGGATGAAAATGGAAAAGATGGAGGGCTAAAAGCACAAAAGCATAAAGTTATTTTAACAAAACACCCCACCAACCTCATTAACTCTTCACATTTAATTTTTCACCAAACAAATCCTATGCCTAAGATTCGCTCCACAAATCCGTGTTTCAGATCTTCATTTTGTAAGTGTTTTTGTGTTTGTAACATGATTATAAACAATGGTTTTGAATCGTTTTGAAAAACAACGGTTAGATATTAACCTAAGGACGATTTTGTGTTCTACGCGTATGCGTATGAACACATAATCTTGTTTATGTGTTTGTGGTTGAAATGGTAGTGTCAAAATGTTTGTATAATGTCAATAATACCATTCTTATCCACAAAACTCACCCAGAAACACGAATTGAATAATATTTGAAAATTAGGGTTCATACGTTAATTTGGGTATTTTCAAATGAGAACGTTTTTGGTTAAAAAGATTGTTGTGTGATGTTGTTTACATGATGAATTGAACATATCCATGTTTAGAATCAACCCAGAAACACTAATTGACTTAAAATTAGAAATTAGGGTTTATGTTCTTCATAATTGGGTAATTTTGATTCGTTGAGAATTTGGTGTTAAAACTTAGATATATCAAATCACTTGACTTCTTAGAACTACCAGAATCATTTTAGTACAATTCCTATGGCTAATTCTCTTACGCGTAATTCTTGAAACTTAGAGTTTAGGCTTACGCATAAGGTTTTTTCGCATAACTGTTTAAATGATTATTCATGGTATGATCTTATAAATATTGAATGTATGTGTTAATATTGGTGCTATGATTATCTTATTTCGTGTTTATTACGCGTGAAATTCGTAATCAAGGTTACTAGCAACCACGCATAAGGATCACCTTCGCCGTAGAAAGTTATCGCGTAAGAGTAATCTTACGCGTAACTATTACGCCGTAAGGTTACATAAGGGACTACGCGTATCCTGTGAAGGATATGCGTAAATAGTGACCTCTACGCATAAGGTTGACTCTTACGAGTAAGCCTTACGCGTAAGGTTTATATGCGCTTACGCGTAAGCTCTACGCATAAGGTCCCCTTTTCTTACGTGTAATATTTCTTACGCGTAAGTCAAGAACCTACCCATAAGATTGCGTTTTACGCGTATATCACTCCTGTTTACGCATAAGCTTGCCATTTCTACGCCTAAGCCTTGTTTAACCTTAATTATGAATTGTTACGCGTGCAAACTTGTAAATACTTAAATCATAACGCCACGAAACCAATAATGTCACTAATAAGCTTAAACGTTTAATATGTTGTGAAAAATAAGTGATAACGTGGACTTTAAAACTTAAAGTTAATTATCTCACGAAACTTATCACGACGTCATTGGACTATTGGACAAACAAGTGACTTTGGACTCGTAACAATCATCAACATAGCACATTCAATAATTAGACAATAAAACCATCTGTTGACTAGCATAATGTCTTTCGATATGTTGGTTCTTTTGGCTAAATATATTTCGAGATCACGACATGGACGCCAAATGCGTAATATGGATGCACCAAATGTTCTCACCATTGCGATATCTTCCTAATGGCTATCCGATGAAGATTGGAAAGAACAATCTTCGTGTTGACTTTGAAACTCTCACCGCTTTCGAGTCCTCTTGCTTAATTGTTGTGGATATTCAAGAATCATCCCCATCGAACATGCTCTCCAATTACGCTACAAGGTTCGAGATCTATATTCACCGCCTGACTACAATGCAAAAGATCAAAGGACAAAACGTTGTGACGGTGACTCTCAATGACAAACAAATCACCATCACACCTGCTGATTTAAGGGTTGTTCTCCTCATTCCGATCATCGAGCCAACCAAACTCAATGCCACACCAACTGAAGAGACTGTTCTACAATTCCTGATCGATATTGGTTATGACGAAGCTTCAGGAGTAATCACTAAGCATTCACATGTGGATCTTAAGAATATTCCTCAACCCTGGAGAACTCTCTACATCATCATCACCAAATCAGTTTCCGGTCGTGACAGTGGCTATGAGCATCCCAAGCTCATGGAACTGCAAATCTTTTAGGCTTTCGTCAACATGAAGCATATCGAAGTTGAAGCTCTGATATGGGACGACATGATGACATTCCTCAAAAAGCTTGGCTCAAAGATCCTTTATATCAGATATACAAAACTGTTGATCCAAAGAGCACTTGGGTATAAACCTGATATCCCCAAGAGACTCAATGACCCCAATAATCATGACATGTTGTATGAACCTACTCTAACAGTCAGATTTAAGGAGTCAACAACAAAGAAACAAGGTGTTGTGTTCCCGGATCACCTTCTCTCTGATGAAATCAAACAGCTTTATTCATACAAAAGGTATCTGGTAGCAGTTGATGAAGGTAAAGTTGGTTTTCTCGATGACAAGTCTTCTGGTACACCTATCGGAAAACCGAAGAGGCGGTCTGAGAAGTGTTGCAAGCAATCGAGAGTCAACGAAAGTTCCCAAGAGGAAACCTCCACTCAAAAGGGTTCCATCTAAGGGAGCTGTTCCTATTCCCATTCCCAAGTCTCGAACCGCAAAGAAAGCTAGTCGATGAAGACTCGAAACATCGACACGGATGAAGAAGTTTTCTACTCAAACTCCAATCATTGAAACGAGAAAGTAGCAAAACCTCCAAGTCCCAAAGGTGACAAGGGAAAGACTCCGTGCTTGAGCAAGTAGAAGAAGAAAGTTCGATGACAAGAAACTTGACAAAGATTACAGGAAAAGGTGAAAAATTGAGACTCCAACACGCTGTTGAACAATTCAAACAAAGAACAAATTCGCTGGTCTCGAAGGTCAAGTGGTGCACTAACTACACCGATCCCGATGCGGTTAATCAACCCGATAAGGGAACCGGTACCACCACCCATAATCCACAACAACAACGATCGAGGAGACCATCACCTATGATCTTAAAGAACCGTAAAAGGAAAAGTCCGAGAAAGAAAAGATCGATGAAGAGGTCGCACTCATGCCAAAGCGAGGAAGAGGCCGTGATTCAGTCAAGAAAAGGCTAAAATCGGACAAGATGACGAAGTAAACTATGATGATTATCTTCTCAACATCCAACTCATTCCAAGGAGAAAACTTCAACCTCCTAAGGACCCCGAACCTCCTCATGACTCTTCATCATCGATTCATCCTCTCACTCTTCACCACCACCATCCGTAAGATCAACCAAATCCACATCCAAATCAGAAGAAGCCAATGACTCTTGGACTTCTCGGGCAAAGACAAGGATCGTCAAAGTCATCAAGCAGTCGTCGAAGAAAGACATGCTTTACGTAAAGTCAATTTTCTCACGACTGTGTTCAAGATCTTCATGACGAGAATGACAAGATGTCACCGCAAGGGAGTACATCCAAGTTCATGGAACGTGATCCTCGAGGGAAATGAACGAGATGATCAAAGGTTACACTCACAAGTTCCTTCGACATCATTCCTAGAATTACAAGAGAGATGTTTACCAAACAACTCTATCCGAATCTATTGCATTTGGCCAAGCAAACTATGAGATCAACACCTATGCAAGTAAACATCAATCAAGTTGATCCCATAATATTCTCGATATGTCAATTGGTTTCGGTGGTATCTCAAATGTCGAAACGATCTGCAACATTCGCTTCTTATGAAGGTAAATTGTTTGAAGCATTGCTGGAATACCAACTTAAATCAGCATGCAGAGAAGAAGCGGAAAGGCCTAAGCATCCAAGAGACGATGAAGATAAGGATAAAGATAAAGAGTCTAAACGCCCGAAGAAAACTAGTGAATCATCCTCCATGCAACCTCCACCCCAAAGGACTCCACTCAACAACGATCTCCTACACGTTCTTCTACCGAAAAACCTCGGGACTCGAGTTACCACCCAGACGGAGAAAACGGTGATCACTTTGAGTACACCGGTGGTGACGATCGAGAATTCCTTGAGCCCCAACAACAACCCACCTCTCCCGCTTCAACAACAAAGAAACCATCATCCTCATCAATGCCAAAGAGGAAGAAGAAGACGCCTCAGGCTGATGTCGTCTCATGGCTAGATGAAGATGACACCGAGTTTGAATGGTTTTCTAAACTTGTTGATGCCACTCCCGCTCCAACTGATGATCCAGATATGGTAGAAGTAGTATGTTGGAGCATGCTAAGTTTCTGCAAGAAAGTTCTGTGTGAAGAAGATGACGAAATCAGAGTTGAAACGAATCAAGAATGAAGCATTTCAACTACTCAAAGATAGCTCAGAAAGTGCTATTGAAGTTGAATATCACCTTGATAATATAGCACGAGCCATGTCTAACAACATTGATTGGCACAACCCTGAAGCAAACATCAACTTCACCAAAAGAGACAATCCTCCATACTACACCGATCGGTCTAAACCTCTACCAACAATTGGCCAACCGATCAACCTAGGATTCCATTTCGCTATTTCTTCAACAAAGATTTGGAATTTCTTCTACACGGTAGCGATGGTACAAAGAAATACGCTACATCACTTACACTTCCGCTCCCGGCACCATATACTCCAACCGCATCGCCATCAAAGAAAAGGCTACCCACATGTTTTCCAACAGTGGAACAAGATGACATTGATGCAATGTACGGATTCATCATTGGCCGAACGCAAGCGAATCTACTACAAGAGTCGCCGGTTCGAAAGTCTCTACATGAAGTGTTTAGTGATAAAGGGATCGTGGTCATAAGCATGTCACCCTTTCGCCTAAATGGGATTACACCTTTCTCAAGACTATCATGGTCAAAATACAAGATGAAAGGGACTATGAATTTCGTGAAGCGGACTTTCGTAACTTGTCTCTCAACGACATTGAAGATCCAGATCTTGCTAAAGTACGTGGAAGAATGAGACATTTCTCGATCGAAATTCAACGTGAATACATCAAGTCCATACTCATCTTCATCGAAGCATAGTAATCCAAGAACGTGTAGAAGATTTACAACTTGTTGTTGAATCCTATCGACCGTGTCAACTTCACCGCACCTCGCCTAGAAATACCGACATCAACCATCTATCACAATACACTCTCATCGACAAACCATTCGAGTAGTTTACCGCAATAACTACATCGCAACCGCTTGATGGCGTGTAGAGATCTTCACAAGTTTGGGGATCACATTGAAGATGGTGAGGATGGTTTGGCTTATAGGTTGAAGGAGATACATGAAGGAATTGGTTCTCCAAAGCGATGGAATTCTAAGGATAGACGGATGTGAAGAGGATCATCACCGATTGATGAAAGGTTGTACAGAAGGACCGATTCGAACATCTGGAGAGCTTTGTAGGCGGTCGTCCCGTGATTACTCTCACCGCTATCAGCGCCCGATCGCATTCCCCGGAAAGATTGATGGACTTCGGTACCCTTAAACCGCTTCTATTTCATATTATTTTGAATGTGTGATTATTAATGACAATGGCTTGTGCACACATAACAGTGTACAACCCGTTCTTGTAATGAAAGGACCCTGTGGTACGCTTCAGTGCCACAATCCTTATAAAAGGAGCGAAAGCTTCTTACTTTTGAGTAAAACATATCAAACCTTTCAATTTTAAAAGGTTTTGCTCAAAAGAACAAGTACTTCCCTTTATGATTTTTCAAAACCTCAACCGTTTATATCACTTGTTGAGGGGGAGTACTTGACATATAAATTTTTTTTTCACAAATTGTTCTTTGTGTAATCTTCCCACAAAACTCAAAATGGTCATATTTATTCTCCACATTTCTTCAAAAATAACATTTATATGCTATTTTTTAGGGGGAGAAAATTATGTGATAAGAAATATGTTGTGAAACTGCTATTGAATCCTCGTGTGAAAAGACTTCAACCCATGAATTGACGGGATCTGAACAGTCTTACATTGAAAAGATTTGTCTTCCAAGACTTATCTAAGTAAATTGTACCTATTCGAGAAGCTCTTGATAGGCATGAATTGTGACGGGTTTGACAACCTCTCGGGGTTGTCCACATCTTCAAGGTAGTTATTAGAGCTATTTGTCACCTAAAAGCTGACAATGTATCTCTTCAACTATGCAACATAATCGTGTCTCGCAAGGGATTGTCTATCTTGAGTCGATCAATTCAAAAGTGCGCGCTTTTCCTCTCTCATGCGATTTCTATCAAAACTCTTAAGCACATGTTGAGGGGAGTATTTACGAAAATCTAAAACTCTTGAAGTGTTCAAACATGTTTCTCATTCACAAACACTTGAGAGATTTTCATGAAAAATGGTTTTATGGCAATGGAGTTATAAGGTGATTAAGGTTAGAATAACAGTCCTATGATCCGCCAGAGTCGAAGGGATCTACCAAGGACACTACCAATAGTTAGAATTAGAAGTCCTTAGGTATGATTATAAAAAGGATAAAACGAGAATTGGAGAAAGAAGGAGTTGAAGAATTAAAAGAAAAGCAAAGAAAAGGGTGAAAAGAAATAGCCCTCCAGTTATTCAACTTAGTAATGGCATAATCGGGTTCAATTCATATGCTCTTGGTTGTCACTAGATGACACCGGTATTGAAGATAAAATTAGTCATGGACCCAAAGGACGCATGCACTAAACCTTCTTCGCCACTCAAGTTTCTCCCAAAAGAAGCTTGTTTCATTCTCACAGGGAACCCTACGTATACTATCGGCTTTCTCTTAGAGATTCTTTGGTATTGAAGAAGGAGACCCTCTCCTAGTCTCCTCGGGAAAACCAAAACGCACTATTGAGTCTAGAGCCACGAGATTCATCAAAAGATCTCTTAGGTACACTTGACATTTCATCACTTGTTGTTCAACAATAAGAACAACAAAGGGTACGTTATCGAGTCCTTCATGGATCTTAGCAACTGTCGAGAACATTTATGAGAGGTTCACATTGTGATCCTCGGTGATTGAATGGAAACTCTTGCCAGGATCAACATCAAATGACCACGATAGCGGGTTGCTTGGTAACTCCCGTGGATTACGCTTAGTGGTCTCAAACGGTCTACAAGTGAGGTGATGCTTCGTGTACCTCAATGACTTATCCGAACCATAGGTTTACTTGATTTTGTCGCGTTATCTCACTTGTGGGACTCGGTTCAGAACGGCCTTTGTAAGAATTAGAGTTGTGTTTTCACACTATGTCATTAACACTCTTGAAGTTCAAACTTGTAAGTGCCGGAATCCGCTTATTACTAACCTTTCCTATGTTTACTTCTTATGGAAGCTCGGGCGGATGATCGTGCAAATTCTCCACATGCTCATACCAACAACATCACTTATGAAAGTTCTCTCATAATCAAAGGCAACACAAAGTCGAATGATTCTTCGTCAACAAAGAATCTACAAAGTTTAAAGACTTAAAGAATTTCATCAATCGAAATCCAACGTTAAAGAGCGTGTGAGCATGTTGGAGAAAGACGTGGAGACACCGGAGCGTGAAGGCACTGATGCATTACCACAACATACTATCACTTTCAAAGAACAAAGAACTAAAGAACAAAGAAAATGAAGACGCCAAAGCGTAATGCTTCAAAAGAAACAATTTCTCTACATCGGGAGATTATGCGAATCAAGACACTTCTTCTCACAAGAAAGAAGAATGTCGAAGACGTCAAAGCTACTATTACATCAAGACCAACAACGCTTATCACTCATTCATTCATCACTAACACTTGGGGAGATTGTTGGAATCACTCCTAAACCTTATTCAAGTGTTAGTGATTCATATGTAATAGTTAGCTTAATATGGCCTTTATGTTTGTTATTAAGCTTAGGCTTATGTAGAAAGCCCATAAGCCTAGGCCCAAGTCCAATAAGGAAAGGAAGGGACTAGGAGTGTTGCCCTAGCTCCCTCTCCTATAAATAGTATTGTAATACCCTCACTTGAGGGTTGGTTGTTCAATTCACTCTCTTTCACTTGCATACGCATAACCTTTCCCTATATTTCTACGCAAAGTGTTTGTGTGTGTTGTTCAACCGATCTCTTCTCTTCTCTACTTCTTATATTGATGCTTGTGTTACTAATATGGTGACCTAACAGTCCATGACTACAATAAACTAGTTCGTTTTTACTAGATGAAAGAAGCACAAAATCATATTAAAACCATTCTTTACGAGTGCAAGTTTTCTTTTTTTGGTTCTTTTCATTGGTCGTTTTCATCTAATAGAGTATTTTTGAAAAGAATTGGTGAAGATTCACTCGAATTTTAGGAGATTTTATTAAACCTATGTATGTTTAGAACGGTTTCGCATCTAAGCTTACACGCATAACAAAGATCATATTCACTTTCCTCTTACATATTTTATATATTTTAGCGATATTGTATTCATTTTTTATCATATTTTAATTTTGCACAACCTTTTATTAATAAACTTTTAATAGTGTAATAATTAATATCGTTGTTGTAAAAATCGGCATAGGGGCGGATTCATCGCTAGCTAGACAATAGACGGTCCATAACGCCCGATTTTAGCCTAGTCGGCTGATTGGTAGAAAATAAATAGCATATTATAATCCAAGGAAATACAAAGGAAATATGTATTCCCGAGTCATTTCTCAACGAAGGTTGAATGGAACTTGTGATTACGATTCGTGATTGTGTGAATTTGAATAGAGAAAATAAGAGATATTTGGGTTTTTAAACTAAAATTATGAAATATAAACTAAAAAAACTAATAGAGCAAGTAAATCAATTATGTAAAGCTCACGTAAGCTAAAACGTAAAGAAAACCTAAAACGCGCAAAACCCGGGCTAATCCCGAGCCTTAAAAGTGAAATCTTAGAAATACTAGTCCTAGAAACGCAAAACTATTTTTCCTAAGTCCTAAATGATAAAAGAAAATTTTAGGAAAAATAATTTTATTTTTGATTTTTATTTAATTTATTATGATTTAAAACTAAAATAATGAAAACTAATTATTAAAAATACTAAATGATAATGAAAAATAACCAAAAATTTAGGAAAAGTACTTTTTACTGAGCTGATTATGGGAAAAATAAGAACAAGAACCCATATTATTCCAATAAGCTAGAATAAGCAGTTTAAAAATTGACAGCTTAAAAGGCCAAAAGGGCTTAAGAAATTAATTGTGCACTATGGATCTTGTAAGACCATAGGGCGCAGATGGTGATGAGTGTGTGTGTTGTGTGCTTGATAAAGGAGAGGTCCAGGGTTCGAGCTTAGCTCACCCTGGAACTCCTTTTTTATTTTTATTGTTCAAATTTATTTTTACAAAACTGAACAAGCTAATTAAAATAAGCTAAGGCAAACTCAAAATATTTTTTAACTTTTAAGAATAAGCTTGAAAAAGCAGTTTTAAAATTGAAAGACTGAAAATGGACTAAAACCAATAACAACTCAACTAGTAAGGATCTAAAAGCTATAATAAGCTTAAAATAAGACTCTAAAAAGCTTATAGAACTAAAGAACAACCTAATAAGCAGATTCAAACTACAAATAGGCAGATTCACTATCCTAATAAGCAGAAACCTAAATGAGCAGCTATTCTAAATTGCAAATCCAAACAACCTAAGTAGCTGTCTTCTAGCTTAAGCACTAGCTTAACCACAATAAGCCAGAGGCTTCAAATAGAAAATAAGCAAATTTAAGCAACCAAACAACTGATCTATCAAGATTCAATCACTATTGAGCTTATATGAGCTTTTTATTAGCTTTTGAAAATTGTGGTTTGCAACAACAGACACTTATGAACTTTTTCACTTTTGGAAAACCATTGTGAGAGGCCAAATTCAAGCACAGATTAAGCAGTGCAAATAAGCACTTAAATTCCAACCAACTGAAAATAGATTAACACTAATACCCCAATAACAATAAAAAGCACTTAAATATGAATAAAAAACTCAAATGAGCACTGAAAATCAGCTGATTAACAACCTACTTAGACACTATGTTTTTGGCTTTTGAGAATTTTACACAGACTTTCAAAATGACCTAATGACCTAAAACTTTGGACACAAACCCAGAACCTCAAATTACACTGAATTGACCTTATATGACTCAAGTATAACAACCAAAAGACCATTAATCTTATGAAATGCAATTTAAGCTGTTTAAAACAGTCATAAAACTCAACACTTGGACAATGGACTTAGAACCTTTAAAACTTTATAACAATGATTAAAACAACTTTAAAACTATTATTAAGACTAGATTAAAACCTTTTGAAATTCATGAGATGACCAAAACACTAAAAACTCAGTTGTGCCAAACACCCTTTAATGGGACTGTTTTGGTTTTTATCACAAATTTAGACTTATAACTTGATATATTCTGACTCAAAGTGACTTAATAAGACCTTATGACTTATTAAAACTGACTTTTAACACTTGATAAGCTGTAATTAAGCTAATACTAAATATGACTTATTTTTGTATTTTTTTTTAGTTTATATGAGAAATAAACACATGTAACTATGAAAACAGTTAACTAGCAACAAATAAGCAAATAAAACAGATCTAAAACATTAAATGACTAATAAGCAGTAAATAAGTAATTCATTAGAGATTAAATGGCAAACTTACAAACACCCTTGCTCAAAATAGGGTGAAAATACAATCTACAAGCTCCAGCTTGTTTAAAAACAAGTTGGTAAGACCTATAAGCTCTTCCAGATCTAGCTTATCATCCAGCTTATTATTTTGCTTATTTGTTGGCTTTTGTTGACTTTTTTGTGATTTTGAAATTTTTTACAAACTAAGCTCACAAAAAGCTTATGTGAGCTTATTTTAAAGTTGTTTAGAGCTTTTGACAGCTTATGAAAGCTTATTCAACCATTTAAGAACACTTATGACAAGACAGAATGTAAATAAAAAACTGAATTGAAACAAAGCTTAAATTTTATTAATAATAAAAGAAGAATACAAAGCTTAGTAGTTGAATTAAAAACAATTAAACTAAAATTATAATGGAAATTAAATTTGACATTATAACGACACTAAAAACCTAATGATAAACTTGTGAATCTAATGGGGTGTTTATAGAGCTAGGGTTTCTGAGAAGGCTCTAGATCCTCTAATCTTGGCCTTTGATTTATCATTGCATCATCTCAACGGATTTCAACCCTTTGATCAATTCTCCACGCATCATTGACTAATCAGAATGCTTGGGATTGCCAACATGGCATTCCATCTGCCATGTTGTTTGGAAGATTCCAATTACTAAGCTTCGTGAGGGTACGGATGGAATTTTAAGTGGGGAAGAAGGTGAATAGTGCACTAGGAAAAAGAGCGAGTAAGGGGAAAGGGTATATTTTATTTTTGTTTGACCGGTTTAAGTGTTTGACCTAGGTATGATACGGGTTATGACCGGGTATATGGGATATGGGTAGAAAGTATTTGGGCTTTGGTGTGGTTCTGGGCTGGGGTGTGGGATTATGGATTGGGTTGGTTTATTAAAAACCGGGTAATATAGATAAAATGAGTTAAGGTATGAGGTTAACTATTTTTAGGGTTTAGGGACTAACTTTGCCAATTTGGCTAAGTTAGTTATAGGGCTTAGGGTGTAATTTTGGATAAGGTTGAGGGTGTAAAGTGTAAATATGGTGAAGTAGAGGATGTAAAATGTAAACTTGAGCAATCATGGTCCAAGATCCGTAAATGTAGAAAACTGCTTCCCCGACTCCGGCTTTCACACTCTTTTCTTTCTCGTGCTCGTTTTTCTTCGGTTTGTCTTTTCTTTGTCCGTTTTCATAATATCCGTACCTGCACATGCATAAACTCAAAAACACAAAGATATTAAGCATTAATGGTTAGTTTTCGATTTATTTGGTCCGTTTTGATAAAGAAAAGGGTATATGTTTTCACATATACCAAAATCCCCCAGACTAAGGTATTGTCGTGTCCTCACGCAATGTCATCAACTCACGCTTCTAAAACCAAAGATTTCGACCTCTTTCTACTAAAGCTATGAAAAGTAGCAAAGCGTTCCTCAAAAGAGATTAAGAAATCCTTAGCTCTAAAAACGCCCCGGTAAACAATTTTATTTCATATATTGATATAACTTTAAGCACTTTCCTTTTTGTGTGATGGTGTGTTGAACTTTCTTATCTATCAATAACTCTCACATATTTTGATTAATAATTTTAGGATCACAGAGTAGGAAAAACAACTCATAAAGAAGTGACCATATGGATAGAATTCGTCGTTCTTGATTTTTCACGAGTCCCCAAACTAAGCTTAGAATCGAAATCACCGTTATACACAAATTAGATGCTAACACTACCCATAGATGCTACTTGTGTACGGTTAGCTACTTCTCGCTCCCATAATCCTAGTTCCTCTAAGGATTTTATTTTAAAAATCGAGAATTTTTTTGTTTTTCTCTTTTCTTGTTTTGATAGATTTTTAGTCCGATAAAAGCATCAAGTTTAGACGCTAAGTAGTTTCCAAACCTTCCCTCTAGAACCGTTGCCCACAAAAATGAGGTCCACATAAAGGTCCTAGTTTAACACGATTTAGGGGATATCGTTTTTTTTTTCAACCGAGACATCCCATGTTTGAGACTCGAGACGAAAGCTTTTTATTATGACATCCCCGAAGTCGAAGCTTGGCTTATTTAACATTCATTAAGCACATTTCCTCGGTCTTTAAATAACCAATTCAACGGGATTACCGCTTTTATTAGAAGTCTTATTATGACTTTGGAATTTTCCTCAACCGTTTTGAAGTCCATGACAACGGGGTTACACGACATAGAAAACTTTTATGGCTTTGGATTTATACATTTACACATTTGAGCTTTATTTCACATTAATTAGTTGCCAAACCCCGAGTCCTATGGTCTTTATAACAATAGAAACAATAGCACGTACTATCATGAATCGGTTGTCTATTACACCGTAACACCTCGCCAAGACCTTGGTGTGTAACCAACTCTCATAAGCAATGATTCTCTAAATAATGACTGAAAACTAATTGTCGTAAAAACCAAACACCAATTATTTTGAAATTTTTATTTTTGGGTTAATTTAGCTGGTGGGAGCAAAAAGCTACAAGTAACCTCTATGAGCTCTAAAGAGATCCAACTACTCCACGCTTAGCATCTAACTTCTATATAACTCTATCATTTCTCGATCTCCGCAAATTTAAAATCTTAAATAATAAGATCCGCGAATGCTTAGCCAAATAATCTAGCTTTGCAAATTAACGTCAATCATGGGATCTTGCAAATTCATTGCCTTTTAAGCTAGAATTCGCGTTTTATAGCTCCTTGTATGAAAAACTAGCAAAAGCTTTTGATTATAAAGGTTAAGGGGACAAACTAGGGCTCAACACGCCCGCTCAAGTCAAAATTCGATTCCTACTCTCACCAGCGGAAAGTCAACAAAGTGTCAAAACATATATTATTTTGCAAATGCTTCGTCAAAAGAAATATCTGAAAAACAAATTAGTACTAACCTGTTTTGGAACATTTACCTATGATGAACCTATAACCTATAACACAAATAAGCATAAACTAACTGATGAACCTATAACCTATGATAACACATATAAAATAACTGATGAACCTATGATAACATAATAATTAAAATAAACAAACTGATTTAACCTATAATAAAATAATACTAAATAAATAACTAATGAACAAAATCACATAATACTAAATCAATAACGGATGAACAAAATCACCTAATACTACATTAAATAACTGATGAACAAAATCACCTAATAGTAAATCAATAATTGATGAACAAAACTTCTTAATCGCTTAAAACCCATCTCACACACCAAAAACCACACCTTGTATTGATTAATAACGCTTTTTATTGATAAACACCGCATTTAATAAATAAGTTTTTTTTATAAGAATTACAAACTAAAAAAATAATTGTATAAAAATTACAAACTCTTTACACACAACAATATCTTTCGAGAAATTCCAAAATCCTTGATCTTGTGAGATGGGATAATTTTAATCTTTCAAGAAACCTAATAAAAGGACGATCCGACAAGATGCAGACTTTGGACAACACACCAAGACCGATTCACTTGCTAGTTGGGTTTCATCATTCAATGCTTCTAATTGGTTAAAACGGTGATGGTGATGGAGACGATGTTGGTGGCCGTGCAACGGTTGTGACGGTGATGAAGATCAATGTTTCATTTTTGGATATGGCGAAAAATAAAGAGAGGATGTGGTTGGGACATAGATATATAAAGAAGATAGATTATTACTTTTAGTGGAACGACCATTATGCCTTTATATGTAAATATCCTCCTTTTATATCTTTGAGATGTTGTATTATGATCCAACTACTAAACAGCTTTTTATACTTTTAAAAAGTGGCACTTTCTATTTGATACGATACCTTTATGTGATTTGACATTAATATAACTAACTCACCAAATAACTTATATAAAAAATATAAGCTTCATCTTCATACTTGTAATATATGATACAACTTCAGTCTCATATCCAGCTCGAGCCTCAAAATCAGTCCACATGCCCTGACTCTTTTATTTATGAGCTATTCAAGACACAAACATGAGAATTGAATACATTGTTTCTAGATTATCCTATGTGCCATCTTTTGTTGAGTCAAATGATTAAATTTGAAAAAATTATATTATTTTCTTGATACATAGAACAATGTTGGCCCATGACAAGATGCGTATTTGAATCGTAGAACATTTATTAGCTAGGATTTTTTTGTACATGGAATTATCCCTTTTAATTTATAGTAGTGTGCGAAAATGAAAAGAAATAATTGAGTCCATGAAATTTAACACGTTTTGTTGTTTAACGACTTATTCAATAATAGATATTATTGCATTATTGGTTACCGAGTCTTCCGTGCCCACTAAATCAACAACATAAATATACTCGACACCCACAACGCTAATGGGCCATGACAATATGCATATTTAGTTCGATTTTTTCTCGTTTTCGATCCTTAAAAATAACTTGTAAAATCAATTATTTGCGACATCGTGGCTTTTTTTTTTTTTTTTTTTTTTTTTTTGTTTGTCACACGTCTAATTGTTTCAATAATAAATGGTAATTGTTTGTTTAGTCATTAATGTTCCACTAAATCGACCATATAACTAAATGTGAACAACAACAACAACAACAACAACCCAATCCCATCGGGCGGGGTATGGGGAGGTAAAATGTGGCGATCCTGCACCGCCTCAGGATAAACCCGGAGTAGAGGCTGCCCAACGGGCCTCCGTGCAGCAAGTGTCTGGTGAGAAAGAAAGAAGAAAGCGAGACAAGAAACAAACAAGACAAAGCAAGAACGAAAGCAAGACACATGCGAGCAAGAGGGAGAGGGAGACGAGAAAGGAACACAAAAAGGCACAGACAAAAAAACAAAGGGCCAAAGACATGATGCTTGGAATAAAAATATAACTAAATGTGAACGCTTGGAATAAAAATAAAAAGTTAAAGGGTCAAGAATAACTGGAACAAAAATAAAATAAAATGAAAATGAACGAAAAAGAACATGATGCTCAGATACAATGTTATACCGGATAATCAAGTATATTCCTAGAGTCATATTCCTCTTCTTTATATACGATCCATAATTTGAAATACCCCATGGCGCCATCGATCAGTGAATTCAGCGTTCTTTAATGAGAATTTAGTTGTTCTTTTTCTAGAACTGACAAAGGGATCAAATACTATTATAGTGAAAGTATTGTTGATGTTGTTGTTTGAAACTTGAAAGTAACAATAGAATCACATCAAGTTACCCCCCAACCAAGTGTGTCTTGTTGATTCTCTATCCGTCACTTGTTAAACAAAACAAGTTTAGGTTAATACTCTATTTGCATGGTGAATGCTTTTTAGTTAGAACGTGTTATCCATGTGTGTTACTTCAACGGATAAGAAAAATAATTTAGATACCTCATTTTTAACATCCAAACGACCAAAAACACTTCACTTTTTTCTCAATTTATATACTTTCGCGTATCTAAAACACATCGAGATGCAATTATTTTATGTATTATAATAAAATTATTCATGAATTGTGGGGGGGGGGTTTCATGTATTGTAATTTGAATTTTAGTTTAATGAAAGTGTTTGAATTTTAAAGAAAAAGAAGAAAAGAAAATGGCACTCACTGTACCTATAACCTGTGTTAACTAGAATGGTGTTTTTGAGGTTTATGTTACAAGAATATTATAGGGTAAAAACTGACGTGGGTCGTCTATAACTTGACGGATAACTCCTACTGCATCTTCCTCTCTTACAACCTTTTACAACTTTATACAACTTTAAAGCTTATTGTGCGCAATGACGGAACTTGGTCAATTTTTCTAGAAAGGCCAAAGAGTAATTCATGAAAACTTAAGAGGGTCAAACCATATTTTATTTATAAAGTTTAAGTTTTATAACATAAATTATGCATAAATACAAGGGTATATAATGTAAATATGAAAAATCCTAAAGGGCCATGGCCCTTTCTAGTCTCTATGTGGCTCCGTCTTTGATTGTGTGATTTCTAAAAGGAGAAAATGAGTGACCCAATTAACGTTATATCATTGTTGAAAATGCTTCTAACCAAGATGAGAATCCATAAGGGTTTTGATTTTAGAACATTATTTGTCGATATATGTAGTAAAAACAAACGTTACTTGAAACACTTATCCACATTATCACAACTATCATTATTTTTAGTTGGAAATTCTCATTGCTATATACGGGTACTCGTCTAGAATTTTTTAAATGCAACTAGTCGAAAAAAATATTGTATCTTCAATTTTGTTTAGTTTTCCTTAAATGCATTTTGTTAATATGTGTTTTGGTCCTTTAGTTAGGTTTTTTCTAGTTTAAATGTGTGTACTTAGGTTAGCTCAAAAACCAAAACAGAACCTTATAAATAAGAAAATAACAAAAAAAAAAAAACGTACGTGTAACATAACAAGATGTTCGATTTGCAATGACTAAAGAACTAGTAATATTTATTCGGTGTTGAATATACACCATATTAGACAGACTAAGTGTGTGTGTGTTTTGCAAATAGAATCACAACGAGTGAGAAACCGCGCGATCAATGGATTCTTTGTAGACGCGAATTGAATCCGATGAATGACCGGAAAATTTGTTTGGACCGACTTTGCAAATACAATTAAACCTTATGGACTATTTTCGCTTCTGACAGCGACTTACTTTGAACGACACTTAAACCCAGTGACTATTTTGCCAAATTACAATGATAGCAATTAATCTTCAAAGCGACTTACTTTGCAACGACACTTAAATCTCGAAATTTTTTTGCCAAGTTGCCAAAGATAATTAATCTTAAAGGACTTTAACTTTCAGACGACACTGAACCTCGAAAATTGTTTTCTTAGAAATTGTGAAAGTTAGCGAATTAATCGTCTTTGGTTCTTGTTTTCCTCCCTAGATATTTAGTATATATATAAATTGTATCTTATCAAGTTTGGTTGCGAAAAGAAAAGGAAGTAAAGGAAAGAAACTTAAAAATTGTCATGTTTTGAGTTTTTTTTTTTTTTTTTTAAAAGACTGAAAGTAAGGAGTGAAAGGGAAATGGATGAAAGTTTTGGTTTATTTTTCGTGAAACTCTTTGCCAACATTTTGGATTAAAGTTGAGTAAACAAGTACAAATACAAAGCAAATGACAATGATACTCCTGATTAAACGATTATACTTGTTTATTTTTAATGGTCTAGTTGTAATTCTGTATAATCAACAATATTAAGATGACAACAATCATAACATACAAATTCTTTTCTACTTTCTTTATTTTTTTAGACAAAAGAACACGTAAATTTTTTTCTTCTTTCTTTTATTTACAACCTTCTTCTTTACTTTTCTTTTTCTTCTTTTTACTTTGAATTCTAAATCTTTTTTTAGAACAAAGTGTTAATGATAGATTGGAGTGAAAATGAGAATCATATATTATAGATTGTTGTTTGGTTTGTTTTGAGTATTTGAGTTTGTATTTGATTCTTAAATCTACCTTTCAAACAGTTGCTAACTTATTTTTATGGAAATCAATTCCATAGCTATTACGACGCACCAAACAACCCTGAACTTAATTGTTTGCCTTACATTATTTTACATGATATTTTTATAGTTTTGGAATTTATAATATGGTTGGATATGTATATATATTTTAATTATCTAGATGAGCAGTCTGCGTGCTTGGCTGATGTCCAGTTTCAGAAGCCTGACGACGACGTAAGTTTCAACAATACCTGTATTTGTAGCGTTAGAGAATCATTTTCGAATAAGCACAATTCGATGCGTGGTTGCGTAGAAGATAAATATATAGTTTTTAAAAATTATGTGGATCGATCTGAAATAATGATATTTTCTAATAGGATTGTTTTAAGTTATTAAGATTTTAGTAATAATAGATTCAAGATTACAAAAGAACGGTATTATGTAGTTAGCGATATTATATTGTAGTTTAGAGTATAAGCCAACATGTGTGACCATTTTTCTTGTTTTGTCAAGAATTTAAGCGATGATAACTATTTTTTTTTCGTGTGTAACGTTTATCATTTGGTGTGTGGCTTTTAAAATTGTAACTTTGCAAATTGGATATCACCATATAAGATTATTTTGTCTATCAATTTGTATAGATATTTACGCGTTGTTCAAAGTTTATTTGTTTGAGCGACAAATAATTATCGCTAAAGATAACAATACTATTTATTTTTGTGATTTTAATAAACTTACATAACATTATTGATACTGTTGGACAAAGGCTATACTGATATATATTAACTTTTAAACGACGATTCGTATATCTTTAGTCACTTAAATGAATGCGAGCAACATTTTTAAAATAACATTATCTGAATGATAAATTATACGTGTCAAGAAAATAAACCAAAACTACAATTACTTGGTCTCCTTTCAAAAAATTGTCACGGGTTCTACAACTACTTCATCATTTCTCATATAATTTTGTCAAATTTGAAACCCGATTTCACCCGGGTGATTCAACCGGTTGAGCTGTTCGATAAAAAATAGTCGATTTAAACCTAGTCAAACCGATGGGTTGGTTAAAAAAATGTCAATTAAACTGTTCACCACGGGTTTGAGCGTCCGGTCAACCCAGTTGTCGGTTTCAACAGTCAACCCAGATCGGTTTCAACGGGTCAACCCAGACGGTTTCAATTGGTTGTTTTAATTTGGTAGATGTCTTTTAATTGGGTGTCTGATGTGAATAAATTATTGTCTTTTAAGTAATAGGGTGTTTTAATAAGTATTAATTATATTATTTATTTCTCTCTCCATCGTTAGTATTTTCAACATTCAACTTTCAACATTTTTCACTTTTTTCACTTTGTAGTTTTTCCATTTTATATAGTATAGATATAGATTAGGTATATAACATTGTTGGACTAGTTTTCTTGTGTTTAAATGGGTATGTCGTTGTACCAAGTTTGTTTTGCAAACTTTTTTTTTTGTTAGCACAATCATTAATGTGTTGGGCTAAAGTGACCTAAACACACACAATAGTGGTTAACAGAAAAGCTGACCACGATCATCCTGGCCCCGACTCAACCATGACGCTGCCGCAATTGGGACCATGAGCCACTCCAGCCTCGATCCATTCAAACCCGAGCAATTTGAATACCATTGGGAATGCTATAACCTGACTGACTGAACCGATAGTAACCATACGGATCGGTGATTAAGCTTCAGTGACCAAGTCTTCACGATTCTGAACATCAAAGAGTAACCTTAACCACCCCTCATTCAAATGGCACAGTATAAAAATTGTGTTGCTTATAGGAAAGTAGAAGACTGTTATTGTGACACTAAATATACTTTTTTGACGATTAAAAAACCAATAATAGTATAATACTCAAAGATAATCCATTCTAAAGTTTCTGAAACGTAGGTAACTTGCAATATAAGACATGTAACAGAATCTGTGATTGTATCTTTTATAAGTGGGCTAATTAGTACTTAGATCTTTTGTCAAGTATCATGTAAACTGTAAGTTGTTTAAAAAAGGATTAGTGAAGATTTAACACTCTTTATAAATCAACTGCAATTAAACATTCATATCAATACATAATGCGTTAATGTGAATCACATAAACATGATATGAGAATTTCAACGATATCTGAATCACCAAAAGGTATTTATTGTAATGAATCAATATTCTTACACTGCCCTCCGCATGGAGGATTACAAAACCGTATAGCAAAACATAGGCTCAAAATTTCTAGTGATTTCAACCTTTGCCTTAGGCAATAGTACTAAACTGAGGTAGCAATGAAGCCGAAACTTTGACTTTCTATCTCAACTCTTTGTTCAAGTCAACATTTTCAAAATGGCAAATTAATCATACTCATCACCAGCATCATAATCGTAATTATAAACATAACTACAAGACTCTTGTTCTCTATCTTCCTCGTCCTCTGTAATTAGATCTTCGTTTGTGGGTTCTTTCTTAAAAGCATAAGAGCAACTAGCTGCAATCTGCTGCAAAACAAAAGAATAAAAAACTGAAGAACCTCTAAGTAAGGGATTCAGAATGAAAAAATTTATATATAAAGTTATTATGCAACATCGTAAACATACTCTACTTAATTTGGAAGGTCCCATAAACATTTCAACGTTTGGCTACAACCATGAGATACAACTATTAGTCAAACGTCTATATGACCTTCAATGATAACAGAATAGGCCACCATTTAGAGCAAAATCAATATCAAGTTGTCAAAAAATCACGATAAAGAGAGGTACTCCGAATATAGAATAACTTGAACTTGACACTTTCATGGGACATCCAAAATAGAAAGTGTTACAGCTTTAATGGTATAGAGGTTGAAATTACATATATGCAAGTCAGATTTTTGAGTTTAATTAACATATTTGTTTTTGTGGTTAATGTGAACCAAATAACACAAATTGTGTTTCAAAAGTGGAGGAAGATTCTAGAAATCATATAGTACAATCAAAATATCCATGCAACAATGTCTGGTGGCAAAGTGGGCGAGTTGTGTTACGTGTTAAAATGGGTCGGGTGGGGCTGACCTACCAGAGCACATCTTCTTTTCATTGTGTTTTAAATTTTATAGATAAGTAATGCATCAAAGTATAATTACAAAATTTTCTTGATTAAAATAATATCCCATTTAGTTTTTCTTTTTTTTTACCCGTTTAAGCCATTATTGTACAACCTGAATTGACCTCTTTCTTTATAGAATGAGTTGAAATTGTCACCTGTACAAGACTACAAATTTAAGGACCAAGAAAAGAACAACTTGGTTAGGTACTACCTATTATCAAAGTTTCTTTTAGTACTTAACCTCTGCAGTAGAAACAAATAGAAAGCGACAATTTGATAGGAAACAAGCAAAGGGCTTGTGTTGGCAAACTAATGCAAAATTTGACCAGACTGACTCTGATAGTTTAATGGAAGCGTGTAACAACTATCAGGCAAAATATAGCTTTGCATTTATTTGAAAAGTAGTTTTATTTCACAAAGTTTGAGCTACAAGGGATGATACATGATAGCAAGGTTACTGAGACAAACCTTCTTCATATGCAATTGACCTACTCCTTCTGCTGCAGTTTGCGCAGACCTCATGCTTTAGCATCCTCCAGTGCTAGCTTTAGCTTTTCTTATCTTTCTGGTTCACAAAACATAATAATAAGTACTTACTGTAAGAAGGCATAATATTGTAACAAATATTCAAATATTTAATGAACTATTTTTAAAAATGTACCCTTGATAGCGCATGTCTATATATAGTAGCCTTCTCGGTATATACATCTTTAAGTAATATTTTCCATAATCAACACAACATCTGAAAGTATCACAATAAAATAGATTATCACTTAAAGCATCCTTAGAAACAGAAGGTGCAGATTGCTAAATTCTAAGTAAAAAAGGGAATGATCTACTTACATGCTGGCGGTGGTATGCTCATGAACTGTCCCACCTTTCCTTACACAATGAGAGCACCAAAGTGTATCTCCTCTCTCAAATACCTGAACAAAACATTCAATATACTTTTTAACAGCAGTAACTAAGCCTTTTCTAGAAATAAATGCTAAATATAGAATGATCTGCAATGACCAATTTTATTAGCTTCTACTTTTGTAGCAATACACCTAAAATGTTCAAAAGTACAAACCTTATTAAGTCTTGAGGTATGCGAAACTTTGGCCTTCTTGTAACTTATCTCAAAGTTTGCAACATTCCCTGCAACATGAGAAGACAAGTTAGGCAATATTGTAATTGTGTGTGATCAACAATATTATAGAAATAAACATACAATTACTTTTTAGGATAAAATACTGATTATTAATCATCGAGTACCTTTCTGGAAGGGTCTTCTCGGTGACTCAAAATAAGCACCTTCAGATAAAACTTTCCCACAATCAACACAGGATCTGTAAGTAAAATCACAAAAGGGTCATAACTTGAACACCTATGTAAACATGAACAAAGTTTGCAAATGCAAATGAAAATGCCAAAAAGGAAAAATAACTCACGTAATATTGATTGTATGATCATGATATGTATCACAATCCTTTCCACAATGAGAACACCATGCCACCGCTCGCCCAGAATTCATCTATCCATAAAAGTCAAAGAACATCAGCAGCATATACATACAGTATAAATAAAAGCACAAAACAATACAAAAGAATATGCAAGCAAATTTAAAGAGTTTGAAACCACATTAAAATTGTTTTGGACACAAACACCATTGTAATGAAAACAAACCATGTATCTATGTTATGTAAACGAGGCTTTTCCGTAGAAAGTTTTAAAGGGCAATGCTGGTTTAATTCATTCATATATGTAAGTAAAGTAATATACGCTAATTAAGTACATTTATATGTGAATATCTGTACATTTAGTGAGTGTATCTGCACATTTTTTATGGCACATTAATGAGGATATATCTTTTAAATATATTAATTACAATAGATAAATGGTGCAAGGGAGTTTCCTATATATTGATTTGTTAAGGAAGTATATATTTCGGAGTATACTGAGAGTATATGTAAACCTTTGATCTGCTGGATTATTAGATTGTGAGTGAGACTTGTTTTAGTATCTTGTCCCGGTGATATGGCATTTTACCAAAAAAATAAATAGAATCAGACAACAACAAAATTAGTTCAGATTCAGCAAGTATATATCATGTATCATTGACTCAAAACTTAGTCAAACGTACATGAAAGTATGTACCAGTTGACTATAAAGGACAAACATTAGCTTTCAACTGCAAGAAAGACCAATTGCGAGCAATAAGTAATAATATTCTATAAGATTTGGGCGAATCACGATCAATTGTAAGTCCAAACATCAAATGCCATACATGAAAAACCAATAGCTTGGAGATCATCTAATAAAAACAGCTATGCCAAATAGCAGCAAATGCCCTAACTACATTCCATCAAGATAATATTCAGCAATGTACTGTACTAAGTATCAGGTTTTTATATCATCAAAAGCTAAGGATACTGAAAAACTATCTAAATACCATAACTAGTTCTTGATGTAGTTTACCATGGTAGTAAGTCTAAGTCTTACTTTTGTCCAATAGGTTTGAACTTCGAACTTAACTGAATCAATTCTTTCTAGCAATTAGCTACTGTAATACACAACATGTACTCCTGATGCTAATTAATGGCTAATGGAAAATTAGTCCGTTCCATACTGTTTGTTTACTTAAAAAGCATCAACAAATTCTCTTGAGTATTTAGGCAAGTTCAGTCAGCATTGAACTTTTATGTCTCAAGGATCAGCTATGCTTAAGATTTTAAGAAGGCCCAAGAACAATGTTCATCAAGGACATCTATAGCACAGTTCAACCAATATTTAGGCTGGGTGCAATAAATACAAAAGGGAAGCAATGGAAGACTCGAAAACCAAAGACCTTAGTCTATTCTTTTGGACCTGCTTAGACATACGAGTAAGTCAAAAGATTTGTATTTAAATTTTAAAACCTTTTACTTGATTCTTTTTAAGGTCCTTATTACTAATAAAGTTAGCATGTTGAATATCTATTCCCTAATTCAGGGCATGTCCCAAGGTACCAAAACCATTTTACACCACTCTTTTTATTAATTTATACAGTTGCTAATTATTTGTTATTGACCACCGCACCCTCATACCACTTCTTGGTAGTAGTGTACATGATCTTAGTTGTATAGGTATTACCCTGAATAACAAAAATCTAGTATTGTGCGGGTGACCGAGAAGTAGTGTCACCTCCTTCATACATAAGGCACCATCCTCGATACCGGTGCAAATTTACCAATTCCCAAAACCACATACATAAACATACTTGGAACACAAGTATCTTGATAATCATATATTATCACCCCATTCATCCTAAAATCGCTCACATTCAAAGATGAGAAAGTACATTATAGAAAATATCGATTTGATTAGTTTGATCTTAATAAGAACATGTTGCAGTTAATGGGTTATAGATAAAACAAAGAAATCATACCGGCATTACCGATGATGAACGGCGGCTGGTGAGTTAAAAAGAGAAGGTGGTGGCAACTGACGGTTTTGTTTGTGCGAGGATTTTGCTCCTATATTTATAGTAGTACTTATAAGATTTTGTTATGACGTCACTACTTGGGCTATATATATGGGCCACATGTTATTTGACGTTTAAACCCACCCTTTTGAACTAGTTTGAGTTACATATGTTGTCCCTTCTTCAGTTTTGTACCTGGCGAATATTTATGCATAGCGACGGAAATTTAGAACAGCTAATAAAAGCATGAGGTATCGTGAACTTCACTTTTCTTCACTTGGGCACTGCGCCATGTCACTTGCATTGAAAATATTTACATTCATATTAACACTAAACCTCTTTCTTGGTACCCAACCCCATTTTATTTCTTAAAAAACACCCACTTATCTAATTTTTTTTTGTCGTATTCAAGTCGTGGGAGCAACGAAGCTTTGTGGTGTGGTGGCGAGCTTCAGCGGGTTTCGGCGGAGGTGCCACCTCGGACCGGCGACCTCATGCTCTAACTATGGTCTCAAAATTGTTAAGTGTTTTGTGTATAGAATGAATCGGGTCAAACATTTCAATAACTGATAATATGGGCATAAATTTTAGAAACTATTTAAATTTTTCAACATAATTTTTAAGAACTACTCCATAAAGTTGTCATTAAATAAAAAGATCTTCTCAATTTTGAAAAAGTAGTATGAGTGTAATAGTAATTCAATAGTTTTAACTTTGAGAGCTTTTTTAAAAAAAAAAAAAAAAAAAAAAAAATCTTTTATTCGTAGTAAAGGTTATCTTTTAAATACTACAGGTTAAACATGATAATTATTGCATAAAATATCAATTTTACACTTAAAGAGTTAATTAGTGCTTTCTATAAATTTTGTAATAATAAATTTTAAGTAAGGGTTATATTGTAATTGGATTGTTTCTCAATCTATTTTTAGTAGAGTACATTCTGTTTGGGATAATTCGAAAAAAAATGTGGACAAATAATTTTTGACGAAGAAAGCATATCACAATTTCCAATTGTTTTAACGGAAATTAATTCTTAAACCGGTAAGCATCAAGACGGTGTTATAAAAGGTGGATAGGGCTTTGCATGGATAATCAAACCAAATATTTTCTTAGATCGACGTACAATCCAATTTGACGTCGTTAAAGATGTAAACAAAATCAAAACTCTAAAATACAAAACTAAAAACAAATTAACCATAGGGTGTTTGTAGTATGTTTACCTTTGCTTGCAGGTGAAGTTATCAACTTTTCACGAGTTTTATCTTCTTGCTCAAATTAGCCTTATACAATCTCGAGGGTGCTAATGAACTTCGCCAATGATTTTTAGACGAACGTTGGAATTCAGGTAATCACATGAGCAAAAGATGACACCCAAAAGTAGAAATTAATTCTTTTGGTTTTCTTGGCCGAATGTGGAAAAACGAAGGGAGGTTTTTATGGTGTCGTGTGGAATTACTGTTAAATTGTAAACATAAAGCTTATATTTATATAATGTCATCATCCCTTGTTCTACAAGGTCCTTGTTCAACAAGGAATCACAATAAGTTTGATTTAGTCCATCAAAATAAATATAAATAAAGAGGAGAATTATTTTACATATCAAACTTTTCTCACATATCAAGGGACTCATCTCCACCATCCATTTAAAAAGAAATCGATAGTGAGATTAAAAGAATTTATTATTTACCCATTTTTATAATTTAAATATCTCTTAATGCAGTTTATCGTTAAGCGAAAATATTCTGTGTCATGACGGCGTTTAATTTTCTTTTGTATGGCAGGCGCTTTGATATCTTTCGAAAAAGAAAAAAAATCGTTTTTCACGTTTTTCGTCTTTTTGGTTTATTTTACGTTCTTGAAATTGCGTGGAAAAATCATATATGATAAAACACTAAATTGAATATCGCGTATATCTTGGTGTTAAATCATATATGATATGTAATGTCACATGTGATATCATATGTGATTTTACACTAATATCACATGTGATATTACATATCATATATGATATTACATGTGATTTTACACAAATATCAAATTAGTGTTTTATCATATATGATTTTTAATGCAAATTTCATGAACTAAAAAACGAAAAACTTGAAAAAGGTGAAAATACGAAAAAAAAAATTTTGAAAGTATATCAAAGTGCCTATCTCTAGAAAGATAATTAAATGCTCGTCGCAATGATATTATTTTTTCCGCTCAACGATTTATGGTTTGAAAGATATTAATATTTGAAAAAAAAAATGAAAGTGGGTTTTTAAATTATTGGGATTCATCTCATCCATTAGATCAAATAAAAATGAAGGATTGAGATTGATCCCTTGGTATGTAAATAATCTTTTGTCCTCAAATGATCTTATATCTATAAATAAACACTTTAGTGCATTAACCTTGTTATGACGCCACACTACTTGGGCTTGTATGAACTATGGGCCACATGCTGTTTAACGTTAAAGCCTGTTTGTACTTTGTATATAAGTTATTCAGAGTTTAACGTATGTTACGATTCAGCCTAATTTCAGTAATGGCAGGGCATCTATTGCAAACTGGGTAAAATTAAAAAGTGTAGAAAGCATTCATAGTGTGACACATGTCCTCCACTCTAAATTATACATAAAATCTGATAACGCTACACGCGTCGTTGGGTCGAGAAACTTCTTTCTTCGAACGAGTTTTATAACACGCAAGCGATGAGCACCTGTCGTTATAGTGTAGTAATTAGGGTAAGCCGGGTATTGATATCGTTCTCTGGGAATAGGAATGCTAGTAGGGAGTTACTACGCTAAGGTTAAGGTTGAGGAAGATTATTTTTATCTTTTTATATTTTATGAAAATGGAAGATACGAATCTCGGGTATTGGATTTGGGGGTTGATATTTCTACCGATTACTCTACTATTATCTAATTATCTAAACTAAGGTTGTGGGAGTCTATGTCTAATTAATGTGCTCGTATGATAGTTTAAAGATGTGTTTACTTAGTTTGTATTACTCCTTGGTATCTCCTATTGATGGTTGAGTGTCACGTCTTATTCCTAGTTGCGTTGTGTTTCTAAAGTTGTAGGGTATGCGTTTCTCCCTAACTCTTTGAACTTACCAAAGGGTCTTGTCTACAAATCCACTTAGAGATTATAGACTCCTACTCTAAGGCACTCTTGGATGTTTTAGCCTCAATCGCTCGGGTAATCATACTACAGGTTCACAAAGATGAATCAAGCATTAAGTACACAACGAATGACCTATCGCATTACTAGATCATTAATCAACTAAGATAAGAAACAACCAATCAATATTCAATAATTAAGTTTCATACTTCTAGCAAACACACAAATAAATTAGCGGGACATGGAGAACATGCAAGCATACACACAAATAATCAAAGACATAATTGAATTAATGAAGCAAAGACTTATCTTGGTGTAAGATAGGGTTAAAACCCTAAAATCTTGTACAAGACACCTTAGGTTCGGTTTTAGGTTTTACTCAAAGACTCTCCACACAAAGAGCGAAAAATTCGGATTCTATATATAAGATTACAATTGCGACGGCGTCGCCTTATGTTTAGTGGCGCCGCCGTGTCGCCGCCATTGGGGTTTCGTCTTGGCCACGTTAACCTTGCGGCGGCGTCACCTTATGTCCGTGACGCCGTCCTCTTCGACTTTCGGCGTCGTGCGGATCGCATCTAGGCCGATCGAGTGGCGGCGACCTACTTCTTTCACAACTAGGCGCCTCTTGAAAACACGAGTTTTGAGTTCGACCGTCACAATAATTCTCCGACGGCGTCGCATAGCATTTTGACGCGTCGCGCTTCTTCACATTCATTGACGTGAGTGTCGATTTCGACTTTGGCCATTTTCTTCATATATTCACGCCTTTTCGTCCAAATAAGTGCCATTCCAACATTTTGCCTTCACGAGACCTAAAAGTGAAAAGGAGCGATATTAAGCAATAACGGATACAAAAGTGATCAAATAAGGACTTAAATGACCCTCAAAATGGTACCTTTAAAACCTTATCAAATATCCCTACACTTGTTATTTGCTTGTCCTCAGCAAATGTGCTTTTAGCCAATTAATTTATAAGTTAGGGGTCATTCAAGCATTAATTCAAAGCGGTCCACAACACATATAAGCCCCTGAAAGTCATAACAAGCGGAATTACATACTAGCACCTCACATGGGGTGTTTGGATACTCGCATCTCTCTCGGTGTATAAATGAAATATAACAATATAGAAATGGAAGATAAACACTCATTAACCGGTCCTAGTACATAGATTACCATAGGCTTGAGAATAGATCAAACCTCCATCGCTTTGGCGTAAGCACCTAGGAAAGACTATCAAAGAGGTCTTTAAAGGGTTGTAACGTTAGGCTTACGGTAGGAAATAAGGGTTTGGTGGGATAGGCTATATAGTGGTGGTAAGTCAAAACCTTTATGTTAGCGCATATGAAGAATAGCGTTGCTAAGCCAAGACTCGACACTCTAAACTCTAGATAATCGAAATAAACAAACATAAATTTAAAGGATAGATGTAGGATGGTAGCAGTATGTTGTTGTTTTTTTTTTTTTTTTTTTTTTTTTTTTTCTCTATTTTTTTTTCTTTTCTCTTTTCTATTTATTTTTTTTTTTTTTTTTTTTTTTTTTTTTTTTTTATCATACACTTTTACTCTACCATCCTCTACTAGTAACATCAAAATACTAAGGTTCTGAGGCATATCCTACACTTGAGTTTTATTACTCTAACACTAATTTGACCCGGGTTGACAAGATCAAAACACTTGGGGTACATTATTACGTAAACAAAGGAATTTGAATTTAACGTTCCTTTCCGTCATTTCATAAACTTTAACTTTTCCCATGAATCCCAATCGTCCCAAAGCTGTATACAAAGGATATGACTCGACTTAGCAACTTATGCAAGCAACTAGATAATTGAACTAAGGGTTTAAGGTGATAACAAACATTTGCACTAAAAGTGAGTGCATAAGGGGTAGGCTAAAGCGATTTGGGTGTATATTTGGGGTGGGGTGTAAACAATGCTCTTCATTGATATTCGGAAAACCAAACATCACGAGAACCGCGAAAAGGATAGGCTCGAGGGGTTAACTAGGGGTATCGTGTACTAAAGATGAGTACAACGCAAAGGGTGTGGGGAATTACTCAACCGATGTGGAAGAAGTAATTATATTACGGTATCAAACAAGGGTTATCCTAATGCCTCTTATCATTTAGTTATTCCTAACTACACAAGTGTAGCCTCACTGCGATCTCGGAATGCATCACAAAACAAGTTCTAGAATCTATTATACTACCGGTTCACACTCTAAGCATTAAAGATGAATGCTTTAATTCCTACTAATCTAAGGCGATCCTCGCATTTTGGGTGGAATTTGGGTGGTAAGGGTTTTGTGCTAGTCATATAACTTCCTATCAGTGAGGCGCTTTTGTTAAGACTAATGGCCCACTCCTATATGTCATGAAAAATTTTAAATTTGGTGCCAAAATTACCCTAACCGACATTTTCTCATGGTTTATTACACAATCACAATTGGACAAAGCAAATAGTCAAGGATAAGCATAGTTTCAAAGTTCCGTTTTATTTTCCCTCCCTACACTTAAAGCGAACATTGTCCCCAATGTTCCCCGAAAGTATCAAAGTTATGATAAAAGAAGGTAATTAAAAGCGAAGAAACTAATACTCCCCGATTAGCTCGGTAGGATCCGTGCAAAGTGGTGGTTAAATTCTTTTCAAGAAGAATTATTGCGTGAAAAGCTCCTTCCAATCTTATGTAACTTCTTCTTGACAAACTAAACTCGCACACTTGAAGAAAACAAACGAAACCTTCGTAAAATCGGCGGTAATAATATATATAAGACTCGATTTAAACTAGGATATAATGCTTGTGGAATGGATGTTTCTGAATTTTTAAGAAAATTAAGACACGAAAATTCCAAAATTTATAAGTAGCTCGAAAACGAAAAAAGTAATCGATGTTTTACTCCTTCCCGGCCGTCGGTTGCAATCTCGACGCCGTCGGGTTATCTGACAAAAAGCGGTGCGATTTTGGAAAAATTTGGAAAATTTACATCTTTAGAATCTGGAAAAATTTACGCAAAACATTCATTATGACTCGATACAAGCATTTGACTCGAACAAACAAACATATATATCTTTTAATTAATTGTTATTCTCATGTTTAAGTTTCTTTTGAAAGCGTGTGTAATCTTCCCTACACTTATCCCTTATGTAAAATACCTTTATATGTAATTAAGGCGAGGTTAAAGACAAAATAAAGCTTTTTACAAATTTAAACATGAGAATAAGCGATCAATAAAAGATATCGACACAAAATGAAAATGAAAAACAAATACACATGGGTTGCCTCCCGAAGCGCTTGTTTTGTTCGAGTCACGAGCCCGACTCTACCCTTATTTAACAGATAAAGGGAAGTTTTCCCTACACTTAAGTTCAAGTGCGGGTGATAGTAGCAATACACACCCTTAGGGTGGAAATTTGCTACGTTAGGAGAGGATGATGGGTGATTTATATGCTCAAAGAAGTGTGCTCTATTCATTATAACCTTACCTAAGTCTATTGGTGTAGCGAGAGAATCAAATCTCTCTCTAAGAATGGATCATTTTCTACCAACTTCAAAGATTCATGGTTAAGGATCCATCTTGACCTAATAAACCGGTTTAAACCCATAGTGTTTCTTGTTATCAACCATGAATGGGTGATATAAGTGTGTAAGGTCATGGGTTACTCTATATCGGCTTCTACTCTACATGGCCTAGAATCTACCACCTTTATCAAGCAACTACCGGACTATCTATTTTGATGGGTGGATTGGGGCCTAATTCAATTCAAGATTCACATCTAAAGGCGGAAAATTGGGTAAGGTTTTTAAGTGAGGCTCGGTTCATCAAAATATGGAACTTCCCTAGGACTAAGAGAGAGGTCATGACAACAAGCATCTAAACCTACATTCTCTAATGGCGTTTGGTCCAAAGGTTCTCTAATTGGGGTTCCTATAGTCTCTTCTACTTCTTAGGGTAAGTTATAGGCGATGTGTGTTCCTCAGTGATGGTAAGACTTGTGGGTTATCCGATGGGGTTGGATTTTCTACTCATCCTCCATCTTATCAAGATCACCTATGTATTCATTTTGTATTGTGGTAGCGCTAACCATGACATGCACCTTGGTACCTCAACTCTAATCATCTCCTTCTAAACAACCTTTCCAATCAAGTTTCCAAATTGAAAATAGGTCTAAAGATTCGTTTTGGGTCCCATGTTCCACTTCTAAATTGGGCGTGAATCTCAAGGTTTCCATGCATGTCGAACACCACATCCCCAAATATCCCCATCCGCTACATAGTCAAGCCTCCTTTGGGTTTCGGTGGGCGATACGAGTGTAAAAGAATTGCGGTGGAAGCGATGAAGTCAATACCATGATAAAGGACTTTTGCAATAAATATTTAATTCGAGTCCAAGCCTCGGAAAGGATTCATCATGATGTTCTTTGGAACCTCAAGATCTCATTTTGGAGTGGAAAGGGTAGATTATGTAGTGGATTTCGTTGATTGGGTGAAAGTTTTGGCGGATTCGCGTTCTCCATAATGGTGAGCGGAAGAGTCAATGGAAAAGTTTTGAACAAAGGCACAAAGAAGGGGATAGACTACGAGGAAGCTAATAATAAGAAAAAGTTTACTTGATAGGAATCAAGCAAAGAAACCTAAGCGAGGTGGACTACTAACTAGCTATTCTATTCCCGGCAGTGGCGCCAAAAACTTGATAACGCTACACGCGTGGTTCGGGGTCAAGGAAACTTCCTTTTCTTGAGCAAGTTTTATAACACCAGGCGATGAACCTAATCGTTGTAGTGTAGTAATTAGGGTAAGCCACGGGTATTGATATCGTTCTCTCAGGGAATAGGAATGCCGGTAGGGAGTTACTACGCTAAGGTTAAGGTTGAGAAGATTATTTTTATCTTTTATATTTTATGAAAATGGAAAGATACGAATCTCGGTATTGGATTTGGGGGTTGATATTTCTACCGATTACTCTACTATTATCTAATTATCTAAACTAAGGTTGTGGGAGTCTATGTCTAATTAATGTGTGCTCGTATGATAGTTTAAAGATGTGTTTACTTAGTTTGTATTACTCCTTAATTATCTCCTATGATGGTTGAGTGTCACGTCTTATTCTAGTTGCGTTGTGTTTCTAAAGTTGTAGGGTATGCGTTTCTCCCAACTCTTTGAACTTACCAAAGGGTCTTGTCTACAAATCCACTTAGAGATTATAGACTCTACTACAAGGCACTCTTCGGATGTTTTAGCCTACAATCACTCGGTAATCATACTCTAAGGTTCACAAAGATGAATCAAGCATTAAGTACACAACGAATGACCTATCGCATTACTAGATCATTAATCAACTAAGATAAGAAACAACCAATCAATATTCAATAATTAAGTTTCATACTTCCTAGCAAACACACAAATAAATTAGCTGGGACATGGAGAACATGCAAGCATACACAAAATAATCAAAGACATAATTGAATTAATGAAGCAAAGACTTATCTTGGTGTAAGATAGGGTTAAAACCCTAAAATCTTGTACAAGACACCTTAGGTTCGGTTTTAGGTTTTACTCCAAAGACTCTCCACAAAGACCGAAAAATTCGGATTCTATATAAGATTACAATTGCGACGGCCACCTTATGTTTAGTGGCCGTCGTGTCGCCGCCATTGGGGTTTCGTCTTGGCGTTAACCTTGCGACGGCGCCACCTTATGTCCGTGACGCCGTCCTCTTCGACTTCGGCGTCGTCGGATCGCATCTAGGCCGTCGAGTAGCGACGCCCTCTTCTTTCACAACTAGACGCCGTCTCTTGAAAACACGAGTTTTGAGTTCGACCGTCACAATAATTCTCCGACGCGCCGCACATAGCACTGCGACGCCGCTTCTACATTCGTGATTGTGAGTGTTTGATTTCGACTTTGGCCATTTTCTTCATATATTCACGCCTTTTGTCCAAATAAGTGTCATTCCAAAGATTTTGCCTTCACGAGACCTAAAAGTGAAAAGGCGATATTAAGCAATAACGGATACAAAAGTGATCAAATAAGGACTTAAATGACCCTTCAAAATGGTACCTTTTAAAACCTTATCAAAATCCGTCTAGGGGTAATATGGTCTTTTGACATATTTTTTCTTTTCCACCTAAAATTTCAAACGCACATATCTCTTAAACCACAAACTTTTAGAAAAAACCGATTTCACCATAATTTTTAAAATTCGATTCTCTTTAATTTGGTATAAATCTTTTTAATTATTTCAAAACTTTTTTTTGATATATATTCATTGGGTCATGATTTTCTTGATGTTTTTGTTATTTTCGATCATATTTTTTACCTTAAAAATTGCCGAATCATAAAATACTTAAAACACAAAAGTTTTAGATTTTGATTCACTCTTTACCCAGGAATTTGAATCACTCAAAGCCGATATGATATGAGTGAGATATCGCACGTTAAAGATGACGTTTTAGTCATATTTATTGCACACAAAGTGTTTGATGAAATGTCTAGCTTAGATTTTTAGTGTTAAAATTGAGCTAAATGAACTAATTTTTGTCCCACAACGCATCATTAATCATTTCATTAATGTAAAACTCAAAAAGTGATGTTTTTTAATAGTTAAAGTTTTTAAGTATTAAAATTGATGAACCAACTGATGAACCAAACCAAAACTGATGAACCAAACCAAACTGATGAAGTGATGAACCAAACCAAAACTGGTGAACCAAATCAAACATACTTCATCAATTTATTTTGGTTCATCAATCATAGTTTTAGTTTAACATGTTGGTGTTTGTTTTGTTTTGTTCATCAGTTTATTTTGGTTCATCAATCATAGTTTCAGTTTTGGTTTGTTTCATCAGTTTTTGGTTTGGTTCATCAATCATAGTTTCAGTTTTGGTTTGGTTCATCAGTTTTGGTTTGGTTCACCAGTTTTTCGTTTGGTTCATCAGTTTGGTTTGGTTCATCAATCATAGTTTCAGTTTTGGTTTGATTCATCAGTTTTTGGTTTGGTTCATCAGTTTGGTTAGGTTCATCAGTTTTGGTTTTACGCTTTTTTTTTAATCAGTTTTGTTTGGTTCATCGGTTCATCAGTTTGGTTCTTCAATTTTAATAGTTAAAAACATTAACTATTAAAATTCATCACTTTTTGAATCTTATATTAATAAAATGATTAATGATGCGTTGTTGGACAAAAATTAGTGCATTTAGCTTAACTTTAACACTAAAAATCTAAGCTAAACATTTCATCAAACACCTTGTATGCAACAAATATGAGTAAAACACCATATTTAACGTGTGATATCTTACCCATATGACATCGAATTTGAGTGACTTAAATTTATGGGTAAAGAGTGAACAAAATTTTATAACTTTCATGTTTTAAGTTTTTCACGATTCGACATTTATGAAGGTAAAAAATAGGCCGAAAATGCCAAAAAAGAAAAAGAAAATCATGAACTATTTGATATGTAAAAAAAAAGTTCGAAATATTTATCAAGATTTATACCAAATTAAAAAGAATCGAATTTTAAAAATTATGGTGAAATCGGTTTTTCGTAAAAATTTGTCTTTTGAAAGTTATTTGCGTTTGAAATTTGGGATGGAATATAAAAAACGGGTTAAAATGACAAAAATACCCCCTAACCGAATTTAATAAGAAAAAAATGAGGGAGTGAATGAGGGACACTTGTCACATTGTGAGTGGCTTTTTAGCCTTTTTAATTTTCCTTACTTTGTAAATGATCGCATCTCTTGGAGTAATTGCACTAACACCAATTGCTTAGCTGTCAACAACTCCTGAAGAGTAAAGCTCTACCGGTGGTAATAACAACCAATATCACCATCATCACTTCAGCGCCACGTCATGATCTCTCTCTTCACAGCCAACATTATCACTAACATAGTGTAATAACACAACCAACATCACTACCAAAACATATTCCACAAAACCTAAAATATCACACATAACAACAACCCACAACTCGGTAATCTGAACTACTGAACCCTCCCCTTTCCCCACGTAACACGCGTCTTGAGAGGTGAGTGTAGTAAGGAGCACGAGTCTTTGGGGTGCCACATAGGACATAAGACACGTCCTTGTGGTATTATTATCACCAGTCTTAAAAGGCAAACTTTATCAAAGACGGTGGAATGGAATAACTTAAGTATGACCTTCAAGGTTATATTGATGAAAAACCATATGTAATTTTTTGAAAACTTAGTTTAACCATTAAACACCAAAATTAATCAGATTAATACAACGAAAGACTTTACTAAAAACAAAACACGATTTAAGCTTTCCACCCATAAATCCAGTCATGCTAATCAATCATAAACGACATCAATTAAATTGACATACCTTATGAAGAACAATTCACGATCACAAACATGAATAACTATGTAAATCCAAATCACAAACTCAAGAACAATATGACATTTACCTATGGTTCACACCAATATCAAACATGCTTTAAAAAATTGTACACTATGAAATTAAACATGAAAGTAAAAGAAGATATACTTTTTCTATTCATCAGAAAAGAAAGATATGAAATTGACGCTATATATGAAAAAACCCGCCTTAACATTCAATTGTTGGAATTGGAGTCCTTTTTTGTTTTGGTCAATCTACCCGATTTTGGTTGGATAAATGGGTTGACAATCTTGCTCGTCAAGATGCCTTCCCGCCCTCTTTCGCATTGAATTCCATCAATCCTCACTCGTTTGCAATTTATCTCCAAACAATGTCCTTTTATTGTCTCTTGGAACTATTAATTAGGGGTGTTTACAGATCGGGTAATATCCGCAGTAACCGAAAACCGAAATCGAATCGAACCGAATTGGTCAAAGCCGAACTGAACCGAATTAAATATTCGGTTATTGGTTTGGATATCGTTTTGGCAATGAAACCGAACATCAAATTCATATAAATATATATTTTTTAATGTATTTACATGAAGTTTTATTTACTAAAACCTTTTTTTAGTATAAGTATAATATTATTTAAGCTTGAAAAAAAATTTGTGTTAAAATATGTTTAATTAAATGTAAAAATAATTAAAATTATGTAATTCTTTGGTTCGGTTTTCAGTTAAAAGGGATTGGTTTTTGGTTATTTGGTTCGGTTGAATCAAATTTGAATTCAGTTCAGTTCTGATCTAAAAATTTTCTTAACCAAACCGAATAAACCGATGACCAAACCAATGAACACCCTTACAATTATTCGTGTTCTTCATACCTTTTCTAATTGGACTGTACAGAACCTTAATTTACTTCTTGGGCTAATGCAACCCAATTACCCACCTGGGCTAATTTTGAAAAGGCCTCCATGATCATTGGCTGAAAATGACCTCATTAACCTTCTCGTTCAACATCACCCCATTGATGATCCAACAAATTCTCCGTTCAAACTGCTTCCCCTCAATTACATCGACGGAACAAAAGCTCTTCCTTCCAAAGTAAATATCACCTCATGGAGAATTTCTAAAGCAATATTACCCATTCTTATTAATCTTGACAGTCGTGGCGTGGATTTGGATTCGACCCGTTGTCCAATATGCAATGACGGTTCATATCTGAAACCACCTCTTTGTAGAATGTCAGCTTGTAAAAGACATTTGGACAGTCGTTCTAAGATGGTGGGGCATCAATAGCACTCCAATTACTACCCTTAGTGATGCTATACACTTGGTGGATCAGGTGAATATCCCTTCCAAGCTCTCTATTCCATTTGATGTTGTTGTTCAAACTACCCTTTGGAGATTATGGAGAATTCTGGACGACATGGTGTTTACCGCCAATAAACCAAAGAAAGATCTTAGTTTTAATAACATTAAACTCCTATCTTTTACTTGGGTTGTTTCTAGAACAAAGAAAGTATCTCTTAGTTGAATTGATTGGTTCAACAATCCTTGCAATGCTCTGGATTCTAGTGTATGATCTTGCTCTAATTCCCCTAGCCTATTGCTAGGGTGTTCATAATATAGTTTGCCGTTCAAACTAGAATGTGTTCCAATAGGGATTTGGTTCGAAGTTTAAAGATGCATTTTCCTACTAGTTGTTCCAACTAATAACCGTATATATGATAGCATTACTTGCTCTTGTTGGGTGGTCATGGGTTCTTCATACATACATCTCTCCCTATCATGGTCTTGATTTGAATGCCAATTATACAAAACTCATGTCTATTTCATAAATCAACTTATATGCATATCCACATTGAGTCCACAATAGAGTTTGGACTTGATTTCGAATCTGGTCATTTATATATTTTTTCAACCAAGACATGCATATTATTCTTTGAGTTGAGCTTATATAAAGGTCGTGGGCATTTCCAAACATTTGAAGATCGAATATATGTTTTGAGTGGGAGACCTTGAGGTTCCACTAGATTGTTATGCAATGCCAAAAATAATTAAGATGAGATCAATTTAAGATTAAGATCTAACTCCTATAACTTTTCAACCTTAACTTAGTGATACGTCAGCGCACATCAGCTTTAACTTTTCAACCTTAAAAAAAAAAAAAAAAAAAAAAACCTTAGAGCACTTTTTATGGTAACATCGTTAAACCTAACACCACGCCACGCGTCGGTCTGCATCGCTTTAACATTTCACCTTAACTCAACAAAAACACCCTTATCATAACATTCTCAAGTTAAACCTTAACTCACCAACAATTTACAAAACAACCCTTATTTAGAAAAAAAAAAAAAAAAAAAAAACTTGCCTATAATGTCGTTATCCATAACATGGTGTTAAGTTTGCCTTTAACACATTACATGGGTAATACGGCTTAACACTAAAATGTTAAACCTTAACCTCCACATACATGTTACCATACCCACCACTCTTATCATATCATAACAAAAAAAAAAAAAAAAAAAAAAAAAAAAAACTCAAATGCGACTTAACGTTGCGTTACCACCATAACTTAAGCCTTAACTCACACCAACGGTATGGTAACATGGCCCTTTGTTGGTTTGTGGGAGTTTAAAACACACGTAAACACTAAAAGTGTGTGAGCCTATGGGGGCACACACGATAAACACGAGAGTACGTGTCGAATGTATTAAATAATTGAATATATTACCCGAGATGCATGCATGTTAACCCGATCATCTTGTACGACCAATGGGCTGTTTTTGGCTTGGACTTGGGTCGAATTTGGAGTGCCTTGGACCAGGAGATCCAAATGATCGGGCAATGGGTTTGGTTGGGTTTTTTGCTTGTCGATCAAGAAAGGGGTTCAAGACATAACTCTGTTGATACCCTATAAATATACATCCAACTTCTCAGGCATAAGACGACTAACAATTAATAATAATAATTGACCCACTATATCCCTAAGTATCATGCAAATCGTTCCTACCATCTAAAGGTTCAACCAATCAGATTCTCTTTATGATACGATTGGTTTATTTGATATATTGAATTCATGAACTTGCATCATGTTGGTCCGAGATGTATCACTGAATTCATTGTCTTGCTTAATTCCTATTTACGAATTGTAACAGCAAAGGCTAAGGAGGTTTTTTCTGTTTTGACATGTTATCGGACGGAAGGGTATATAATATATCGGGTAACATAGAAAATTGCTCATCGGGCAGTTTGTGATCTCCGGCAGAATCAAGACGTGGTTCTTGGGGTTTTATTGTTCGTGATATTCAAGTGGTTTTCAAGGGTTGATTGTTATGCGTTCTCGACTAGCTCATATCGAACGTGCTCATTTACGTGTTGTGTGTGATACTCATAGAGACATCTATTTTAGATGCTTAGTTTCGTATTGGTTTGATTGTCCGTTACACTTGCGTTCAAATAGCCACGAAATGTTAGATTTTCTTTTATCCCTTTTATTAATAAATTTTTATATTAATTATTGTTTATTATTATGTGTTAACCTAATTGCAAATACTAGATCCTTATCCGCTGCGTACTCGTATAGGTTAATTGGTTAACTGAGTTCTAAAATCCCAACACCCTTAACGCGTTTGAGTTAAGGTATAACTCACCTTGTGAGTTATGATACCCTATGCTCTTAGTTCTTGTTATTTTTGAACCTGCAAAGTTGTGGAACCACGGTATTATGATAAACTATAAGCCTCAGGTCATGTTTGGTAGCAAACATATTATAGTGTTTTGAAGCAACTATTGACTAGCAACTAGCGTTTCAAAACAAACTAGAGGGGTGTTTAGCAAGCATGTTCAAAACATTTTGTCCGATTATCTATCGGGTAATATGAATATTTGGGAATACCAGTAGACACGATTTAAAAGTATAACAAGCTATTCCTCATTTCGATTATTAATATTTCTCTAGGAAAACACTGGAAGTGTTAAAAGTAAAGTACATTAATTATATATGCTGTTAAGAGTGCAATGAACTATTAGGAAAAAAAAAAAAAAAAAAAAAAAAAAAAAAGGCTGATTACATCATTAAAATAGACTAGTAAAACGATATAATTTGCTATGAGAAAAAAAAAATAATAAAAAGCAGAAGGAACGTAACAAAAGTAACCCCTAATGTAATATGTTCAAATCAGTGGTAGACGAATTTGTCATAGGTTATGCACTTTTTTTTTTTAAAAGGATCTGTGATTCGCTAGTTTGTGTTTTTTAAGTGGAGGGTGTGCTCTAATTTTGAAGCTGAGGGGTTTATTAATTTGAATGTGAAGAAAAGCTTTGGGTGTGAAAGTACTAGGTACTCGTTCTTTTACCAAATTTCATAATTATTAATCTAATGTCTTATATCAATGGTATCAACTTATCAAACCTTGATAAACAAGGTGTGTCAACAATTAAAACATTGTAAGTCCCAACATACACACATATTTGATGTTAAATTATACATTTGAAAACGTCTTGATAGTTAGAAAAAGTATTTCCATAGTTTAAAAACATTTACAATTCTTCTTTTACCAAGTAGTAGGCCAACCTTTTATGCAAAAAGAGAAAAATATATACTACGTATATAAATATAATAAGAGTTACTTGGTTGAAAAGAAGTGGAAGTAACAGTAGGATTAGTATGTAAATGTATGAGTAAGGGCAAGAATAATAGAGTATTAGTTACTCTAAGAATACTTTGTTTAGCATGTTTTATTATAAGCTGTAGTGTTGGTAAGCATGGATGTGTTCATGGCTACCAGTAAAACATTGTATAGATCGTTGTAATATATATTTCTTTCTTTCATAAAAAATAAATAAATAAATAAATAATAATAATAATAATAATAATAATAATAATAATAATAAAATTACATGGTTTAATATGATAAGAGTCTCGAGCTCAAGTTAACAAAATATATATATATATATATATATATATATATATATATATATATATATATATATATATATATATATTCACATCACTTTAACATTTCAACATTAACCAAAAAAAAAAAAAAACACCTTTATCATAACATCACCTCAACACCATCTTTTGGAACCCACCCTTATTTAAAAAATAAAATTACAAATTAATCCCTTAAACTAATATTTCAGTCATTAAATCACCCATTTAAATAATATTACATTCATTATATAAAAATAAAAATTACAAATAATTATTAAAAATGAACGTAAATTTAAAAAGGGCAAATGGCATAAAAAGGCATCAAAGTTAGGTTCCATTTCCAATTAAGGTATCCTACTTTTTTTCTTGCATAAAAAGGTATCCAACAAAATTTTTTGGCGGATTTGGGTTTTTTACTAACGTCCGTTAACCCACTTCGTTAGTATATTATATATTTGGTCCTTGATTTTGTAGATTCATTTTATGCACCATCCCTCCTCCTCCTCCGTCCACCACCACCCTCCTCCTCCACCAACACCGTCTGCCACCATCACCTGCCAACACCACCCGCCGCCACTACCACCGTCCACCACCACCACCCGCCACCACCACCGTCCTCCTTCACATGAGCATTTTCAAAGCCATTTGCCCAAAGTTAAATCATCTTTGTAATCTCAGTTTTTGAATTGTACTTTTAGTATACTTAATGCGAATTTCGGTTTATTTGGATTAATCTCAGTTGCTTTTACTTTTTGTTACAGCTTCTTTTACTTGATCCCATAAGCTCACATAAGCTAACTATAGCTTAATGTGAGCTTATCTAAGCATTAATCTGGCTTTATTTCAAATTTCACAAAACAGTCAACAAAGTCAACAAAAGTAACGGAAGTCAAATCCTCAGGGTCAATTCAGTTTGGTATAATTTCTGGTTTTAAAGTGTTATATGTTGAGTATAGGTTTAGTTTAAGGTAATTGAATTACATTATGTTATATTTCATCAGGATTTCTAGATTAGAAAGCAAGTTAGGACTAAAAGGTGTGTTTGGATTTTGCTTATTTCTTAAGTTTTTATGATTGTGATAAGTGCATTCTGAGTAAATTGAGTTTGTATACTAATTTTGAAGCTGCTTTGGTCTTAACTTGTAGTTTTCAAGCCCCTTTATGAGTTATTCACTTGATAAATTTTATCTGTCATAATCTATTTCTGTCCCAACTAGTGACATTTGGCAGTTTTGTGTCAGCTTTTTAACTGATTTTTAGTTGTTATATAAAAATTCTTAAAAAACAAAAATAGCATTTTCAATATGTAGTTTTACTATTCCTAAAAGGAAAAAAAAAATAAAAAAAATCAAATGCTTAGTTTGTTTGTTTCTCAAAGATGGTGATTTGGTTGATCTGTCTGCCCTGCATCAGTTATATTTGCAGTCCAAGTAGCTTAGTTTCAAGCAGCTTATATGCTCATCCTCAGGTAGCTTAGGAAGCTAGTTTTTTTTGCTCCTCCAGTAGAGTAGGTAGTGTAGTAATCTGTTTTAGGCTTATTAAAAACTTTAGAGCTTATTTTCATAACATACTCAAGCCTGCAATCTGTTCTTGTTTGTTCACTTGTATGTGGTTGTCACTCTTTTTCAAAGAAATTCTCACCGCTTTTACTTATCTTATTAATGTTAGTGTCTGATTTTTAGTATGCCACTAGTTCCTTGTAAGATCTTAATTTGTTTTGCCTTTTGGAGGTTTTCAGAGTTTATTTTAGAGCTTATTAGAGGCTGCAATTAGCTGCTCTTAGGACTGTTTTGCTGCATCAGCAGCCTTGTTATTATTCTTAGATGACCTTTGAAATTGCTCTTTGCTTATTTAAAACTGTCTAAGAATAGAGTAGGACTAGTTTAAGTTTACCTGTAGTACTTATGCTTGTTTTAGATTATAACATAGCTTATTGAGTGCTTTTCCATTAATTGTAAGGACTGTTTAGATAATGTAGTTTTATAAGTGCTTATTGGAGAAATCTGCTCTTTGATTACTTATATGTGCTTGTTTCTGCTCTGGTTAGTATATCATGGTTGTTTTTAGTATTTTTTATGGCTTCTGAAAGCTTTTTGTTAGCTTTTAGCTTACTTCTCATTAGCATTTTCATAGCAGTTTCATGTCAAATAGCTAAATCTGTGATCAGTGGATGTGTTCAATAATTTTCATAGAATTCTCTTTGTGATGGAATGGGCTTTATATAGCTGAGCAGGAGCTTGGGGATTGATTTCAGAAGCTTTACGAAGTCTAATCTCTGCCATTGATTCATCTCTTGCATCATTCTTTCAATTCTAAGTCGTTGGATCAAATTTGTGATGTGGCTTTTCCAATCGGTCGGGATTACGCCACAGCGATCCTGTGTAGTGGCGGCGGGTGGTGTTGGCGGTGATGGTGGCGAGCGGTGTTGGTGGAGGAGGAGGGTGGTGGTGGGCGGTGGAGGAGGAGGATGGTGCATAAATGAATCTACAAAATCAAGGACAAAATATGTAATATACTAACGAAGTGGGTTAACGGACGTTAGTAAAAAACCCAAATCCGCCAAAAAATTTTGTTGGATACCTTTTTATGCAAGAAAAAAAAGTAGAATACCTTAATTGAAAATGGACCTTAACTTTGATGCCTTTTTATGCCATTTGCCCATTTAAAAAACATGCGGAAATAATTTAAATTAGTTATAAATGATTTAAATAATTATTTGACCGGATGTGAATATGGTAGTTGATAGTATTTTTGATCTCGAGGTTATTAAACGGCTGTGATTCATTTATTTATGATGTAGGGTACCTTGAAAAGACTTAACAAAACAGATTAAAGGACATCAACTTTAATGACTTTGTCCAAATTGTTATTGACTCAAAACTGATGAACTTTTATAAATGATTATAACTCATACCCTCTTATCTTCATTTTAACCTCACAAACTGAGATGGAACGAAATAATAATTTCTTGCGTCGTTGTGGACAAGGATTCATAGTGGAAAGAAAATCTTGCCAGCCCGGTAGTTATTGTAAACCGTATTATGCATGTCCTCGTTCAAAGGTAAACAATCATACATTTCTTATTTACGTAAATAGTGTTTTTTTTTTTTTTTTTTTTTTTTGTTAAGAAAACATTTTTTAATGATTTTCTTACTATGTAACATCCAGGAACAAATAATTATGGGTTCGATATTTTATGTGGAAGGATATTTTTGAATAGCAGTTTAGTCAAGGCTCTTTTTCAACACAATGCTCAAACTGCAATGTCAAAGATATTACGATTGACATGCTGGAAGTAAGAAACAAGATGTTATTGTCTTCAAACAAGATGTTGAAGACAAAAATAAAGATGCTTGAGACATCACTGGAATTGGAAAAGAATCCCGAGGATCACGCATGTCAGTCGGGTGCAATACTCCATGACCATTTAGATGACATGAATAATCTTCATATGAAATAGGTGTTGTTGTTGTTTAATGTGTTAATGTTGTTGTAATAGTAATAGTAGTAGTTGCTGTTGTAGTTGTTTAATGTGTTAATGTTTAATGTGATATTAATGTTTAAAGTGTTATTGTTGTTGTTTATATAAAAATACGCTACGAATCTAAAATACCATACCAAAATAAAATACCTAAACAATTATGATACTATACGATACAGGAACACAAATGAGGATACGATACTAGAACACAAATCATCCAACGGCTTTTGATCTTTTATATTGATGAGATCTTTCTAGTTTCTTCTGATTCTAGGCTCTCATGACTTCTTCCCTAACGTCCCTTATCATGTTTGAGAGATGCATATCAGATTCCTCGGTCATTAGAGAGCTTGTAGACCGAAGTTGATAACTGGTTGGTCTTGAGGCAACTCACGCAACCTTTCGACCTCTTCACCACGCTCAATCATACGGCACATAGTACGAGTTATCTATGACAACCTTCACCTTTTCAGGATAGTCAACTTTGACATTTGACCAATCATCCAAACTAGTAGCTTATATGTTTATGTGTGTGGTGTATCATAGTAAGTGGTTTATAGTAACTCTTTTATATTCACGTTTACTGAAAATGTTGATGTCATTTCACTTAAAATGCATTTGAGGACTTTACGACAATTATTGAATTCACGGTATTGATTTAAGCCGATTAAAAAGTTTTACAAAAAATGTAAATAATATTTATTTATGGCCAATAATAATGATATAATATGTTATAAGTGTATTTTTATCTTTTGAAAATTCATTTCTTACTTATAGTTTGTTTTGAGTCGTTTTACGACAAAACATGAAGTAACGGATCGTAACTAACAACTAAGGATTTTTGTGAGTTATCAAATACGTATAATAAGTAAAATAAAGAAAAAAAATATATATTAAATTTATATAAAAACTGATTTGGTTTAACAAAAGAAAGAAAAAAAAAATTAGTTTAAATAATTATCATATTTTACTTAACTTATTCCTTAAGCCACCCCAAGATTTGGTTAGTTTTGTAGTTATGATTATTGAGTTTTAATCTTTATATATTTTTTTTAACTTGCATGGATGGAATAAGGGTTTATAAAACTTATTAATAACCTGTAATAGGATGTTTAGGGAATATTAAAACACATAGCTTGGTATATTATACCAACATATGCACGAATAAACAAGTTAGGGTTTGTAGATTTGTGTTTTGATTTGGACAAATTTATAACCTCGACTAGTTAGGGTTGTAAATCGAGTTACACAAAAGTTTCTTTTGAGTTTATTGAGCCTAAAACTAAATTCAAAGAGTTTACTAACTGACCCAATTGGTTTGTAATCGATCCGGATTGATTTGGTCATTCAAATAATTTATAAGAAATCGGGTGTCAAAACTGAGTTTTTTGGGATAGATTTGAACTGTAACGTAGATTTTTTTTTCTCATAACGAGTTAGGACCTATAAATTTAGCAGAAGTATATTTTATGTGTATATTAACTATTGTAATTTTTGTGGATTTTTCTGAAGGATCTAGGTATTTTCATAAAATGCAAACGTTCTATATGTACAATCATGTCATGTTCTGACTAGTTATGATAAACTAAATTTTATGAGATCGTTGAACTATGAGATAAAATCTAGAAACATTACTGGAGATACCTAACATGTGAAACGTGGGGGGTGAATACGTTTCCGTTTCAAACTTAAAACTTTTGTATCAAATAAACTATCGCATTTTCTAATCTCGACGCGAGGATGCATTTAACGCATTACGGCATGTAAGGCCAACCCCTTAATATCACAAAAGATTCCGCAAGATTAATGGTTAATTATAAATCAAGTTTCACCATTATTAGTCCGGTTTATTTTTCTTGATCAAGCGTGTCATAATATGTAAAGTGTTAAATATAGTTTATGACCATATGAAAGACCAAGTATGTATCACACACATAAACTCAACCACATAGAGAATCAAAAATATAAAGCAAGAATAAAAGTAAAGCGATAAGTAAAATGATAGACAAACCAACATGAGGATTTATAGTGGTTCGGTCACGAATCTCCTCTTCGCTCTACTCCACTCCCCGAGTATCCAACTCGAGAGCTACTTCACTAGATCAACAAACTTCATTCTTGGCAGAGAAAACCTTACACAACTTCGCTTACACTTTTTCTGGTACTAAGCTAAACACCGAGTTCTTCCACGAGGTAGAACCAAACCTATCACAACGTCGCCTACACTTTATCCGGTACAAGGCTAGATACCTAGTTCTTCCACGAGGTAGAACCAAACCTATCACAACGTCGCCTATACTTTATCCGGTACAAGGCTAGATACCGAGTCCTTCCACGAGGTAGAACAAAACCTATCACAACGTCGCCTACACTGTATCCGGTACAAGGCTAGATACCGGGTTCTATTACAAAGGAGGAACCATTACCCGACCAACACGACACATCTATGACACCCATTATGTTTTGTGGCCCAACATAACAAACCTTCTGTTTTATGGCACAAACACATAAACCATCTAATCTAGTTATAGATACAAGAATATGATACTAGACAATATCCAAGACAATGTGTCTAATGGATATGAAATCCTAAACCAAACATCAAGAATTCAAAGCATGATGTAATTAGTCTTCTATGAATGAAGATGACAAGTTTCCCAAGCTTGTTGTAGAAGATCTTAATGCGCTTATATGCTTGTGATGGGTGATCACTTCAGTAGGTAAGGATGCAAGATCTCTAGCTTGCTTTAGAGGATCACTTCGGGAGTATGCTTACAACAAATGATAGTTAGAAGCATTATGATCATATGAGATGAGGGTGGTTTACATGTTTCCTAATGATCTAAATATGCTAGAAATGGTGGAGAGAAACTATGTGTAAAGGTGTGAAGAAATGGTAAGAAGTGTTTTGCTATTTATAGGCAAAAACACCAAGACAAGCTTCTGCCCCAAGGATCCCTTCTGAGAGGGATCCGACCCTTATAATCCAAGGGATCCATGGGTAATTTGAGGGATCTGTAGGACACTCCTCATTATCCATGGGTTATGGGTCATGGGTCATTGGTCATGGGTATGAGCCTTGAGTGGCCTCCAAGGTACAATGTATCTAGACATTGGGTCATGGGTCTTGGATCATGGATCATGGTATTTACCCAACACTTTTACTTTTGTTTATGTATGTAAGTAGGGGTGAAAATCGAGTCGTGTTCGTGTTAACCTATTCGGGTTCGCGTGTTGGCGAGTTAGTATAGCCTTACCCAAACATGACCCATTTATTAATTGTGTCAAGAAACTCAACCCTAACCCACACCTGCATAACACGTGTAACCCATTTGTGACCCTTTTAACCCTTTTAAGTAAATAGGTCAAGCAGTGAATAAAGCTGGTTGTTTGTCGATTTAACTAGTTTAAATGCTAAAAATGATATAAGGATCTAAAATATGATAAGAATTAGATACAAATAACTATGCAACAATTTTCAGAATTATAAGCATCAATTTTCATGATATCTAAGGTATAAAATTATAATTCACTAATACTAAGTAAATAACAAAATATATTTAATCCACATTCAACATAAAAAGCAAGTTATATATTTTATTTTTAAGATCTTATATACTTAAACGGGTTCACGGGTTGACCTGTTTAATACTTACTCAACCCAAACACGACCTGTTTATTAAACGGGTTAGACGGGTTGACCCGTTTTTGACCCAAACATGTTTATCCTCAACCCAAACCTGTTTAACTTTGTATCGGGTTCGTGTCGTTTATTGTGTCGTGTCGAGAATTGCCACCCCTATATGTAAGTACTTAAGTGTTTTATATAAACTATTTAACTAAACATGTTTAATGGTTTGTTAGGGGTTTGATCATAACGCAAGACAACAAACATGTACGAACCTGTGTTGTAGCATACAAGGACTCGAGTCGTCAAGAGGTGTTGAGAGTATGTTGAGACAAAATATAATTACAAGTAACTTATACATTTTACGTTATGTATTACAAGTTACATGTTTGTCATCAACAAAACAAACGAGACCTATAGATTAAATATCGTAATATTTTCACTAACAATCTCCTCCTTTTGATGATGACAAAATATATGTAAGCGTAATAGATAGGTAAAATGGCAAAGATTACTTGTGTCCGTACTTCCTATACATTACCTTCTCCGTTTACTCTTCTCCCCTTTGTCGAAACAAAAGGGTGTGTCCTGAGTTTAAACTTAATTTCTCCCAAGAATGGCGAGTTTGCATCATCCCTAGTGAAGTTAAATTGAAAACACCTTATTGCTCCAATTGGCACACCATGCCAATACCTTCAACATGAAACACTAATGGAGGAAGAGAAGAATTTCAACAAGATTCACTTCAGTTGTCTTAATGATGACGAAACTTAGCAACTCATGACCTTGAGCTTGCACGTCTTCAAGAGGTGGTGATCTCGCCTTTAAGAGGAACCTAGAGAATCACACAAAAAAATACATAGAAAGATCCTTTGAATTATAACCATTGTTGCCAACGGATTAATGGATCAAATTTTTTAGGCTTAACCTACATCAAGGTTAGTGTTAAGGAATGAAAAAATATATATGATGAGAAAGAAATCTCCCTTTTGTTGAAACATAAAGGAATTTTGAAGAATGAATGTGTGCATGCTCCCCCTTGACGGTTGCTCCCATTGTTAAGGGGGTCAAGTATTTTAGGAAGATAAGACGAAAGTATTGCAAAGTTTTCAATGTTTTTGCTTTGACGAAAGCTCCCCTTTATTGAGGACGTCAAGTGCTCCTACTGTGTTTTGAAAATCTACAAAACAAAAAATTAGTGAAAAAATATATTCGTCGTTGGACGAGTAAGTCATATGATGCACTTTGTAGATGCTCGACGGAAGCTCCCCTAGCTCGAGGGCGTCAAGAAGAACCTAAAAAAATAAGTGAACCTCTTCCGAAGACAAGTGTTCCATATACAAACCCATGTATATGAGTGAACCTACAAAGAAAAAATTAGTGTAAAATTCCATCCATATATAGACGAGAATCCCATACACATCAAAGTGTATATATATGAACCTAAAAAGAAAGGATTAGTGTCAAAAAGAGAATAATCTGTGGAAAACTAGAAGGGGGGGGGTTGAATAGTTTTGCCGATTTTAAGTTAGTTTCAAAAACTTTAGATTCGATAATATGTGAGATCGTATGGATGTAGAGAAAGTATAGATCTAATGATAGAGCAAGTAAATAAAGTAAAGCAAAGGATAGAAATGACACAACCAATTTATAGTGGTTCGGCTACAAGGACACCTTCCTTGCCTACTCCACTCCCGAGTCACCTACTCGAGTTCAAGCACTATGTCAACAAACTCCTTCAACTTGGCGGAGAAGCCTTCACAACGTTGCTTACACCTTTTTGGTACAAAGCTAAATCCGAGTCCAGCAACACGGTGGATCAAACCAACGCGACTATTACACAACAAATATGTGAAATATCAAATACAAGATCTTTGCTACAGAAATCTTGCGGAGGAACAAATCTATCAAGGACCCCTTGCTTGGATGACTTGTAGAATGCTCGTGATCTCGCCTTAGAGAAGGACCTATATGAGAATCACTAAAGAAAGAAAGAAAGAAGTACTCTCTAGATCAAGTGATATTTTTTTAGAAGAGAATGAGAGTATATGGGAGAATTAGTAAGAAGAGGAGTGAGTTAAAATGAAAAAATGGCTCTCTTTTTATAGGCAAAATCTGCCACTGTTCCCCGGATCCCACGGATCCCTCCCACAAGGGATCCGTCTAGTGTAATCTGTGGAAAACTAGAAGGGGGGGTTGAATAGTTTTGCCGATTTTAAGTTGATTTCAAAAACTTTAGATTCGATATTATGTGAAATCGTATGGATGTTGAGAACGTATAGATCTAATGATAGTGTAAGTAAATAAACAAAGATAAGGGATAGAAATGACACAACCGATTTATAGTGGTTCGGCTACAAGGACACCTTCCTTGCCCTACTCCACTCCCCGAGTCACCTACTCGAGAGTTCAAGCACTATGTCAACAAACTCCTTCACTTGGCGGAGAAGCCTTCACAACGTTGCTTACACTTTATCCGGTACAAAGCTAGATACCGAGTCCGTAGCACGGTGGACCAAACCAACACAACTATTACACAACAAATATGTGAAATATGAAATACAAGATCTTCGCTGTAAATCTTGGAGTGACAAATCAATCAAGGACCCCTTGCTTGGATGACTTGTAGAATGCTCGTGATCTCGCTTAGAGAAGGACCTATATGAGAATCACAAATAGAAAGAAAGAAGAACAACTCTCTAGATCTAGTGATCTATATGTTAGAAGAGAATGAGAGTGTATGAGAGATTTAGTAAGAAGAGGGTGAGTTAGAATGAAGAAATGGCTCTCATTTATAGGCAAATTTCCTCACTGTTCACACGGATCCCACGGATCCCTTCCACTTGGGATCCGCTAGCACAAAGCTAGGGATCCGTGGAACAGCTCCTCTTGCCCATGGGTTTTGGTTATGGGTCATGGGTTGGTCCATGGGTTATATCTAGATTCAATGTATCTAAGTATACATTGTATCAAGTCTCTTTGGGTATGGGTTAAGATCCATGGGTTGTGATTTTACCCATCCTAATTAACTATTACAACAAATGCTTTTGTTACTACATTTTTGTATTTAAAGATTATATGTAAATGCTTTTCAAAAATAACATGTATCCTTATAATTATACTTAAGACAACATTATATATGTTATCAACAAAACACAAAGAGATCGCAAAATATTAATAAACTTTTTACGGTTTATTTGTATTAACAATCTCCCTTTTGTTGATGACAAAATATAATGTTATGATGAGTAAAACTTAAGAATAGATGCAAGTTTTGAAAGCTCCTAAGTTTACTTCTTCTCCCCTTTTGTCGAAACAAAAGTTAACCCTTGGAGGAAAAAGTAGTCTCGTACTCCCCTTGACGGTAGCTCCCCTAGTTTGGGCGTCAAGAGAAAAAAAATCTACAAAGAAAGTTAGTAACATGCTTAATTGATCTTATGGTTGTTAGAAACAAGATAGGAGCCAAGGTATGTAAACAAGGCCTTGTAATAAAACGACAAATTGTAGTGGTAGTTAAGCCACTTACAAGCATGTAAAAATAAGAACAAGACTTGTCCTTGAAAATGACAAAAGATATTAAAAGTGAAAAATAGTAGTAGAGATTCCTTCCATGCTTGCATAAGGTTATGGATGGAGGTTTTGATGAGTAATTGTATTGATGCGATCAAGGATGAGGTTGAGTATGAAACGATTTCTTCCTAACTTCTATTGCAATTTCCCTAGTGGATTGGCAATGTTCACAATGTAAATGATGTGGGTAATGAGTGCGGAAGTTTTCCGGGTTGTTTTGATTTGAGTTATCACGGAAGTTGTGGTGGAAAATAGGAAAATATGGATCAAAATCCGGAATGTTTGTATGTGGTGGTGGAAAAGAACCTAGATGTTCTTGTAATGTGATGGGAGCTAGAGGTGGTGATGTTTCAAGATCTTGAAAGATAGTATTTGGTGATGTGGGGGTGTGGAAAAGACTAGTTCTTTTCTTTAGGTTGAGTAGATCTTGTTGGAGTCCTAAGGAGTTCCAAAAGAGTTATTTTAGGTGGTGATGAAGTTGGTGTACTTGTTGGTGATGAGGGTGGTGCCATAATGGAAGCATCTTGTGGTGAGTTATTTGAGGATGAATCATTTGAGGTTGGTTTGCTAAACAACAAGATCGGATACTAATCCGTGCGTATATCCTAGCATTTGATGGTGGTATTTTGGATGGTGGAAGTACAAAGGTTTGGATATCATGATTGTTTGTACTAGATGATTCTCTAAAGGGTTTTGGATGACATTATGAAGTGTGTTTGTGAGAAGGAGATGGAGTATGCAAGCATTTTGGGAGTTATATATATAGAAAAACAACACATTGTAATGAATGCTTGACCCAAAATGTGGATTAAAATCTAATGATTAGATATGAATTCAAGGCATATGATCATGAGAACACAAGCATTAAAAACATACTCCCAAAAATAAGACAAATGTGGATTTTCATCCAAAATGACAAAATAGAAGTTGAAAACGACTTACATATACACGGATCCCACTATCCTTCCCATGAGGATCCGTCCGGCATGAAGGTTGGGATCCGTGGGTCTCGGTGTTTCGAGCGGTACAAAATTCTCCTTTTGGAAATATTTTTGCCTATTGTGTGCCTATATGCAAACTATTTAGAGTTGCGGTTATCTCACCCCTAAAAGAAATAGAAACTAAACTAGAAGTTAAAAAAAAATATCCTATTGAGATAACCCGAAAACACATATTTAGTACATAAGTACGTAATCTTGTGTTGTCAATGCTCCTAATTCATTGTAGCTTAAATGAATGTACCCAAAACACATATTAGTTATGTGTCCCTTTAGCATTCAAAAGACATGAGATGCAATGAAAGCGGGTTTTACTTTGTATTAATAATGAAAAGCGATTTGTCCTAGGCGTGAGAAATTGCTTTTGTGAAATTGATCTGGGAAGGTATCATCCTTTTAGAAAACATTGTGAAAGTAGGTTTTCTTTGAAAATGTGTATATAAAAGTAGAAAGCTATAAGTAAGAAGAAAACTTATCTTTGGGTTTTGAAAATTCCGTATTGTTTGTGAGTTGTGCGTGAAATAGAGATCCTAGACTCGAGAGGAAAGAAGGCTAGTGTTTACATACCTTGTAGAGTCAAAATAAATTACGACGTGTGTTCCATTAAACCAAGACCAAGGCGAAGTAGGTTGAATTGTTTCGCTCAACGGTTTGGTGAGGACGTCGACTATGTTATCTTCGGATGCTACCTTCTCAATAGAAATGTTCCCTTTTGAACATTGTCTCTTAGAAGTGATGACGAATCTCTATATGCTTGGCGAGAATGCAATGCGGATTCTTGCTTAAGTCGATGGCACCTTTGTTATCACATAGAATGGCTATGTCGCTTAGATGAATGTCGTAGTCTACTAACGCTTGTTTCATCCATAGTGCTTGTTGGCATGCTTTGCGTGAGACGCATACTAAACCGGTTGTTGATATTGCTAGAGCCGTTTGTTTCTTAGAAAACCACGATGTTAAACAATAATGTACCAAAGATCAATATCTTTAGACTTCACATATGTTTGAATCTATTTTTCCAATATATAAAACCATTAGTTTCAAGTAGTGGTGGTCGTTGCATAGATTGCCCTTCCTTATAATTTTGAACCCATAGTGATCGAAAAGTTTTTAAAATACAATTTTATTTTAAAATTTTATAAACTTAGCTCTTGATACCAATTGTGGAAAACTAGAAGGGGGTTGAATAGTTTTGCCGATTTTAAGTTGATTTCAAAAACTTTAGATTCGATATTATGTGAAATCGTATGGATGTTGAGCGATAGATCTAATGATAGTGTAAGTAAATAAACAAAGATAAGGGATAGAAATGACACAACCGATTTATAGTGGTTCGGCTACAAGGACACCTTCCTTGCCCTACTCCACCCCCGAGTCACCTACTCGAGTTCAAGCACTATGTCAACAAACTCCTTCACTTGGCGGAGAAGCCTTCACAACGTTGCTTACACTTTATCCGGTGACAAAGCTAGATACCGAGTCCGTAGTACGGTGGACCAAACCAACACAACTATTACACAACAGATATGTGAAATATCAAATACAAGATCTTCGCTCTGTAAATCTTGCGGAGTGACAAATCAATCAAGGACCCTTGCTTGGATGACTTGTAGAATGCTCGTGATCTCGCCTTAGAAGGACCTATATAAGATCACAAATAGAAAGAAGAAGAACAACTCTCTAGATCTTGTGATCTATATGTTAGAAGAGAATGAGAGTGTATGAGAGATTTAGTAAGAAGATGGGTGAGTTAGAATGAAGAAATGGCTCTCTATTTATAGGCAAATTTCCTCACTTGTTCACACGGATCCCACAGATCCTTCCACTGGGATCCGCTAGCACAAAGCTAGGGATCCGTGGAACGCTCCTCTTTGCCCATGGGTTTTTGGTTATGGGTCATGGGTTGGTCCATGGGTTATATCTAGATTCAATGTATCTAAGTATACATTGTATCAAGTCTCTTTGGGTATGGGTTAAGATCCATGGGTTGTGATTTTACCCATCCTAATTAACTATTACAACAAATGCTTTTGTTACTACATTTTTGTATTTAAAAGATTATATGTAAATGCTTTTCAAAAATAACATGTATCCTTATAATTATACTTAAGACAACATTATATATGTTATCAACAAAACACAAAGAGATCGCAAAATATTAATAAACGTTTTTACGGTTTATTTGTATTAACATAATCCTAGGGATCCGTGGGACGCTCCTATTTGCCCTTTGGTTATGGGTCATGGGTCATGGGTTATGGGTTGGTCCATGGGTATTCTTTTAGATTCAATGTATCTAATGAGTACAATGTATCTAGTCTTGTGGGTGTGGGTCAACACCATGGGTTATGGATATGATCAATGGGTTGTGATTTTTACCATCATAATAAACTATTACAACAAATGATTAATTACAACATTTTTGTATTAGATGGCTATATGTAAATGCTTTACAAAAATAACATGTATCCTTATAATTGTACTTAAGATAACATTATATTTGTTATCAACAAAACACAAAGAGATCGTAAAATATTAATAAGCGTTTTTACGGTTTATTTGTATTAACAATCTCCCCTTTTGTTGATGACAAAACATAATGTTATGATGAGTAAAACTTAAGAATAGATGTATGTTTTGAAAGCCCTAAGTTTTACTTCTTCTCCCTTTTGTCGAAACAAAAGTTAACCCATCGAAGAAATAAAAGTGTGGAAAAAATGGTCCACTTACTCCCCTTGACGGTAGCTCCCTAGTTTGGGCGTCCAAGTGAAAAAAATAAATAATCCTACAAAGAGAAAGGTTAGTAACATGCTTAAATAATCTTGTGATTGACGAGAATCAAGATTGCGAGCCAAGGTATGTAAACAAGGCCTTGTAATAAAACAACAAAGTGTAGTGGTATTTATGCCACCTACAAGCATGTAAAAATAAGAACAAGACTTGTTCTTGAAAAATGACTCAAAAGAAAAGTACTAAAAATAGAAAATAGTAGTAATAATTCCGTCCATGCTTGCATAAGGTTATGGATGGAGGTTTTGATGAGTAATGGTATTGATGCGATCAAGGAAGAGGTTGAGTATGAATCACATTTCTTCCCTAACTTCTAATGCAATTTTCCTAGTGGATTGACAATGTTCACAATGTAAGTGATGTGGGTAATGAGTGCGGAAGTTTTCCGGGTTGTTTTGATTTTGAGTTGCGGAATATGTGGTGGAAAAATAGAAAAATACGGATCAAAGTCCAGAATGGTTGGAAGTGGTGGTGGAAAAGAACCTAGATGTTCTTGTAGTTTAATGGGAGCTAAGGGTGGTGATGTTTTAAGATCATTGAATATTGTGGTTGGAGAAGTGGGAGGTGTTAAAAAGGCTATTTCTTTTTGTTTTGGTTGTTGAGATCTTGTTGGAGTCGTAAGGAGTTCCAAAAGAGTGACTTTAGGTGATGAAGATGGTGTACTTGTTGGTGATGAAGGAGGTGCTATAATGGAAGCATCTTGTGGTGAGTTATTTGATGGTGATGAGCCATTTGATGATGGTTTTCCTAAGCAACAAGATTGGATGCTAATCCGCGGATATCCTAGAGTTTGATTGTGGTATTTTGGAAGGTGGTAGTACAAAGTTTGGGTTTCATGAAGAGGATTGTTTGTACTAGGTGATTCATCTAAGTTGTAAGAGCTTGTGAATGACATGGTGTTGTTTGTTTGTGAAGATGAGATGAATTATGCAAGCATTTTGGGAGTTCTATATATAGAAAAACAATGTATTGTAATGAATGCTTGACCCAAAATGTGGATTAAAATCTAATGATTAGATATGAATTTAAGGCATGTAATCATGAGAACACAAGCATTAAAGAACATACTCCAAAAAATGGAAAAATGTTGGAGTTTTCATCCAAAGTGAGAAAAATAGAAGATAAAGTCAGCTTCTGTCTCATGGATCTCACGGATCCTTTCCTTGAGGGATCCGTCCAGTATGAAAGCTGGGATCCGTGGGACTGGTGATGCAGGCAGCAGAAAATTTTCCTTTTCGAAATATTTTTGCTTAGTGTGTGCCTATATGCAAACTATTTGGAGTTGCGGTTATCTCGACTCCTAAGAAGAAAGGAAAAATAAACTAGAAGTGAAAAAGCATACTATTATGTGAGATAACCCGAGTGCTCCTAATTCATTGTTGCTTAAATGAATGTACCCAAAAATACATATTAGTTATGTATCTCCTTTAGCATTCAAAAGACATGAGATGCAATGAAAACGGGCTTTTACTTTATATTAATAATGAAAAAGCGATTTGTCTTAGACGTGAGAAATTGCTTTTGTGAAATTGATACGGGAAGAGGTATCATTTTTAGAAAACGTTTTTAAAAGAGGTTTCCATTTGTGAATAAAAATCGTTTTATCCTTTGAAAAGAAGATGTGTATGTAATTATGTGTTTGCAACTTGTACTTATTTTTAAAAGAAAAATAAGAGAAACTATGAGTTTAAAAATAAAATAAAATTAAAAAAAAAAAAAAAAAAAAAAACTTATCTTGGATTTTGAAAATTCCCGTATTGTTTGTGAGTTGTATGTGAAATAGAGATCCTAGACTGAGAAGGAAGAAGGCTAGTGTTTACATACCTTGTAGAGTAAAAATAAATTACGAAGTTTGCTCCATGAGACCAACACCAAGACGAAGTAGGTTGAATTGTTCCCGCTTCAACGGTTTGGTGAGGACGTCGGCTATGTTGTCTTCGGACACTACCTTCTCAATAGAGATGTTCCCCTTTTGAACATTGTCTCTTAAGAAGTGATGACGAATCTCTATATGCTTTGTGCGAGAATGTAATACGTGATTCTTTCTTAAATCTATGGCACCCTTGTTGTCACATAGAATTGTTATGTCACTTAGATGAATGTCGTAGTCAACTAACGCTTGTTTCATCCATAGTGTCATTGGCATGCTTTCTTGCGGAGCGTGTTCGGCTTCGTTGTTGATATTGCTAATGCCGTTTGTTTCTTTGAGAACCAAGATGTTAAATAACATCCCATAAAAGTACATACCCCACTTGTACTTTTTCGGTCAACATAGTCACCCGCATGGTCGAATCTGCATATACAATTGTTTCTACTCCTTGCCCTTAGGATACCATAATCCTAATTGTGTTGTACCCTTAATATATCTAAATATTCTTTTACGGATTCTAGGTGTGATGTTTTAGGGTCTTCTTGAAACCTAGCACATAAGCAAACGCTAAAAATGATATCCTACCTACTAGCTAGTGAGGTAGAAGACTACCAATCATGCCACGATATTTAGTATTATCTACGGATTCTCCGTCTTCATCTTTAGTGAGTTTGGTTTCGTATGACATTGGTGTCCTAATTGGTTTTGACTCTTCTAATCTGAATTTCTTTTACATTTCTTTTATGTATTTAGATTGATTAAAGAAGATACCATCTTCTACTTGTTTGATTTGTAGACCAAGAAAGAAACTAAGTTCTCCCATCATACTCATCTCGAACTCGTCATGCATGATTTTAGAGAAATCATCACACATGTCTTGACAAGTGGATCCGAATATAATATCATGTACATATATTTGAACTATGATTATATGTGACTCTCTTTTCTTAGTAAAAGTGTGTTGTCAACTAACAACATGGTATAGTTGTGTTTAATTAAAATGACTTGAGTCTATCATACCAAGCTTTTGGAGCTTGTTTAAGACCGTAAAGGGCTTTCTTTAACTTTACACATGTTTAGGTTTTCAAAATCGATGAAGCCGGGAGGTTGAGCTACATATACTTCTCCATTAATAAAACCATTTAGAAAAGCACTTTTGACATCCATTTGATAAAGCTTTAGATCATTAGCACAAGCATATGCAAGAAGTATTCTTATAGACTCTAATCTAGCCACGGGGGCATAGGTCTCATCAAAGTCTATTCCTTCTTGTTGGTTATACCCTTGGGCAACGAGTCTAGCCTTGTTTCTAGACACTACTCCGTTTGCATCTAATTTGTTTTTATAAACCCGTTTGGTTCCTATTATGGTTTGATTACTAGGTGGAGGAACAAGTGTCCAAACATCATTAGAAACAAATTGATTTAATTCTTCTTGCTTAGCCATTACCCAACTTTCATCTTTTATGGCTTCTTGTGTATTCTTAGGTTCTATGGTTGAAACAAAATAAGCTACTTTGATTTTGAACTTGAGACCTTAATGTTCTTTCGTTTAGCTTTCCTATGACCTTATCTACAGGGTGATCTTTGGACTCTTTAATGTTTATGACTTCATCATTTAAACGTTCTTCTTCTTCATTTACCTTTTTCTTTATTACTATAGCTTCAGTTTCTACAATCTCGTCATTGACAAGAGGTGGAGAGGGTTTGGGTGGACTTTCATCAAATTTTACATTCAATGACTCTTCTACCTTAATTGTTTCTTTGTTTAATATGACGTAAGTTTTGCTATTTGGAGAGTAACCTAGAAAGATACCTTCAGTTGATTTAGGATCAAATTTTGTATGGTAATCTTTAGTGTTAAGAATAAAACATTTGCTACCAAAAACTCTAAAGTGATCTAACGTAGGCTTTTTGCCTCGGAGTAACTCGTATGGAGTTTTACCTAAGAGTGTTCTAATTGAGACTCAATTGAGTATGTATGTTGAAGTATCAACGACATTGTACCAAAATTTTTGAGCTATGGATTGCTCATTAAGCATGGTGCGACTCATTTCTTGTAGGGTTTTATTTTTTCTTTCAACTACCCCATTCGATTGTGGAGTGCGTGGAGCCGAGAAGTTGTGAGTAATACCATTAGCGTCACAAAAGGCTCCAAATTGCACTTCATTATCGAATTCCCTACCATGATCCGTTCTAATAGACACTATAGGACTTCCTAGTTGTCTTTGGATTTTCTTGCTTAATATTTCAAAACAATTAAACGTTTCTGTTTTGATCTTTAAGAATTTTGTCCATGTATACCTAGAGTAATCATCCACTATGACCAAAGTGTAGTAGTTGCCTCCATAACTTTGGATAGCGGATGGACCAAATAAATCCATATATAGTAATTCTAGACACTTAGTTGTAGACACCATGTTTTTAGGTTTATGACTAGAATGAACTTGTTTTCCTACATTACAAGCATCACAAAAGTGATGTTCATATTTTAACTTAGGTAGATCTCTTACTAGATCTTTGGATGATAGCGATTGAAGAAGTCGCATATTGGCATGACCCAATCTTCGATGCCATAAGGTCAAAGTATCATCAATAGAGGTAAGACATAGTTTGTCTTTAGGTTCATTACCGATTTTAATGACATAGACTCCATGTTTCCTAATTCCTCTTCCTATGGTTATGCCATTTTTAATATCTTACTACGGTTTGGTAAAAAGTACATTGCACTTTTTATCACAAATTTGTCCTATACTTAAGAGATTAAAGTTTAGGTTTTCTCGTGACACACATCGTTAATGGTTAGAGATTTGTTAGAAATCATACCTTTACCGATGATTTTACTTTGCTATTTCCAAACACCACATTACCTCCATTGAAGGATTCATATATGGAGAATAGATCTTTATTGCCGGTCATGTGCCTCGTGCACCCGCTATCCTTGACCCATTCATCCGGTTCTAGGTCGACCTTTAAGCACACCTAAGAAAACAATTAACTCAAAAGTTTGGTCCCATTTGTTCATGGGTCCATTAGTGTTAAACATTCCATTCATGTTAGACATGTATGGATAAGGTGAATATGCATTCCATGGTGCAAAGTTTTGAAAAGGAAATCCATTTTGCATATTTGGGTTCCATCCCATTTGATGGTTACTTCTCGGGTAAACATTATTAGGTCTCTAGATGGGTTAGGTTTTGAAAAGATGGAGCCTTGTTTCTTGCAAAATGGGATTATATTTTGGAGGTGGTTGCCTAGTGGTAAAATGAGTTGGTTTCTTCTTATCAACGATAACAAAATCAGTTCTAGATGAAGAAGCTATGTTATTACCATTTGTTTGCTACAACGAGACCCACGGATCCTGGCTTAACACTAGCGGTTCCTTTTATGGGATCCGTGGGATCCGCCACAACAATGGTGGTTTTCTAGTGCCTTAACAAATTGTGTTTCTTTGTTTTCACTAGTTGATGGATCAAGTTGTTGAATACCTAAACCTTTTGGTTGTTACCGGTTTTAACACTATCTAATATCATATCTAAAGTATTCGTACTCATTCTAGTAATTTTAGAATCTAGTTGATCAACTAGTGGTTGAAGTTGAACGCAAATTTCACATTCACTACTTGCTATTTTACCATTTTTTAGACGTTTCAATTTTGCTTTTAATTCTATGACTTCTTTATCTAAACGTTGGTTTTGACTTTTTAAAAGCTTGTTTTTGTTAATTAGTTTTAAGCTAATATTGCACAGTTTGTCATATTCATTTTGCAATGAGTCGTCATCTAGAGATGAGCTACTATAGTATTCGTGACATACCTCGTAATTTGCCATGAGACAAATTTCTTCGTTCTCCTCGTCGCTCATTCCCCACGTGCCGCTCACGAACGCCTTTTGATCATCCCGTTTGGGACACTTACTAATAAAGTGGTTTGGGTCCCCACATTTAAAGCAAGCACGATCATCCCTTGGCTTCTCGTCCTCTTTGCTTTTCCGGAATCCTTTCTTGTCGTCATACGGTTGTTTGACGTATCTTCCCTTCCTTCTAAAGAACTTTTTAAGTCCCTTACCGCCATAGCGTACTCCTCAACGTCATTATCCGAAGAGGAGTTCTCTTCATCGCTTGAAGCCTTTTTGGCTTTAAGGGCAAGAGATTTGTGTTTTTCTTTCACCTTTGAAGCTTCGGAATCTTTAGCAAGGACAAGCTCGTAGACTTTTAAGTTGCCTATGAGTTCATCAAGGGTGAGGATTGTCAAATCTTTTGACTCTTCGATCGCCATCACCTTGGATCTCCACTTGGATGGAAGTGCCCTTAGATATCTCCTAACATGGTTACGGCTAGAAAAAGATTCATCAATTGCTTGTAAGGATGTAATAATAGTGTTAAAATTAGCAAATGAATGATCTATAGTTTCCTCATCCAATATTGAAAATTGTTCATATTGTTGAATAAATAAATCAATTTTATTATTTTTAACTTGTTGATTACCTTGATGAGTTACAACTAAAGAATTCCAAATTTTTTAGAGGTTTTAAGCATAGAAATTCTTTCAAATTCCTTTTTGGGTAAAGCATTGTACAAAAACATTTTAGCTTCACTATTTTTATAAAGCTTTTTCTTGGATGACTTGTAGAAATCTTGCGAAGGAACAAATCAATCAAGGACCCCTTGCTTGGATGACTTGTAGAATGCTCGTGATCTCGCCTTAGAGAAGGACCTATATGAGAATCACTAAAGAAAGAAAGAAAGAAGTACTCTCTAGATCAAGCGATCTTTTGTTAGAAGAGAATGAGAGTATATGAGAGAATTAGTAAGAAGAGGGGTGAGTTAGAATGAAGAAATGTCTCTCTATTTATAGGCAAAATATGCCACTAAGGGATCCGTCTAGTGTAATTCTAGGGATCCGTAGGACGCTCCTCTTTGCCAATGGGTTTTTTGGTTATGGGTCGTGGGTCATGGGTTATGGGTTTTGTGACAACCGGCAATTTAGGGAGTCTATTTTAGGTAACCGCATTACGTTAAATTAAACTGAGATTTGCCTTTATCACTATTTTATAAACCGTGACTTGATTTTATATCGTCAATTGGTTTTTACGGTTTATTTCATTATTAAATGAGTTATCGTATGCGTTTTAACTCTATTTGGTAGGCACTATTCGATTCGGCACTAGAAAAGCCTAAAACAAGAGTTATTGTAACTTTTAGACCGTAACTCGAATATTGACAAATAAATAGTCAAAACTCGTGGGAAAACGTAAGTAACGATGTTGGAAAGTTAAAGAAATGTCATGGGATCCTCGGGGGACGATATGTGAGCTCGGGAATGGGTAAATGGGGAAGTTACAAAAAATGGCGACCACGGCCCCTCCTTTTTCACTATGGCCGGCCACCCCTCCCCAAGTTTTATTTATTTTGAGGTCCCTAGTGGCCTAGTATATATACCCAACCCAAGCCTCATTATACCCTTTCATTTCTCTCTCTAGAAAACACACATATCACCACTTTCTCTCACTACATTCTCTCTAAAAACCCTAGCCGCCCACCCCATTAATTCCGGCCACTGTTCCGGCCATTTCCGGCCAAACGCCGGCGAGTGACCACTCACCTCCACCACCAAAAGAAAGATCTCTTTTTTCCAACCATATATCATACACTCAATTTGGACTTTATTAACACCTTCAAATTCAAGAATTAATATTCGTACTTTTAGGGTTTTAAAGGGCTTTTGCAATTGGTGATTAGATAAGGTAAAGGGAACATGTTTTGAGCTTGTTTGGGTGATATAAACCCACGAATTTCAAATTAGGGTTTCGACCTAATCTTGAATTTTGGGGCTTTTGGGTGGAACATGAAATTAAAGCTAATTAGTGTTTGGTACATGTGTGGTGTATTAATTTGATGGGTTTTGCATTTTAGGGTTTAGTTGCATGTTCTTGATTAAAACTAGTTGATGGGTTTTGTGTTTGGTTAGTGTTTGGAGCTTGAATGATTGGATTGGAGTGTTGTAGAATTGGTTTGGTGATGTTTGGTTGAGACATATGGGACGTCGAACCACATAGGGCTCGTCGTGGCTCTTGAGTGGTGTCTGAGACCCACTTGGGTCTTGGGTCCAGTCGGGTAGATTTGGTAGCTTATTGATTGGTTTAGTTGAGGTTTGGATGAGGCGCGGGCCGAAAAGCTTTTAGAAGCTTGTTTAGTTCACGTGGTCTTGACCGCGACCGTGTCATGACCATTAGGGTCATAACATTGGTTTCGAGTATAATTGGTTGATTGATTGGTTGGCGAGATTGTTTTGAGTTGGTTTAGGATTGAATTACGACGTTATGACTATTAATTATGGACTTGATATATATATTGTTGACTTTGAGCTACGTCGGCGTCACTTTGACTTTTTAGTCAATAGTTGACTCCGACAAAGCCGTAATTATGGACTTTAGTATAATTTGGACAATTGATTGATTAAAAGCCGAAGTTATGACTCGTGCTTGTGGACTCAAACGAATAACGATATGAGATTTATATTGAATTTAACGATATATATATATATATATATATATATATATATATATATATATATATATATATATATATATATATATATATATATATATGAAAATGCTAATAAAACTATGAAATGTAAGTAATAATGGACTTTTGTACCAAAAGATCGATAACAAGATTTATCTTGTTATTTACTATTTTTACCGAAACTAACGACTAAATTGGAAAGGTTTTGTAATAAATAAGTAATTAATGTTTCGAGTACACGTTTATCAATAAATGTCAATCGTGGACATTTAATATTAGTTGAGTATTTAATTGCTTACGTTGTGTGCATGGGTTACGGATAACCTAGCATTAATAGTGTTGATCCACGTGGGTAGCGGACTTATTAGGTTGACGAATCTAATAAGAGCCCACTAGGTACGTTGGGTAACCTTATTAATGGGTGAATTATCCTTATGACTCTTTAGGATACGATTGATTTATGGGATAATAAGCGACACGAATAAATGAATGAGTTTATCGAGTTGACGAATTCGATAAGGTCTACTATTTATTCCGAAACTTATTGAACTATGGAGTTTATCGTTTAGAGGTCTCATTGTATCGCATTGAGTTATATATTGGTTGTTTGAGTGCATTCATGGCATCATATTGAGTCGAAGACCCACATGAGGATACCAAACACTAGGATTAATGGTTAAACGAGACGTTTTTGGAAATAAAGAAATGGAATATATTGGGGAAGATAACGTTGATTTTGAGGAATATGTGTATTAAAGTTGGTCTACATTAATAGGTTGTGCCGAGTCGATAGTTGTTGTCTTGTGATTTACATTATCTTACGCTAGTGTTATTGTCGTTGATTGCTTGCGTTGATTGCTTGAGGTGAGTTTCATAGCCCCATTTTATATACGTTTAACTACGTTTTGAACTATTTTGGGGTGAGAATCATCTTGTTGTTTTGGACCGTGAAAACTATTTTGGATTTGCTTATATGCTTGACTGTTTAGATAGATGTGTGGTAGTTGTTGCCCTTGTTTAGGTTAGCGTGCCTAACTAAGAATAGACTTCTACATCGACCTAGTCCGGGTTGGCAATTGTTCTAGATTTTTCCACGGTCTTTGGACTAGAGTCATGAGCTCGAGTTGTCCACGGATGCGGGGCGTGTGTTATGATTGGTGATCCGACATGGATCGGTGTGAAAGCAGTGTTTATCTATCTTAGGTCTTGCATAGCAAATCAACTCTTATTGGTCCACTATGATTTTGTTAAACTTAAACCTATGAACTCACCAAATATTAGTGATCTTTTAGCATGATTTCTCGGGTAATTGAAAGATGTTTGGATTATGTGGATTGTGGAAGCTTGGCAAGGAGGCGGGGTTCAAGGATCATTTCTGACTCTGATAAACTATGGGGACCTATTTTACTAAACTATGTTTTGGGCCTAATATTTATATTTTGGATTAAATGTTTTGAATATCTAAAATTGGGATTGGTTTTGAATGGTTAAATGGTTATGTTTTATTATACTTGTGTGCGATACCAATCCAATAGTAACGCCCCGAAAACTTGATTAAGTCTTCCGCTGTACCGAGATTTGGGGGTGTTACAGGTTGGTCCATGGGTATTCTTTTAGGTTCAATGTATCTAATGAGTATAATGTATCTAGTCTTGTGGGTATGGGTCAATACCATGGGTTATGGATATGATCCATGGGTTGTGATTTTTACGCATCCTAATAAACTATTTCAACAAATGATTAATTACAACATTTTTGTATTAGATGGCTATATGTAAATGCTTTACAAAAATAACATGTATCCTTATAATTGTACTTAAGATAACATTATATTTGTTATCAACAAAACACAAAGAGATCGCAAAATATTAATAAACGTTTTTACAGTTTATTTGTATTAACATAATCCTACTAATTGCATCATCGTGGTTGGTTTAAAGGTTGTAAGGTTGTTCAAGGTAAGAAAATAAATGTATTTGGGGATGAGACGCATTTCATTACGAAATTCACTTGGCTTTTGACAACATATATGTTTGTGGAGGATGGTTGAGTGACTATGAATTGTAGTGGTAGTGATACACTTGTAGAATGTGGTTGACACAAGTAGGTTGTGGTTTGAGGTTGTGGTTGACACAAGTAGGATGTGGTAGAATATGAAACATACTTGATCACGTAGTTCATGAACTAGACCTTGGACATGGTGATAATGATAGAAATTATCATTATGACTTAGAGGTATGGAAGTTGTGGTAGAGGTGATGAGAGGTCAAGTTTTACTAGGTAATAAAGTGACTCAAGAGTAGCAAAGGATGGTGATGAAAGGTATCAAAGTGAATCTTTTTGTTGACTCGGTTGATGACTCAATAGAGGTGGTAGACATGACGACTTTGTGACTAGTGACAAAAGTGGAGGAAGATGGTTAGGATGATGCAAGATTAGGAATAAAAATATGTACGAATGAGCACAACTTGACTTGATGATGAAATCGACCATTGTCAACCTACAAGAATCCAAATGAGTTAGTACAAAAGGAAAACATTTATACAATGGAGAAATTGTTCACATAATATCATGAAAAGAAAAGAAAGAACAAGTAAATAATCACATAAGTGCAACTCATTTATAAACTTATAAGAAACTGATAATTCTAAGTGTTGAACAAGTGTTTGAGTGGAAAAAGGAAATTTGAAATGATTATCTCAAGAGATAATGTACCTTCTGTTCCCCGGTTCCACCGGCTCCCTCACTAAAGGGATCCAGCTAGCTTTAGTCTAGGGATCCGGCTAACAGATGGGGTGAAAAGGAGGTGATTGGATTCTAGCAAGGTTAGCACCTATATATCCTAAGTTACTCAGTCTATTAAGTGTCTTACATGGCATAATGAGTGAGGTTTGTCAATGATGGATTTTGTGGGGAAAATGGAGTTTTAGAAACACAAATAAGTGATCATGGATGACACTAAGTATTTTGAGGATGGCTAATGATCATAGAGACCAGATGGTGATCAAAGGAAAATTTAGAAAATTCCTTAAAAATCACAAGAAATGAAAAACTAGTTTTTAGAGTATTTTAAGGTAAATATGACTAAAATCAATTTGTCAAAATTGAGAGAAATGTCAAACTAGGTGTTTTGAGATGAGAGGAACAATGTGTAAACATTGAAGCGGAAAGATGGTGAGTTTTAAAGTAATGATAAATCAAAAATACTTTGAATGTGATCCTAAGTCATCTATGAGTGAATGTGAGATCAACTGAGCCTAAGGAAAGTTTAAGTGATCCTAATGTAGCATGTTTAACTAGTCCAATAAGGTTTGGAAGGTTGGATTGATGCAAGGAGGCTAAAAAGGAACTTATGTCCACCCGGATCCCACGGATCCTTCACTTGAGGGATCCGTCTAGTTATATCTAAGGGATCCGTGCCTCGAGATGATTTTCTTAATGAATAGTTGCAAAATTTTGCTCTATGTTTGAATTTTGAAACTAATGATTTCTCTGACAAGTATACATATATAAAGTTAAGCATAGCAAGGAGAACATGTAGAAATAACATATAGGCAATCAAATGAGATTGAGCTCACAAATAACACAAAGGTTTAGCAAACTTAACAAGCACTATTCAAGAATCCCAAAACAGATTTACGGTCTAGATTAGTAAATCATTTACCCTAAAAATGACATGCAAGGTAGGTGTCTAGAAAAAAAAGAGCACATGATGATGTTCAAGATAAAAGATTTGTGAGGTGCTAGTTTAGGAGAATCTAGACTATCTTTAGATCCAAAAGGTGGAGTTGTTATTTGTGGAGATGAAGGAATTGTGTTTAGAAGAGTAAGTGTTGGATTTAGAAAGGCTTGAAGCAAGTACCGTTTTGTGAGTTGGTTTTAGCTAAAAGATGTTTTCCCATGTGTTGGTATTTGAAGAGTAAGAAACACATGTATATGTGTCCTTAAGAAAGTGAGTTGTTTTAGAAGGTTGTTTTGGTCAATGGATGCAATGAACTATGTATAGTCATTACGGATGGTGATTAGCATACAATGAGCTTCGTCCACGAAGTCATGTAGCTCTTCTCGATCAAAGCAAGATAATCACTTGATGAGGCAAGTGGTTGTGATTAACTAAAAGAAAAATTAGTTTCAAAACTTGTTTGATTAGTAATCCTAAGATAATGCAAAGTATTTCCATTGTAAACTTACTTTAGGAAAACATAGGAGTATAAATTTCTCAAATGAGAGAATGAATATGAGACTATTACTAGCGGTGCTCAATTACGGCTAAACACGACCATTTTTACAGTGATTCCACATACCCAACTTCTATCAAGGAAGCAATTCAACCGTTAGATCAAATTGAGTTTCTAGTGCAATAAGTTCTCCAATATTCATTCTCAAGTTAGGAAAATTTATATTCCTACAATGGCCAATCGAAGAGTAACAATGATGATACTTCGCTTCATTTTTTATTAATATTATGCCTGAAACAACTAATGTGATGAAGGTGTCACGTTTAAATATAAAAATTTAAAGTTGTCCATATGATGAACAAAAATGGTTGGATGAGCTAGTTCAACATATGTTGTTGGAAAGCTCGAGTTTGGATTTTCGGATATGACCAATTATGTTTGCGTTGCAAAATAATTTACTTGAGTATATCAAATGAAATAATAAAGTTGTCAATCCTACTATGAAGCTTGGAAAGCAATCACGAAAAAGAAAACGGAAGAGTACATCATCAACATAAGTGTAGGTTATGATCCGATGTACATTCTTGTTGTTTTTAGAAAATGACTCAAGAAAATATGAAATCAAGAAATCATATAAGCACATAAAACATTTATGTTGCACACATGACAAACTCAATCAAGAAGCCATTTAATGTATTACATGTTTTAAATATTTTTCAACTTATATGACTTATCTAAGTATTTAAACTAACATTTTCGACACAACTAGATGTTATCCCAAACACTCCTTCAAATAGCACATTGATTAGTAGAATAGTACTAAATTGACAAACAAGAGAATGAATAGCAAGGTAAGGAAACCACATATGTTATTCAATCAAACAAGCTCAAAAGCTATTTGAGATAAGCAAATAATCAAGTAATGCAAGGAAGACAATTAATCATTTATATAATAACCCGTAAAATTCCGGATTATTATAATAATATTTATCACGTCAGAAAATTCAAAACGGTTATGTTCTGACAAAATGCCAATAGCTAAAATTTAAAAACGAGATGTCATTTCGTTTCTTTAGAAATAAGACACCGCACATACAATACTTGCCCACAAAGTATCTATGAAATTTATTATTGTCCAAGCTAATATGTAAGCATACATAAGCTTAATCCATTGTTCGAAAAGTTATTCCGTATCTTTGCGGTGCAAGAGTATACAAGACTAAAAATAAATCTTGATATAAGAGAAAATACACTTTTCATCAATCACTACTAATTTACTGAAAGAAAGCGAGAAGTTATCTCGTGAGTTCGAGAAGTCACGGCACCGCACGCATACCGACACCAAATTAATAACGGCAAACAATTATAATCAAATTTCAACGAAATAAGAATGACATAATATTATGTTTAAGAAATCGTCTCCGAAAACATAATTTCTATATTTTTCGGTACTGTGGAGGTACGTTTACTCGGTGATTCGACAAAACACGGGTGCAGTTTATACAATGATGTGATAAAACAAAAATACAAAATCGCCCTAAACCTATCCTTAGCCGCCCACTTTACTTCTCTGTCTTTCCTTCTTAGCCTTTCCCTTTTCTCACTTCTATCCAAAACTAGGAAACCAAAAAGGAGTTTCACCTCCTTCTTCTTCAATCTTCAAACATGAGCCATCACATTCATACTCAGTCTATGCGCCCCTCCCCTATATCTACTTCTTTTTCTTTGTCGCTTTTCGTTTCCCTCACATCACAGTAGATGTTTCCTTCTCCTTTGTCAAGTCAACATCAATATCTATCAATAGCAAATGATCAGGCTATCATCCTTCAATCGAGCTTTTTTTGATTTCGGGGTTCATACTACCCGACCCTAAAAGAATGTAAGAATATTAACTTGGTTATTTTCAAATTAATTATGTTGTAATTTTGATTAATTCGAAACTATTATAAATATTGTTGTTACCAAATCTTGTGTGGCGCACTAAACTCATACAATTAAATTAAATTGGAAATGGCTCTTGGATTGGAAGTGTAAATACTTGGTTAACATATTTTATGCTTATCAAAGTTGGAGTCGCGTTTGATTTTTTTTGGTGGTCGAAACCCACTGTCAACAGTGGGGGTATTTTGTTTCTCTTCCTTATTTGGTTACTCATAAAATACATTCTCAAATAAGATTAATAATCAAACGGGGTAACTTGTGGTGACAACATAGTGTTGTGTTTGTTTTTTTAACGTGAGTCAAAACTCATTTTAGTCGAATCAAATTGATAGGCCTTTGATGGTTTTGTTTAGTCTTTGGTTTGACAACTTCCTCATTTGGTCTCAAATTATAGTCACACTCAGTAAAATAATGAAGTAGCATAGAAATATAAGTTGGGTGTGGGGGGGAGAACCGGTTAAGTCTTGACCCAGTTTTAGTTTTTCTACTTGAAGTATCAGATTGAAATTTGGACTTAGAAGTGTTATGGGACAAACTATGATGAGTAAATCGAAATGAGTAAAACATTTGTTAGATTGGGCCTGAGTGTGTCGAGCCCAACAGGCCTATGAAGGATGTGTGAGTTAAATTTGAACAAGCAGAACATTATAAAAACTTTTAGTGTCATGTATAAAACCTTTTGTGATATAAAGATAATTTAGATGTTCTATATGTGGTGCAGTGAAAAGAATACCCATCGAGTCATGATAATTGTCCTCGCCAGTCTATCTCATGCCTCACTCTCACTTACTCAGCTTACCGTTCTCGACATTATTTCACAAAGTACTTTAATTGATTAAGCATATTTTATAAATAGATTCCAAATTATAACCGATAATCAAGAATTTATTACTTTTATTACTGAAACTATAACGATAAGTTACTCTTCAAAAAGTATCAATTATGGGATGTTTTGATCATAAAAATTTATACCTTCTATAATGATTACTCACACTTAACAAAAATTATCTTGAATCTTAAAAGCTTATATATACTTGAAAAGTAACATAGCAATGGCTTATGAGATTTTCACACTTAGTCACCACATACAAAGCCAAAACTTATACACGAGTCATGCCCAATTTGCTAAGAAACTTACACTTATAACTTATAAGGGTATTTATTTTAATACAAGCCCCTTTTGATGAGACTATTACTCGAAATATAAGTTTTCTTTATACACTTCTATCACATATAGCTATACGACATTCTTAAAACCCAAAATTTGTCTACTATTCATATGTGAATACTTTTCGTACGTCGTCTACCGGTTGCCATCAAACCGAAGACTCATTCGTCTTTGTTACCTTCTGATATGCTGTCCAAAACCGTCAAGTTATCTCACACAAGCTAGCCACTTGTGAATGACTAACCGTAAGAAACTTAAAACATTTCAGAAAAACCAATAATAGATGAGAAGAAGTAGTATGTTGGGTAACTCAAACGTGTTAGGTTTGAGCACCGAGATCGTTCCGAACGAGGGTTGAATGGAATTTCCAATTCACGTCTCGATTATCGGGATTTGAATAAGATAAGGGGATAAAATGATATATTCTAAACTACGGGATAAGGAAAGCATAAGGAACTAAAATCTATGGGAAATCCTAAGAATTAAGGCAAACTACTCAAATCTACACTAAAACGCAAATTCGGGATTAAAACGAAACGCGAATAAAATACAACTACGTCTATTCTAACTCCTAAAAATAACCTAAAATTACTTTTACTCTAAAAATAATATTAGAAAACTATTTTTGAATTAAAACTATTTTTAGGAATTTTCTTGATTTTATTAGAATTAAAAACTAATTATTAACTTTAAAAATAAGACTAAATAACTAAAAATTATAAAAACAAAGGGGAAAATTATGAAACTAATTTCTAAAAATCTAAAATAACATAAGAGAATTTTCAAAACTATTTTTATTTTTCCGATTAATTTTCTATTTTCTACTAATTTAAAACTATTTAAATCTAATTTAAATTGTTAAAATACCAAATAAAAGGGAAAAATAGGAAAAATCTTTTATGCTTTTATATTTTTCTTAAACTGGGAAAATTGAAAATTTATTTTTTTGAACTTTTTCTCAATTATTTGCAATTAAAGCTAATTAAAAAGGATTAAAACTATTTTAAATAGAGAAAAATAGCAAACAGTAACTAAAAGTTATGAAAAATTCAGGAAAATTATAAAATATTATTCTAAAGCTGAGAAAAATATAAAAACTTGGGCTTATGTGGAAGAAATAAGAGCTGCTATGTAACTGATGTGAGAATAAGCACTAGAAAATAAGCTAATAAGCACTACAATGCACCAACTGATTATATAAGCTAAATAATAGTAAAACTACTCTAAGGCTACTGTATACAACTACTCCTAACACCTAATAAGCATTTTACCAAGGATTAAGCTAACTGTCACTTAAGCTAATAGGCTAACTGACCCCTACTTTAAGTAGTTGCACTAGCTTATTTAATAAGCTAAAGAGCAAACCAAAAGTGTGGGTCTCAAGGCCACCAACCGAGATCATTTGTGCAAAATTTCAGCTTATGAGGACTAGTAATGAAGAAGTTAAAGATCTAAACAAAAAGGCATAAATGGGACAGATGGCTGTTGTGCAGCAAAACAGTTCACTGATAAGTGCTAGTTGCAGGCCTTAATAAGCTACTCAATAAGCTCCTTAGGTATCTAAAAGCTGAACTTACTTAACCTAAGCTAGAGTCTATCTAATGAATACAAAAATAAGCAATCTCTACTTCTATAATAAGCCAACAGGAAGCACATAAAAGAGTTAAAACTGATGGTGCAGAACAGTCATTGACAGAAAAGGCATTTTTGAACACAACAATGAACAAGTAAAACTTATCTAATGGATGCATAAACTGAAAAAAAAAAAGACAATCAAATCTGTAAACTACTCTAGCAATCAACAATCAATCCATCATATCCAAGGATGAGCAGAATAGCAGTCTAGCAAACACTAAAATGAGACAGATCAAAGTCTAAAATATTGAAATCCAAATCACACAAGCAGTCTATATCTTATGAAAACTTGATTGAAAGAGCTTTGAAATCCATTTATAAACCCCTAAGACATAACTCTAGCAACTCAACTTCACCAAAATCTTTTATATCAGTTTAATCCAAACACACCCTCAAAACATCATAATACAAATTAACTTACAAAAATCTATGAAACCATTACTCAACTTAATCCAACTACTCAAAACACTTTTAAACTCATCATTTTAACAATCTAAAATCAGCATTTACTCTAAAATTCATAAGACCTTGAAGGTTGACTATTGTTGACTTTTTGTGTAAAAATGAAATTTAAGCAAACTAAAACAGTAGCAAGCTCACAAAAGCTTATCAAAGCTTATGTGAGCTCAGTAATCAGAAAGGAAGCTGAAGAAACAATTATTATAGCAATTTGAGAAATTGAAATGAACATGAAACAAGGAAGTAATGAAACTGAAATTGCAATTAACACTGAAAGTTTACAAAACTGAAATCATAACTACAACTTAAACAATATTTAAAACAAAAATTAAAATGGTAACATTTTTCTAATGCATGAAAAATGGACGAATTGCTCTTGTGACATGAATGGGGTATTAATAGCTGATCTGAGGTCTTGGGATTCTTTCAGAAGCTTCTGGGATGTCTAATCACAGCCATTGATTCATCCTCTTGTCATCTCTTCTAATCTCAGCCATAGGATCATGTGAATGATGTGTTTGCACCAATGAGAGAGCTTCTTATGTCCACCTTGGCAGTCCAATGACACACACCCTCTGACACGTTGTCAGAGGGTTCTAGAACTTGGGGAGATGCTTAGTACTATGTTGGGTGATTGGGAGAGGGTAAATACGGGTGTGTTTGGCTTTGGGGAAGAAGAAGGCAAAGTTTGGGCGCGTATGGGTTTGTTTGGGTTTATTTTATATTTTTTTTGATAATGGTTGACCGGGTCGTGGTTTGTTTTGACCGGGGTTATTAACGGGTAAAAGGGTATCAACCGGGTTGGGATAGTTATAAGGGGTGGACGGGTTGTTGGTTTAATGGACCGGGTATATGGGATTGGATTGGGCCAAGAGTTTAGTTAAGGATTGGATTTGTATTATGTTGGATTAGGACTTGTAATGTTATATAAAAGTAAATATAGGGACCAAATGTGTATTTAGGAAATGGTAAGGGTGACTTGGGTAAATGGGATAAATGAAAGTTGAGGGATTGAAAGTGTAATTTTGTAAAGTGAAAGGGTGAATTGTGAAAATGTGATACAATGACGGGTTTTCAATGAAATCTCCCAAATCATGTCCCGAACTCCGTATTTTGCACTTTTGAGCATCAAAGATCCCTGAAATAGCATCCCCAGCATCGGCTTTTGCACACTTCTCTCTCTCGTGCTCGGTTTTACGTCTGATTTGGTTCCTTTTTGCGTGTTTTTACATATCCGTACCTGCACAAGCACAAAATCAATAAAACCACAAATATTAGCAATAAACGGCTCTTTCTTGGTTATTTTGGGTCAATTTTGATATAGAAAAGGTATGTGTTTTAGCACGTACCACCTTCCTAGTCCCTACTTAAGCACTTCCAAGAGTTAATACTTACAAACATTTAGAAAACTGTTTTAAACTTAAATGCTGCCACACAAGCAACAAAAACATAAACATTTAAAATTTATAAAGTTAGTTAAACTTTATCGAGTCTTAAACATAAAGACTAAATATGCCATACTTAATTAGGTTGCGTGTCGAAGCCGTGCACTATCACTCCTTGATTAAATTCCCTTTAGACTTCATATTGCACATTGCCAAGGTGAGTTTCATAGCCCCTACTTTTAATCTCTTTTATACTTGTTTTGGGGGAAGATACATGCTCATTTTTACTTAAATGATTTAATTTCTAAAATTCTGCATTCTATGCATACTATGCCCTTTGATTGATATGTTTTAAGATACATCATACCTAGATGCTTTAAGGACCACACCAAAACCTTTGACCTAAAATATTACGATCTTGGCCTAAACTTTAGATCCCAAATTGCCTTTTTCATGAACCACAATTCCTGCTTTGAAAGCGCGAATGTTATAAATAGATCTATTGGGAGTGACTTCTGTTCGGTTGACCCGCTTGGGTCAAGGCGAAACATATAGCATGTCGGACCGAGTGTATTGGGATAAACACTCGACATGGGCTCCTTATTTGTATGTCTTCCTTGTGCATACATAAACTGTCGTAGCTTCGGTTGCTTGAACTTAGTGCTAGCGTAATAGATTCAATATATGACATTATATTCGTTGTAATGTACATATACCTTACTTATGGTCCACTAATGAAATTTCTTTTATGAAATCCTTTTATGAATTGAAACCATAAACTTTATGACATTATGCAAGACGTAATGATCATCAAAACCAAATTTAAAATAGTGTACCAAATCCTATTTAAATAAACCTATGAACTCACCAACAGAAGTCGACCTCTTTAGCATGTATCTTCGTGTTTTGAGGTGATAGCTTATCTTTGGAGGCGCAAGGCAAAGGCATGGCATGGTCATAGACGACTCGATATATGTATTAGGACCACTCGCTTATAATGGGCCATTTTCCGCACTAATCAATAATGTAAACATTGTTTTAAGAATGAATAAAAGTTTATTTATGAAAACCAATTGTTCTATGTTATGTTGTGATACCAATTTAGTAGCACCCCAATACCCGTATGCTTCACCGAGTCATTTTGGGGTGTTATGATTGGTATCGAGCCTAGGTTATAGAGAACTGGGTATTTTTTAAAACCTAGACTATAACCACTTTTACAAAACTAAACCCTATGACCGACACGTGCACGCCTTTTATGGTCGATGCCTCACTTTTGATCTGTTGAGATCATACTTGATAAGATACATGTTTTATCACTTGCTCACCTAATTTCATTATAGGTTATAATTATATTCCTATACATATACTTACGATCACCGCACTACACTTTTCCCTCACATAAAGAGAATAATTGTTCTAACCTTCAAGACAATCTTTAAAAGTATTGTGACATATTACTAGCGTAACTAAGCTAAGTATTTCAAAATTCATTGAACCTCGGGTGAATATAGATCGATCACCTATATTCAACTAGGGACGGTGGGACATAGCCCGATCATCTATGTCCGACTCGGAGGTGAATTTTGCAAGATTTAGGATAGTTATAATAGCTTTATGTCCAAAGAGAAAATGATAATATTTTAATAAACATGTAACATTTTAATAAGCCACACATTGGCGTTACACTAAAGCTACACATTAGCGTCACACTATACCTTAACCACAAGCCACTCACTGGCATACCTTAATCACAAGCCACTCACTGACATACCTTAATCACAAGTCACCAACGACATTCCTTAATCACAAGTCACTCACCGGCATTCCTTAGTCATAAACCACCACCGGCATCACCCTATCATAAGCCACTCATCAAGGCCACAATATTCCTTAATCATAAGCCATTCAACGGCATGATCCTACTTAATCATAAACTTTATAATTCCATACCACAATCGGGTTATGTTATAGTAACTCCTACCCCACACCTTACACCCTATGAACAAACCAAGTCATTCTAGGAGCAACCTTCCAATAGCACCTATGAGAAAATACAATAAACCTTTGGCCAAATCTAGAAAGGCGTGATAAAGGACCTATAATCCCACAGAAACTTGAAAACTTTACGCCCTACCTTGAGAAGTAAATACCTAGAAGCTTCACCCACCTCTCAAGGATAACAGTACCTACCTTGTTACCCTTCTACAAACGAAATAAAAGAGTTTCCATACAAACTACTTTCGATTATCCCTCAAACCATTATAATCAAAATACTTCATGAATCGCTTCATGAATTATTCTACAAACCAAATTTCCACTCTACCATTTCACCATAAAGTAAACTACAATTTCACTACTATATCACAAAAATAAAGTGTTTCCTTAATACCTTGAAAAATATTCAAGAATCACTCTGCTAATCACTTACTTTCTCGAAAAATGTTTTAAAGTTAATACCTCATAAACAGAAATGACCAATATTTTCCTTGGTAACTAAGCCTAACCTAGGGACATATTCCACACCACCGCCTAAAACCATAGATAACCATGAGGTTCATCAACTATTAAATCCTTAACCTTACCAACTTAGACAACTAAACTCTACTCGTAGCTATGGGTAAACGTTATATCCTGCTACAAATCCTTACTACAATATAGTTTCCAAATTGGAAGATTCCCCTTTAAGATCCAACAATAATACTTTCCAATTCCCTCGTTAAAATGAGACAAGATGCCGACACACTAAAAGTTTCACAAAATTTCCCGTATACATACCATAATTAAGAACCAGTTTTACAATCTTGTGAAAATGTGTCATTTTTACACATTATTGATTTTGAAATCTGGTCTTAACCAAACTGGTGTAAACAATTATTCGAAAGAAAATTTCGAAAACCAATTTTTCCCCAATTCCTTAAAGAAGGAAACACACAAACCTGTAGCAAACCTTAAGAAGTAACCACTATACTTTAGAACCATTAAATAGGTGCGTTTTACCATGGGAAGTTAGAGATTCTCACACTAACGAAATAGTGAAACCTCATAACATCAACTTTGCCCAATAAACCTACACCGGAAAATCATGGCTCCTCGATAGAGGATGTCTTCAGCATAACACCTAGGTACCCATACCCCAAAGAGGAAACCCTAGAACAACCTAGGAAAATTCAAAACTTTTCCAAATACCATCACTGTTCCCGACACCTATCGGTATGCGTAAACTAAGATCCGTGACGGATCCGGATCTCCGTAAGGTGGGTAGACTATAACAACCCGTAAAATTCGGATTATTATAATAATATTTATCACGCCGGAAAATTCAAAACGGTTATGTTCGACAAAATGCCAATAGCTAAAATTTAAAACGAGAGGTCATTTCGTTTCTTTAGAAATAAGACACCGCACATACAATACTTGCCCGTAAAGTATATGTGAAATTTATTATTGTCCAAGCTAATATGTAAGCATACATAATCTTAATCCATTGTTCAAAAGTTATTCCGTATATCGCAAAGCAAGAGCATACAAGACTAAAATAAATCGATATAAGAGAAAAATACACTTTTCATCAATCACTAATAATTTACGAAAGAAAACGAGAAGTTATCTCGTGAGTTCAGAAAGTCACGGCACCGCACGCATACCGACACCAAATTAATAACGGCAAACAATTATAATCAAATTTCAACGAAATAAGAATGACATAATATTATGTTTAAGAAATCGTCTCCGAAAACATAATTTCTATATTTTAGGGTACCGGGGAGGTACGTTTACTCGGTGATTCGACAAAACACGGGGTACAGTTTATAATTATTAACGATAAAAACAAAAATACAAAATACTTCCTAAACCTATCCTTAGCCGCCCACTTTACTTCTCTGCCTTTCCTTCTTAGCCTTTCCTTTTCTCACTTCTATCCAAAACTAGGAAACCAAAAGGAGTTTCACCTCCTTCTTCTTCAATCTTCAAACATGAGCCATCACATTCATACTCGGTCCTATGCGCCTCCCCTATATCTACTTCTTTTTCTTTGTCGCTTTTCGTTTCCCTCACATCACAGTAGATGTTTCCTTCTCCTTTGTCAAGTCAACATCAATATCTATCAATAGCACCTCCCTTCAAATGCTAAGGCTATAATCCTTCAATCGAGCTTTTCTTGATTTCGGGGTTCATACTACCCGAACCTAAAAGAATGTAAGAATATTAACTTGGTTATTTTCAAATTGATTATGTTGTAATTTTGATTAATTCGAAACTGTTATAAATATTGTTGTTACCAAATCTTGTGTGGCGCACTAAACTCATACAATTAAATTAAATTGGAAATGGCTCTTGGATTGGAAGTGTAAATACTTGGTTAACTTATTTTATGCTTATCAAAGTTGGAGTCGCATTTGATTTTGTTTGGTGGTCGAAACCCACTGTCAACAGTGGGGGTATTTTGTTTCTCTTCCTTATTTGGTTACTCATAAAATACATTCTCAAATAAGATTAATAATCAAACGGGGTAACTTGTGGTGACAACATAGTGTTGTGTTTGTTTTTTTAACATGAGTCAAAACTCATTTTAGACGAATCAAATTGATACGCCTTTGATGGTTTTGTTTAGTCTTTGGTTTGACAACTTCATCATTTGGTCTCAAATTATAGTCACACTCAGTAAAATAATGAAGTAGCATAGAAATATAAGTTGGGTGTGGGGGCGAGAACCGATTAAGTCTTGACCCAGTTTTAGTTTTTCTACTTGAAGTATCAGATTGAAATTTGGACGTAGAAGTGTTATGGGACAAACTGTGATGAGTAAATCAAAATGAGTAAAACATTTGTTAGATTGGGCCTGAGTGTGTCGAGCCCAACAGGCCTATGAAGGATGTGTGAGTTAAATTTGAACAAGCAGAACATTATAAAAACTTTTAGTGTCATGTATAAAACCTTTTGTGATATAAAGATAATTTAGATGTTCTATATGTGGTGCAGTGAAAAGAATACCCATCGAGTCATGATAATTGTCCTCGTCAGTCTATCTCATGCCTCACTCTCACTTACTCAGCTTACCGTTCTCGACATTATTTCACAAAGTACTTTAATTGATTAAGCATATTTTATAAATAGATTCCAAATTATAACCGATAATCAAGAATTTATTAATTTTATTACTGAAACTATAACGATAAGTTACTCTTCAAAAAGTATCAATTATGGGATGTTTTGATCATAAAAATTTATACCTTCTATAATGATTACTCACACTTAACAAAAATTATCTTGAATTTTAAAAGCTTATATATACTTGAAAAGTAACATAGCAATGGCTTATGAGATTTTGACACTTAGTCACCACATACAAAGCTAAAACTTATACACGAGTCATGCCCAATTTTCTAAGAAACTTACACTTATAACTTATAAGGGTATTTATTTTAATACAAGCCCCTTTTGATGAGACTATTACTCGAAATATAAGTTTTCTTTATACACTTCTATCACATATAGCTATACGACATTCTTAAAACCCAAAATTTGTCTACTATTCATATGTGAATACTTTTCGTACGTCGTCTTCCGGTTGCCATCAAACCGAAGACTCATTCGTCTTTGTTACCTTCCTAGTCCCTACTAAGCACTTCCAAGAGCCAATACTTACAAAAATTTAGAAAACTGTTTTAAACTTAAATGCTGCCACACAAGCAACAACAACATAAACATTTAAAATTTATAAAGTTAGTTAAACTTTATCGAGTCTTAAACATAAAGACTAAATATGCCATACTTAATTAGGTTGCGTGTCGAAGCCGTGCACTATCACTCCTTGATTAAATTCCCTTTAGACTTCATATTGCACATTGCCAAGGTGAGTTTCATAGCCCCTACTTTTAATCTCTTTTATACTTGTTTTGGGGGAAGATACATGCTCATTTTTACTTAAATGATTTAATTTCTAAAATTCTGCATTCTATGCATACTATGCCCTTTGATTGATATGTTTTAAGATACATCATACCTAGATGCTTTAAGGACCACACCAAAACCTTTGACCTAAAATATTACGCATCTTGGCCTAAGACTTTAGATCCCAAATTGCCTTTTTCATGAACCGTCAATTCCTGCTGGGAAGCGCGAATGTTATAAATAGATCTATTGGGAGTGACTTCCCAGTTCGGTTGACCCCGCTTGGGTCAAGGCGAAACATATAGAATGTCGGACCGAGTGTATTGGGATAAACACTCGACATGGGCTCCTTATTTGTATGACTTCCTTGTGCATACATAAACTGTCGTAGCTTCGGTTGCTTGAACTTAGTGCTAGCGTAATAGATTCAATATATGACATTATATTCGTTGTAATGTACATATACCTTACTTATGGTCCACTAATGAAATCTCTTTTATGAAATCCTTTTATGAATTGAAACCATAAACTTTATGACATTATGCAAGACGTAATGATCATCAAAAACCAAATTTAAAATAGTGTACTGAAATCCTATTTAAATAAACCTATGAACTCACTAGCGTAAGCTGACCTCTTTTAGCATGTATCTTCAGGTTTTGAGGTGATAGCTTATCTTTGGAGGCGCAAGGCAAAGGCATGGCATGGTCATAGACGACTCTGATATATGTATTGGGACCACTCGTTTATAATGGGCCATTTTCCGCACTAATCAATAATGTAAACATTGTTTTTAAGAATGAATAAAAGTTTATTTATGAAAAACCAATTGTTCTATGCTTATGTTGTGATACCAATTTAGTAGCACCCCAATACCCGTATGCTTCCGCTGAGTCATTTTTGGGGGTGTTACTATTTAGCATAGCATACGAAAGTTCTTTTCATCGCTTTGTGTTAAATATAAACATGTATACCAAGCTTGATTAGTTTATATTCATAGATATGATCAAAACCTTAATTGAAAAAGAGGACACATTGTTATTTAAAGACTAAAACATCCGTCTCCAATTAGATCAAAAGTTTGTGCAAAAGTTATGACCGAAAAATGACTTTCTATTATAAATCAATGATTCTGAAATCTTTTATTTTGAATCAGTTTATGAAATAATTTTTAAATGAAAGTAGACTCAAATACCTTTCAAACGATAGGTGGCACGACTTCTACGGACTTACGGTTAATTAGTTATGAATTTTTGAAATTTCTCTACCACAGATCCGCCGGATACCTTCCAAAAAGGATCCGCCCTTTGATAGCAAAGGGATCCGCGGATCTGACACAGATTTCCAAAAATGTATGTTTTGACCCGACGAAAAGGTTTAACCTTTCTAGACTTTTTAGTGAAGTTATATTACCCATTTTAATCATTATTCAAGCTTGATTAACTAGATATCTAACAACAAAACTTCAAAGATAAAAGAACCTTACTCATTTTCAAAAACCATTTGTTTTTAAAAATTACAGCCAACCCGCTTTGATACTAGTTGTGAAAACGTAGAGGGGGTGAATACGTTTATGTTTCAAACTTAAAACTTTTGTATCAAATATAGTCTAAACCATCGCATTTGCTAATCTCGACGCGAGGATGCATTTAACGCATTACAGCATGTAAGGCCAACCCCTTAATATCACATAAGATTCCGCAAGATTAATGGTTCATTATAAATCAAGTTTCACCATTATTAGTCCGCTTTGTTTTTCTTGATCAAGCGTGTCATAATATGTAAAGTGTTAAATATAGTTTATGACTATATGAAAGACCAAGTATGTATCACACACATAAATATCAACCACATATACAATCAACAATATAAAACAAGAATAAAAGTAAAGCGATAAGTAAAAGGATAGACAAACCAACACGAGGATTTATAGTGGTTCGGTCACGAATCTCCTCTTCGCCCTACTCTACTCCCCGAGTATCCAACTAGAGAGTTACTTTACTATATCAACAAACTCCATTCTTGGCGGAGAAAACTTTACACAACGTCGCTTACACTTTTTCCGGTAGTAAGCTAAACACCGAGTTCTTCCATGAGGTATAACCAAACATATCACAACGTCGCCTACACTTTATCTGGTACAAGGCTAGATACCGAGTCCTTCCACGAGGTAGAGTCAAACCTATCACAACGTCGCCTACACTTTATCCGGTACAAGGCTAGATACCGAGTCCTTCCATGAGGTAGAACCAAACCTATCACAACGTCGCCTACACTTTATCCGATACGAAGCTAGATACCGCGTTCCATTACAAAGGAGGAACCATTACCCGACCAACACGACACATCTATGACACCGGTTATGTTTTGTGGCCCAACATAACAAACCTTGTGTTTTATGGCACAAACACATAAACCATCTAAGCTGGTTATAGATACAAGAATATGATACTAGACAATATCCAAGATAATGTGTCAAATGGATATGAAAGCCTAAACCAAACATCAAGAATACAAAGCATGATGTAGTTAGTATTCTATGAATGAAGATGACAAGTTTCCCAAGCTTTTTGTAGAAGATCTTCATGTGCATGTATGCTTGTGATGGGTGATCACTTCAGTAGGTAAGGATGCAAGATCCCTAAGCTTGCTTTGGAGGATCACTTCGGGAGTATGCTTACAACAAATGAAAGTTAGAAGCATTATGATCATATGAGATGAGGGTGGTTTACATGTTTCCTAATGATCTAAATATGCTAGAAATAGTTGAGAGAAACTATGTGTAAAGGTGTGAAGAAATGGTAAGAAGTGGTTTGCTATTTATAGACAAAAACACCAAGACAAGCTTCTGCCCCAAGGATCCATTCTGAGAGGGATCCGGCCCTTGTAGTCCAAGGGATCCGTGGGTACTTTGAGGGATCCGTGGGACGCTCCTCATTATCCATGGGTTATGGGTCATGGGTCAAGGGTACGAGCCTTGAGTGGCCTCCAAGGTACAATGTATCTAGACATTGGGTCATGGGTCTTGGATCATGGATCATGGTATTTACCCAACACTTTTACTTTTGTTTATGTATGTAAGTACTTAAGTGTTTTATATAAACTATTTAACTAAACATGTTTAATGGTTTGTTAGGGGTTTGATCATAACGAAACATAACAAACATGTACGAACCTGTGTTGTAGTATACAAGGACTTGAGTCGTCGAGAGGTATTGAGAGTATGTTGAGACAAAATATAATTACAAGTAACTTATACAATTTACGTTATGTATTATAAGTTATATGTTTGTCATCAACAAAACAAACGAGTCTGTATAGATTAAATATCGTAATATTGGCACTAACATAACACATATAGGTACCTCATATAAAAAATTAGGAGCGTCAATAGGTCAGTACGTATGGTTTAAAAATTTGTAAAATTGAACCAGAATCTGATAAAAACAAGGTTTAAACTATTTAAAGTGAGATTATTATAACTAGACACCAATACCTAATAAATCTACACATGTACTCTTGGATTTCAAGTATTATGTCATAGAGGGATGATTAGTTAATCACTTCCAATCCATCTCATGTGAGTTATAGTGGAAGGGTTGTAAACCTTGTTCACTTGTAACTTATACATTTCCATTGTTGTAGATTGCTAGCTTGGATTTGTGCTTTCAGTGTAATTGTCAAGGTGATTTGTGGCCCTATTTTTACTATTTTTTCCTAGGAAAAAATGATACTCAAAGATTATTTCAAGCCTTTTATGCCGTGCTTAAATATTGTTTTTCTTTGGACGAACTTTGTGTGTAAATAATTGCGTTAGGTGCACTAGTGGTTTTGCTGTGTGATTTATTTCTGTGTGGTTTTTGCATTAGTGGTCATACTGTGTAGTACAAACATTGTGTGGTACTTTCTTCGTGGTTCTTACGGCATGATAGAATCCCACATAGCCGTAAAAAGTACACACATTTTAGCTCTAGCTGGTATGTATTGGATATATTTTGGGTTACATGATTGTCGCTAGTATTATTATTATATGCACACATGTCCTACTTATATACTATGCACGGTAAACGATTTTGTTTACTTTGAACCCACGATCTCACCAACGTTATGTTGACATTTTCGAGTATCATTTTAAGGTGATCGTCAGTAGTATTTTTTCAAAGGCACTTGCATTGAAGTTATTAATTATTATCAAAGAAAAATGTTTCAACAAATTAAGACTTATGTTTTATTATCCGGTTTTGGGTACAGACATTTATGCAATATTGTAAACTTTACTCCTCAAATTAAGTATGGAATTGTTCTTTATCTTATGCGATGTTCCTGAACCATTGCACCTCGTGTTTCCGCTTTTAGCGGGGTGTAACATTATCTCATCCAATAAATTGTTCACCAACTGGAGCTACTTAACTATTTCGATTCGTAGTCGTCGGAGGATAGCAGTTCGAACCTCGTTTGCATCGTTAACCATAATATTTGAGTTAAAATGAATAATAGTGTTTGGGTTTATGAATGAAAATATTTGGTAATATGGGATGTTATGTTTATAGTTGAAGTTTAATTTTATTTAAAAAATGAAAAAGAAAAAAAAGTAACCGTTTGTTTTAAAAAGGGTGTTTTGGGTTTTTTTTTTCTTTTTTTTTGAGTTATAACCATTTTGGGGGGATTTTGAAACATTTTTTTGTCGTTATTCACATTTCAACTCAAGTTACCGTAGTAACATGATCTATAACGCCTTCTAAAACGCCGGATCTGTGGTATGATAACTTCGCCATAATGCAAAATACGTCGGATCAACGCCGGAACAAATGTTGTTGTATCGTGCACTCTAACAACTAAATTTTTTACCAGAATGACCATGAAAATATAGATGGGTACATCTTTTTAAGGTCAAAATGTTTTTTTATTGCCTTCAATTTGATCTAGTGGATCTCTTGCTAACTCAAAGTATTAATGGTACCTTTTAGTACCTTATATTTGGCTAATAGGTCCATATAGTACTGAATATGAGGTTAATTAGCAAGTAATTTATTTATTTATTTATTTTATTTTTATTTTTTTTAATAAAAAAGCTTTCAATCTGTATCAAAATGTATTTTAATAGTGTACTCTCTTTGTTGTATTTTGTAGTTGATTTAAAAAAATAATAATAATACATTTTGTATAAGATCGGGCAAAAGGATGGTTATATTCAGTTTGTAATTTGTGGTGATTATAACTACATTATAATAACTATTACTTATTATCACAACATTAAAAATTTAAGAATGCAAAGATTTTTATTTTGGGAATTTGACGAGTTAGATTCATTGACAGACCTACTTAATTCGTTTTTGGTGTGGCAAGAGCTACACCCGAGTGTAGGTGACGAAGTATATATAGATACGTACGTACGTACGTACGTACATACATACATACATACATACATACATACATACATATATATATATATATATGTGTGTGTGTGTGTGTGTGTGTGTGTGTGGGGATAGCTTGGCTACAATCATTCATTAAAAATAAACTATCAATGAATCTGGGACTCACAGAAAAAAATCATGACCCACAAAAAAAATCAGGAACCCACATTATATGGCACAAAATTTTAGCCAATTAGCTAAAATAAATTGTAGCTAATATATTCCCTTATTTATTAATACTAATAAAACACAGTTTTCTGAAAGCATCTTCATAATTTTTTTCTAAAAATAACTAAGCATCTACTTGAGACACGTGTCTTCAACAATTGTTTTGAAACAAATGAATTCGGTTAGTCCGTTAGTTGCGTTCAAATTTTTACAAGGTAACTTTTGACACATATGGAGTATATATATGCAAGCTAAATATGGTAAGTTGCCAAGTAAAAAAACGAAAAAAAAAAGAAATGAAACTCATTAATTATTTGTAACAAAAGTTCAAATTTAAGACGTAGTACGTAATGAATTACTTTAACGAATGATTTATATTGACTAGCAGGGTACCCGCGTGTTACGGCGGCAGATACTTTGAAATAAAAAAATTTTGGTGAATTATGTATTTTAGTTTATCATGTTCTTTTTGATAATAAATTTACGGATATCAAGAATTTCGTTTAGCCCGTGCCCGTTCGGGCTCGAGCCTGTTGGCCCTTGCCTATTTGGCCGATGCCCATTCGGGCTCGAGCCCGTTTGGCCCGCACCAATTCGGGCTTAAGCCCATTTTGCCCCGTTCACCGTTCGGGCTTGAATATCTGTATAATGTGCTTTATTATTTGTATTAGTGACATTTAATTCAGGTTCCAGTAGCGTTGCGACGGACACCCGAATAAATTTTGTCAGTGAAATCATGTATTTTAGTTTATTATACTCTTTTGATAATAAATTTACTGATTTCAAGAATTTCGCTTAGCTCGTGCTGTTCGCTTAAGCCTGCTTGGTCCGTGCTCACTCGGCTCGATCCCGCTTGGCCCGTGCCTGCTTGGATCGTGACCGCTCGGCTCGGGCTCATTTGGACCGCTTCTGCTCGGCTTAAATATTTGTATAATGTTCTTTATTATTTGTATTAGTGACATTTTAATGCAGGGATTATGTTTAAGTTGATTGTAGAATATGCTAAATAATTTGTATTTTTTTTGTAAGGGGTGTTTTAATAAATGCATTAATTGTATTTATTGACCAGTCAATTAATTAACTACATTAAATATCTTGACAACATTCGTAGCGCTTTGTATTTTGTATATTAAGCTTTAAGACTTGTAAGTCTTAAAATTAAGATTGATGGAGAAAGACCATTAATAGTGCATTATGTATTGTACAATAGGTTTTGTATTTTGTAAGTCTTAATTTTAAGACCATGAAGAGAGATTCATTCCTCTATTATAAATAGTATAGATAGATAATTAAGTAATACAATAAACTGATTCAATTTTGGTGATTTGCAAATCATTTAGATTTAATGTTTTAATCTATTCTTTTTTATATCAGTTGATTTCACATTATTTTGCAGGTAAATTGTTCATTAGTTTTCAGTTTTTCACAGCAAACACCCAAGGTGTGTCTTCATGTTCATAGTAGTAATTAGAGTTAATCATTTGTATGTTTATTTTTCCATGCTGCGTAATTATGCTCATCATATATAATCTTCACTTTCTTTTTCTCTTTAACACTAAACTTATCGCTACTCATTACAACTAATCAAGATGTTTGGTTATGTTAATCAGTTTTTCACTTTTTTTGTTTGTTGTTGAAATAGATATACAGAGTATATGTTTTCACAAATTCTTATCACGTTATGACAAGATTAGACTATTAGGATCAACGGGTCAACTTCTCAAACTGATATGATAACAAAATTATAGTTTTATAATACTATCATTATGGGTTCTATATGTATTACTAGCAGGGTACCCGCGCGATGCGGCGGTGGGTACCCTGTTACTATATTTTCTGACAATGTAATGTTATGCTGTCATACTTTTATTAAACAATTAAATTACAAATAACAATAACTTTAGTTCTGATCGTGGAAATAATTCATCACCTGTTAACCGAAGCTACCACAAACAAAATCTTGATTCTTTCCTTCAACACAATCACCCTTCGTCAATTTTGGAGCCGACTGACCCAGTTCGACCCCCATGTTGCAATGGTGGCGACTTGGTCGGTGCAGAGGCGACAGAATCAGTCGAATGGCCACTGCGGGCAGCCTAATGGCTTTATTTTTAAATGTTTGGCTTAGTAGTTTAATTAGATTGTACATTATGGTTAAATGGTTGTATATTTTAGTGAATGGGTAAATTAAATAGTGTATTAATTGTATGTGTTGAATAGTGTTTTTTAGTTGTATTTGTGCTTCAAATATTTTGTACATTGCGTTTTATAAATTATACATTTTATCAAATGGGTGTTTTAAATATGACATTAATTACAAATGTTGACCAGTCAATATGTGTAGGTGTTTATGCATAAAGTAATTGTACATATAGCTTAAGTAGTTGTATTTGCTTAAAATCTATATATGGAAATCTTAAAAATTACTCCTCCGTGTTGGGAATTATGTGAAGTAGGATTTACTGCACATTCTCGCCGTTTCATTGAAGTAGAAGCGAAATCCATCAAGAAGTGATTCTACTAAAGAGTACAAGCGCTGTGTTATCGCTTGAAGGGTGAAAGTCGACTAGGATCGATGCGCTTTATGAATTAAATGCTAACTCATCATTATTCTTGTACCGCCCAAGGTTAGCATGGGTATTATTGTAATGCTCAATATTGTTTAGGAAAATGACAAAAATCGATCGAACTCGACACTTATCATTATCACAGTAGTCAACTATTTTTTTTCATTGTAACACAAACATTTTGAATTTTGTCATTATATGTAGCCGCTAGGTGAATTTGTGTTATTGTATGTACCAAATGCTTAGCGTTACATCGTTAGTCCTTTTATATTAACGGTCGTTAGTAAATAACTTAAAATTTCGCTCTCTTACGCTTTTATTCGCTTTCATCCGTTATTATACGTTTTCGTCTTTTATACTTTTTCGTCCGCTTTATACATTTTGGTCCAATGCTTTCATCCGCTTTTTACATTTTCGCTTGTTTACTTACGCCGACGCTTTCACGCTTTAGTCCGTTATTATACGTTTTCGTCCGCTTTTATACTTTTTCGTCCGCTTTATACATTTTGGTCTAATGCTTTCATCCGCTTTTTACATTTTCGCTTGTTTACTTACGCTTTCCCACGCTTTCTTACGCTTTAGTCCGTTATTATACGCCGTCCGCTTTTATACTTTTTCGTCCGCTTTATACATTTTGGTCCTATGCTCTCATCCGCTTTTTACATTTTCGTTTGTTTACTTACGCCAGACGCTTTCTTATGTTTTAGTCCGTTTTATCGTTTCGTCCGCTTTTACACGTTTTGCTCGCCATCCATATTTATACGATTTCGTCTATTTTCTTACGCCATCCGCTTTTATGCGTTTTGTCCGCTTTTTACGCTTCATTCGATTTTATACGTTTTCATCCGCTTTCTTACGTTTTCAATTGTTTTATACATTTTAGTCTTTTTTTTGTTTTCGTCTTTTCTAACATTTTCATCTTTTTATACGCTTTTGTTGGTTTTCTTACTTTTCGCTCGCTTTCTTACTTTTCTGGACGAAAATGTATAAAACTTAAGAATACGGACAAAACGTATAAAATGGATGAAGGTGTAAGAAAACAGATGAAAACTTAAAAAGACGAAACGTATAAAACAGATAAAAAACAGATTTAAAACATATAAAAAGATTTAAAACGTTAGAAAATTGACGACGACATTTAAAACCGACGAAAGCGTGTATAAAACGGACGAAAAAATATAAACGGATGAAAACGATTGAAACGATGTAAAGCATGAAAACGGACGAAAACATATAAAACGGACTAAACGATAAAAGCGAATGAAAACGATAAAAGCGGACGAAACGTAAGAAAACGGACGAGAATGTAAGAAATGATTTAAAACGTAAAACGGGAAAAGCAACGGACGAAAAAGTATAAAACGGACAAAACGATAATAACGGATGAAACGAATAAAACGTAAGAGAACGAAATTTTAAGTTATTTACTAACGATCGTAATATAAAAGGACTAACGATGTAACGCTAAGCCCGACTGGTACATACAATAACACAAATTCACCTAACTCGGCTACATACAATGACATAAATTCAAAGGTTTGTGTTACAATGAAAAAAAATAGTTGGCTACACACAATGACAACAAGTGTCAAGTTCGATGCATTTTTTTGTCATTTTCCCTATTGTTTAATGTATTAGTCATTAAATGCATGCTTGCATGCTTAGTCGATTGAGTTGTAATAGATTAGGGTTCCTTGTCTATAAAAGGAACTTAATAGTTTGTAATAGATAACAATTCGAAACATAGAGTTTCAGTGAATAAAAAGATCGATAGAGGATCTAAGTGTTCTTAGTTATAACATCTTGTATTTACTTTCCGCTATAGAATACGAGTTTTAGAGACTGTCTTTTAGTTTGCTTATGATTACATAGGCAACACTAACGATCCACGAGTGCTAAAGATCCGCCAAGGTCCGAGTGTTTTCAACAGTGGTATCGAGCCTCGGGAGAGTCTCTACGATCTCGAGAACCTTATTTTCCTCACCCCATTCAACCAAATACATATTCACCATGCTCGAACTCGATGATGAATCGAAGTCACCAACAACACCAAAACAACACCACCTCTATGCAAAGAATCGAGTCTCTCCAACAAGAATGGTAAGTTTCCTTACCTAAAGAAAGAAGAGTATGATCATGGACCATGAAGATGCGTAATCGGATCTCCAATATTGATTGGAATCTATGGGAGATTGTGAAGAATGGCAACAATCAAGAAGACTATCCTGCATCTTGATGGTAAGTTTACCATTGCTCCTCCCAAAATCTGCGAAGAGATTCTTGCAGACAAAGAGAGCACAAAGTAAGAACCATCCTTCTTCAATCTATTCCCAAGATCACTTGGGTGATTTTCACCACATGGTTGATGCAAAGGACATCCGGATGGCTCAAAGCAAGGTTTGGTGGGAATGAATAGTCCAGAGGATGAGGAAGTCTATGCCGAGACAACACTTCCAAGAGTTCAATATCTCGAAGAAGAAGGTATCCACAAGGATACGGCGTGTTTCATAAGATTCTCGAGTCGACTAACCACCGAATGCAAAGCCCGACAATGATGATTGCAACTCAAAGTTCCTACGATCTTTGCCTCCATCATGGTTACATGTCGCGATAGCACTAAAAGCTAAAGCGGGGTGGACATGCTCACCTTTGATGAGTTGTACAACAAACTCGTGTCTCTTGAACTCGATGTCGATCTCCCTACCGTGCATCCTCTTACGGTCATACGACCTTTGTTGGGACATCTCACTCCAACATGATGATGCATACCCAAGTCCATCTTACTTACCATCATCATCTTACAATCGTCCCACCCTTCCTACCCTCAAGCTAAAACCGGTAGTGTATTGGAGGATGTGCTTCATTCATTTGTTGCCGATTATGATACTCAAGAAGATCTTGTTTATGAAGATTTTGACCGGTAGACCCTCTTGAGATGGAGGAGATGAAGTCGAAATGGCGGTGGACATGCTTTCAAGAGATATCAAGAGGTTTGAGGAGAAGTCGAAGGAAGTTTGGCTTCAAGGGAAGGATCCATTGCTTTGACAGAGCAAGGTCAAGTGCTTCTCTTGCCACCGGATGGGTCATTTCTCCGTGGAATGCAAAGATAGGAAGAGTGAGAGGAGCTAACTACAAATCCTATCGTGAGAATCGAAGGGAGCTAGTACTTGAGCACTCTTGTCACCTTGGATGAACAGTCAACTGGTTGCTCATGAACACGTGAATGAGGAAGCTACGATCTCGAGAAGCTTGGATTGTCGGCCGATGTACCTCGGAAGATAGGCATGATCGGTTTGCCTTCATGGGACTTTCTCGTGTACACAATCAGATATTTGGTTGTAGTGAAAGATACAATGAAATTAAAGAAGCTTTTGATATTATGAAACCTAAATACAATGAATGCTATGTTGATAATGAAGCTTATAAACTTTCGTTAAAAACATTAGAAAGACAAAGGTTTGGTTTCAAAAGAATCGAGATAGCTTATGAAGAAAAGATTAAGGTGCTTCAATTTGATCTAGATATTGCTAATATTAACTTTACACGCCTTGAAAAGAAAAAGTCGATACTATTGCCGAAAATCTAGAGCTTAAAGAGAAACTTGTCGAGGAAATAGCTAGACATAAACAATGGTTAATATCGGTGACAATCTAGCTAGAGCACTTTATAGTAGTCTCGATATACAATTATAATATAAAATATACCAAATATACGTGATACGCGAGAGAATTACAAATCAACCGTCTTAGGGAAAACGATCGACACGCAAAACCCTCGAATACTCGATAAGTGATACCGGGCAAGTGATTACCCGGGTCATTTCCCAACGAGGTGTGAATTGACGGTGACGTTTGAGGTTTGTTATTAAAGTGCTCGAATGGTACGGGAGTTTTTGTTTTTGGTTACGGTTTCTACAAATTAAAGAACGGGAAAGTAATTAAGGCTAGGGAAACAAAATAAATGACAAAATAACTACTACTAAGCATACGGAATAATAAAATTAAGTTACACTAAGTCCTAGAGTGATAATATGCAAAAACGTGAAAACCCGGGCTAATCCCGAGCCTCAAAAAGTAAAACTAATGCAATTTAAGGCCTACAGCTTTGAAACTATTTTTCCTACATTCTAAACGACTAAAAATGATTTTAGAAAAAAGCCGGATATTTTTTCGACTTTTATTTTATTTATTACGATTTAAAAACTAAATTTAACTAATTAATTAATTAAAAATATTAAATATTTTTAGAAAAGTCTCAAAAATTACAAAACTACTTTAACTAATAATCGAATTGAAGAAAATAAAAAGATGGTCACTACTTTCAAATAAGTCAGTGAAAAAAAAAAAAAAGACATAAGATTAATAAGCTTAGATCGCTAGCAATAGGTAAATAATTAACGTGAGAAGAAAAGACACACAACACAAGGTAGAGCGATGGTTATGCGTTGTCGTTGTTGTTGAGAGTGCATGCACCGTGTTCGATTCACAGTCCGTGCGTTTTTGTTACCATTTTTTTCAATTTTCTTTTTGGAACTTTTATAGAACTTGAAAATGAGACTTTTATAAAAACAAAATTTTAAAACTTAATAATTAGCCGTTTATGAGCTTATTTGCGCAATGAACAAAAAAAAAAAAAAAAAGGGTCGTTTGGTTGATGACAGTTAGGATCTAAAAAGCTATCAAAAAGCTAACGTTAAGCTACATACTAGTGAGGAACTAATCTAATGTATCTAATGAGCAGTGGGGGAGGTCTAATAAGCAAAGAGAAACATAAACAAGCTAAAATAAGGGCTGTTTGGGACAGGGCAGAAAAGGCAAGAAAAAGCTTCAATAAGGTTTGTAAATAAGCTAAACTAATGAAGATTAATCTACAACATTAAAGTGAGCATCTAAAGGGAACCTAACTAGCAAATAGAGAAGGAAATAAGTCGTAAAGGGTCAGCGGTGGGTCGTGACTTGACAAAGAAAAGCAGATACTGAAATGGTGCAAGGGGCAGTTTCAAAGGTGAGAATAAGCTAGTAATTAAGCACTACATCCAACGATAAGCTAAAAAAATATTAACCTAGTGCTACTAACTACTTATAAACACCAAATTAAATCATAATTCTAACTCTAATTGAACTAAAACTAAGCTTAAAAAGTGGGCAGTGGGGGACAGAAAACTAACATTATAGATTTGAATATCTAAAAAACATTCTAAAGCTAATGCAAACCTCATATCTACTTAAGACCACTAAAAGTGAACATTTAGCACTAAACCAAATAATTTCGACAACCAAAATGGGTCAACACAGCTATTGACCCGTAAAAATAGTCCAATACCAAACATCCCCTTAGGGCGTAAAAAGGTGTGAAAGCGCTTTTAAAGACCAAGAAATTTTAAGAAAAAATGATTTGTAGACTTAACCATAAACTCAAATGAGCTTTGCAAACTTATAAAAACTGATCAATGATGCACTAAAAAAAACAGATTCATAAAATTAAATTGCACAACTGAAATTTAAATTAACTTGAAAATAAAGTACATTAAAAATTAAGGTTTACATGTAATGTAAATGACAAGGAAATTAAAATTGGAACTAGAATAAGAAATTCTAGACAAGTTTTTTTACATGCCCTACTACTCCTATTTATACTAATACTACAAAAGGTCTTCTCCTTGTTGTCTTGTAGCTGTGTGCTTGTTGTGTGAGAGAGTTGGTGAGCTTCTGTTCCATTTTGTGCTTGTTTCACAATCATCACAGCCATTGGATTTTACTTGGAGACCAAGGGCATCATTCTCAGCCATAGATCTTCCTTTTGTGATATGGATTTCCAAAGTGGCAAGGTACCCATGTGACATTGTTTTGTTGGTATCCTGAGATTGAAAGAGACAGGGGGAGGGAAGGATTTTAGGCGCCAAATCTGTTTGGAGGTTTTCTGGGTTTGGGTACTAGACTTTGGGCGATCAAAGTCAGGTGAGTGAAATGGGTGGAAAGGAAGTGGGTAAAACAGTTTAAGTAAAAGGGTTTTTAAAAAAGGTAAAGGTTTTATTTATATTTTGTATTTAGTAAAAATAAAATGTATATATATTTTTTTGGTTTAAGGTTTTACAAAAAAAAAAAAAAGTAAAAATGGTTTTAAATAAAATTGTTTTTAATAAAAATAATTGTTTTTAATAAAAACGTTTTAAGGGTAAAAGTGGTAAATTGGGGTCGGGAAAAAGGTAGAAAGGTAATTATGGGTTTAGGGTTCGGTTTTAATTTTGTTTTCCCAAGCTCACTCCCTAATATGAATCCCGGACTCTGAAAAATGTAGAAAATCCGCTTCCGGCTCCATCAGCAAAGCACGTTTTCCATTCCTAGCTCAATTCTGCACGTTTTTGCCCTGTTTTCGATCCTTTGTACCTGAAATACATAAAAACACAGTCCAAGGATATCTGCCATATATTTGGTTATATTTCCGTGTTTTTAGACGTTTTTGTGGGCTTAGATGGGTAAAAATGATGAGTGAATAAGCACTCATCAAATCCCCCACACTATCAATTGCTAGTCCCTAGCAATCCGATCATATGAAGTAATGAAAGGATGAAAAATACCAAGAATACCCCGTTTCGACTTTTTTATTCAACACTAGGAATTTAAAACTTGAACGTAAATAAATAACATGCTTGATCATCAAAACATGGCATCACGGAACGGGATTCACGCAAAATGGGTGTCTCCGGGGAATTGTAATCGTCATCCTCTTTTTGATACTTTCAAACCAAGCTTAAACTTATTGTGCAAACGTTTTTGTAAAATGCTAACACTACTTATATCAATAATCTATGTAAGTCGAGACTTAACTTTTTACTCCCGTAATTTATAAAATTTAAGTGAGTGTGCTCATTTTCAAAAGTTTGATCATTAAAATCGACATTTGTTATGGTTGTTATCCACTTAACCAAAGTACTAACCCACCGGAAACGATGAAAGTCTAAGGATCGAAAGAGCCTTTTCCATGTAGCGGCTTTCTTCTCAGCTTGTCCTTTTAAGGAGGCTAGGTTTTCACCCTTGAGAATAGTACCGGAATCAGCGGGAATTCGATTCCAAAGATTTACGAAGCTACCGTTAAGTTAAAACTAAACCTAAATGGATTACAACCGTCAATAATTTAAAAATTCGAGATTCAAAGGTGAGATCACTCCATGTGGCGACTTTCTTCTCAGCTTGTCCTTTTAAGGAGGCTAGGTTTTCACCCTCGAGAATAGTATCGAGCTTCGGGATCTTTGAAATCAAGGATTTCAAATTACCATCAAACTTTTAGACAACTTTGACGAATACGAGTTCAACTCCGATTTAAATTTAAGAAAAGCAAGTTTCGCACATTTATTCATAAGCAACATAGTGCTTTTATTCACGCAATTTCATATTTTTCATTTTCAATTTTCAACTTTTTCACTTTTTTTTTTTTTTTTTTTTTTTTTTTTTTTTGACTTTGAACTTTAAACTTGCAACTTTTGCATCATTCAAGCACTTTTACGATACTTTCATTTTGCAACATTATTCAGATTTAAAGAAAGTATGCTTTCTCGGAAATTTAAATAAAAAGTTGAACTCAGACTCTAAATCAATTTTGCTTAGAAACTTTTTATTGTAACAAGACGATTTGAATGTTCAAAAGTTTGACAATGAACACGTATTTAAGTCCAATTAAGAGCTACTGGGAGAAAAAGCCATAGATTACTTATATAAGCTCTAAAGAGAACCAACTACTCCACGCTTAGCATTTTCATTTGCACAACGCGTAAAACCTTAGCCTAAATGTTAAGAGAGCAACTAGATCAACACTCTAGCGTAGTCGGGATTCCCTTGTTCTAGCCGAATCAAGACTAAACTATCATTAATACCAAGCATCAATGCTTTATTTTGTGCAAAGCACTTCTTTTAAATGTAAATACTTGACTTAAAGCGATAAAATTTTTAAAATTTTTGGTCAAACGGGGTGCTAGGGTACTAGAAGGTACATGTGATCAAAATTCGCGAAATTCCCCCACACTTAGAATTGAATATTGCCCTCAATATTCAAAGTACCGTATGTGAAGAAACTATAGAACGGAAAAAGGTAATACTACTAGCCAAGTGTGGGCGAAATCTTTTTCACAAAAGGATTTATAAAGATATCCCTAGATAAACGTTAGCAAAGAGAATCGGATATTGGGCAGCTGGATTGAAAACAGGCGCATCAATCATCACGATCCACGGGAATCCTGAAAACAGAGAGCAAACACATAACAAGCAAACATCAGTGGGGGTTTCCCCCCACACTTAGTGTTAGAAAATAGAAAGAAGTCAGAAACATGGGTGGACACCCATGAAATGCTACTGTTTTTGTTAACCGAGTCGCTAGCTTGACTCGACCCCGAATTCATTGGTTCATGGGGGAGCAAGTGGAAGAGAAGATCTCCATCGGACTTTCATTCAAATGGTTTGGATAAACATTGAATGTGCTAAAAGTTCCACTCCGATGAGATATAACCGGCTCAAAAGAATGAGAAATGCCGGGGTCAAAGATGGTATCTTCACTCCGTAGGAGTTCAGATATGGAGAAGAAATGGGATAAGAAAGAAGAGTGTCAATGGATTGACAACGGGTGGGATGGGTGGGCAAAAGATTATATTGAGGAACATTGAGCGAATGTTCAACAATCTTATCAACCACTCCCTTGAAAGGTAAGATACCGGGTTTGAACACTTTGTCCTCGGAGAGGAATGAAACACTAGTGTCAACCACAGTAAAATCCTCATGGGTGGATGAGTCACTCATGGATAGAAGAGGATGCGGAGCATTTTGCTCAAAAAGCTCATCCTCAATTCCCGGAGGAAGAGGATCGATGTGAGCGAGTTCACCGGCGAACTCCTCATGAAGAAGGTTAATAGTTGAAGTGGGATTGCCACTACTCTTTTCTTCAGAAGAAAGATCCTCGATCTCGGGTAAAGAGGGAGATGTAATGGGGTTTTCCATGTAAAAGTCACTATCCTCATTCTGAATTTCAAAGATTGGGTTATCTGAAACTAGATTGAATTCAGAATCTAAGTCAAACAGAGGATTAGTGAATGCCATAGTGAAAGGTTCCTCGGACACAACAAGAATATCTTCATCGTCCGAATCAAAATCAGTGTCAATTTCTCGTTCTTCAGGTTCAAAATCTCTCACTTCTTCTAAGTCGACGAGCTCGTAAGGATCTTCCTCAACATACTCGATGTCTCCACACGATAAGGAATCGAAACGACGTATAGTCATTTTCGGACTCGAGATCATCTCAGTAAATCATTAGGGGAGGAGGAAGAATCATCATCAAGGCTCATCACACATCATATTGGAGACGCCCGCACTCACTTGGGGTTGGGACAAGGTTCTCAACACAAGACGATTCCGCTTCCGGAATAGTGCTAAGATGCTCGTCCCCCATACTTAGAGAGTTAACGGGCTCTTCGGGTGTGGTTTCGGCCGACAAACTTTCATAATATTCCTTCATTCGAATGGAATCCTCATCATCTTCATCGTCAATGTAAGTCTCGAGCCATCGGGCACGTCTTGTAAGTGCTCGTTCCTCGATTCGTATTTCTTCAAGACATTTTTGAATCTTAGCGGCTCGTTCCTCTTCTTCAAGTAATTCTAGCATAGATTTTTTGTTGCGAGACGTTTGGTCTTCGGCAAGTTCTTCTAGCATACTTTTCTCACGAGGATGTTGATCAATGACGGAAATTGTTCAATGACGGAAAATTGTGGGGTTGGAAATTGTCAAAACAAGGAGTGTTATAACAAGGATCAGGTCCATGGTAATTTTGATTCCATGATTGACATTGGTAATCATAATGAGGACCCCCACAGTTTGCACAATAAGGAATTTGAGGAGAGAAATTCTGAAATGAATGATCATTGAAATCTTGATAATACGGTTGTGGTTCATATGAATTCTGTGGAGGGTAGTTAAAATCGTTTTGAGGAAAATTGAAGGAATTTGGATTAGAATCATAAGCCAATGAATTCTCGGCACAAATCGAACAAAATCCATTAGTAAGATAATTTCCACACCACTTGCACATACATTTGAAACAACGAAAACCTTTCGGTAACACGTCTCCACAACCGTAGCAATAATCTTGATCGAAAGAAGATATCTCGGCTCGGGAATAGGGATCGAGGGCTCAACAACATCACAAGTCGATTTGTATTTCCAAGTTGAATCTTGACGAAGTTCATTTAAGAAGTTTTCAATCATGTTCACGATTTCGCTCAAGATTCGGAGGTGGGACAAGTGGTGTGCTCTCGAGCTAGCAATTTCCACCACTTCCGCTTTTGGTCTCCGGTTCTTGTTCTTTTCTCTTAACCGTAAATCGCGAAGATTTTGATCAAATTTAGACGGTTTAGGCTTAGAAACAAGAGAACAAATCTCGGGTCGAGGTGGGAGGTCGGAAAACTTGGAGAATCATCGAGAGAGTTTTTATCGGCTAATTCGCACCAATAGCAATATTTTCTTGCTCCAACCCTTCCACACCGCTTACATAAACAATCGGGATTGAGACAATAAAGTTGATCCTCTTCCATACGACCTTTACAGTGAAAACAACGACGATAATCGATCGTCGCCATGAGAATTAAACTTATAGAGGGTTAAGAAGTAGAATCAAATGGTCGAGAGGATACGAAGAATAGAATCAAATGGTAAAAGAGGGTGAGAGAAATAGAATCATACGGATAAGAGGAATAAAGAAGAATATTTTTGGGTTTTGATAAATAAAAAACATAAAAGGGAAAATAAATTTTGAAAAGGAAAATATTTTTGGGTTTTTTGGAAAGCAAATAACTTCACGAGGAAGGTTCTTCAAGTCACTAATCGTCAAACCTTAACGATATTGTCGCAACACAACCTCCCCGGCAGCGGCGCCAAAAAATTGATATACAATTATAATATAAAAATATACCAAATATACGTGATACGCGAGAGAATTACAAATCAACCGTCTTAGGGAAAACGATCGACACGCAAAACCCTCGAATACTCGATAAGTGATACCGGGCAAGTGATTACCCGGGTCGTTTCCCAACGAGGTGTGAATTGACGGTGACGTTTGAGGTTTGTTATTAAAGTGCTCGAATGGTACGGGAGTTTTTGTTTTTGGTTACGGTTTCTACAAATTAAAGAACGGGAAAGTAATTAAGGCTAGGGAAACAAAATAAATGACAAAATAACTACTACTAAGCATACGGAATAATAAAATTAAGTTACACTAAGTCCTAGAGTGATAATATGCAAAAACGTGAAAACCCGGGCTAATCCCGAGCCTCAAAAAGTAAAACTAATGCAATTTAAGGCCTACGGGTGTGAAACTAATTTTCCTACATTCTAAACGACTAAAAATGATTTTAGAAAAAAGCCGGATATTTTTTCGACTTTTATTTTATTTATTACGATTTAAAAACTAAATTTAACTAATTAATTAATTAAAAATATTAAATATTTTTAGAAAAGTTTGAAAAAATTACAAAAACTACTTTAACTAATACTGAATTGAAGAAAATAAAAAGATGGTCACTACTTTCGAAATAAGCTGTGAAAAAAAAAAAGAAAAAGACATAAGATTAATAAGCTTAGACTGCTAGCAATAGGTAAATAATTAACGTGAGAAGAAAAGACACACAACACAAGGTAGAGCAGATGGTTATGCGTTTGTTTGTTGGTGTTACGAGTGCGCACCTGTGTTCGATTCCCAGTCCATGCTTTTTGTTACCATTTTTTTCAATTTTCTTTTTGGAACTTTATAGAACTTGAAAATGAGACTTTTATAAAAACAAAATTTTTAAAACTTAAAAATAAGCCGCTTTATGAGCTTATTTGCAAAGCAGAAGAACAAAAAAAAAAAAAAAAAGGGTCGCTTTGGTTGATGACAGTTAGGATCTAAAAGCTATCAAAAGCTAACGTTAAGCTACATACTAGTGAGGAACTAATCTAATGTATCTAATGAGCGATGGGGAGGTCTAATAAGCAAAGAGAAACATAAACAAGCTAAAATAAGGGTTTGTTTGGGACAGGCGAAAAAGGCAAGAAAAGCTTCAATAAGGTTTGTAAATAAGCTAAACTAATGAAGATTAATCTACAACATTAAAGTGAGCATCTAAAGGGAACCTAACTAGCAAATAGAGAAGGGAAATAAGCTGTAAAGGGGCTGCAGTGGGCTGCTGCACTTGACAGCAAAACAGATACGAAATGGTGCAAGGGGCAGTTTCAAAGGTGAGAATAAGCTAGTAATTAAGCACTACATCCAACGATAAGCTAAAAAATATTAACCTAGTGCTACTAACTACTTATAAACACCAAATTAAATCATAATTCTAACTCTAATTGAACTAAAACTAAGCTTAAAAAGTGGGCAGTGGGGGACAGAAAACTAACATTATAGATTTGAATATCTAAAAAAAACATTCTAAAGCTAATGCAAACCTCATATCTACTTAAGACCACTAAAAGTGAACATTTAGCACTAAACCAAATAATTTTGACAACCAAAATGGGTCAACACAGGCTATTGACCCAGAAAAATAGTCCAATACCAAACATCCCCTTAGGGGCAGAAAGGTGTGAAAGCAGTTTTAAAGACCAAGAAATTTTAAGAAAAAATGATTTGTAGACTTAACCATAAACTCAAATGAGCTTTGCAAACTTATAAAAACTGATCAATGATGCACTAAAAAAAACAGATTCATAAAATTAAATTGCACAACTGAAATTTAAATTAACTTGAAAATAAAGTACATTGAAAATTAAGGTTTACATGTAATGTAAATGACAAGGAAATTAAAATTGAACTAGAATAAGAAATTCTAGACAAGTTTTTTACATGCCCTACTACTCCTATTTATACTAATACTACAAAAGGTCTTCTCCTTGTTGTCTTGTAGTCAGTGTGCTTGTTGTGTGAGAGAGTTGGTGAGCTTGCTTCCATTTTGTGCTTGTTTCACAATCATCACACCATTGGATTTTACTTGAGACCAAGGGCATCATTCTCAGCCATAGATCTTCCTTTTGTGATATGGATTTCCAAAGTGGCAAGGTACCCATGTGACATTGTTTTGTTGGTATCCTGAGATTGAAAGAGACAGGGGGAGGGAAGGATTTTAGGCGCCAAATCTGTTTGGAGGTTTTCTGGGTTTGGGTACTAGACTTTGGGCAGTCAAAGTTGGGTGAGTGAAATGGGTGGAAAGGGAAGTGGGTAAAACAGGTTTAAGTAAAAGGGTTTTTTTAAAAAAAAGGTAAAGGTTTTATTTATATTTTGTATTTAGTAAAAATAAAATGTATATATATTTTTTTGGTTTAAGGTTTTACAAAAAAAAAAAAAAGTAAAAATGGTTTTAAATAAAATTGTTTTTAATAAAATAATTGTTTTTAATAAAACGCTTTAAGGGTAAAAGTGGTAAATTGGGGTCGGGAAAAGGTAGAAAGGTAATTATGGGTTTAGGGTTCGGTTTTAATTTTGTTTTCCCAAGCTCACTCCCTAATATGAATCCCGGACTCTGAAAAATGTAGAAAATCCGCTTCCGGCTCCATCAGCAAAGCACGTTTTCCATTCCTAGCTCAATTCTGCACGTTTTGGCCCTGTTTTCGATCCTTTGTACCTGAAATACATAAAACACACGGTCAAGGATATCGCCATATATTTGGTTATATTTCCGTGTTTTAGACGTTTTGTGGCTTAGATGGGTAAAATGATGAGTGAATAAGCACTCATCATAGTCAATCGATGACTTCGTGAATAGGTTTAGGCTTTCAAAAGTATGTAGGATTGGAAGCTAGGCAAGATGGGCGAAATCTACACCGCAGCTTAGAACATTTTAAAAGGAAGGTGATTTACATGTCGTCCCCGGACCTATTAGAGGTGAATTTATGCCCACCGACCGCCCATTACTACCGACTTTGATGGATCACACCATCTCATGGCAAAAGTCAAAAGACTTGCAGGACAATGATGCTTCATCTTATGACTTTGTCTCTTTCTCTCGACAAAGGACAATTCATCGGATCAAGGATCTACTTACAACCGTGATTCAAGTGATAAGTCGACCTTCCCAAGCCCTCACCGAGCCTACACCCAAGCTCGCACCCAAGACTATCTACAAGCCTTCTAGGATAGTCACGAGGAATCTACTTCCAAGCCTGCTTTCCCAAAGACTTGTCTTTTAAATCTTTGAATAATTTGTCCGTTAAAACAATTCATTTAAGGTTTCGTTTAAGTTCTTCTACATGTAATCGAACATCTTCTTTGTTGAAGACATCTTCCAAAAGGAAGACTTGTTTTGTTTGTGGAAGTAAACTTCATTTAATTAAGGATTGTGATTTTTATGAGCAAAGATTGGGTACATGTGCTCTTCAAAGAAACCAAGACCGGTGTGGACCAATGTTAAAATATTCCTCCTTATGTCCCACAAGCTAATTATATCGACTCTTCTTAGAGGAGGTCACCAATAGACCTTATGTGCAACCTATTAGCCCATATTTTAAACATGGTTACCGCCCGCATATGTTGACTCTATGAAAATGGGAAAGGATGTTGGGGCACTCTTGAAAAATCTGTCAAAACTTCAAAGAAGTTGTTCTTGGAAGGATAAAGGACCAAAATTTTACCGAAACCCAAGAACAATGGTGGATCTTTCTCTTCCTTAACTCGCAAAGTTTAAGGGGAGGCATAGGCCTCGGGGAGGCATATGCCTCGTGGGAGGATTTCATAGTAAACTTTGTGTATATGTTGTTTGCTAACACCGCTTGTTCACAATTTTAGTCTGCTTTGTCTCTGCTTTTGTTCTTGTGTTTCTCCGAGTTTGTTTTGCGAATGCCCTGCTCGCTTAAAATTCATCAAGTGTGGTCCTTGGTATATGGTCTAGTAAGCTCAAAGCTTGTTTCCTCCGAAAGGTAAGTAATGGAGTGAGCAATTGGTTTCCACGAAGATAAAATATCAAGACAAGTATTGAAGTTAAAATTGTTCATTCATTCATTCATTCAAATTACGACTTACGACTACGACACAATCAACTTCAATGCAACTACAAGAAAAGAGCTATACTACTTATCCTAATCTAGTACATATCATCTATTCCAACATCTAACATAATGTTGGATATGCATGATCGCTCACATCTTTCACACTAGATGCTGGATATGCGTTTGTGAAGTCTTGCATAACCACCCATTCGTTCTATCTCGATGGCTGGAGATGCATAACTACTATGATGAGGATACTAAGGATCAAAATGGAAAGGATGGATTGATGCAAATCGTGATGATGAAGAAAATAATATGTCCTTTGTGCTTCATCTATTGATTTCAACCAAAATGCAATCAATCCACCATCTATAAGCATTTCCTCTATACGATGTGTGTTGATGCACCAAAACACAGTGCGAGAAAGACCGAGAACCATCTCTATCCTTAGGGAGTGGTGGATTTACCTCGTGGCCTTCGTGGAGGCCGAGGTGCTTTGGAGGTTGGGAGTAAGATGTTCTCTCCTTACAGAGTCATCGAATCATCAACGGCAGGGAAGGCTCATTCACAACAAAGAAAGGGAGGCTCTTTCACTCTCTTTGAAGTTGCTTCCTCATCCGAGTCTTCATAAGGTGATACATAAGAACTTAAGGATGAGTTGTCTTCCACCCCTGGATTGCTTGTCAAATAATTCTTCTTCCACCTCTCAAGACTGCTTATGGAGGTTGCATTGTCATCTGATGAAAGAATGATTGGGATGGAACTACTCATGGTTGATTGTGATTAATTTTGGGACATTGAAGAAACTAGGTTTGTTATGATATTTGGGGATCTTTGATGAAGAGTTATGTGTGCATTGGGATCATTTTATAGACGGATTCGAGGTTCAATGGGAATTAATGCGAGTGGTTGGCACAGTAACACTCTAGAATATTACCGAAGATACTTTTATCTTTGATGGTTGCTGCTGAAGTGTATAACTTCAGCAGATTGACCATCTGTTTCTGCTGAAGCGTTACACTTTCTTTGGTCAAGTTGAAATACACGTAAGCTACGGTCAACCAAACGGTCTAATTCTTTTGACTATAACTTGGGCAACAACTACCACTCCACCATTCACATTCTTCCACTTCAAAATAAACCGATTCCCTCTCCTTCATCCAATAACACTTCATTACGAGCATCATAACCCTAAGATCTCAAATCACCTCATGGCACTTGAATTTAAGAAGGATCACAACAAAGTTGCTTTTCTGGGAAAAGCTAAAGATGATGAGTTGTATGGACCAATGGTGGAATTCTTAAAAAGGTCCAAGATTTGCTATGCTCTAACACATTCTCCGAATGCGATATATGAATCACTTGTTACTGTTTTGGGCATGTGCTTCAAAACGAAGTGAAACAGAGCATGTGGTTACGGAAGAGATGATAAAGAGGAAGCTTCGCTTGGATGATGCTGGTGGAGTCTATCACTCTAATCAGATGGAGGTGCTTACTGGGCTGAGAGCGGTTGGATATCGAGGTACGAGGACCGACATTTGGTCAAGAAGCATCTTTGCCCAATGTGGAGGTTCTTGATTCACACGTTGCTTGAAAGCATAAGCAACAAGTCGAGGATGGGACCGCCTTCACCCAACCGGGATGTGGTATTGTGTGTCTTTCCCAAGGGTAACTTATAATTTTTCTAAGTTTATTTTTGAAAACATGATTGAGAATATTCAAAGGAAAAAGACTAAGTTTTTAATGTACCCTAGGTTTCTGCAAATGATTTTAGACACCACTACCCAAGACCAATCCTTTTATGCCGTAGGAGCTCTGTCAGCCAAACTTTTTGCCTCTATGAGAACTAACTTTGAGGGGGCACATTATCCCTGCAGAAGCTATGTTGCCTCAAGGCAATGTGGTCACGATGAGGAGAATGTTGCCAACATCCCACCCTCTTCACTCTGCTACCGATGGCAATCCATCACCAATATTGATGAGGGCCCATCCTTCTCTCCGAAGCTTCTCATGTTGCTCCGAGCGCCTCCACCAACACCAACTCTAGCACATTGTCCTAGTCCACCACCAAAGACATGATCCTCTTGATGATTTTGAGTCTCGATCCGAACAGATGACCACACCTAGTCCTCCAAGGGTACCTGATGAGGTACCTCCTCATGTTGAGAATGACCATGTTTCCACCGAAGGTCCAATGAAGCTCCCATTACCACGAGCAATCTGCGGTGGAGCCGAGGACCCCATTACTCTCACATCCTGTATGATCTTGTGAATGTGTATGCACCGAGGTGTCCACCGAAAAAGGAACTTGCAAAGACCAAGTCTACTCTTGGTAGTAAGATTGAAGATCTACAAAGTAAAGTTAAGGACCTAGAGAACAGACTTGAAAAGGAAACCAAAAGGAAGTTTGTGGTTTCTTCGAGGAGGAAGAAGATGAACCTCAAGATGGGTCTCTTGATATGTTAGGCGATGTGTCTTATAATGATCCTTCATCAAGAATTACGAAATCTTCAAAGGAGAAGGAACCGTTCTTTACAAAAGGAGAAAGAGATCGTACTTGAATAAAGCAACTAATGAAGTATCCAAGGAACCGTAGTTTGTCAAAGTCATCTCGCTAATACCCCAATGGAGGATGTTGCTCGAACTTGGTCAATCTTCATCATACAAAACCTTCGATGTCCACTCTGTTTGAAGCACCCTCACAACATGTTTCTTCTGAAAAAGACTTGGGTGTTTCTACTGAGATTCCTGTTATCGATATTGCTGATGATGATTGTGCTAAGGAGACTGCTGATAAAGGAAAAGGTTTACTGGTAGAAGATGAGCTTGGTCCAGACTTGGTAAATGAAGAGGAAAGGCGAGAACAAGACAGAATGCTAGCTGAGTGTAATGAGAGAAAGAAAGATGAAGAAATGGCTAAACAGCTTGCAGCTCTACCTACGTCTGATTTACCTCCTGAAAGAAAAAGGGAGCTAGATGAAATGCGTACTAAGCTTCCTGACACTCATTGGGATACTTACACTCAACAAGTCATAGCAAACCCTTCACTTGCTCAGAGTATCTTAGGTGCAGAATTCAACAGTGGAAGTTTTGTAGATCTGATGATGGCTCGTGGAAGACAAAGGAAGCAAGAAGCAGCTGAAAAGAGGAGGGCCATCACAGCTCAAAGGAATAAAGAGAGATCTCCTACTAAAGCTGAAATGAGACTTGTAGTGAAAAACCAGAGCTCATCTCTGTATAACTCTGGGTTGTCAATGAAGCAAGTCAAAGCATTCCCCGATCATGTTTTGATTCGCAAATATAATCAAATCATGAAGTATTCTTCATCACACACTTCAAGCTTGAAAAGGATTGCTGGTAATTCAGGTGCTCCTAAGACTAAGAGGACAAAGACAGCTGAGATTGTGGACAATTTTGATGATATGTCATGTTCTTCAAAAGTCTCTACTGAAGCTACCATAGAGACTACACACTCAACTGAAGCAAATCAATCACGAACCTCATGGTGTTTCCAATCAAGCAATAGTCATGTCCTCTTCCACCCCAACTATAGCATCCGTTGAGGCGGAAAAGATATTTTGATAGAAAAGATGACAAGGTTCTTTCACGAACCATCTAAGGTTTCTGTGAAACTCCTACAGATTGCTAGCTCACATGACAAAACTTCATCTGCACGAACCATTGCCATTTCTTCCGAAGTACCTAATGTACCGCTTCCACTCCATCCGTGGCATCTGCTTACTCGTGGTCGATATAGCAAGTATAAAAACGAGGAAGGCTAGAAACTTGCTAGTAAGGATGAATGCCATTCGTGATGATGCACCATCTTTAGGAATCTATAAGCCTGGAAGAAGGAAGAAGAGGATGGCCAAAATCACTACCCTAGATCTTGAGGCTGATGAGTCAACCTTTATTAAAGAAGGGTCTTCCTCTGATTTTCTTGAAGGATATCAAAATGTGTTGGTCCAGTGGTCTCTGATAAATGGTGAGATGAATGTCATTCATCGAATGGACAACACTTCAATGGAGTTCACCTTTTTGAAGGAAATACTCCATTTGGTAGACAAGGCAGATATACTTACTTTGTACACTCTCGTCACCAAACATTACTGCAATACTGCACCAAAAGGTTCTAGGATGTGTTTATTGGCCGATCTTCATGTTCTGCTTGACTCTCAATCTCCCAATGGTAAAGGACATTTTATTTGGGAAAACTCACACCTATGGCAGGTTGAGTCCTGGAGATTTTATCCCCTACCTCGTGTGCATGTTGTTGAGACAAAGGGTGGAATCACACCCGCATGTTTTCTCGAAAGAATTTATCCATTATCCGAGAGGCTTATGGAAAGGATGCTATGTCGAAGTTGGAAATTCCTCCGCATCCAAAGGGGAATGAAAGACCGATGTCGAACGATCGATTGGATTAATCAAGACTCAACTTCTGCAAGCTCAAGCTCCATCTTCATCATGAATGCGGTATTCTACATTGTCTTATATTTATTTGTTTTGATTTCTTTGTTTGTTTGTTAGTTTCTTAAAAAAAAAAAAAAAAAAAACTTTCTTTTGTAGGTTTGTTGTATTTTTGATGGTTTTAACTCACCGATATACCTTGTGTATATCAAAGAGTTGGCTAGTCCAAAGGGTACAACTTTGGTAAAGACACATCAAATCATTGATAGTCGAATGATTTGCTCAAAATCATAGGGTTCTGCAACCACCCATGCTTAATTGCCGAGTGTTTTATGGTCATCAATTCACCATGGTCTATTCCTTGTTGGAATCCAAGAATTGGCTAGCCCACAAGTATATGGATTGTGGTAAAGGCAATGAATCCATATTTGGTTATCAATTCACCAATTCTAAAATTGACAAGTCCCGAGCAAACGGCTACAGTAAAGACCGCTTATATGGTTTCGGTTTGCCTATAAATCGATGGTTATCGCGGTACCATAGTTTTCGAACTTAAACATTTGGCTACTCCAAGAGTAATGGCTATTGGTAAAGAGACATCAAATCCATTATTTTCAATGATTCACCTCTCGTGAGTTCACACACCGGATGTGATGAGAATAGTATGCAACTAATAAGTTTTGATGTACAATATGTCATTTGTTGTCGCAAAGACCAAGGCGCTTCAAATTTTACTCATCATAGAGATGAGTTATTTAGTGGTTCTTTGCTCGATGTTTGAAAACAATCCTCTAGTCTCAAGTCTCAAAAGATCTTTCATATGTCGAACCGGAACTTAACCAAGTCAAATTCCGTTTAAGGGAGGATTGTTGGGAATTATGTGAAGTAGGATTTCTGCACATTCATGCGAAGGTTTCTGCTGAAGTAGAAGCGAGAATCCATCAAGAAGTGATTCTCTCAAGAGTACAAGCGTTGCCGTGTTATTCTTGAAGGGTGAAAGTCGACTAGGATCGACATGCGCTTTATGAATTAAATGCTAACTCATCATTATTCTTGTACCGCCTAAGGTTAGCATGGGTATTATTGTACCGCTCAATATTGTTTAATGTATTAGTCATTAAATGCATGCTTGCATGCTTAGTCGATTGAGTTGTAATAGATTAGGGTTCCTTGTCTATAAAAGGAACTTAATAGTTTGTAATAGATAACAATTGAAACATAGAGTTTCAAGAATAAAAAGATCCATAGAGGATCTAAGTGTTCTTAGTTATAACATCTTGTATTTACTTTCCGCTATAGAATACGAGTTTTAGAGACTGTCTTTTAGTTTGCTTATGATTACATAGGCAACACTAACGATCCACGAGTGCTAAAGATCTGTCAAGGTCCGAGTGTTTTCAACATCCGCCTCAATTTAATTGTTCATATTTTCATTTTGAATGTCTCAAAAGATTGTCCACTTTCCTTTTTAGTAAAAACTAGAGAATCTAAAGAGGGAATTTTTATTCGTGTGGTTGAAAATTAAAGTGGTCCCACTTTTATTAAACTTTGTGATTTCTCTCCGCACAATTAAATTGAGACGGAGGAGTAAAGAGAGGGTTATCCTCCATTATAACTAATATAGATTTGTATGTAGATTATGTACGATATATGTCATGGAAAATGATTAATGGATTTAACTAAAGAGGTTTGAAGAAGATTTAATGCATAAATGAATTGTACAAAGAACAATAATGTATAATTCATTTATGCATTAGGTCTCTTTAGGCCTCTTTAGTTAGGCCCGTGTATCAAAGCTCATATGTTATATATGAAGATAACTAGGATTTATACTACGAAAATGTTGTGTACTACTAAAATAAATATGCTAATTAAAGAGCTGATCATGACTAACTACTGGTAATATTTATGGCATCATAGTTACCCCATGTTCAAATAAACAATGCACATACCTCATTTTCTATCTATTGATTGATTTTTTTAATGAAAAATAGTTGTTGTGCCTACTAATCATGTCCACAAATGTACCTAATGATTTGATTGGTTGATTTCAAAAATTGATTGATAGAAATTTGGAGAGAGAAAATACAATTGTACAAGTGATCTATGCATTAAACATGTATTGAAGCATGTGTTGTAGGTCTAAATAGCACTACTTTTTTTTTATACACCAAACTTTTTGGATGGGAGTTTTAACAACCTTATAGCTACGCCGAAAATTAGAAGGTTTTTTGTTAGGAATTAGAAAATTCCATAGTGAAGAGTCGGTCACCCCTAATATTATCTAGCATAAGTTAGCTCGTAGACATATCGTTATTTACGTTATTTAGTAGTTTATTTATTAGTTTGTAGCGTGGTATAGCTTAGTGCAACACCGTGGAGGAAGGACGGTCTTTACCATCAGATACCGATCCACAGCCGATAGGAGGTCGTATTTCTTGTAACTATAAATACCCCTTCCATCCATGGAAGGGTGGTGCTCTCATTCAATCTAATATTCCATACTTTGTGTAAACCTCTAGCAAGAACACCTCTCTCTCCACTAACTCTCTAACTATGGCAAACATGTATTTTGATCATCTAAGACCACCGAATCATCAACACAATAAATATATCGATCCTATAATTGGTATCGAGCCATGGTTATTGTGCTTTGATGATTTATTGTGATTTGAATCTTGTTTAAACTGCTTTTCTCACCATTTTATGTCTCGAAAAAAAAATTCTCCTCATTTTGTGGTTATGAGCTTATTCAATGGTTTGTATCTTTTTGGTAAAATAGGTCCACAAATTTATTTATTTCGTATCTTCTCGTCCATAAAATCGATTCTTGGTATCTTTATTTGTGTGACTTGTTTTTGTACACCTCGTGGAAGTCTTGTGCTCGATTCTGCTTTGTCAAAATGAAGCATCCAATATGCGCTCGGGTTTAACGAAACATGGTCGAAACTTATCTAAAAAGTCTTGCTAGCGAGTTGTCCTTTAAAGATGTCCAGATTCACTATATTGCAATAAGCGACTTGTGCTTAAACATAGCGACTTGCTTTTGAGCATAGCGACTTAAAAATGACCTTAAAGACCTAGCGACTTGTTATTTAACAAGTCGTAGCGAGTTAGCTTAGCGAGTTGGCTTAGCGACTTGGCTAGCGAGTTGGCTTAGCGACTTGGCTAGCGAGTTGGCTTAGCGACTTGGCTAGCGACTTGGCTTAGCGACTTGGCTTAGCGACTTGGCTTAGCGAGTTGACTCAAAAGCCTAGCGATTTGCCGCCTAGCGACTTGCCTGAAATGAAAGAAGAATATGAAAAGGAGTATGACCACGACCACAATATAACTAGACAAGACCACAAGCAACCATTTACCAAAATAACATCAAGACCTCAGCTCCTTTTTACATCATCGGTCTTGTTAGGTCACTAGTTTTACAAACACAAGTTATAGAGAAAGAGATGAAGGCGGATGAACAAGTTATTACACACACACACACGTATAATAATACGGTTAAGGCAAAGAGAGTGAATGAAAAGAAAACTTGAATAACCAACCTCAAATGAGGGTTTACAAGAGATTTATAGGAGGAAGCTAGGCAACACCCTAGTTCCCATCCTTTCTTATGTGGGCTTGGGCCTAAGCTTATGGGCCTTCTACATAAGCTAGACCTTAAACAAACATAAAGGCCATAATAAAGCTACCTATTACATATGAAATATAAATACTTGACATACTGCTTAGGAGTGATTCCAACAATCTCCCCTCAAGTATATATGAATGTAAACGTGAAGGCGTTGATGTAATAGTAGCTCGACGCCTTCCTCGACATTCTTATTTCTTGTGAGATGAATTGCCTTGATTCAACAATCTCCCAAAGTAGAGAGATAGTTATCTTTGAACGCTTATGCTTCGACGTCATCTTTAACTTTGTTCTTTGATCATTGTTCTTTGTGGTGAAAGTGATAGTATGTTGTTGTCTCGCATCGATCGCTGTCAGTGCCTTGTTGCTCCAATGTCTCCACGTCATTCTTCAACATGCTCACACGCCTATGACGTTGGAATTCAATCTTGATGAAGTTCTCTAAGTCTTTAACTTTGTAGATTCTTTGGTTTGACGAAGAATCATTCGACGGTTGTGTTGTCATTGAATAGAACTTCCATTAGTGATGATGTTGGCGTGAGCATGAGAAGAATCAAGACGATCATTCCGCCCCGAGCTTCCATAAGAAGAAAACATTTCAAACGGTTAGTAATAAGCGGTTTCCAGACTTACAAGTTTGAACTTCGAGAGTGTTAACAACATAGTGTGAAAACACAACTCGATTCTTACAAGGGCCGCTCTCGAACCTGAGTCCCAAGTGAGATAACGCGATGTACCGGGCACATCTACAGCTCGATGAGTCGAGGTACACCGTAGCATCACCTCACGATCAGAGACCGTTTGAGACACACTCCAGCGTAATCCACGGGAGTTACCGGCGACCGTCGTCGTCGCTTTTGATGTTGACCTCGGCGTGAGTTTCCATTCAATCACCGAGGATCACGATATGAACCTCTCATAAATGTTCTCGATAGATTGCTAAGATCTGTGAAGGACTCGATATGAACCATCGATAATCTTATTAGTTGATCATCAAGTGATTAAATGTCAAGTGTTCCTATGAGATCTTTGATGAATCTCGTGGCTCTAGACTAAATAGTGCGATTTGGTTTTCCCGATCGGAGACTAGGAGAGGGTCTCCTTCTTCAATACCACGATCTCTAAGAGAAAGCCAATAGTTTACGTGGGGTTCCTGAGAATGAAACAAGCTTCTTTGAGAGAAACTTGAGTGGCTAAGAAGGTTTAGTGCATGAGTCACGGGTCCATGACGACTTTTAATCTTCAATACCGGTGTCACTAAGTGACAATCAAGAGTATATGAATTGAACCCGGTGCGCCCTAAGTTGAATAACTGAGGGTCGTTTCTTTTCACCCTTTACTTTACATTTCTTTTGATTCTTCAACTCCTTCTTTCTCCGATTCTCATTCTCTCCTTTTACAATCATTCCTAAGGACTTCTAACACTAACTAATGGTAGTGTCATTGGGTAGATCCTCCGACTCAAGCGGATCATAGACGGTTACTCCTAACCTTAGTCACCTTATAACTCCATGACTAACCTATGTTTGCCATTAAAACCATCAGATGTGAAAATATCTCTCAAAGGGTTTGTAAATGAAAAACATGTTTGAACCATTGTGAGAGATAAGTTTTGCATAAATACTCCCCTCCACATGTGCTTAAGAGTATTAATGGTTTAAATGCACAAGTGAGGAAAGAGCGCACTTTTGAATTGGTCCACTGATGACGATAGTCACGGTTAGTCGGAGTTACATTGAACCCTACCACAAACCTCGAAAGGTTGTCATACCCGTACTTTCAAGCCTCGAATGGTACTTTCTACTTGGACAAGTCCTTCATGGACACGCCATTACTAGCGAACTAGCTTGAAATTATTACCCGTCCAGACAAGTCTTTTCGAGTTACAAACAGCTCACGAAGCCCAAGCCCATATCTATTTAAGCCCGGTACGAATAGATATCCAGATATCTATCTAAAATAAGAAGATAATCATTCCCAACCGACTTAGGCGGATACGCCAAGATTGGGGAACACGGAACCAACAAGGATTCCGTGCGATATAAAGGGAATCATATCCCTCGCTTAAGGTACGATCTCATAACCCTAAAACTCCTTAAACCCTAAACCGATTACTTACTCTCACGCCGAGGATAATCGTGGAGACAATCCCACTGTAAGCCTAACGGTGTTTCTTGTCTCTTAATGCGCAGTCTCAAGCAAGAATTTCAATTGGTACGAGAACCGAGCTCCAAATCGTGAACGCCCAACTTTTGTATCAACAAGTGGCGCCATCCGTGGGACCCTACACTAAGAATCGACACTAGAATGACAAAACACGGCAATCGCCGATCGCAATGATCTTATGGGAAGAAGTCGCAGAGTGGACTAACCCCAAGCTGCACTCTGGGACAACCAATATTGCTAAAATAAGGGGTCGTCAAGACCGATCTTCCTCCGTAGAACCGCACTCGAATAACCCAAGTCACTACAACCACCACGAGTGGAGTAGACCCATCACAGACTCGGGAACAACCCGCCTTTACTACTCCCTTCCAATCGGTGCTAGAAACCGACTTGACAAAGGTACCGAGGCACCGTGTCGGGATAAGAACGCAGCAGTAGAAACAAACGCACTCATTCTCGAGGAGTCGCGCTGCATTAGCACCGTAAGCTTTCGTATCCCAAAACTACGGCATTGGCGCCTCATGCAAGAGGAAGAGAAGAATAGATCGTATGGAACCCGAAGCCCGACTCAATTTCGATTCGAATACGATATTTCCACCGCGCCACCGTAGAAGGAAAAGCGCAGAGGAAGCGGTCATAAACCCCGTATTCAACAGAATCGGGAGGAGGATCGAGGGTGATGAGACATCCCACCGCAACACTTGAGTGATAGTGATAGAGAAGAATGGCGCATCAAAGGTTCACGCCAGATCGGGTAGCCGTAGAGTACATGATAGACCGGGCGAAAGTATTCCCCAGTGAAAGCCCTTCGATCCGCACTATGAGTCGATTCGAGGAAGGTTTACGCAAGCGCCGTAAGAAGGTAAATTCATCTTCGACAACCCTCGGACAACGAGGATAGTGATACAGGCATTGAAATCCGTAAGCACGCGATAGCCAAGAGGAAGACATGTCTCCCATGGCGCCGCCGAAGTGGATGCGCTCACCGACGCATTAGTGATTTCTCCGAGAACAAGAAAAGGCGCATGCCCGCAAATGTTAAAACCTATGATGGGACAGTGATCCCGACGATCACCTAAAATTTTTGAATCACCACGACCATCGAAAACCGCCACAACCAGCTTGGTGCCACATGTTTAATTCCACACCGTGGGAAGCGCGAATCGGTTCAACAAACTCCCACGAAGGAGCGTGAATGGTTTTGAAGAGTTGAGAAAGGCGTTCGCCTAAATTTTACTCAACGCAAAAGTGTGCTAAAAATCTCGCCGAACTCGCCAGGTAAAATGTAACTGTGGAGAATCCACGAGCTGCTCATGGAACGCTTTAAAGACGAATGCATGCAGTTAAAGCATGCCCGAAGTCTTAAAGATCTCGGGCTTCATGAATGGGATTAATAACCCGTAACTCATCAAGAGGTTAAACGACAAGATCCCCGAGACCTTTGATGAACTCATGAAGCGCCTCGGTCTTTTGTCCAGGAGAGGCCGCCGCAATGATAGCAAAAGAACTATTCGAGTTACGGTCACAGAACAACTCGGGAGACAATCCAACGACCGAGGTAATAACCGTAATAGGAGCTATCGCAACCGAGGAGCGGCAGAGAGAGATAATGACAGTATACTCCCCGATCAAAACACCAAAGGAAATACTCGCAGCGGAAGGTGCGAATTTCCCAAGACCACCGCAGATGCGCACACCGTAAGATCGGGCGACCGGGAATGGATACCGTGACTACCATGCGCAAAAGGGTCACACCACTAACGAGTGTGTCCAACAGCCAACTCATCGACAAGATGGTCAAGGAGGCGGTGGACCACTTAGTTAAAAACATTAAAGAGGAAGAGATAAGCAAAAGAATGGAAGCAAGAAGGAGACACCCAAAGATAAGGCCGACACAATCTACATGATACGACGCGGCAACGAACCACCGTGACAGAAGGTCGCCAAGAGTTTTCCAAGAAGTGAAATCTCTTTCCCTACTTTAATCATGGACAACGCAAGATCGAGCCCTCACCATTGAAATTAGTGCGGTGGTCACGACATACACCGCATGTACATCGATGGTGGGGCATCGCAAATATTATGTATGAGCATTGCTTTAAAAGACTACGACCAAATACGTAGTCGCAAACTGTCAACACCGCACTCACCGGTTTCACAGTGAGAAGATATGGCCCATGGGCCAATCATGCGACATTAGTCAACTGGCAACGCAGAGCACTCTACGACAACTGGATGGATTTCATGGTGATCAAATCCCCTCATCATACAATGGCATTATTGGGAGACCCGGATATCGCCATGCGCTGCGGTCACCAACAACAAGACGGATGCTTAAATTCCCAAGAGAAGGGGCATTGTCACTCTTACAATGCCACGGTGCCAAACAGAGAATGTAACACGGTTACATGCGAAATGGAACCAATCCCAAGCAAAGGCGCGCCAAAATCCCCAACTTTAAGGTCGCAATTCACCCGTAATACCCGCACTGTGAGATAACCATTGAGGTCATTGTCGGACAACCAAGCGGCGGTGCGCGCTCCTACAAAAGAACGTGGATATTTTCGCATGGGAGCCCAAACACATGATCGAGTACCACGCCGATCACGAGCATAAACTTAGAATCCGGCAAGGATACTCACCGACACGCCGAAGAAGCGTGGCCAAGCTCCGCAGAGGCGCAGTACCGCAGAGGTACGTAAATTAGTTAAAGCGGAATTATGCGTGAAGTCTATTACCACGATCGGCTTTCTAATCCAAAGAATGGTCAAAAAGCGACCAGTAGTGGCGAATGTGTGTAGACTTCACCGACCTTAATAAAGCATGCCCACAGGATCGCTATCCATTACCGTAGATAGATTGGAAAATAGAGTCCTTGTGTGGATACCCGCTGAAGTGTTTTCTCGACGCTGCATGGGATATCACCGATACAAATGGCTCAAGAAGACGAGGAAAAGACAATTCCACACAAGCCAAGGCGCATCACACAAAAATGCCGCTTGGCTTGAAGAATGCGGTGCCACCTATCGGGTTGGTAGACAATGCCTTCAAAAACAAAGGGCCGCAACTCGAAGTCTATGTGGATGACCGGTCATTAAAAGCCATACCGAAAAGGAACCGTGCGCGACATAGAAGAAACATTCAAAACTCTACGCGAGATTAACATGAAGCTAAATCTTAAGAAATGCACCTTCAAGGCCATCAAGGCATGTTCTTAGGGTACCGATAGAACCCGATGGCATAAAACCTTGTCCAGAAAGACAAAGCGGTAATAGAACTTCCTCACCACGCACGTCAAGGAAGTCCAATCCTCAATGGAAAACCGGTCGGCCTCAACAGTTCCTATCTAAATCAATGAGAAAAGTCATTGCCTCTTTTCAAAACACTCAAGAAGTGTATAAAAAGGGTGACTTTCGTGGACAACGGAGGCGGAAGAAGCTTTCACCACACTCAAACATCATCTAGCAACACTCCCAACACTCGTGGCACCCCGACTGTGGAAGAACCGATCATGTATTTATCGAAGTCATGGGGGGGCCAAGAAGGTTACTAACAGATAGGGACTCGGTGCAAACCCCTATCTATTTCACAACAAAGCGCCAAGAAGACGGAGATGAACTATAGTGCCATGGAAAAGTTGGTCTTGGCATTAGTGTTTGCCGCCAAGCGATCGCTACCGATACTTCCAAGCGCACCCGATAGCGGTAATCACGCATCAAGCCATCAAGCGATCATCTCCAAACCCGATGCGTCGTGACGACTCCGTAAGTGGAGTGTGTTGCTAGGCTAACATAACATCTCTTACTGCACCACGCATCGCAATAAAAGGACAAGTTCGCGACTTCATCATTGAAAAGCCGACATCGACGAGTTACCTACACCAAGCGAGAAAGAATTACAAGATCCATGGATTTTGTTTACGACGGTCCTCGCGCGCGACGGCTCAGAGCCGGCCTTATTCTCACAAACCCGTATGAATGGAATTCACTTACGCATCGCGCTTTGAATTTACCTCGACAAACAATGAGGCGAATATGAAGCCCTAATCACCGGACTACGATTGCACCGAATGGGTGTGCGAACTTGAAGCAAATGCGGACTCCGCCTAGTGGCCAACCACGTGTTGGGTGAATACGTGGCCAAAGAAGAGAATATGATTCAAGATCTTGAGAAGACTAAGACATCGATCAAAGGCTTTGACAGATTTACTATCAAGCAAGTCCCTAGAGGAGAAAATCGCAAGGCGTATGCACTAAGCAAGATCGCCTCGACAAGCTTCGCACACTTATCAAAGCAAGTGCCGTGGAAACACCGAAAAGTAAATCAATATCGAGATGGAAGTCTCCGCAATCATAGAGGAGGATGGCCCTACATGGATGACACCGATTGCGAATTCTTAAGCAAAGGTACATTACCCCAAGAATGCATGTGGCTCGCAGAATCGGCGACATCGCAGAGATTCAATCGCGCGACAACACATCAGATCGACGCTCTTTCCTCCAACCATGGCTCACCGCCGGCCCCTACAAGCAAATTACGTCGCGCGAATTCATGAAGGCTCGCAAAGATGCACGCAGACCACGGTCCGTTGTAGCACGCGCCATGCGATCGGATACTATCGCCAACCATGCATAAAGATGCACGGACTTAATAAGGAAGTGCAATGATTGCCAAGTCCACGCACTGCTCCGCGCCAACCACAAAGACGAGCTAACGCCAATCACGGCGCCATGGCCATTCTACAAGTGGGGCATTGATATCGCAGTCCTTTTCCAATAGCCGCAGTGGTCTTAAGTTTCATAGTAGCTATAGACTACTTCACCAAGTGGATCAAGCAAAAGCAAGTGGCGATAATTACCGCAACTGTGTCAAACGCTTTGTCTGGGACAACATAGTATGCCGCTCGGATTACCTAGAGAAATCATCTCGATAACGGAAACAATTTCGACAACCCTTCAAAGATTGGTGCGAAAAGTTAAACATCACCCAACACTTCGCCGCTATACACCCACAAACCAATGGCTTAGTAGAGCGCAAACCAAGCTCGGGCGAAGGGATAAAAGCGCCTCGACAGCACAAAGGACGATGGGTCGAGGAGCTGCGATGTCTTGTGGGCTCACCGCACCTCAATAAAACCAAAGACGGGATACCCCTTTTCTCTTGTCTACGGAATGTAAGCCGTTATACCAACCGAGATCGGCATGCCAACCATCCGCATCTGCGAGATCAATGTAACAACAAACAATGATGAAAGACGTGTCGACTTGGATCCGTTGGAAGAAAGACGCGAACGCCGCATCCATACGGGAGGCAAAGTCAAGTCAAAATGAAAGGATACTATGATGCCAAGGTACGCAGTGTTTCATTCGCACTGTGTGACTTTGTCTACCGTACAATGAGGCAAGCCGCAGAAGATACTGTAAGCTCGGACCAAAGTGGGAAGGACCCTATGAGGTTATCAAGCAATAGGCACAGCGCCAGACAAAGTTACGAGGCTTGGATGGTCGTGACCTCCCACGCACATGGAACATCGGCAACCTCAAGAGGTGCTACCAGAGGAACATCTACGACAACAAGACAGACGCCCGCACTTTCAAAGGCTCAATAAACATCCATGTATTCGCTTTTATTTTCATGTTTATCGCTTTCTTTGTTATTTCTTGATAAACTTGCAAGTATTAATAAAACGCCGCGGTTTCTAGCTAACTCATGACACATTTTAAGTTGTTATTTCCATATACCGTATGTCTTAACAATTTTTTATTTCTTGCCCACGATGGCGCATGCACCACTTAATAAACCCACGATGGTAAAAGGATAAGTTAACCTACTAATTAACTTGTTGAATAAGAGGTTGCAAACCCATCAACACCGGATCACGCATCCTTGTTAAACACCTTGTTCTCAAGACGTTGGAATAAGATATGTGCGCCCCACGATGGTTGCGCAACAACAAGACACGCAGCATCGCTTAACAACTTAGGAACCAAGACACTTGCTTCCTTAATGTGATATTTACAAGACGTCAGATATCATAACATACACGATTATGATAAAGTACTTAGAATTCTTTCTCAAGTATACTATGACTTCCATACATGATTATGGATTTCTATATTCACACTATGCTCGTTTCATCGGCAACGAAGACATTTGATTCCTTAAGAAGATATTTACAAGACGTGTGAACCATCACATATACGATAAAGTACATCAAGTATTTTCCAAGTATATTAGGATCTTCACACATGATTGTGCACTTCCTATATTCGCATTGGCTTACACGCTTGTTTCTTCGACAACGAATACATCTTTCACGTAAAGACAAACAGATATGTATACAAAGACTAATATCCACAAGCAACAAACAACAAAAGGAATTTTTATTCATAACTACGAGTTCGTATAAAAGATAGTCAACATGACAGCTACCACCGCTACAACGCTTATGGAAGAAGTACCAACGTGACTCGTTGCATCTTTGGCTTCACTAATACCTTTCAACACATTTGCATCCCGACGCCACCACGGGGCCACACTCACCGGCACCCCGTCGACCTTGGCAAGTGCTACGCACCAAGTCCACACAAGATGGCTTTACCGCAATACCTTCTTTTTAGCAAGACGGTCGCATGCGCCCAAGACTTCCTTTAAAGGAACCTCCTTCTCCAACGCAAATGGATTCTCGACTATCCCTAGGACGCCAAAAAGATGTATTTGCAACGCGACTCATGGGGTTTCAAGTAATAACTGGCCGTGTTTCGCACCCTCAGACGATGACGCGCCAACATCAACCCCGCCATAATCACATTTATTGATAATCTTGATCGCGCCAAGCTCAAATCATTGGGAGCTCCAAGTCTTTCATTTTCTCGCATAGCAATGACCAAGTTATCATATGACTCAAAGATCATACCTGTGTACCTTATCCAACGGCGCTTCAACAATTCCGACTGTGGAGCTTTTCAATTGCTTCGATTTTCCACGCCCGCAGCGCATTGCACCACCTCCCCAAGGCATTAACCACCTCGATGATTCCGTGGTACTCAGAGCAACCAAAGTGAGACCGTGGCCTATGAGCCACCGCGGCCCGCTATCATGGACATAAGATGCGGATACAACTCCTCGTCAGACTCGATGCTTAGCTTACGCAGCCTTTGCCTCCTGACCTCCAAGGACCAGCTCACAAGATTCCCAAGCTCCCTAATCACAAAATAAACTCTCTTTACCCCGATCTAGGTGTTTCAAAGGCTCAACAAGACGCAGACTTATACTTGGCAAGATCAAGACGCTCTTGGTTTATTTGGCACATTAGCGCCATCTTGTCCTCAGCCTGTTTTTGAGCGTATGTGCTCAGGACCTTGGCCTCTGCATGGGCGCCATCTAGTTGTGCCCGGTATTTGCCAATTGCGCCCAAAGAAAGAAATTGTTTGGTCCTTTTGGGAGTCTTGGTTTTCCATCGATACTCGGCCTTTCACCACAATTAACGGCTCGTGAGCGGAAACTTGAACCAATTCTTCAACTAATTGCTCCAGGGCACATTTGCATCGGATCGGTCTTCCTTATCCCGGCTCATGGCTCGTAATGCGCCGAGCGTGTCGGACTAGCCTTAGGAGGTGACTCTATCACCGCTCCATCCCGCGAATGATCACCAAAGACAATGTTAGAAACATATCTAGCACATTCATCAACAAAAGACAATTTTTCATGCATGGCTTTACTTTATCGCGGCTCGCATCATCGTGGTGCGACGATGCTTCATCGCTGGAGGACAACTCCACACCCCGCATAACGGACGCTTTCTTCCTTGAAGGGCCCGCACCATCATCTCTTCGGTCCTTTTGCGACTAAGCGCACCTCTTCTTCTTCTTCCTCTTCAGATGAGCCACACCACGGGCGCCGGATGCGCTACTAGCGGTTACTCCGGATTGGGACGGCTCGCAAAGGCGTTGCCTCCACCGCAATCGAGGAACCGGTCCCTGCTTCTCCCGCATTCAGCCCATAGTGCGCCTCGTCAGAGCGGCTAGAATAGGCTCCTCATCCTCCTCAATGGTCTTACTCGCCCTCACCGCAACAAAGCTTTGCTAGTCAGACGACGGTGAATGATCCATCTCTCAAGAAGACAAAACACATATACAAACAGTTATATAATGCGCGACAAAGATGAAAGATTGTGCTTACAATATTTACACATCAAGTACGGAGGAATAAGTACCCACCCGCCATTGGCGCCCAAAAGATAGGGATCTCATCTTCGTGGCCATAATAATTACTACCGATTCCCATGTGCACCAAAATCCTCAGATATGCACCGATGGGGATGCGGTTTGCATTTATCGCCCGCATCCTCGATGTTATAAGACCCTGCACCGGTACTCATCCTCTCAGTAGCGCTCCCTTGGTATAAAAATCGTAGTTCCAAGGAAAACATGTATCATCTACCCGTAAGAAGTATTCCTCCAATTCCTAAGCGATCTAACTTATCTCAGATAGCACCAGTAATCTACCAAAGCTGCTTTTGAAAAAGAAACCCACCCATGCGCCCATGTAGTATGATAAAAGGCGCGAATAGGTGGATGGTGGGTTAATCCTCAACAGCGGCAATTTACCTCAAAATTGGTAATTTTGGCCGCCGACACAATGCAACACGCGATATGTGTAGCGTATAATAGTTTAACACATCGCACGTAAAGCGTGACAGGGCACACGCTGATTCGCAAATTAATAACCGTGTGTATACACCCACTTTCCTTCGGGAAATCCGCAATCGTGGCTCGCGCATCCGGAACCACCGGATGCACGCCCGGTATAAAGTAATCTAAGGTAAATTCCATCGATCGATCGACAAGGTCGGAGGTGAAGTCGATAACTGCTTCACCATGGTGATATAATTTTTGCTATATCGCACGCTACGTTACCTTTGCGGTTGGTTACTTTTGGGATTACAACTCTTCAATTCTTTAGAAATGGTGGATGGCGCATTTATCGTGAGGAATTCGTGAAAATGAATCGCCAAGTTATATATTTTTCCTCTTCCACACGATTAGCGACACGTGGATCCCACTAGTCTTCACTGTGTGGTTGAGATGGTTTGATGTGACCACGGGGCAGTAACTTTCCCCCGATTAACGAGGCATTGAATATTTACATATATGTCTCGATACATTGCACCTACGGGTAGGTGTGGTTTCTCTCATACGTTTCGTGCGTTTTTTATTTTATGATTACGGTCATTAGTCTAGCACCCGCAGTTACGCATCGCGATACTAGACCTGGGGACATGATGACGATAGTCCGGAGTCGGTCATGAACCCGACCACGCCCACTACTTTCAAGCCCGGTACGAACCGGGCCAATGTTAATACGCTTTGGGCTCACGAAGCCCAAGCCCATATCTATTTACTTAATAGATATCCAATATCTTCTAAAATAAGAAGATAATCATTCCCAACCGACTTAGGCGGATACGCCGAAGATTGGGGAACACGGAACCAACAAGGATTCCGTGCGTATATAAAGGAATCATATCCTCGCTTAAGGTACGATCTCATAACCCTAAAACTCCTTAAACCCTAAACCGATTACTTACTCTCACGCCGAGGATAATCGTGGAGACAATCCCACGGTAAGCCTAACGGTGTTTCAATTGTCTCTTAGCTCCAAATCGCGCCCAGTATCTCAAGCATTTAGCAATTTTCTCAATTGGTACGAGAACCGAGCTCCAAATCGAGTGTTGGGGAACGCCCAACTTTGTATCAACAGTGACCAAATTTTTTAATGAAAGAACCAAATCAAGGAGTACCAGAAGTCCAAAGGATGTTTCGAGTGCAAACAGGCGTTGAAAGCTTGTAATGTTCATCCTGGTCGACCACCAACAAAGCTCTCCAAGCGCCCGAATCGGTCCTTCGAAACAACCTTTCATCAATCATTCGATGATCCTTCTCACATCCCTTCGCCCTTAGAGTTCCATCGCTTGGGTTCCCAATCTTTTCATGTATATCCTTCAACCGATAAGCCATCCATCCCCGACCAGCTTCAAAGTGTGATCTCCAAATTTGTGAAGATCGTCACACGCCATTAAGCGCTTCGTTGAAGTTCACCGCGTAAACGACCGAAAGGTTTGCCGATGAGCGTAAGTTCTTTAAGCGGTTGATGTCGGAAGATCAAGTCGTGGTGGAGTGAAGTTTACACGCTTCGATATGATTCAACGGCAAGTCAAGATCTTCAACACGCTCTTTGATGACAATGCGTCGATGAAGATGAGCATTGACTTGATGAATTCACGTTGTACTTCGCTTGAAATTGTCTCATGCGACCTTGAACTTTGGCAAGGTACATGTCTTCAATATCGTTGATGTTCAAATTCTCAAAGTCGACCAGAGAATGCATAGTCCCTTTCGTCTTGTCTTTTGACCACAATCTTCTTGAGAAAAGTGTAGTCCCATTTAGACGATAGACCAACATGTTGGATGGCCACGATACTTTTAGTACTTGAACACCGCATGTTGAGACTTCGACTAAGCGACACGTAGATTCTTCTTGCCCGCCAATGGTGAATCCCATACATTGCATCTTAGTCATACACTACCACTTTGTCGGAGAAGATGTGGGTAGCACGCCTCGATGGCTATATAATCGAGTATATGGCGTTAGGAATGGAAGTGTCGAGATGTAGCGATTTCCTGAACCATCGCCACCGTGTTGAAGAAAATCTAAGTCTTTGTTGAAGAAATGTCTCGAAAGGAACTTAGGTCGATCAGGTTGGCCAATGGTAGGTAGAGGTCGAGACCATCGGTGTAATATGGAGGATTGTCCCGCTTGGTGAAGTCGATGTTTGCTTCGGGTTGAGCCAATCCATGTTATTAGACATGGCTCGAGCAATGTTTTCAAGGTGATATTCAACCTCGATTGCACTTTCCGAGCTTTCTTTCAAAAGTAGGAATGCATCATTCTTGATGCGCTCAATTTAGATTTCGTCATCTTCTTCACACGGAACCTTTCTTGCAAAATCTTTGCATGCTCCAAGGTACTACCGCTCACCAATTCTTGACCTTCTTGAGTGGTGAGTGTTGTTAACAAGTGTAGCAAACCATTCAAATTCGCAGCTTTATCGCCATCTAGCCATGATATGACGCCGGTATGAAGCGCCTTCTTCTTTTTTCAAGGCTTAGATGATGATGCTTGTTTACATCCTTGTTTGGGAGAGGTGGGTTGTTGTTGGCTCATGGACCTCTTCATCGCCACCACCCGTATACTCAAAGTAATCACTGCTTTTTGAGTCTGGGTGGTAACTCGAATCGCCCCGAGGTTTATCGATTGAAGACCGAGGTGGAGGAGACTTTTGTTGAGAAGAAGTCCGTTGTGGAGGAGGTGGCATCAAGAAGATTCACCGCATCGCTTTTGACGCTTTGATGCGTAGTCTTTATCCTTATCATCGCCATCCGCTGGCGTTTGGGTTGATCGGTGACTCCTTGCATGATGATCCGAGTTGAAAAGCAAGTAGACCTTGAAAAATTTTGCTTCATCCGGTAAACGCCCGGATCGCTTTGACATTTGCATCACTAGTTTAGCGATTAACCCGCATTCGAGAGATCGCCTTCTTTGGCCATTGTATGTTTAACCAATGCGACGATGTTAGAGTGAGTTGTGTGGAAAATACTTCTCTAGTCACACCGGGACAAAGGTCGAGAAGAAACTTGTGGGTATGATCTCTTCTCGCCTTCTCCGTTCCTTTTGGACTTTAGGAACGATATCCCAAGGTACTTGTTAGTGTAACCTTCGATCATTTCGCTCGGTTCCTCTTTCGATGACTCTTCATGAACTTATGAACAAATTCCCTTTCTTTCGCATCTTGTCTTTCTCATCATTTAAGTACCGTATTTGGTCAAGAAACCAATTCGCTTTCTATAAAGCATGTCCTTCTTTACGAGTTGTTGGACGACTTTCACAATTCTTTCATGAGTCCGAGAAATCCAAGATTTAGGTGGTTTCTTCAATGGATTGGATGATGATCCGTTGACTTCTTAGATGGTGGTTGTGATGAATGAGACGAAGAATCCGATGATGATGAGATGTGAGGAGATTCCGGTCCTTTGGTGGTTCGTAAGTTTCCTTCGTGAGCGTGTAGGACTATCCGTAAGCAACTTGTCATAATCATCATCTTTATCTTTCTCGCACTTCTCGCCTGTGGTTCTCAAACTCATATTCGATAGTATCCTCCACAAGCTTTTGTTGTTGCGAAGAGTGGTGGCACCGATACCTTATCGGGTCGATTAACCGCATCGGGATCTCGGAGAGGAGTGGCAAGACCACTTGATCCTCCGGCCACCCATTTGATCTTTAGCAAATTCTTCACTTTTGAAGGTGTCGGCGATTTTAAACTTCTTCCGTATGAGTTATCCAGTTGCTCTTCTTCTTCTTCGTAGCTCTCATCATAGGGTACAATTGTCGGAGTCTTCCTTTTTCTTGGACAATTTGGAGGACTTGGAGGTTTTGCTCATCGAGGCGTGTGCTTGCTTGCAGTAGTAATGAACCTCTTCATCTCAGACAAGATCTTCGAGCTCTCGCCCTCAAGCTTTCTTTGCGGTTCAAGTGTGGGAATAGGTTCGGCTTCCTTTACGAGAACAATCCTTTTAGAAGGAGGATTCCTTTTAGGAAGCTTCCTTTGACTCACGATACTTGTTGCGCTTCTCGCACTTCCTCTTCTCGTTCACCTTACGGTGTTCCAAGATTTTTCGCCGAGATGACCAACTTTGCCTTGTCTAACTGCTTCCGGATACCTTTTGTACATTTCGAGCTTTCGACATCTTCGCTAGAAGGAAACTGCAACACACTCCTTGTTTCTTTGTAGACGATTCCTTGATTCTCGCGGATAGAATAGGTTCCGCCAACATATCGTGATTGTCGGGTCATTGAGCCTCTTGGGAATATCGGGATGAAGTCCAAGTGCTCTCTGGATCAACAGCTTAGTATATCCGATGTAGGGAATCTTTGAGCCAAGCTTGTTGAGAAATGACATCATGTCATCCCGCATCGTAGCTTCGATAGCGATGTGTTTCATGTTGACCAATGCCCAAAATATTTGCAGCTCCATGAGCTTAGGATGCTCATAGCCACCGCCACGACCGTAAATGACTTGGTGATGATCATGTAGAGAGTTCTCCATGGTTGAGGAATACTCTTAAGCTCTACGTGAGAATGCTTGGTGATTACTCCAGTAGCCTCGCCATAACCGATATCGATTAAGAATTGAGAGTTAGCTCTTCAGCAGTGTGGCATATAGTTTGGTTGGATCGACTTCAGAATTAGAGTCTGACCCTTAAGTCTCGCAGTGTAATGGTGACTTGTTTGTGATTCGAGTCATCATTACGCATCAGTCCTTTGACCCTTTCCATAGTGTTCCGTAACTGTTGGATGTAGATCTCGTGAACAGTTGCGAGTGAGTGAGCATATTACGACACGGATGAGTCCTCGTAATATCAATAGCAATTAAACACGAAGATTCCGAGCAAGTGAGGTGTCAAAGTCAACACGGAGATTATTCTTTCCTATCTTCATTGGATAGCCATAAGGATAGATATCGCAATGGAGAGAACTTCGATGCATCCACATTCATTTGTTCACCATGCCGTGATCTCAAATAACATTAGCCAAAAGAACCAACATATCGAAAGACATAATGTTAGTCAACGTAAGGTCTTATTGTCTAGTTATTGAATGTACAAGGTCAATGATTGTTACGAGTCCTAATTCACTTGTATGTTCAATAGTCCAATGACGTCGTGAAATGTTTCATGAGTTAGTTAACTTTAAGTTTTAAAGTTTATTTTATCACTTATTGTTCACAACATATCAAACGATTTAAGTTTATTAGTGACATTATTGGATTCGTGACGATATGATTAGTTTATTAACAAGTTTGTACACGTAACAATTCATCATGGAGGTCAATCCGAGGTTAAGCGTAGTTTGGCAAAGTTAAGCGTAAACAAAGAATGAGATATGCGTGAGCTAAAGCTTACGCCAGATCCTAACTTACGCGTAATAAATGTTACGCGTAGGAATAGGGACCTTATGCGAGCTTACGCCGAGGCGATATATACCCTTACGCCGTAAGGCGTGCTCGTAAGAGTAGACCTTATGCGTAGAGGTCACTATTTACGATATCCTTCACGGGATACGCCGTAGTCCATTGTCGAACCTTACGCCAGAATCGTTATGCGTGGGAATATTCTTACGCGTAACATGACTACGCCGTAGGGTAATCCTTATGCGTAGAGTTGCAAATGACCTTGATTACGAGTGTTAAGCGTAGCAAAGCCTCGAAATAAGTTCATCAAGTCATCAATATTAACACAAAGCATCATTTTAACAACATTTTATGGCATGAAACTTTTCGAACCGTTGTCGTGAAAGTCATACGCCAGAGGTCAAAACCCAAGGGTTGAGATTTACGCGTATCACTTTTAGCCATGGAATTTGCACCATACTAATTCGGTAGTTCTAAGATATGTTGAGAGTCTATAAGCCAAGTTATAACACTTAGTTTGTTGGGAATCAAAAATACCCAAAAGTCATGAACATTAAACCCTAATTTCAAATTGTTAACCAATTCGTGTTTCTGGGTGGTTAGAGACCTTGGAAATCATCAATTCAACAACACAAAAACATAACACAATAATCTTTTTGACCAAAACACTTCAAATTTAAAAATACCCAATTCGACTCATAAACCCTAATTTCCAAAATTCATCAATTCGTGTTTCTGGGTGGTTTTGATGGTTAGAATGGTATTAATGATGTATTAGGAACGTTTTGACACAAACTATTTCACCACAAACACACTCACATCGATTGTGTGTTCATGCAGCGTCTGCAGAGAACACATAATCACTCACATCATTAGTTTTAGCCGTTGGTTTTTCATGAAAATCAAAACCATTATTTGTAATAACATTTAGATAACGAAAACACTTACAATATGATGATCTAAAACACGGATATGAATCTTGATTATTAGGCGTAGGATGAGATAGTTTTTGAGTAATAAATGTAAAGTGAAAGTTAGGTGAGAGGTTTTATTAAAATGATTTTAGGCATTTGGCAGTTTTGGTCCCTCCACTTTTTCCTTTTTCAAACAAAGCCTTTTAACTTCCATTTTGGTTACCAAACAACGTTTTTAGGAAAGAAACTTGACGACACTCCCCCTCGACTTGAGAAAATAATGAAAGGTTATTAATTTAAGTCCAAGGAGTGTCAATTTACCAGAAAATTCACCACCATTGTAAAATGAAACAACCGAGATATGAAAACATGCAAGTACACTGATGTTTTGAAACAGCTTAAGTGAAAATTTTCTCCCCTCAACACTTGATCATAAAAATCTTGAATTTTGAAAGATTATAGTGTTGAAGGAGGACATGTACTTGCCATGTTGAAAGATTATAGATAAGAAGAATATTTTTGTTGTTTTATAAGATTTTATATTTTTGTATTTTGTTTTTGAAAATTTATTTACAAAAGATGTTTTGGTGTTTGATGTGTTTTAAGACTGCTTTAAGAGGTCATCCAATTCCTCTTGAGTCAAACACCTCATACCAATCCGTGGACCAACTCATTAAACCTAGCGGTGGCAAGGCTTTGGTGAGAAGATCCGCCAATTGGTATTCTGTACCCATAAAGTATAATTCAACGGCACTGCTCCACGTGGTCCTTGATGAAATGATAGCGTGATCGATGTGCTTTGATTTCGAGTCTTTGAATCGAGTTGCACGAGATTGCAATGGCACCGATTGTCGCATACATTGGGATTCTCAAATATGTAACCATAGTCTTTGAGTTGTGTTCTCATCCAAATGACTTGAGCACAACACGCGAACATGGCTACATATTCGCTTGATTGATGACGGCGATGTACAATCCTTCTTCTTTGATTGCCAAGACACCAGGTTTATCACCGAAATTGTAGAGCTCTGAAGTACTTTTCCTCGAGTCTAAGCATCCTGCGTGGTCGTCTGGCGATTAGTTCAAAACCGAAATCCTTCGGATACCGGATCCCCAAGTTAATGGTTCCTTGATGTATCGGAGGATTCGTTTAGCCTCGCAGAGGTGGGTTTCATTGGTCGCGATCGATAGCGGGAGCATAGATAAACGGCAAAGACAATATCGTCTCGCTAGTCGTTAGATACATGAGAGACCCAATAATACTTCGTATTTGGTAGGTCAACTAATTTCCCATGTAAATCGTCTAGCTTCTTGGTATGAGTCATTGGTGTGGCATAAGTATCACGTGTTTTCATTCCAAATTTGTTTAACAATTCAAGGGCATATTTGGATCGACTCAAGAAAATACCACGGGTGATTGATGAACTTGCAATCCTAGAAAGAACGTAAGTTCACCCATCATGGACATTTCAAAATTTTTCTTCATTAGTTTTGCAAAAGCGAGTGAAAACTTTTATGTGTAGACCCAAAATGATGTCATCCACGTAAATTTGAACAATTAAGATATGTGCCCGTGATATTGTATAAAAGAGTTGGGTCAACCGAGCCTTTGGTGAAATTATTGGCAATGAGGAAAGATGATAGCTTATCGTACCATGCCCGGGGGCTTGTTTGAGACCATAAAGATCTTTGTTCGGTTTGTAGACATGGTTCGGGAACTCGGATCAACAAATCCATCCGGTTGGTCGACATAGACAGTTTCTTTAAGTTGTCCATTGAGAAACGCCGCTTGACATCCATCCGATGAACCGTCATATTCATATGAGTTGCGAACGCGAGAAATATCCGAGCGACCTCAAGACGAGCAACCGTAGCAAAGATTCTTCAAAGTCTATTCCTCTTCCCGTCGATAACCCTTAGCAACTAGCCGTGACTTGTTTCGGATAACATTCCCTTCAAATCCAATTTGTTTTTCAAATCCATTTTAAACCAATGACGTAGACCCTGTTGGTCTTTCAACCGCCTCCCATACTTCAAGACGTTTGAATTGGTTGAGTTCTTCCCGCATGGATTCAATCCGGTTGTCTTTTGTCATTGCGTCTTTAATGTTTTTAGGCTCAGACAGCGAGACGGTGAGTGCATAAATGCAATGTTCAACGTCGTGTGAAGATGTTGTCTCGAACGATTGATTGATTCGGGTTGCCAATAATGTTAGCCGAGGATGGTCTTTTGTCCATCGGTGTGTAGAGGTTGATGTTGGTATACATTGTGCGATTCGAGGATTCAAATGGTTTGTTGAAGATTCCGCAATATCCGTGCGGCGCAGCCTCATTAGCAAATGGGTTGAAGAACGCATTTGGATCAAAATCTGCAGTGGGGTACTTCATTCGAATATCATCACCGGTTCATCATTGTTGGGCGGTGTGTTCAATTGTTGTGTTAGAGTCAATCGTGTAGGTGCATCTTCAACATGAGTTGTTGTAGTGTATCGGTATAGGGATATTATCGGGTTGTGCAATGAAACATTCGATACATCCGAAGCACGACTTTTGATGAATCTTTAACCGGAGGAGCCAACAATGTTCCCAATTTATGATGATTAAGTACAATGGTGGAACAAATTGATGGATCATGATATTTTTGACGGTGAGAAACGGGTCCCTCTGTTTTTTTGCAAGAGGAGCCATAGTCATGTACCGCATAGAGAGAATAGAAAGGGGCAAGAAAGAAAACATGGATCCCCAAGTGTAACTGGGTTCCAGGATGTTAGAAGCATAAAGATGTAGTGTCAATTATCTTCTTGACACCGAACATGCTATTTTGATGATTTCCTTTCCTTCCTCGTGGATGGATGTTGTTGGTATCCCACTTGTTTTGGTGCAACTACTTAGTATCTTGCCAAGAGGAATCCGCCTAAGACTAACAGCTTTGAAAATCCTACCCGTTGGTATCCATCTAAGGTTAGATCTAGGGATGTTGAAACTTCTTTTGGGAAGAATTTACGTCCTATATGGATCCACCTATTAGGTTTCAAATTTTACGTTTAGATCAATGGGTTTATTTCTAAATGTTTGAGTTAACTTAGGTTTTGGTTTGCTACTACAAGCGATGTTCAAGAATGCACTCGAAGGTGATACACTAGGTCGTGAACCTAAGATTCCATCCTTTTGGAGTAGTGCCTTTTCCTAGCCTTTTCTAGATCATAGTTCTTGTATGCGTCATTTGAATCATATGAATGTTTACGTTTAATGCTCGGTTTAGACACGGTGTACGAACTAATCCTAGATTGGCGTAGCGACCACTTGTACAGTATAATGAGCGGGTTTAACGAAACATGTTTAATGAAAATGTAGGATTATTCTTAGGCCAGAATGTGGAGTGGTGGTTTTATCAAATGATTATTCTCAACAACTTGGGAGGAAACCGTGGTTTTGACGATTTTGAACGTTCGATTTAAAAGCGGTTGGATGTCGACAACCGATTGGTTTCGATTGGTTTTAGAGCGATTTCAAGGTTGTTGGTTTTGCAAAATAAGTATCCACACTCTTTTCGCTAATCTTCTCGGTTTGTTTTGTAAAGCAACATGTGCAAGCCCCTTTGCTTGAATTTGAGCCCAGTAAATGCTCATTTTCTTTTACTAATGTATCCACACGATTACTTTGTTCATTTGAAGACCGACCATTGTGTTCAAGAAAACATTTGTTTTGAAGTTTAAGTTCCGTAGAGATGCAATGTGCCTCTAGTTTATAAAAATCTTTATGAAACCGAGCAATGGTCTTTTGAGAAGAATGTTTTCGATTCAAGAGTTTGATTTGACGTTTCGAGTTGAATTGTTAACAAGTAAGGGCTCGGACATGAGAAAGTTGTTCGGACATTGTGCAACATCTTGGTCAACCTCTCCTTCATTATCGAATTCAAAGTTGCTCGGTTTGTTGTATCGCATTCTTGTGTAGAATATGATCAACGATGATTGGACGATCGGGATATTGGGAATTTGATGATGTCGGCGCTTGAATGCCGTGAGATATAGCCATGAATCCTTCTTGCAAAGCCACAAATTTAGCATCATTTTCGTGATCCATCTCACTCCCTGCGGAAGAATCAAAGAGAAGAAAAGGTGCAAAGTCGATATAGCACACAGAAGGTCGATATAGTGAATTGCAATTTCCTCCAAAAATAATTTTGAAAAATTTTGACTCTCAAAATTTGAAATTCACTATAAAATTCAATTCTAAGGTTGTAAGAAAATTTGAGTTACGACAATTTTGACGCCAAATTTTACCCGAAAATTTGAATTTGGGCCCAAAATTTGAATTTTGACCAAAATTTTCACAGTTAAACCAAAATTTGAATCTCGTAAAAATGGAACGTTTAGTCTCCCTAAAAAATAAATTTTACTCAAATTTTCCCGCCAATTTTTTTTTTTTTTTTTTTTTTTTTGATAACTTGTGTTGATGGATCTTTGTAGTCGAATGAACCTTTGTTGATGAAGTGTCCTTAGGCGTAGAAATCACGTGAGAGCAATATAACACTTATGCGTGAAATCACCAAAGTTACGCAGAATAGTACAACTTACGCGTAGTTTTAGCTTCTGCGTGGCAGGGAAAAAGGCTAAAGTTATGCGTAAATGAAGTTAGGCGAGAAACTTAGGCATAGGATTACCTTATCGTGGGACTAGGTCACGCGAAGATGAATCTTAGCGTAGGATTTCTGGCGTAAGCTTATGCTTATGCGTAATTTTAGGGTTTACCAAATGATCTTTACACTATCACGGTGGCAAAAGATATCCAAAGTCGACGTATTTTCGGACTTATCCAAGTAAGAAAACACGGAGTAAACCACGAAAATGAAGATCAAACCAAGGAAAGACTTACGCGTAGTTTTAGGGTTTCACTACGTAGTTTTACCGTAAGATTGATATTGCTCAAAGATGTTTCTAAACCGGTTTTGTGTGATAAAATAGCTTCAATAACACCAAAAGACACAAAAGTGTGAAACTTGATGAATCAAACCTTAAAAAGCGATTCTGAGTAGAACTACACCCACGCTCAAAACTAGATGAAAACAACTATCCACGCATAAAGTTTGAAACTTTTTGCCAAAAACAAGTATTTTAACACCCTAAAACATTGAAAGTACAAGAATCTTGGATTCAAAAGTGTAAAAAATACGTTTTTGATCAAGCCAAAGGTAAGGATACGCAAGTTAGGCGTGAGACCAAAACTCACTTCAAACAATACGTTCACTCAACTATTAGGCGATTGATACCACTGTTAGGTCACTAGTTTTACAAACACAAGTTATAGAGAAAGAGATGAAGGCGGATGAACAAGTTATCACACACACACACACGTATAATAATACGGTTAAGGCAAAGAGAGTGAATGAAAAGAAAACTTGAACAACCAACCCTCAAATGAGGGTTTACAAGAGTATTTATAAGAGGAAGCTAGGCAACACCCTAGTTCCCATCCTTTCTTATGTGGGCTTGGGCCTAAGCTTATGGGCCTTCTACATAAGCTAGACCTTAAACAAACATAAAGGCCATAATAAAGCTACCTATTACATATGAAATATAAATACTTGAAATCTTGCTTAGGAGTGATTCCAACAGTCTCATATACCAATCTACATAAATCGACCTCAACTCTTAACCTAAACTAGAATCGGATAAAATAAAACAAGGACATCAATCGATATCTCGATCATCAAGCATCATCATCGACGCTTATTCTTGCAATCGGATCTCGGTTGGGTTCTACTGCTCCAAATCTTTAAAAGATTCACCAAGTTTTTTGAACCTTAAACACATCATCGATCCTCAACAAACAAAATCAAGACTCGTTATTAAGTGAAAGACTCATATGATCTCGGTTCTTGTCTTTTTCGTAGCAACTAATACCATAGATCTCAAAGATCTATACACGAAAAGACTTTACCATCACAGATCCTAAGCCACTTATACATGACTCGTACTTAAGGTTTTGATCTCGACATAATCTCGTGACTTTCAAAGACAATATCAAACGTATAAAGACACGAGACAACGACTCTTCATTGATCAAAGTAGTTTGATGATGTATTTAATATAAAGACTCAAGTTTATAACAATCTCGTTATACCTTGCCTCTTTGTTTCGTGTTATTATAATCAACTACCAACACATATTTAAGCCTTACCTTGACTCAATTGATCGATTTCAAAGCCTTATCATGATTCAAACCATCCCTGTGGCTCAAAATGATTCATGTCCTCGAAGCCATCCCTGTGGCTGAGATTTTGTTAAACCGATTCACAATGAGAGATGGATGCGTCCACTTTTGTGTTAGGGTTTGTGTTGAATGTTTTTTTTTGGTGAGAAGCAGATTCGAGAGAGAGAAGCAGTTATGGAGGCGGATATGTTGTGAAGATTAATTAGGGTTTTGATTTATTGGTTAAAAATGGGATGAGGATCTGAAAAGGGGGCGTGTATATTTTGATAAGAGAAGTTTAGGGTTACTTTGTGTGATAATTACGCTTTTATAACCCCGAAATTTTAGGGTAAGATTGATATTGGATCAAATGGGCGTGTACTTTTGTTTGTGTTATCTCGCTTATGGGCCACGCCGATGGAGTTGCATCTTGGAATGAACGGATATTCGGGCTTGGTGTAACAAATGCCTTAATGTAATATCAAATGGCCATACAAGAGTTTATGGTATCCAATTTTTACCAAGAATTTGGATATTTAAGTTTTAATATTCGGATAAGGATGGTTGTTTGATTTATAAATTTTCACGAAGGATTCATGGCTTCAAGGTTCTTATCGGGTACTATTGATTTGATGCATCAAGTGTCGGTTCAATCGGTTTTAATTAGACTTGGAGCGGATCAAACTCTTTGCAATTTGTTATATGACAAAGATATATGAATACATGAGATGATCATTGCAAGAAATTGACGGATCAGTTGAAGAGTTATTTGGACCGGCTTGAACTTTTATATGGTGATATGATTTGTAAAAATGAGATTTGGAATTTATGAGATTTGGATAATATGAGATCTGAGACGTTCGTGATGAAAAATTATTATGCAATTTGACGATGTGAATTGATGATATGACTTGATGAGTTATGCGGTTTGATACTTTGGGTCACACATCTTCACGAAGAATATTCTGTCATGGCTTCAATTTATATTGGAAAATGTTGACTACGGGGTTGTTTTGACGATATTTTTTATTTGGCTTTAACATAACGTTTTTGGTATTTATTACTTATTTCGTCTTCTTTCTTTCTACCCTTCCGAAGATGACTTGTTTGGGCGTTTATAGAGGTGATAAAGACTTGGCTATTTAATTACGGTTGTGATTCTTTCTAGTTTAACCCACAACGTAACTATCACTTGATGTCTTACTCAGTTGAGAATGTCAAGAGGTTTTGTACATTGGGTACACCGTTTCTTGTTCACTAGGATTAGTACAAGTTTAAGTAACAAATCTGGGGAATTTTACGTCATGTTCGAGTTTGATATATCGGGGTTACTTCTCCATGTGGTCAATGCAATAGCCGACAGATTGCGTGAATGATGTGTTTACCAATGTGTTTACTGGATGGTTGATGTTACTGTTGATGTTGGTTAATGAACCGTTGATGAACCGCTACATGTTCCCCTAAAGCGATATTCTCGAAATCAAAGTCGTCAGAACACATTCAAGTGACATCGTTTATGGTTTTGTCTTGATTTTGTAAAATCCATGAAAGAACCTATTTCTAGGTTTAAATCATAGACTTGTAAAATCCTGTGACAATGGAAACATCCTAGTATTAGTAAAGTGCATTTCGGATCTATCTTATGGTTTATTCTTGGTTTTGTAAAATCCCGAAAGAAACTATTTCTCGGTTTAAACCATAGAGTTGTAAAATCCGTAATGATGGAACCATCTTGGAGAAGAGAAAGTGTAATTTTGGATCTTACTTGATGCCGATGCTACGGTTTCGCTTCAAAGAAGGGATAAAAGGTGTACTTCATGAATTGGGTGTGTGTTTGGGTTTTCTTCATGGCAATTTGGTTATTACATGGTTTTACTGGGGTTATGTGCTTTTAACCATGGTCGGATGAAACCATTATCGAGTTCGTTTAAATGTCAAAGAAGGCTAGATTTGAGCGATTAACTGAGGATGTGACAACGGCGTTAATTCAATATTATTTATTTGAGGTTGAAGTGGAATATCACGGGCGAGTGTACTGAGTATCTGAAGGTATCAGGGATGGTTGGATGAAGATTCTTCATGATCCTTGTTCGAGCTTATTATTAAAAACGAAGACTTGGAAATCTAGTTATTGTTGGGGGTCTTTTACCTTTTCTTTTACCACTTGGGGGAATTGGGCTCATACCACCACAAAATAACTATCACTTTAAGGAGTTACGTTGTAGTGCTCAGTCTCACATTGAATTATGGATTATCAAGAGGTGATGTACGTCTATTACTTGATGGTTGGTTGGATGAAGAGTATAGAGTACTTAGAGATTCAATGGAGGATGAAGTCTCAACACCGCTCTTTGTTACATATGTGCAAGTTTAAGTCACGAGTTCGGGGTAGTTTACTTCAGGGTCAAATTCATTATATCGGGTTTTCTCCATCAGCGTCACTACAAAGATCCTTATGAATGATAATGGGGATGATTACATGTTTTGCTAAGAGAGCAAGAAAGAGAGAGATTATGACGTTTGAATACTTCAGGTTCAAGCCTCGTACTTCAAAGAAAAGAAAGGTATACGTGTCAGTGCGCTTTATCTTCTAAAGAAGAGAAATCTTCTTATTATGACCATTCTCATCAACATGCTTCATACTTTTCCATGCGCTTGGTCATCAAGTGAACCGGCTATCATCGATTGTTTTCTCATTCCACTTGCTCGATTGTAATGAAGATGGCGACATCATGTGTTGATTTTGCGGAGAGAAGTGTGAATAGAACATTCGATGACTTTCACTTATTTAATCAAGAATGGCAACTCCGTATGCAATTCTTGAGGGAGAAGAAGTGTGAAATTACTTGCATGGTTGATTGATTTATGAGAATAATGGTCAACGGCTCCAAACTCATGTAAGAACCGATCTTCTTCTTATCGATTCATCGTTACATGGAGTTTCTTCTATGAGCCGTTAGTTGACATCTTCACAAGTCGATATGAGTTTATTGACAAAGTGCTTCGGTTAATGCTTCACGTGCACATCAACATGATGATTTGAACAACCTTCGTTCTTGTTTGATGTGATTGTTTGCTTGGTATTACCATTTCGTGTGTTCGCTATGGCCCGATTCTTGATTTCCTTGATGAACATCTTTACGTTCTTGTTTGATTGGGAGGGATTTTAGTTAAGGGATTTGCAAGATGTAAGTTGATTGGGATGCTTTTGGTGATGTTCTTGTTTTTTGGTGAGTTGAAGATGTTAACTTTCTATTCCCCAACCGGACAATCTAGAAGAAGGTCGAGTCTGATCGGTTCTACATTTTCATTGTATGATTAGAAGACTAAAGGCGTGTTGCATGTGATTATCAAAAGACTTCTTCTTATTCGGGCACTTATCAAGCAGATTGTCGGTTTAAGGAGAGCACTAATTGGGGAGGTTGAAATGCCAAATTTAATCTCTAATTAGACTTGCTCACGTTATTCTTGACAAGTTGACTCTCATGGATACATCCGAGCTAATGATATTCTTCTCAAAATATTTCTAGTACACGGACTTACAAAGAGTTGTTGATTACGAAGTGTCAAAACCGACAAGGAGTAAGGAGATAAGCACCTAAACGCGAGTAAACTTGATGAACTTAATACTTCTAAGTAATTGAAGATATCCCGGAAGAAAATGTTATTACAGAGAGAAACTCAAGGTTTGACTCATGACGAGTAAACTTGATGAACTTAATTCTTCTAAGTGATTGAAGATATCCGGGAAAACAAATGTCATGACCGAGAGAAACTCAAGGTTTTACTCATCAAGGCGTTTAGTGTTAGTATTTCATCTACGTGGGGAAGTGATGTTAGAAAGTTTCGAAGATAAAGAGGTACACTAGTGTGTGGTGATTTCAATGGTATCACAATGATCGTGGGAGAGATTGTGTACATTGGGGATGCTCGATTGTTTCACTTGAGGGCTTAATCGGTGATTCGAGATATAATCACTTATTCGGAGTTGACATCCGCAGATTGTCATCCGTAGAGATAATCGATGACTTGGCTTGCTTCTTCAATGTTATCGCTTTTCCTTCCTTGGGTATTGGTATACTTGAATACTTGAGCTTCATACACGATCATCGTGGAAGAAAATGTGAACATGGGAGGTGTTTTCATTCCCTCATGATGTATATTCGGAGAGCTCTTGGGTATTGGTGTACTTGGGTTCTTGAGCTTCATACACGATCATCCGGAAGAAAAATGTGAACATGGAAAGGTGTTTTCATTCCCTCATGATGTGTATTTGGGAGAGTTCTTGAGCATTATACAAAGAGACCGATCGCATCAATTCAACTACGTGGGGAAGTGTTCTCTTGACACCTTTTTGGAATGGATCGCTTGACTTGATGGGAAAAGAAATTTGAGAAGATTATTTATACGTATGATACGTTCTTTGTTCTAGTTGATGATATAACCTCGAGCGAAGAATCACGGTGATTATTCTTGAAAGGAGCGGTGGATTTATGGTAATGGTGTGCTTCTCTCTGCACTGGCTAAGGCAAGCTTGAATTAGAGCTTTGAATCGCTTTCGACTAAAGGATTTTCGGTTTGGGGAAGTCGCCAAAGTCTCACTTTCGATGGTTCAATTTCTTTCTTGATTCAAGAGCCACGGAAGCTTTGGTGGTGAATGTTTAAGAGTTGATGACTTCTATCTTCTACGACGTTGCTCGATATCCTTATCTTGGTACTGATCATCATCTTCTTTAACTATATCATCTTCTCTATCTTTGTATATATTTATCGAAAAGAAAATACAAAATATAAAACCAACAAAAGAAAATAGAAAAGTATAAAATCTTCAAAACCCATAAAAATCGAAAATTTGAAAAATACCAAAATATGTTTTCTCAAGACATGTCTTCCGTATCGATAACATCTACGGTCTTAGAAATGTCATTCAATAATGGCACGGGACTTTAGATGAAGTTTGAGCAGGAGGTGTAAATATTCTTTTCCAAAACATGTCTCTAAAAATGGCTTGCAGTTACTTCTGACTGTAACCCGTGCTTAAAACTATGGCTTGCTATTAGTTCAGATAGCAACCCGTTTTTTTAAAGAAGGAAAGTGCTACGCTTAAACTATTTTCAAAATATTTCGTGCACTTATCCTTAAAACAAGACAAGGAAAGTATGTCAAGGATCTTGTTCCTACACAAATGTTTTTCCGTCTAAAATTCTTGAGAAAAATATTTGGTGTTTTCAAAATGGTGGTAAATGAGTTGCTTTTAAAACAATCGATTCGAGTTTTGTAATTGAAAACTCAATCAATGACTTCAGCTTTTAAACCTTTCATAAAATGAGTCATGGATTGAGGGGATAATGTTTTAAATCTACATCATCTAACGGGCTTTCTTAATTACCTAATATGCTTAATTAAAAATGATGTTAACCTATGTTGAAGGACTAGGTGCCTAGGATATGATTGCTAGGATTAGATGATTAGAATTTGATGAACACATTATTCTCATACATTTATATGAACCGATTGATATGTTGAATTGACTTGAATTAGTCGATTGTTGTTTGGGTGATGTCGACCACCATATATCTCAGATGTGTGTTCACTAACGATGCGGTATATTGTTATATAAGAATGTTCCCGATCCGGATCCCACAATTGAAGATGATTGGATGCCAAAAGGAAGGGTAACTATATCTTGGGTTGGCAAATGAAGAAACGGAGCTTAATTGGACTTCTATGGAGAGTTGGCATAAATGCAACATAAGAGGTCTCACCGCATCGTAGATGGTTTTCTTCATCGACAAATGAAGAAACGAGCTTAATTTGACCTCGGTTGGCATTCAAAATGCAACGTAAAAGAAGTCTCATCGCATCGCCAGACGGTTTTCTTCCAAACCCTCAAAGAACAACAACGAAGCTTCTCAACCATCTAACGTATCTTTGTGCGGGATATCATTTTTTAAACAATTTTGAATAATTTGATTAAATTGTTTTGAAAATGGAAAATATTGTTTTGAAAATATATTGGACTAATTTTTGAAAATCACCGGACTTCTTGTTATCAAACCTAAGTCACTCAATTATTGACTTCATCATGGATTGAGGGAGAGTGATTTAAAATAAAATATTTTCAAGCGATATTTCTTCACAAAAGTTCCGCTTTGTACAATATAAGTGGTGATATAAAGATTTAATGTTATGTCATGGTATGATTTTTCTTTAGAATCAAGGTCTTTCAAAATGAAATTTTTCTGTTCTTGTTTGATTGTGAAATTGTTTTATTTTACTAAAAGATCTCTTAAAACTATCATAACTCGACACTAACAATCTTTAATGTCTTAAATTGGTCCTTATCATCATTTTCAAAATTAAATCTTGCCACGTCTTTCCCTAAAATCTTTTAAATGATTTAAATCAATTGGGATCACAAATCTTAAAAGGTTTGAAATTTTGATCGGGGTAGAGATCGTGACTTAAATCTCTTATCTGTTTTAATGGAATTGATTTTAGTCCTTTAAAGGCACTCCTGCCTCCATGTGCCAAACAATTTCATACACAATGCACATGTTGAGGAGGATGAGTTATCCAAAAACATGATGAGTATTTAAACCAGGCCACATATTCTCCCATGTTTTCTAAACCGTATTAAATCACTTGGGATCCAAAATCTCAAAGGGTTTGATATTTTGATCGGGGAGAATTTGTGATTTAATAATGAAATTTGATAAAAGGTGATCGTTTTGATTTAATTGTGCAGGCTTCTCTCTCATATGTGCTAAACGCTTTCGAATCTCGAAGCATATATTGAGGGGGAGCATTTTGAAAGAAAAGAAACTATCGAGGTGCAAATGCTTTTATGTTTTAACATAAAGTACCTTGATTGAGTTTTAAATGGTTTCTTAATGACTTGTGTGATCGTGGATGTGCTTCAAAAGAACTCTTGCCTCTATGTGATAAAATGATTTCAAATATCCTATGCACATATTGAGGGGGAGAATTTTACCAAGAAAATCAAATGGCTTTTTCGTACGAAATTGTGATCAAGAAATTATTTCAAAGAAATTATTTCAAAGAACTCTTGCCTCCATTTGCCAAACAATTTTATATCATATTCACATGTTGAGGGGGAGAATTTCTAAAATGATCAAAACTATTAAGGTACATAATGCTTTGATCTCGTATCACAAGTACCTTGATTGTTTTTCCAAATGATTTTTCAATTGGTTTCAAGGAAGAATGAACTGTACCAAAAGGCCGACCATTTTACTTTATGTATGGAGTTATAAGGATGGTGAGGTTAGGTATTAGTTCCCATGATCCGCCAGAACCGGAGGGATCTACCGAGACAATCCACTAGATAGTGTAGAGTCTTTAGGTATTATGAAAAAGGAGAAAATGAGAATATGGGAAGAGTGCGGACTTAGATGTAGCTAGTACGGAATAAACCCAACAAGGTTCTAGTTATGAAGTCTCGGTGAAATCTTCAAGGAGTTGAAGAATGAAAAGAACCGAATGTGAAAAAGGGTGAAAAGAAATAGCCCTCCTTGAATTCAACCTTAGGGCGTAAATCGGGTTCAATACATATGCTACTTGGTTGTTACTAAGGTAACACCGGTATTGAAGACAAGGCGTCATGGACCCAGTGGACGCATCAAGACTAAACTTCCCAAGCCACCAAGTTCCTCTTAAAAGGGCTTGTTTCATTCTCACGGGAACCGACATAATCTATCGACTTTCTTAGAGATGGTTGATATTGAAGTAGAGACCCTCTCCTAGTCTCCCAAGACAGAACCAAATATGCACAATTGAGTCTAGAGCCAAGAGATCATCCACAATATCTCATTAGGACACTAAATTATTGAAGACTTGTTGTTTCACACAATGTGGAAAGTAAGTACATATTAAGAGTCCCGCATTATCCTTGTGGTATTGCGTAACATCCGAGTGATATGAAAATATTCACGATGAAGATGGAAATCCTTCTAGAGCCAACATCAAACAAGCTCTTGGTGGGTGACATGTGAGATCTTCTCGTAAGATCAAACTTGTGACAACCGGATAGAAACAATGGGGCGATTCGGTCTTGAATCAACCTTGGTCCGAGAATGGAATTGACGAATACTTTTGGAAAAACCGTTCGATGTGCAAATCTTCTTTTCTCTAGCACGTCGAATGTGTACTTATGTTTTCAAAATTCAAAAGTATCTCGATTGAAAAATACTTTTAGAAAAACCGATCGATGTGCGAATCTCTTCTTTTCACTAGCACGCCGATTGTGTACTATTTTCAAATACAAAAGTGTTTTGATTGAAAATTGATCTTTCTCATAAAACCTTCGTCATTGCAAAACTCTTTATTCTAAGCAATACGCGATTGTTTTCAAATCAATTTTCATCAATTAGTGAATCTCAATTATTTGGTTCACTCACTTCGTGTTGTCTTCTTTGAGGCGTTCGGTTTGAGAACAGTTAGAACAATTGCGAAACCACATAAGGAGATTCTTAGGAATCCTACGATCACAAAGATGCTTGTCTTGATCAACGGGAACCGTGGGCGTGTACCTCAATTCAACGAAGTGATCAAAGACACTTTTGTGTGTTTTATTGCTAACTATTGTTTGCGGTACATTTGACGGTTGCAATGATCGTAATTGAGAAGTCAATCCAAAGCCGCATGCTCACAAGATCCACACTTAATTTGAAAAATCATGACCGGTGCATATCTACATAACTTTGGTTACGATATTTTTATACTATGCTTCGCTACTGCCGCAAATATCATGAACCGATGAGGCTTCCGCTACTGTTGGAAAGATGTCATGATTCAAAGTGTGAGCATGTCGGTCCAAATGTCACAACTTCACATGAAGTCAACACTACTATGGATGATCCAGAGATTTATCGTGGTGATGATCTCAAAGAAAGCTCAAGATCATCAAAGATGTGGATCGCTTAAAGGCCTCCACTAAAAGTACAAATCAATGCGGACTTTGAAGAATCGCTACAAAAGCACAAAGATTGTTGAAATGAAGAATTGAAGTCTCACGAGCTCAAGAACAAAGACAAGAATAGAATGCTAGGATTCAAATGTATAACATGGGGTGACCTCCTTAGGGGAGATTGATAGGAATTAGAAATTTCCATAGTGAAGAGTCGGTCACCCCTAATATTATCTAGCATAAGTTAGCTCGTAGACATATCGTTATTTACGTTATTTAGTAGTTTATTTATTTGTTTGTAGCGTAGTATAGCTTAGTGCAACACCGTGGAGGAAGGACGGTCTTTACCCATCAGATACCGATCCACAGCCGATAGGAGGTCGTATTTCTTGTAACTATAAATACCCCTTCCATCCATGGAAGGGGTGGTGCTTCTCATTCAATCTAATATTCCATACTTTGTGTAAACCTCTAGCAAGAACACCCTCTCTCTCCACTAACTCTCTAACTATGGCAAACATGTATTTTGATCATCCAAGACCACCCGAATCATCAACACAATGAATATATCGATCCTACATTTTTAGTGTCTTAACTGGATTTTAGAATTAATGCGCTAATTTTTCTTTACTTGCATGATTCTTGCTCATGTATGATTAAAATGACATCAATGTCGGTAGATATGTCAAAGCATGCATGAAAGAATTTGCCATCTTTATTCAAAGGTATGTAGAACCACAAGTTTTATTTTGTTTCCGGTTCGAATGCATTCAGTCCATTCATAATTGATCTTAAACAATTTGGCTTTGAGCACTTTTGAATGATCAGTGAGCGATATGCACTCATAATCGGGGACGGAGCCGAGATTTGGCGTTAGGAGGATTTCTTCGTTACTTTGTTTTAAAACGATAACTATACTATGTAACGAAGAAATCCTCCTAACGCCAAATCCTGGCTCCGTCCCTGATTATGAGTGCATATCGTTACTTGCATTTTCTATTGCATATGTTTGTGGTCGTAAATGTGATGTGATTGCTGTTAATTTATAGGATTATTTTTTTCATCTTCTCCTACTTTTATAATTATTTTCATATATACTTAAAGCGCAATCAATGTATACTTTGTACAATATTTTTAAAGCATGTTTACGTAATATTTTTTTATAGGTTATAAAAACCATCTTAAAAGTTATTTGTAACCCTCCAAGTTTTTTTATTCCTTTTATTTTTATATTATAAAACTGTGAAATGGAAAATGCAAAACAAAAAAGATAAAGTTTAACAAGTCAAAAATATTAAACTGACAAAAAGTACGAACCAAAACTGATAAAAAATTGTGTTATACTGTAAAAGAAGGAAAAAAGAATCTTTTGTCCTTTTTCTTTTTTGGGTCAGGAGAGGTACCATGAGGACGGTTTTTACATACTCTAATAAAAGAGATTGCAGCGCCTATTAATTTTTTTTCTTCTAAAAATAACACTTGCTATGGTCCTGACACGTGGCGCTTGTAAAAGGGTTTTTCAAATGTATTTTGCACTCTCTTGCAATAAAATCCCGTATATATGTTGCCTTATACATAATTTTTTGAAACCCACTCTTTGCCTTATTTTGTTAAGTCTTGATGCCTTAGTAACACAAACTTTCAGTGTCTTTTTTTTCCCTCAATACTCAACATTCAAAAATGACTTTTTTTTAGAAATTATATTTAATAACTCACAATGGTTTAGCAAACGGTTTGTTATGAAATTATGTGAACCATTCCGAAATAAACACTCATTTTCAAAACTACCAACTAATATGCCAGCATTTTATTAAGTCATTGTTTTAATTTTGGTATGAAATTAATTAAAAACAACATGATTTCTTTTTGCCGAATATTCAAGTATATCAATGTCTACCATTAATTCATAAATGCTAGAAACTAATTTCAGTAATATATTTCAAGTGGTTACGAGATGAAGACATAAGCAACAATTGTTTCCATTTATCAGTAATACTAGACTTAACATTTGATATCAAACCCAAAAATAGATTTTCACTAGAATATAATCACTAAACTTTCATCCTGCTAACTTTTTATTTGGAAAAAGTCAATTCCAAATAGGTTTCATATCCGACCTCTCTACTTTGAAGGATAATATAATCCTTCGAAATCGTATTTTAAGAACGTGGATGCAACCCGTTCATGGAAAACCTCAAGATTATCAACCTTCAAATGATAGTAATGGACGAGTAGGTTTGAATCGTCTAATGTTTGTTTTAACTTGGTATTTTTTCATTATTGTATTTGCTTATGTCATATGTTTTAAATGACCGGACAATGTTTCTATTATTACTTATATATGAAAATTTATGTAGCCTGAACAAAGTGCTTTTAAGGGGCAGCAAATAAATGTGTCTGATATGGTAATTGTTTTCTTTGAACATGACCTACTGTATCGGATGTCTTAAAATATCTATAAAGATGTTAGTATACATTGTTTATAGTTCATGATTAATTTCCATTGTATTTTGTTATGGTTTGGCTTCTGTTACTGATGATAATGGAACACCTTCTGAAGCCTTGAAAAGTACTGCAACTAGCCCATACGCAAAATATTCAGGAAAAATATGTGAAGGTTAAGCTTTGCCCGTTACTGGAGAATCAAGCACAGAGCAAAAAGCAGCTGATGAGCCCCAAGAAGGAGAAAAATTGGGTGCATGCTGAAATGTTTTGTTTGGTTCATTTGTTTGCTTGATCCGTCTTAAACACTTTTATTTTGCTTTTGGTACTTTTTGTTAAGAATAAGTTGTTTTGGTAATACCATTACAATATCGTCTTTTATTGTTTTGCAAGTTGTTAAGACTTTGTTTCATGTGATGCATTTGCCTTACAAATTTATCAAGGATCAAGATTTTTGATTGTACATCTCTTACTGCATGTTTTAGTATGTTACATACTTAAACAAGCGAAAGTGAGATAATTAAGGTGTTAAAAGAGTGAATGTGAAGATACTATGACTTAGGATCAAATAAGAAATTTAATTAAGATGAGAAGAATGATAAAAGCAATAATAATAAATTTGAAATGCACTTAAAAAAGTAGATGCAACTCCCTATTATTTCTAATTTCTTATTTTTTTATTTGAAATAAGTGGCTATAATTTTTTCCCACTCTTCTCATTTCAATAATTTATCTCACTAGATCTATTCCCATCACATAATTACTAATTACTTAAACTGAAAGTAGGTGTTCCTATAATGCTTTTGAGGAATATTGTCAATCGAATAGTTTGTGTAACGGAACAAAACTTTGTGTTGTCTGGTTAAGGAGAAATGTCATCAAGGCCGATATAATTAACGTTAGCCATTGTGGAAAACAAGCGTTTATTGCGAGGATGAAAATTTATCCTTTGGATAAAGGGTTACCTTTATACAAATAATTTCCATTTCTTTTGCTATGACAATCAATAAAATTTAGGGACAGTCACTTTAACAAGTAATTTTGTATTTGTCGCGACCTGTTTTTACACACAGACAACTTTATACTTTATGTAGTTGTTTCTCGCGTTAAATGTAAAGAGAGTTGAAGATTGTCATTCAAGACGGACATGACAAGGCCACAACTACAACTATGGATGTTGTCCACAAAGAAGTTTTGCAAAATTTATGATTATATATGAACCGTACCGAACCATTTTAATATATACATCATTTTCTTTCTTACTTAAACTTATTGATTTATATGCCTTCCAAATTACTCACTGAATTTCAAACGGGAACTTCATTCATTAAATTTAGTTGATAAGTTAAATATCGAGATGAAGACAAGTGACACAATTTATGCCACTTTGATTTCTCCACTATAACTTTAGTTGAATTAATCCAACTAACAAAAAACAACTATATTTGATAATATTTGTGTGGTACTTTGATTTTTTTAAGGCAAATTCAGTTTTGCCAAAATAAAATTTTATGGCGTTATTTTAGTACTTATAATGATGATAAAAAAGTTATGCAACAGGCTTCTAAAAGTTACAAGTACATTTCAAGAGTCAATCTTAAAGAAGTAGGTAATAACTTTAGAACACTAAAATGTGAAAAAAAAAAAAAAAAAAAAAAAAAAAAAAAAAAGAAAAAATCACTTATTAAACCTTACTTCTAATTTCCTCCGTTAAAACTAATGGTGATATGACCTGTGAAAATGATGTGATTAAATTAGTTATAACTAAAGTATTATATGAATCGAATAACTAAAAAGGTGATTGGTTGAGGGGTATAAGGCTTAATTAATGGGAAAGAAAATAAAATATGGTACTTGATTGGCTTTAATGAAATGACCAATTATCTAATAGTGGGTAATGAGTCATTACTCAATAAATTTGAGAGGATGATTTTCTTATTTTTTTCCTTTCCTTAGTATTCTTTTTCTTTTTTTCTTTCCAATTCCCTAGTTCGAACCAAACATACCCTAAATGTAAATGAGTATTGGTTATCATTAGTCATTAATACTTTAGGGTAGTAAGGCTGGACACAGTCGTGATCCAGGTCACCGGGTGTCACATCAGCTTTCTCTCTCTGGCGACCAGACACGACCAAATTGCCATAGTTGATGACCGACTTTTTTTAATTATTATTTTTTTAATTCTAACATTTTAAACAACAAATTAAAATTCATTAAAATTAAAAACATTACAATACGAAATTCAAATAAATATTAAAAATATTACGCGAATTATTCAAATAACGTTAAAAACATTAAAAAAATCTTCATCGTCTTCCTCATCGTCATCGTCACTATCGACTTCATTCTCTTGATTGACTTGATTTCGACGATTTCTCCAAATGTGTTCGATCAAATCAGATTTTAAGTGTAGATGAGTTGATGAGTCGATTAGCTCCTGAGTAACTACTAACGATTCTTCATGCGATCTTAAGGGATCATGATCAAGGTGGCCCTCATTTTTGAACCATGTAGGACATATCGCTCGCTGCTTGTGTCAATTGATCATATTATATAATATGATACATGTATACATAATATCTTGGATATGCTTTTTATACAACCCTCGAGCAGGAACTTTAAGCATTTTTCACTTCTTCTTCAACACACCAAAAGCCCGTTCCACATCTTTCCTTGCTGTTTCGTGCTTCCTCTTGTACAATACTCTTTTTTCATCACCCGCAGGAGGATTTGAAATGGACTTAATAAGAACGGACCATTGTGGATATGACAACATCAAATTGTCCTGAATATTAAGTGTCAATTTCCCCCGATAATGCTCGTTATTTATATCATTTATATGGATTTACGCTTGTTTTCCATTGTTTTCCACTTTCATGTAAATTACGATCATTGGAGCTAAAGAGACGCGAAATGGAAACATATCTAAAGATTTATCACAGTATGCTATTTTGAAGAAGTTACGGCGTAACTCATCTCTCACATTACGCCGTACTATTGCGTGACTCAAGATGCCAACTTATCGAAGGTTACGGCGTAACTCCTTCCGAGAGGTTACGACGTAACTACATTAGGTCAAGAGGTTCCACGCCGATACTTACGCCGTAATCGCTGCATCACTTACGACATAACCGAGTTTATTGAAGACTACGGCGTAACCACTCATTAGGTTACTGCCAGTAACCAAAGCAGATCTAGTGCGTTTACTGAAGAAATAAAAGGTTACTGGCAGTAACTCCTATATTGGTTCTGTAGTAACCCGGATCCGCCTATAAATACCCCACAATTCCAAAGCATTTCTAATCATCCCATTCCACACACAACACTGAGAGCGTGGGAAAAGCTCAAGGCGGTCTAGAGGAGCATACGGAGTCGTTTCCAAGGGAGAAGTCACTCCATTATGATAAGCATTAGTGTTTTATATTTCTTTTACTTTCAATTCATGTATTTCGTACCTTTGAATATTGAATTGATTTGCATGATTAATATGAGAGGCTAAGCACCTTTTGGTGCTAGCCTAGTTATGATTCCTTAATTTTTTTGTTTACGTTTACCTTTATTTCCGTACAATTATTTCTAAGTGTATGCATGCATAGTTCATTGGTAGCCGCCCTTGGTTCGGTAGTTTTGAATGGCGGTAGAGGCCAATTGCCTAGGATTTATGACCAACTGACCCTAGGTGAGCAGACTGAGACGGGAAAGGTAAGATATGACAAACTGACGACCCTTTCTACTTGTGCGATTTAAGCAACTGATCACCTATCGTTTGGATGAACTTAAGAATTGGGGGTGTAGTGTCTAAGTTCCTAACGGCTGGGCACTCACTATTATGATTCTAGCATGTAGCGGTACTTAATGACTTGGCTTAGGGACCGGGAACAACGAGAACTTATGAAGGTGCTTTGATTTATCCTGTGGTGGCATCTTTCTTTGATAGGTTAGGGCGAATTGACCAAATGTTGTCCTCTCGAATTTGACTCCACCAAGTAATTGAAAGTAAGTAGACGTAGACATAACTAGCTAGGATGATTAACTAGGTTAGCACCACTTCTCTCTATTGATTTCTCTTCTTCCGTTTATCTGCTTTATTTTATTCTGCATTAGTAGTTTAGTTAATTAAATCCCTATCGAAACCATCATTATTCTGTGACATTAGACTTAGTAATAATCCAACACACATAGCTCTTGGGACGACCTCGGCTTTACCGTTTACTACACTACACACGACCGGGTACATGCCTGTTAGTGCACTATGGAAGACCATAGGTATTGCGAGACACTATAAATTTAAGACACAGTCGAGAAACTCGCATCAAGTTTTTGGCGCTTGCTGGAGTTATATTAGGATTGATATTAAGTCTTTAATTTCGTTTTAAACATTTCTCACGATCATATTTCAAGTTTTTAGGTACCATGGAAGTTGTTAACATCGATGACCTCACTCTTGAGGAATACTTGGCGTTGACAAGAGCGGAACAAGGGCCGGTCTCATAAGACCGGCAATTGGAGCGGATGTCCATTTCGAAATCAAAGACCAATTTATGAGGAGCTTCGCTAACCCTTTTTCGGAAAGCAGAGGCGAAGATGCATATGAGCACGTTGAAAATGTCCTTTACATTGCAAGCATTTTCAACATTCCGGGTGTGTCTCATGATGCTGTTATGCTAAGAGTATTCCCAATGACCCTTACTGGAGCTTCCAGAAGATGGATTGAAATATTGCCCGCCGGGGCAATTAATACTTGGGCGCTGCTAAAGAAACACTTTATTCAAAGATATTCCCCTCCATCGAAGATTTCTAACCAGTTTTTGGAGATCCATAAGTTCAAACAAGAAGACGAAGAAACGTTGTATCAAGTTTGGGACAGATACAACGATCTTCTTTACAAGTGTCCTACCAATGATCTGAACAACCAGCAGAAGGTCAATATTTTCTACAAAGGAATTAACATAACTACAAGGCAAATCTTTGGACTATCAAGGACCTATCCCAACATGACTCCTACTCTTGCTATTGAAGCCATTCAAAAATGGCGGATCACTCTCAAAAATGGCATGACGGAGGAAGTAAAAGGAACCATGGCGGAAGTTTTGATTTAATTGCGAATCGCTAGTAAAATTGAAAATCTCAATCGAGATATGCTAAAGGTCGAGAAACCGTTCATGCCATCCAAGTAGGTTGTGAAAGGCGTGGAAGAGGACATCTTACGAAAAATTGTCCTCATGTGGACGAAGAGAATATTGAAGAAGCTAAGTATGGAGAAAATCGACCATTTTACGAAGATAATCAAAATAGTAATGGTTATCGTGGAAATTACAACCGTGGGCCTTATGGAGAATGAAAGCCTAGTCTTGAAGAAACAATTGATAAGTTCCTGAAAAGTTCAGCCCTAAGACAAAAGGAGCAAGATGAGTGGTTGAAAGAATTCCAGGAAAATACTGACAAGAACCTTTCCAAGCACGACACAAATCTGAAAAACCTAGAATCCACGGTGGAGAAACTCAGTGAAAGAGTAAGGAGGAATAACGATAAACCTGAAGGATCTAAACCAGCTATAGAATGTAAAGTGATTTTTGATGATGATAACTCGAAAGTTCAGGCCATTGAAACGGGTTCGAGGGATGATTTCGTCGACAGATCCGAGTTACGCCGTAACCCGCCTAATGAGTTACGACGTAACTATGTCTTTGATATCGATAACGTGGTTATGAAGAACACCGAGGATAACGACTCTAGCGAATTACGTCAGAATTAAGAAACTCGATTCTTCGCGAATCGGGATACGTGGGCAGAAAAATTCCTTGAAGTAGAAGAATCAGAAGAATCAGGAAAGGACTGGTCCCATGACATCAACTTGTGCCCTCTGCCCGAATCTAAGAAGAAATATCACTGGTGCAAAATGATACCAGTTGCTAAGGGAGATTGGTACGATCTTTGGGCTTCTTGTGACCCGAGAAATGAGGTTTGTGATGGCGGAAGCAATAAGCATAGGATCAACTATAACAAATTTATGTGGCCGACATATACTGATGATGAAAGACTCGAGAAACTCTCCCTTGAAGATGAAGAAGAGCCACTCATAACTCACTGGTGTACTCCTGTCATCATAACTGAGGAAGAGTCTACGAGCATGGCCTACATGCAACCCTTCCGTGAATATTGCAATGGGTGGGATAGTGAAAGAGGTAGAATGGACATGCCCTCATGAGCGTGAAACACATTGTATAAAGTTCATGACTTGGCATTTCTTGATGATACGCAATACAATTCGTGGATGCCAAGATTAACCCGAATCTCCTTAAGAAGCTAAAATTGATTACGAGGAGCACATTCAAAAAGGAAGAGGCTAATAATGACACCGACAACAAGGAATTACGCAACATCAGTGCGAAGAGTAAAATCTCCTAGGGAAATTTTTGGGCGTCATGCAACCCGTATGATGATATGTGTAAAGGGAAGCGACTACGGGAGAATAGGAAAAGATGAATTCTTTTGGTCCTCAACCAATGATGAGGAGAGAACGAGTTTTCCTTGGTCGGACAACCTTGGATTCGATAGTTGGGTGAAGATTAAGTATGGACATGTGGACACATTAACCAAAGAGAAGATTTGGAAGGCGTACATGGATCAAGAAAATTCAAACAACGAAAGTCTCAACAAAGCAGTGAAATAACAATTGAAAATGACAAAGATTTGGTTAATGGTGAAAAGAAGAATGCAAGCGCGTTCTAGTGGAGAATCGCTCGATGAAGAATGGTTCAAAGTGCGACACGATGATGATGATATTGAAGGGATCCTAGATTACCTTGAGTTGCAAGGTAATGAGGAGTTTACTGATCCCGAAGACGAAGCTTGCGAACAAAGGAAGTGCAAACTTCAGGGGATTCCTTACAAAAGACCACCTCCAATTATTGTCGAAAGATATGAATTCACTCGCTACCACCTGGGACCGGAAGAGAAATTTCGTAAAGTCCAGAAAATCAAAACCAATGAATACATCCGTCTCGCTTGAATGTCGCTGGATGAGGCATAACTTGATGAAAGATATTGAAGAAGTCGAAGTCCAAAGGCCCCATAGAAGTAAAGTGCTCTTCGGGAGTAAGTGCTCTTCGGGAGACAACCCAATTATCCCTTTATTTTCTTTTCTTTTCTTTTCTCATTGGGTTTTGTGTTTTCTAACTATTTTCCAGAAACGAGGAAATAATTGTCTTTGCGTTTCTTCGATTCGCACGCAGTTACTACAGAACTCATCTTCTTGATACGCCGTAACCAACATTTTAGAAGCGAAATTCTTGACGATTACCAATTGCGGCGTAATACCATCTCGATGGTTACGCCAGTAACTTCTCTTCACTCATTCCAGTTTTGTTGCGCCACGGCGAACTCCCTCATAGGAGTTACGACGTAACTTTCTCAACTTTAATTCTTTCATTTTAAAACACGGTAACCTTGTATTAGTTTTTAAATGAACTTTTAGGTGTGTTCCTGTAAACCCTCACGAGACTTCACTCGTCCACTTGGGACTCCAAGTGGTTTAAAAGGCTTGTTGCATGCGCTAAATGCAACCGTGATTCCTACGAAAGTGAGTTAGGTTTGTTTTTCGTTTTCATTTTTCTTTTTTAGAATTATGCTTGTCGGTATTGTGATTTCGGGATTGAAGTTTGTTCATGACGCTTATACTGAAGGCATGTTTCTTTTTCATGGGCCTTCTTCTTTATTGAGCAAATTTCAAGGAAGTTCTCACTCTAATTCTACCTTTCTCTTCACCTATATTTTGATGCCTAGTACAAAAGGGACTTTGTACAATTCAAGTGGGGGACGGAGTAGATTTATCTCTTGAACTTTATTTCGCCTCATTTTTCTAGTTTATTTTGAAAAATTATGCCATTTTAAAATTTTGACATGTTTTCTTAACCTAACTGGATTAGACCTTATCCGAGCACATATAACCCTTGATATTATATGGTGAGATTAGCCTTATCCGTTTCAATATTCTTCCCAAATCCACCAAATTATGAGTGTGCGGTAGCTTGTAAACTTTAGAACTTGGCCTTTGCATCATTTCGAGACCATAGGCGAGGTATGTTGAGTTAGCTCGATGTATTTGGACTTTTCGGTTTTAGAAGCGATATTATAGGATTATCACCCAAACAACCTACCATTGTGATTCTATCGATTAGTCACCTCAATTTTCGACCCCATGTGAAACCCTTTTGTTGCACTCATCTTTAGTGCAAGATACCCCTAGATACACCCTTCTGAGCCATTCCTTTCATTTTGTTAACCCGATATATTGTTTCGATACACCTATACACCTTAGCCTACCCTGTAGTCTTTATTTGTGATTGGGAAGTCATCATTTGCCTAAGTTCAAGGTTCGAGTGGAAAGGTTCGGAAATCACGCTTTCACCGACAACATTTTTGAAGATCATTGATGTTGGATCGATATACTCTAACCAAACTAACTTAAATAGCTTGTTTAAGGTTTAACAACCTCGGATAAATCCTAAGTTATTAACAATGAAACACTGAGTAATCTTTATTAAGTATGCGAAATTTACTTAACAAATCTAAGAAGAATAACTTTTATTATTAACTCTAAATCTGCTTATTATGCAGATACTTCAACAACTCTAAGAATATCGAACTTCTCTAAAACTCTAAAATAACTTGTAATCGTCAACTCTAAGACTCGTGAACTCGTACATCTAATGCCAATCTAGGGGTCCTTTTATAGGCTCAAGGATATCCCTAGTCGGTTTACAAATTGTATCCTTGTACGACAAGTAATCTAATATAGAATAATCTAGAATTACAAGACTTTCTATAAACGAATAAAACAGTTCTTTTAATCTTGCAGTACTTTGACTTCGTGTGCAGATTTTGACTTTCTCTTTAGCGATGACTTTGACTCTTTGAATTTTTCCAGTTCTTTGTCATTCTCAAAGATTTTGTTAATCTTGAAGACTTTAACTGCTCAAACTTTCATATCCCAACAATCCTCCCTAACTTGAATTCTACTTGTTTGACTTCAAGTTCCTTTGTAGATTAATCTTTCACTTTTCCACTTCAAGGAATGATTGTCTTTGTCTTTGGATTGTAGTTTACGCACTTATCAAAGTATCTTTATTCTTTTCAAGATCATCCAAAGAAGCTCCATCTTTACTGAACACAAAGAACACATGACCATTTGTACATTAATTCGCTTTAAGTTGCATACTATTCTCATCACTTCCGGTGTGTTAACTCCCGTGAGAGGTGAATCATTGAAAATTTAATGGATTTTAATCTCTTTATCAAAGCCATTAACTCGAGTAGCCGAATGTTTTGGTGTGTAAGACCATGGTACATTGATAACGATATGATTTTAGCAAATCATCGACTATCAACATTTGATTTGTCTTTACCAAAAGTTGTACCCTTCGGACTAGTTAGTTCTTTTATCTAATGGTGAACTAATTACCAATAATGGTTTTTCCACCGCCTTTACCACAAGCCATTTTCTTGTGGGCTAGCCAACTCTTCACATTAACTCGATATGGTGAGTTGATTACCATACAACTTATTAGCAAGTTGTTAACTAAAAACGGATTTGAGATATCTTTACGAGCCATTTGCTCATGGATTAGCCAATCCTTTTGTAACCATGGTGGATTGATAACCTATTGATGTTACCATCTCAAAACCATTTATTCAACCTTTGTTCCAAAATATTTGTTACTTAACAAAAGGTTTCTTCCAAAAATCATTTAATCGGTTAAAAGTAAGCAAGATTTTGATTAAAGTCTTGTTTGATCGTGATACTTTGAATAAAGTACTATTTTATCAAAAGATTTTATTCAATGAAAACTCATACCAGGTTATGCATCATCATCGACTATAGTAGTCCATTGATAAGCAGTTGATGACCATACAAGCGGTTTCATTATCCTCTTCAACTTCCATTCCATGCTCTAGCATCCTCCTCATAAGCTCAATCAGAAGAGGATATCTTCTATCTGCAAACATGTGAATCATTGTTCCATTTTCCACTCTAGAACATGTACACAGTTCTTCAAAGAATCTCCGACAAACAATTTCCCAATTTTCTTGATTCTTCCAAATTTCATCAACGCTCTGTTCTTGGGTTTCCCATGCGGTTTGAGATCTCCAAGCAATACTAAACCAATTCCTTCGATGGATGATGTTCAAAGTAATCTTTCACCACATGATATAAATAGAATAGATCCACTCTATCTATGATGTGCAGCAAATCCCATAGCCTGTTGAACACTCTGAAGCTTTCATCTTCTTTATGAAACATCAGATAACTTCCATATTTAGATTCCACAACTTCAAAAGCAGTAATATGAGACCTGTTCATCTTCATATCAGCATCTTCTTTGGAATATTCAAAGTCTACAACTCTGAGATAATTTCTTAGTTCATCCCTAGTTTTAGTTCTCAGCTCAACTTTCTCTTTCTTTGAAAAATGTATATCTTCAACTTCAGTTTTCCTTTTCCTTTTTAAACTTTTCTTTCTTTCTGCTTCAGTCAAAGTAGCTTCATCTTTATAATCTTTGATGCTTGCAACATCCTTCTTATAAGCCTCTGTCTCAGCATCATATAGTCTTTTCATATCAACATAATTCAGCTTTTGTAATCCTTTATATCCTCGACCTTTCAAATAAGCCATCACAGCATTCCTTTCTTTAGCAAGATTTGGTCTTCTAGGTATAAAATAAACAGGAGTAGGTGACTGTAATGGTTCAGCATCTTCAACATTCAATTCTTCTTGTAATGTTCTAGCTACTTCTTCATTCATTGCCTCTTCATTAGTAATTTCAGGCACTACTTCAGCATTAAGTTCTTTTTGTATTTTTCTAGCTGCTTCTTCATTCCTAGCAACTTCAATTGCTCTAAAATCTGCCAAAGTTAGCTTTTTCTTCTTAGTTTCTACCAGAATACCCTTTCCTTTATCTTTAGGATCTATTGCAGGTTGAGAAGCTCTTGTTTGTTCCTCTGCAACTTCAGAAATAGTAACACCTTTTGGCTTTGATAAATTACGCAATATTTTAGCAATAAGTTGATCATCACTTGCGCTTCTTACTGTGTTTGGGTGTATCACCTTCTTCGGTATGGCGGTTGTTGAAGGACCAACTTGTTCTTGATGAATAACAGTTGAAGGACCGCTTCCTCTTCAAAATCTAATACTCTTGGAGTAATTAACTCTTGTCCTGAAGGTTCCATGAAAGCGTACTTTGTTGTTCAAGACCTTGATCTTGATCCTTTCTTCTTCAAGACTTTCAATGATAACATGCTCTTGAAGACTTTGAGATTCTTTCTCCTTATGACATCTTCTTTCAAATTCTTTTCTTCTAAATTCCTCCCCAAGTTGACAGAATATGATTTATGAACCTTCTTGGTTTTATTAGCCTTCTTAAATTGCCTTCGGCGCTTGTTTTCTTCCTTAACCCATAAGTGATAATGTTTGATAAAAGGCGCAACAAAATTCTTTAACCTTCTATACTTGAGCTTCAACCTCCTAATCTCTGTAGCCTGATCTTCATATGATTTCTTCAACCTTGTCAATTCACGTGTTAAAGCATAATTGGTGAGAACTTGACCTTCAGGCTCCATAGGTGGTGCATCACCTCCAGATGATAAATGTTCTGCTTGTGGAGATACTGGTGAAGAGAGTGGAGGTGGAACTGCAATATCTTCTTGATCAGTACTTTGTGAAGCAGTACTGTGTGAAGCAGCACCTTGTGAAGCAGCACTCTGAGATGCAGCACTTTGAGATGCAACACTTTGAGATGCAGTACCTTGTTGAGAAGCGATCACACCGCTATCACCTTCTCTCGACTTCATCCCTAATAGCCTGAACAACTTCCATCATAGAAGGAGTTAATGGAGTATCTTGACCTCTGAATAAATCACTCCTTCTTGCCATAAAGGTAAAAATCTTTGCTTGTTGTACAATAACAGGCAGTAAGTCTGTAGGCTTTGGCACATCAGCAAGTTGCTTGTTCAAGAAAATTTGTATAAACCTTGGGTACATTAACCATTTGGATCCATGTGAGATATGTGAGAGCATTCCATCCAGAATTAGCCGTGAGAAGTTAAACACCCGATTTGTAGCTAACCCAACTATAGCAGATGCTATATTTGACCCAAACTGCTCCCAAGAGGTACTCTTAGCACTTATGCAATGGAGCAACACATGAACCAAAAATTTCCAATGAGGACAAAATAAGGGTTTCTTGAATGTTTGTTCTGTTAAGGACCCTTCATAACCAATGTCCCTAAATGTATCCCAAATCAGTTGCTTATCAAAACGAATAGCCCCTTCTTTATCATGAAACAATAAGTCTTCTCTAATAGAGGCTTCGGTAATCTTCACAGTTCTTCCAGCAACTATTGATCGAACATAATATTCATCATTCTCCATATTATCCCTAGCATTAGCCCAAAATTCTTGAATCCAAGGTGCAATTATATCCGGCTCTACTAAAAGAGCATAACTGATTGGCGACCCAGTAAGATAATCAATTATAACATGAAAAGCCACATTCGCCTCAGTCTTTTCTAAATTAGCCACCATGTTGTGCTTTGAAAATGTATGTCGATTTGCCATTGATGAATATGTAAGCACAATTAAGAGATATGATCGAATAATAAAGAGATGGTGAGAGTGAGAGAAATATGGAAAAGATTCTAAAATATCAATATGAGAGGGAAAATTGGAGAGTAGTTATTTATAGGTAGATTTGAAAATCACACCCATAATAACGAGTTACCGTTAGTAGTAATTACCCTCAATATTACCGTTGGAACAAGACTTTAATAAGACAAACAAGACTTTCCACGTAGCGATACTTTCTCCAAGCAGTACTTTCCAAGCAAGACTTTCATAAAAAGCAAGATTTTCCAATTTCCTCCGTAAAAGCTAAGTATATATAAATATCCTCCTCAAACAATGCATAGGACTATACTAATACTTTATAGTCCTCCCTTAAATGTAGCTCAAGAGTTAATCATGCTAATGCTCACCACCAAGTGATTGAATCTTGAAACATCAAAGCCTTTGGTGAGTAAGTCACTACATTGTCATCTGTGTGACCTTGACCACATTAATGAGCACATGCTCATAACAATCTCCGATGAAGTGATGCCTAATGAATGTGCTTGGTCTTGGAATGATAAACTCGATTCTTCACAATACGATAGTACTCTCATTATCAATATTGATAGGAGTATTCTTAAAATTGAACCCATAGTCCAAGAGTTGATTACGCATCCACAAAACTTGTCCATAACAGCTGCGGCGCACCACATATTCAACTTGATGAGATGATGTTGTTGCAATTATCTCTTCTTGCATTGCCGGAGACTAATCTTCTTCCAAGATATTGGCATCCTCCAGCTTGTTGATCTTCTATCATAGTTATCACCGCATAATCACTATCCGAAAAAGCTTCCAAGTGAAAAGGTGAATCTTAGGATACCACAACCCCAACTTAGGTTGTTGTTTCAAATAACTAAAATCCTCTTCTTTGCATTCATATGAGAGACCTTTGGTGAGACTTGATATCTTGCACATAAACACACAACAAACATGATATTAGGCCTTGATGCGGTGAGATACATTAGACAACCAATCATTGATCGTATAACTTGACTTCAACAGTTGTCCATCTTCATTTTGCCCAATGAGTTGATTGATTTAATAGGTGTAGTTACTGGCTTCATAGCATCAAAATCGAACTTCTTAAGTATGTCGATACATACTTGTCTTGACCGATAAAAATACCTTCCTTTGACCGCTTAACTTGAAGTCCCAAAAGAAAGTTAACTCACCCATTGAACTCATCCAAATTCTTTTCGCATCACCGCTCAAACTCCTTAACCATAGACTCTTTGGTAGCTCCAAAGATGATATCATCAACATAGACTTGAACTAACATGATATCCTTCTTGTCTCTCTTGATAAACAAAGTCTTGTCAATAGCTCCCCTTCTGTAACCATGTCGTAATAAGAATGTGGAAAGCCTCTCATACCAAGCTCTAGGTGCCTGATGAAGGCCATGAAGAGCCGTAACCACCTTGTAGACTTTGTTTGGATGTGTAGTGTAACACCCCAACCCGACAAGGGTAGAAGTGTCACATTCTGGTGTCATATCAGAACATACAAATACAATTTTTCAAACGGAAGTCTTAAAGAATAACGTACCAAGTTATTTAAACAAAAGATTTACAAGGAAAATTACAAAATCCAAAATGTCTAAAATAAACCGAATTTCAAAACAATAGCCCGCCAAAATAAAACCAAAAGATAAGGTAACTAGGGTTGGTCCACTCGGATAATCCAACTCTTAGCCCATCAAGCCCATCTTCAAACCTAACACCTGCCGCAGGAAAGAAATGCGGTGAGCTTAAAAAGCCCAGTGAACAGATATAACAAAACGAAAGCCAAATAGAATCTAAAATGCAAAATGAAAGAAAGGAAACGGATAACAAAGTTGCAGCGAAATGAGAACAATGAGTCAATTAGGATCCTGCAGAACACAATTATACAGATATCCAAAACGAACAGATAACAAGGAGAACGAAACAAATCAAAACCTCGACGACATATAAACAAGCACATACAACCCAGGCATACAAAGACTGAAACATAAGCAAGTATAGCAGGCGTAGCATCCATACAACATATATGTCATACAATCAGTTCAGGAAATCGGGAGACATACAAGCCAAACAGATGTCTACAGAAAGCGGAAGCAATTAATTAATAAGTGAGCATGGCAATTCACATGGTCAAAACCCTTAGTTGAAGACATAATCGAGATCATAACGGTAGTCAAAACATGACAGTCACACGTAACAAGTAAGGATACAATATGAACACTATAATAAAATGAATTACTTACATAGCAGGGCAATTAAACAAGTTAACAAGCTAGACTCCATAAGTTGAACCATTTACCCAATCAAAACGTAGCATAAACAGAAATGCAAACATGGCGGGTAAACAACAAGCGAGATAAGGATACTATCGGTAATCATAGTCCACAAAATTAATCGAGCAAGTATACATGATAAATGACAAAAACTATCGATTTCACACTAGCATGGTCAACAGACAATTCAGAGGTCACATAACAGCGAGATCACATATCATCAGATGAAAACCGACAAATCAGATAACCGCATATTAGTCATATCGTAGTAGGGAAATTCAATAGTCACACAAGACATGAATAGCATAATCAAATCTAATAAACATCTAATAACCCGATGCGTGAATGGAACGATAGTGCAAGTAACGGAAGAGAGGTAATGAGATCAAAGCAATGGAACATATATATCTTGGTAGTAGAGTGAGTCATATAAGGGTATTGGTTAAAGGACAACAAATTCGTAATATGGTGCGGTGGGGAATCCGAAGGTACAATATAGGTATATCAAAAGTGTAAGGTCCATCGGATATCTATCCCGAGCCAACAAAACAAACCATATCAATAGTGGCAAATAGCGACCAAGTAACAATTAGTAGCCATTGTATTCGAGGGGTGACCTCGGAATACCAAACCAATAGGAGGAGACCTCGGAACCAATGGAGTAGCTAGCTCCCAAAATGTGAGGGTGTATTGCACACACGCACCGCATCACCAAAACAAATCATATCATATCAAATTCAAATCAAAACAAATCTAGGATGCATCCATACGCCTCCTGCAAAACAAATAGTGGCCAATCCAATACATATATCTGAAGCGCGCATTAATCAATACAAATATGGGGACGGTGTGGAACATCACTCATCCACACTGGAGTCATGTCATTGGTGCATCAATGACACGGACATGGAACCCCATGCCTAGTTAATGGCTCGGTATCAATCGACAGTCAAAGTGTACAGTATAGAGGTCAATCAATATCAAAGGTCCAATATCAGTAGTTCACAAATCAAATCAATAATCCAATATCAATGGTTCAATTATCAAAGGTCCAAATAGCAAAGGATCAATATCAAAGGTTCAATAGCAAAAGGGGTCCATAGCAAAGTTCAATATCAATAGTTCAATAGCATAGCAAAGGTTCAATATCAAATTGGCAAGAGATCAAGGATGCAAAGAGATCATGAGAAACCTTATGAGAAAGGTCAGAATATCTGTGCCTTATTCAAGCAATCAACAATGAAAGTAAAGTCAAGAAAGGAGATCAATCACGTCGCTTGGAACCTATATGAATTAGATAACGTTCTATAAGAATCGAAACACTGCGTTTAAGACGGCTTTCCATTTTAGCAAGTTTCCGTTTAGTAATCTTTCCATTTTAAGTACTTTCTATTTTAGGAAACTTTATATTTTAGGCGTGTTTCTATTTTTAGTAACTTTCCATAATTAGCAAGTTTAGTTACTTATCTCAAGTTAATAAATGAAAATGAGTATTATTATGATTTAAGGATCATTTATGACAAGTTACAAAAGTTTAGGGTTTAAAATGTCAATATTGCAAAGTATAGGGTTAAAAGTGTAAATATAGTAAGTTTACTCATTTTACTCATTTAATCCATTTAGTTAGTATATTAACAAGTTTATCCATCAAGTTTCATAATTTACAAAACAACCCCTTAACTTAAATCATGTAATTACAAACCCTAGTTTTAGGTTATGATTAACGAATCCGTTCTAAACCATTTTAGCTCGATTAAGACAAGATTACAAGACTCCTTATGTGATAACATATTCAATTCGAGACACCCTTCATCAAATCCATTTTGTACGCCCCATGTTTTAACCAAAACACACTCATAAATCATTTGTTAACAATTCCATTTATCATATACGTAATCATATAATTCATAAGCTCATTAAACCCTTAACCAACATACATATGTCGACTTATATGAAAGACTCAAAATAAGTTTCATATTCATATTACATGTCTTATATCATTCGAATTACATAGATTAAGATTCAAGGTTTTATGTATTCATGTTTCATCATTTCATGTGATAACATATTCATGATTTTATGTGATCCATTTTTATATTACAAGCCCTAGAAACATAATCCATGGTCATGAATTGAATGAGAAACAAAGAGGAAGAGATTTAAGATGATGATACGTTACCCTAGTAGTGTGTACGACACAAGAAACAAGAATCAAACCAACACGATGTCACACCCCAAATTACATGCTTTGGCAATGGAAGGAATTCACGGGGATTGATCATCATAACATCACAATCACGAGTTATATTGAACGACCTAAAGTGTCGTTTGAAAAGAACATCGTTTGATTTAATAAAACAATCGAGTTTACAAAGTATAGGTCCCAAATGAAAATCAACTTGCGGAAATAAGTTTGTTACAATTCAAACGATGTTTTAAAGTCGCAAAAACCCAAGTGAGACGCAGTCGTCACCGCGACTCCATGATGTGTCCATATGCATGCCATGAAGTGAATGCCTTAGATACCGAGATAAAAACATGCTAAAAGTGTCAACACAAAGGTTGAGTGAGTTCATAGAGTTTGTGTTGAAATGTAAAGCCTTTCAAAATCGTTTATGCAAGAAAGGCATTGTAAATCCACCCGTTCAAGTTCCGCCCATACAAAACTTGCAACTTTGTGTTTCACAACCCACCGCCAAAATGTGTATAGTTTATGTTAAAACACTTGATGTCAAATGAATTCACAATAGTACCAAACTCGACGAGAACAATAGAGCTTAATCAATAGGACTAGACTCAATGTATCGAGAGTCAACGATTTAGAACATTATCTGACGATGTATCGAGTCAACCGACATAGAACTTTATCTGACGATGTATCGATGTCAATCGACATAGAACTTTATCTGACGATGTATCGGTGAGTCAATGACATAGAACTTTATCTGACGTAGAACTATACCAAACAAACAAGAACAACTAATATAGTACAACATTCGGTTTGAAACAATGATGATCATGATAGAAGTTATCCTTAAAAGATAAAGTACTTGTGAAAAATAGTTAAGCATGTATCTCCCCAAAAGTAATTCAAAAGCAGTTAAAGAGTAGGGCTATGACTCACTTGATGAATTGGTACAATGACAAGAGTGAGTACATCGAAATGTAGCGTGATCCTTTAACCTTGACCTATTATGAATGTTATGATACGTAATGAGTTATGATGTAATGTTATGCATGCATTTCGTATGTTATTTATACCATTTGTGAGTTTTGAAAATAATACTTATCGTCGAAAAATACTCTTTTGACGTCTTGACCATTCTTAAATTAATTTGCAAGTATTTACGTCAAAACGTCATCCTACAATAGTTTATTAATGATTTATTGTAAAATTATAGCTTTTCGTCGTAAATTAATGTCGTTGGAAATTTCATGAAAGTGACTAAAATGGCCTTGAAAAGTTAATCGTAAAATGGTGCACGTCGAGTGTTAGGAAATGAACTCAACGGTTTTGGGAAGCTTGTATCAAAATCTCAAGTTTTGGCATTTAAGTTTTATCCTAGAGGTCTCGTTCATAAAGAAAATATAGGTTAAGTAGGGTGATTTTGTCCAAATGTGGTTTAAAAATGAGTTTCGCAAAGTTTAAGCAACCGTAAATAATTCATTACAACTCCGCTTATACAAACGGTTGGTCGTTTTGGAAAATATGCTTGGTGATCTCGATTTTATTAGAAGACATCTCGTTACATAAAGTTCTACGTCATCATTAAAAATAGCCTTCAATATGGTCGTTTTGTTTACCGTAACACTTGTCAAATAAAAATAAAATAGTTTTTCTTAACTAATAAGTTACGGCAATTTTGTGAATAAGTGCATATTTTAGTCGTTACAAATCCGTTTTCTCGTATTATCGTCCTTAGCCGTATCAAAGTATACTAATATATTTTGATAAGTCGAAATAATTTATAAAGCTTAAGACTAGTTTTTGACTCGTACAAAATAAAAGCAGTTTCTTGAAATTTCGGAAATATATATTTAGTCGTCAAACTTGAAAAATTCATAACTTCTTCGTTATAGCTCCGTTTTAATCCGTTCAAGCGACCACGGATTCGTTTTAAAGTATATTTTCTAATTATTTAGGCCAAAATTCATGTCTACTGTCGGATTTTCCGAAATACAAAATAAGATCAGACCACTTTTAGACTTGTCGAAAAGAGTTTTTCTTGTACTAAACCTATTGCAATCCCTTCAAAACAACTCCAAAGCTATTCTAATCCTACCATACACCTTCTTAGGGTGTCATGGGTTCCTAAATAACATCAAGACTAATATATAACAAGGGATAATTTATAGGATGACTTATATATATCAAACTCTTAAAAACAATGTAAAAATGGTATAAATATCCACAAGTCTTGCATGTTTTGCTCAAAATTGATGAAATACATATGAAATGATAATGAAAGATGAAAAATGAAAATAATATGCTTACTAGTTACTTGATGAGGTGATTAGAACAAGGATTAAACCTAAACACTCTAGGTTTTTATTTCAAAACCTAAACAAGAGTGTATACTAGATTGTTTAACACTTGAATTGGAAAATTTTGATGAAATCTTCTTTATCTCGTGGCTTGGCGGTTTTGAGACAAAGAAAGGAAGAGAAAAAGCTAGACTAACTTGTATTATTTGATTGAGAATGAATGAGTGAAAGAATTTGGAGTGTAGATCTAAGTTTGTAAGAAAATAAGTTACCAATCAATAAATGCATTCACCCTCCCCCCCTTGGCCGGTTTTGGGGGGGAAGTATCTCTCAAATATTTTTTTTTTTCTTTTATTTATTGTATATAATTGTTTGTAAGAAAATGTAGTTAAGTAAAATTTGCTGTAACTTGTATATATATAGTTGTGAAATTAGAGTAGTATGGACTAAAAATAAGTTTTAATAGATCAAAGTAAAGTATAATGAGATCATAAAAATTGTAAAAAATACATTTCTTGTAAAATTTGAGTGATATAATAATTATCGTAGTTTTTAAGAAAAGTGTCGTAATAATATAAATTTAACGATTTATATACAAAATAAATTTAAAACACTAGGTAAACTCAAAATATTATTTTATAAACTAAATGTAAGTATAAAAATATATCGGGATCATTTTGGAAGTATCGGATTAAATGTTCAAAATAATAACTTACGTGATAACGTTTATTTAATATGAAATTTACGCGTTTAAGGTGAAATGAAAAAATCATGAATGAACTAACATGATGAAAATGATGCTAATGAAATGTAGACTAAACTTAGTCTATATGAAATGTCCGTGATGATATGATCATGAATTCGCGCTAAACCATTAAGGTTACGCAATTTGGAACACGAAACCTAGTTTACGATAAATGATGAAATAGTGAAACATGAATTGTTTTGAGAAATGACCGAAAGTCTGAGTTGTCACATTCGCCCATCTAAAAGGGAATTCACCACGAATTGATTCGTGTTAGTCTATCGAATTTTTGAGTTTGTGATGAATATCAAGGAGAGAAGACATGGAGAAGTGTCGTTACGGTTGTCGATGATTGAGAGCGTACAAAACATCGTAGTAGAGAAAAAAAAATATTGGGTGAGTATCTCCGATGAGTAACACTTTGACTTTGAAATATGTGAAGATTTTGCTTGCACTAAGATTTATAAATAACTGCTCCCAACATAACATTATCCCTCCAGAATTAGACATAGTTAGCTAGGCTATGTATAATTAAGGAACGATGATGTGACGTTCGGTTTAGTTGTTATAACTCTCGATGTTTACAATGATTTAATCTGTGTCGTTAAAATGATAGTTAAAGTGAAACGAATTAAAATTCTCGTACATGATATCGAATCGAAAGGAAATAAAGTACGATAGATGAGAATATTTTACAACAAGTGGTTTAGCAAAAGTAGTACATCTTAAGTTATAATTTTTTGGATACGATGGAAGACATAACTTAGTACGACATAGTACATAAGGAAAAATAAGACTGTTAGTTTCCGAACTTCTACAGTCTTCTGCGTTGTTGAAATCCTGTTGAGCTTTGCCTTCTTCTAACATGTATGCATTCCCATGAGCACCTTCAACTTGTTGATCTTGGTTTTGGGGACATTGGTTCCGATAGTGTCCTTGTTCCCCACATCCGAAGCATGTGACTACGGCTTTGCCCTTACAGTCCTTAGCAAGGTGTCCTACTTTGTGACAGCTAAAGCATATACCACATGGACCATTATGATGTAGCGTGCATTGGTGGCATCGCGGTAAGTTTCTGTATAAGCTCTTCCCTTTGTTGGTGCAAGAACATAGACCCCGCGACTTCTTGTCTTCTATTACATTGTTGATGATGGTTAGTGTTACGATTATGGTTGTTGTTATTATAACCTCCTTGGTCATTTTCCCATTTTCTTTTGTTGTTGTTGATTTGGTTATCGCCGTTGTTGTTGTTGTTTTGGTTATTGTTGTAGTTAGTGCGGTTGTTGGTATTGTTGTTACGGTTGGTGTTGGTGATGTTGCCTCTCTTTACTACTTGTGCCATGAGCTTTTGAGACACTCGAATAGATTCCTCAATCGTTATGGGTCAAAAGAAGTCACATCACCTTGGATAATCTCGGAAGTCCTTCAATGAAAGCCTTCAGAGCTTCTCATTATCCGAAACCATAGATGGGCATAACACGGCCAATTCTTGAAACCTTCAATGTAAGTATCAATGTCATACCCAATAGTTACCAACTCATAGAATTCGGTCTCCAACTTCTTCACCTCCGACGCGGACAAAACTTCTTTGTTACCAAACCTTTGAATTGCTCCCAAGTGAGCTTGAAAGCATTTTCCATTCCCATCGGTGAGCATAAGAGTTCCACCACGACAATGCTCCATCAAGTAGTGTACTCGTAGCAAACTTGACCTTGCTATCATCCGGAAATTACATAGCAAAACACGGACTCCAATTTCTCAAACCATCGAACCATGGCGGTGGCTCCTTGGTACCTCTAAACTTCGTGGGATCTCCACTTTGAAATCCTTGTACGAACAGTTTTAACTCCGGACCCTCTCTGCATTTCTGCGGCAAGCAAGAAGCCTGCGGCTTTAGCAAAGGCCTACATGCTTCCTTTCAATCCTTAGAGCATCGGCTATGCTATCATTCACCAACTTTTGAATAGCCGCTTGAGTCATTTCAGGTGTGGCTTTCTTTGGCGCCATAACTCTTCAAAATCACAAGAGGAATTGTGAGACGTAGCAAAATCCCATGTTAAAAATAAGCGCTCTAAAGAGATGTGATAAGAGATGATAAGTTTGAGGTTATTTTTCAAAATGATCGACGGGTTCCGAAAAGGTGGGTTATAAGGTGTTGTAAGTGCTTCAAATGTATGGTGGTTTAGTGGCTTAGTGTGTGAATAGCGTGTAACTCGACATGTTAATGGTGAAACAAAGGAGTGAGAGTGACTTTGCCCTACTTAAAGGTTTATCTCGGCATTCGACGTTATCGGTGATGAGTCAACTGATATTAAAATTGCGATAGGGAATGACAAAGCATTCTCCACATTAGAGTATGAGGAACGGATAATGGGATGGGTATTTAAGGGCATCCATGTGACAATCGACTTGAAATGAAAGTAAATAACTCGAAAAATGTACGTATAAATCGCATGCAAAGTGAACATGCACTTATGATGAAATGATGAGATGCTATGATTATGTAGTTATAGTCTAGGGTCAATGATGCAACCTAGTTCTCTATAACTTGAAGCTCGATGCCAATCACACACCCCAAATTACATGCTTTGCGCGGAATGGAATTCTAGGGATTGATCGTCATAGCATCACAATCACAGTTATATTGAACGACCTAAAGTGTCGTTTGAAAAGAACATCGTTTGATTTAATAAAACAATCGAGTTTACAAAGTATAGGTCCCAAATGAAAATCAACTTGTGCGGAAATAAGTTTGTTACAATTCAAACGATGTTTTAAAGTCGTAAAACCCAGTGAGACGAGTCGTCACCGCGACTCCATGATGTGTCCACATGCATGCCATGAAGTGAATGCCTTAGATACGAGATAAAAACATGCTAAAAGTGTCAACACAAAGGTTGAGTGAGTTCATAGAGTTTGTGTTGAAATGTAAAGCCTTTCAAAATCGTTTATGCAAAGAAAGGCATTGTAATCCACCCAGCCCAAGTTCCGCCATACAAAACTTGCAACCTGTGTGTTCACAACCCAACGCCAAAATGTGTATAGTTTATGTTAAAACACTTGATGTCAAATGAATTCACAATAGTACCAAACTCGACGTAGAACAATAGAGCTTAATCAATAGGACTAGACTCAATGTATCGAGAGTCAACCGATTTAGAACATTATACGACGATGTATCGTGAGTCAATCGACATAGAACTTTATACGACGATGTATCGGTGTCAACCGACATAGAACTTTATCTGACGATGTATCGCAGTCAACCGACATAGAACTTTATACGACGAGAACTATACCAAACAAACAAGAACAACTAATATAGTACAACATTCAGTTTGAAACAATGATGATCATGATAGAAGTTATCCTTAAAAAGATAAAGTACTTGTGAAAAATAGTTAAGCATGTATCTCCCCCAAAAGTAATTCAAAACAGTTAAAAGAGTAGGGGCTATGACTCACTTGATGAATTGGTACAATGACAAGAGTGAGTACACTGAAATGTAGCGTGATCCTTTAACCTTGACCTATTATGAATGTTATGATACGTAATGAGTTATGATGTAATGTTATGCATGCATTTCGTATGTTATTTATACCATTTGTGAGTTTTGAAAATAATATTTATCGTCGAAAAATACTCTTTTGACGTCTTGACCATTCTTAAATTACTTTGCAAGTATTTACGTCAAAATGTCATCCTACAATAGTTTAATAATGATTTATTGTAAAATTATAGCTTTTCTTCGTAAATTAATGTCGTTGGAAATTTCATGAAAGTGACTAAAATGGCCTTGAAAAGTTAATCGTAAAATGGTGCACGTCGAGTGTTAGGAAATGAACTCAACGGTTTTGGGAAGCTTGTATCAAAATCTCGAAGTTTTGGCATTTAAGTTTTTATCCTAGAGGTCTCGTTCATAAAGAAAAATATAGGTTAAGTAGGGTGATTTTGTCCAAATGTGGTTTAAAAATGAGTTTCGGCAAAGTTTAAGCAACCGTAAATAATTCATTACAACTCCGCTATACAAACGGTTGGTCGTTTTGGAAAATATGCTTGGTGATCTCGATTTTATTAGAAGACATCTCGTTACATAAAGTTCTACGTCATCATTAAAAATAGCCTTCAATATGGTCGTTTTGTTTACCGTAACACTTGTCAAATAAAAATAAAATAGTTTTTCTTAACTAATAAGTTACGGCAATTTTGTGAATAAGTGCATATTTTAGTCGTTACAAATCCGTTTTCTACGTATTATACGTCCTTAGCTTCGTATCAAAGTATACTAATATATTTTTGATAAGTCGAAATAATTTATAAAGCTTAAGACTCGTTTTTGACTCGTACAAAATAAAAACAGTTTGCTGAAATTTCAGGAAATATATATTTCGTCGTCAAACTTGAAAAATTCATAACTTCTTCGTTATAGCTTCGTTTTAATCCGTTCAAGCGGCCACGGATTCGTTTTAAAGTATATTTTCTAATTATTTAGGCCAAAAATTCATGTCTACTGTCGGATTTTCCAGAAATACAAAATAAGATCAGACCACTTTTTAGACTTGTCGAAAAGAGTTTTTCTTGTACTAAACCTATTCCAATCCCTTCAAAACAACTCCAAAGCTATTCTAATCCTACCATACACCTTCTTAGGGTGTCATGGGTTCCTAAATATCATCAAGACCAATATATAACAAGGGATAATTTATAGGATGACTTATATATATCAAACTCTTAAAAACAATGTAAAAATGGTATAAATATCCATAAGTCTTGCATGTTTTGCTCAAAATTGATGAAATACATATGAAATGATAATGAAAGATGAAAAATGAAAATAATATGCTTACTAGTTACTTGATGAGGTGATTAGAACAAGGATTAAACCTAAACACTCTAGGTTTTTATTTCAAAACCTAAACAAGAGTGTATACTAGATTGTTTAACACTTGAATTGGAAAATTTTGATGAAATCTTCTTTATCTTGTGGCTTGGCGGTTTTGAGACAAAGAAAGGAAGAGAGAAAAGCTAGACTAACTTGTATTATTTGATTGAGAATGAATGAGTGAAAGAATTTGGAGTGTAGATCTAAGTTTGTAAGAAAATAAGTTACCAATCAATAAATGATTCACCCTCCCCTTGGCGGTTTGGGGGATGTATCTCTCAAATATTTTTTTTTCTTTTATTTATTGTATATAATTGTTTGTAAGAAAATGTAGTTAAGTAAAATTTGTTGTAACTTGTATATATATAGTTGTGAAATTAGAGTAGTATGGACTAAAAATAAGTTTTAATGGATCAAAGTAAAGTATAATGAGATCATAAAAATTGTAAAAAATACATTTCTTGTAAAATTTGAGTGATATAATAATTATCGTGTAGTTTTTAAGAAAAGTGTCGTAATAATATAAATTTAACGATTTATATACAAAATAAATTTAAAACACTAGGTAAACTCAAAATATTATTTTTATAAACTAAATGTAAGTATAAAAATATATCGGGATCATTTTTGGAAGTATCGGATTAAATGTTCAAAATAATAACTTACGCGATAACGTTTATTTAATATGAAATTTACGCGTTTAAGGTGAAATGAAAAAAAATCATGAATGAACTAACATGATGAAAATGATGCTAATGAAATGTAGACTAAACTTAGTCTATATGAAATGTCCGTGATGATATGATCATGAATTCGCCGCTAAACCATTAAGGTTACGCGAATTTGGAACACGCAAACCTAGTTTACGATAAATGATGAAATAGTGAAACATGAATTGTTTTGAGAAATGACCTGAAAGTACGAGTTGTCACACACGATCAAACCAAACCTCCTTTGGCTACACCAAACCCCACGGCCACAATGAATAACCCGCGACCGAGCTTCAATTCGACCCAAAACACGATCACCACGTCCACCAATCGATTACCCACGATCACGAGCCTCCTAGGAACACCTTTGCTTAATGGATTTTCGGATTTAAATGATGAAAATAAAGAGTGCCGCCACTTATGATTAGAGAAGGAGACTAGGGTTTTCAATGTGTGTTTTTGAAATGAGATGAGGAGATAAATGTGGTTTAATAAAATTGATATGGTGATTTAAAATGGGAGTAATAGGGGCCGGCCACATAGGGGATCAAATGACCAATTCTTAGACTTTCCCAACTTATCTCTTCCAATGTATGTAGTCTTGTTTATAGTTCAAGTTAATTGTGTACATTATGATATGTTTAATTGTTACTTAGACTTTAATCATTTATGTTCTTATCATTTATATCATAAGTTAATTACTTTCATAATGTGTATATATTATTGATGATATAACTTGTTAAACGATGTTGACGTGTTTCCGAGTTGGTAAAATTTTAAGTTGGAGGGCAAAATTGTCATTTCACGCGATTTGAGATTTTAGGGTTTTACAACTCTTCCCCTCTAAAAAGAAAATTTTCGTCCTCGAAAATTGAAGTCGCAGGGGTACACAGAGACGTACTGACTTAAGGCAGATGTAGCAATCCATAGTTTCACATAGTCCCAAAGCGCACAAAACTTATACGTAACAGATGTCGGTGAGGATCTCACAAAGAGGTACAGAATTTCAATCGAACATGAGGAGTGACAAATAACGGATACAAGTCATATTCCATTCACGTATCAACCCCAGGCATTTCCCAAGATGTCGTATGATTTCAATAAGTTCAAATTATATGATCTTGGTAGTATCACGTTGATCAGGCGTCATAATACTTGCATCACATAACAAGTCCTTATTGTCATCACATTCTGTCCCGGGTCATGACAAACCACATAACCAATATCACAACAGAACAGATAACATACATATAACAAGTAACATACCAAAACAGACCAGATCACATACATACAACATATACTACATCAACAACTTACCATATCACCAAAGAAGAAGACCACCAACTTACTCGAAACGGTTCCTCATGACTCATTACTGACGATCCAAAAGAAAAGCTGAGATATTAACAAAATGCCAAACGATAAAACTTCACGATTCAAACCGAGTTCTGAACAAATCAAAGAAAAGTGATGCCGATTAAAATCACATAGCAAGATATCAAACCACCTCAAAACGCATGACAAACGAATCGGAGTAACACAAGTCGCGCCAAATCATATGAAGTAGATGAACCTTCACGACCACGGTTGAATCTTGTCTCCGTCTTTTGCGTCTTTGGTTGATCCGTCCGACTTCCTCCAACAAAGATCCCGATGTCTCCAAGAAGACGGCAATCGGGTGGGGCTTCGCTTTCACGAACCTCTCCACTGCTCGGTCATGCGAACAGCAGAGTCGGCACCATCGTCTTCGACTACGAGAGTAGTCTTCACCTAACTATCGACAAATGGATGTATCAAGACAAAATAATAAAATCAAATGTGAAGAAGAAGACCAAAACAAAGAAGACAAAAGATTATCAAGTCAAATCGAACGACGGTCAAAAGGAATCGTAATAGATCATAATGACGAAGCCTAGTGTCACCAAGTCCTCACGGTCAATCCTAAGGTCAACAAGACGAAACCTTAGCTCTGATACGATAATTGTAACACCCCAACCCGACAAGGGTAGAAGTGTCACATTCTGGTGTCATATCAGAACATACAAATACAATTTTTCAAACGGAAGTCTTAAAGAATAATGTACCAAGTTATTTAAACAAAAGATTTACAAGGAAAAATTACAAAATCCAAAATGTCTAAAATAAACCGGAATTTCAAAACAATAGCCCGCCAAAATAAAACCAAAAGATAAGGTAACTAGGGTTGGTCCACTTAGATAATCCAACTCTCAGCCCATCGAAGCCCATCTTCAAACCTAACACCGCCGCAGAAAGAAATGCGGTTGAGCTTAAAAGCCCAAGGAGCGAGATATAATAAAACAAAGCTAAATAGAATCAAATGCAAAATGAAAGAAAGGAAACGGATAACAAAGTTGCAAATGAAATGAGAACAATGAGTCAATGAGGATCTGCGAGAACACAATTATACGATATCCAAAACGAATGATAACAAGGAGAACGAAACAAATCAAAACCTCGACGACATATAAACAAGCACATACAACCTGGGCATACAAAGATCAAACATAAGCAAGTATAGCGGTAGCATCCACACAACATATATGTCATACAATCGGTTCAGAAATCGGAGACATACAAGCCAAACAGATGTCTACAGAGCGGAAGCAATTAATTAATAAGTGAGCATGGCAATTCACAGTGTCAAAACCCTTAGTTGAAGACATAATCAGTATCATAACGGTAGTCAAAACATGACAGTCACACGTAACAAGTAAGGATACAATATGAACACTATAATAAAATGAATTACTTACATAGCAGGGCAATTAAACAAGTTAACAAGCTAGACTCCATAAGTTGAACCATTTACCCAATCAAAACGTAGCATAAACAGAAATGCAAACATGGCAGGTAAACAACAAGCAGATAAGGATACTATCAGGTAATCATAGTCCACAAAATTAACTGAACGAAGTATACATGATAAACAGACAAAAACTATCGATTTCACACTAGCATGGTCAACAGACAATTCAGAGGTCACATAACAGCGAGATCACATATCATCAGATGAAAACCGACAAATCAGATAACCGCATATTAGTCATATCGTAGTAGGGAAATTCAATAGTCACACAAGACATGAATAGCATAATCAAATCTAATAAACATCTAATAACCCGGTACGTGAATGGAACGATAGTCTGAAGTAACGGAAAGAGAGTGTAACAGATCAAAGCAATGGAACATATATATCTTGGTAGTAGAGTGAGTCATATAAGGGTATTGGTTAAAGGACAACAATTCGAATATGGTGCGTGGGAATCCGGAAGGTACAATATAGGTATATCAAAGTGTAAGGTCCATGATATCTATCCCGAGCCAACAAAACAAACCATATCAATAGTGGCAAATAGCAGCCAAGTAACCAATAGTAGCCATTGTATTCAGAGGGGTGACCTCGGAATACCAAACCAATAGGAGGGGAGACCTCAGTAACCAATGGAGTAGCTAGCTCCCAAAATGTGAGGGGGTGTATTGTACACACGCATCGCATCACCAAAACAAATCATATCATATCAAATTCAAATCAAAACAAATCTAGGATGCATCCATACGCCCCCTGCAAAACAAATAGTGGCCAATCCAATACATATATCTGAAGCGCGCATTAATCAATACAAATTTGGGGACGGTGTGGAACATCACTCATCCACACTGGAGTCATGTCATTGGTGCATCAATGACACGGACATGGAACCCCATGCCTAGTTAATGGCTCGGTATCAATCGACGGTCAAAGTGTACAATATAGAGGTCAATCAATATCAAAGGTCCAATATCGAAGATTTCACAAATCAAATCAATAATCCAATATCAATGGTTCAATTATCAAAGGTCCAAATAGCAAAGGATCAATATCAAAGGTTCAATAGCAAAAGGGGTCCATAGCAAAGTTCAATATCAATAGTTCAATAGCAGAGCAAAGGTTCAATATCAAATTGGCAAGAGATCAAGGATGCAAAGAGATCATGAGAAACCTTATGAGAAAGGTCGAAATATCTGTACCTTATTCAAGCAATCAACAATGAAAGTAAAGTCAAGAAAGGAGATCAATCACGCGCCGGAACCTATATGAATTAGATAACGTTCTATAAGAATCGAAACACTTTCTTAAGACGGCTTTCCATTTTAGCAAGTTTCCGTTTAGTAATCTTTCCATTTTAAGTACTTTCTATTTTAGGAAACTTTCTATTTTAGGCAGGTTTCTATTTTTAGTAACTTTCCATAATTAGCAAGTTTAGTTACTTATCTCAAGTTAATAAATGAAAATGAGTATTATTATGATTTAAGGATCATTTATGACAAGTTACAAAAGTTTAGGGTTTAAAATGTCAATATTGCAAAGTATAGGGTTAAAAGTGTAAATATAGTAAGTTTACTCATTTTACTCATTTAATCCATTTAGTTAGTATATTAACAAGTTAATCCATCAAGTTTCATAATTTACAAAACAACCCCTTAACTTAAATCATGTAATTACAAACCCTAGTTTTAGGTTATGATTAACGAATCCGTTCTAAACCATTTTAGCTCGATTAAGACAAGATTACAAGACTCCTTATGTGATAACATATTCAATTCGAGACACCCTTCATCAAATCCATTTTGTACGCCCCATGTTTTAACCAAAACACACTCATAAATCATTTGTTAACAATTCCATTTATCATATACGTAATCATATAATTCATAAGCTCATTAAACCCTTAACCAACATACATATGTCGACTTATATGAAAGACTCAAAATAAGTTTCATATTCATATTACATGTCTTATATCATTCAATTACATAGATTAAGATTCAAGGTTTTATGTATTCATGTTTCATCATTTCATGTGATAACATATTCATGATTTTATGTGATCCATTTTTATATTACAAGCCCTAGAAACATAATCCATGGTCATGAATTGAATGAGAAACAAAGAGGAAGAGATTTAAGATGATGATACGTTACCCTAGTAGTATGTACGACACAAGAAACAAGAATCAAACCAACACGATCAAACCAAACCTCCTTTGGCTACACCAAACCCCACGGCCACAATGAATAACCCGCGACCAAGCTTCAATTCGACCCAAAACACGATCACCACGTCCACCAATCGATTACCCACGATCACGAGCCTCCTAGGAACACCTTTGCTTAATGGATTTTCGGATTTAAATGATGAAAATAAAGAGTGCCGCCACTTATGATTAGAGAAGGAGACTAGGGTTTTCAATGTGTGTTTTTGAAATGAGATGAGGAGATAAATGTGGTTTAATAAAATTGATATGGTGATTTAAAATGGGAGTAATAGGGGCCGGCCACATAGGGGATCAAATGACCAATTCTTAGACTTTCCCAACTTATCTCTTCCAATGTATGTAGTCTTGTTTATAGTTCAAGTTAATTGTGTACATTATGATATGTTTAATTGTTACTTAGACTTTAATCATTTATGTTCTTATCATTTATATCATAAGTTAATTACTTTCATAATGTGTATATATTATTGATGATATAACTTGTTAAACGATGTTGACGTGTTTCTCGAGTTGGTAAAATTTTAAGTTGGAGGGCAAAATTGTCATTTCACGCGATTTGAGATTTTAGGGTTTTACATGTAGGATCTTCAAAACCTGGAGGTTGTTTAACATACACCTCTTCAGTAATAGTGCCATAAAGAAAGGCACTCTTGACATCCATCTGGTAAACCTGAAATCCCATATATGAGGAAAAAGCAAGAAATATTCTAATAGCTTCAATCCTTGCTACAGGTGCAAATACTTCATCATAATCTACTCCTTCTTCCTGTCTGTAGCCTTGAGCTACTAACCTTGCCTTGTTCTTATAACATTGCCTCTTTCATCTCTTTTCACTCTGAAAACCCATCTGGTTCCAGTAACTCTCTTCCCATCTAGAAGATCACATAATACCCAGACTTCTTGAATTTTGAATTGAAGAAGTTCTTCCTGCATAGCTTCAACCCAGCTTTCTTTAGTCAATGCTTGAGCAATATTCTTGGGTTCCTCTTGAGAGATAAAACAAGTAAATAGGCAGGTTTGATGGTCCTTATGATTCAGCCTGTTTTGTTTATACACAAAGCTAAGTAAAGCATTGTGAGGTGTAGTAAAACTCTTAGCTTTGTGTCTTGTCATGACTCGAGTAGAAGGACCAATGATTTGATCAGTTGGATGATTCTTATGGATTCTTAAGATTGAGACCTGGAACTCCATAAGTATCATTCAAATTAGTAACATCAAGATCTTTATTGGAATCGAGAAAATACCTTCATCTTGAAACTCATCATCATTTTCCTCTAAACCGTGCATGGTAGGATCATCCAAATCATCTAAAGTATCATCAACAGTTCAAAGAAGATTTTGTTCGAAAATCTTGTCAAAATCTTGTGAGAATACTCTGATGTCTTATTCTTTTTCTTTACTTCTTCATAAGCTCTTCTTTGGTCATCGGAATAAGAATGTGCCATTACATCTTGAAAAAGCATCTGATTAAGTGTCTCTTGAATAGCTTGATCCTCAACAGATAGTGAAGAGTTTGGTTCATCAGTACTTTCCTTTGGTGTATCAGTACTTTGCTTTGGAGCATCAGTACGTTGCTTTGGTTCTTCATCGTGAACAACGATCGTGTCTAATATGAACTCCATGAACAACATATTGTGAATCTTCTCCATTGTACACAGTGTTGATTTTCTTCTCTTACGGTACATAGTTCATGGAAGGAGTTAAAACTTCAAGATCAAACATCCAATCGGGACCTTTACCTTCTCGATTCTCTTGATCTTCTAAAACTCAACATGAAGACAATCTTGAACCTTCTTGGTGACTCATTGTACACTCTAAATCCTTGTTGTTGGTACAATAGCCCAATAAATATCCTTCTTCCGACTTGCCATCAAACTTACCCGATTATCAATTGTGTTTAAAATAGTGAGAGGGCATCCAAAAGGCTTAAAAATCGAATGTTGGGTTTGTTGCCCATCAAGAACTCATAAGGTGTCTTCATTTGTGGTTTGGTGATCGAGACTCATATACATAGCAAGCAAGCGTACTTACAAATTTGTAATTGGATAGGTAGTTGTGAGTCCGCAAGCATAGTTCGGGCCGCTTCAATCAAAGTCCTATTCTTCCTCTCTCAACACCATTCTCATTGTGGTGTTCTTGCAATCTCGAACTCCCTCTTGATTCCTTTGTTAGCAAAAATTCATCCATAAGCTTGTTCTTGAATTCAATCCCATTATCACATCTAATACCTCTAACCTTGAGTCTCAATTGGTTTTCAAGTGCTATTATTAGAGTCCGAATAGCATCAAAAGTATCATCTTTAAATTCTAAGAAAATACCCAACCGAATCTATCGCAATCATCCGTAACAACCAAACAAGATTTTTCTTGTTTAAACTTGCCACGAGACAGTCCAAACGACTCCATATATAATAGCTCAATGGTTCTCTAATAGTTCTTTCCTCAAGCTTCTTGCATGAAGCTTTACATTGTTTACCCTTCTTGCATGCCAAACATGAGTGATCATTCTTGTAAGTCTTTGAAGGTAAACCTCTAACTAAATTGCCTTTGACCGCTTTGTTGATATTCTTGAAATTAACATGGCCTAATCTTCTATGCCACTAATGTGCTTCTTCATTGATGCTTTGCCACTAAACAGTGGCTCTCCATAAGAGTGAAGATTCTTCATGTCCGCACTATACACATCATTGGTTCTTGGTACTCGAGTACTACCAAGTTATCATCAACAGCTTGAATTCAGAGGAAAGGATGAGACATTCGTGTCGATGAATAACACGAGGTGCTTTTATCACAAATTTGAGAGACCGACAATAGGTTGAACTTGAGCTCCTTCACATATCTAACATTCTCAAAATCTATACGCCGCTTTGATAGTTCCTTTCCCAAGAATTCTTCCTCTATTGGGATCATTCCCAAATGCAACTCTTCCTCCACTAATAGATCTAAAATCAAGAATCTCCTTGTCTCATGTCATGCTTCTAGAGCAACCACTATCTACAATCAAATGATCTTTAAGCTCCTCTTATGGGTTGCCCCACAAAGAATTAGAGTTAGTCTTTTTAGGAACCCAAGCCATTCTCGCTTTGTGTTCCCTCATGGAGTTACAAACTCAAATTCTTGGAGTATGTAATTTCCACTATCTTTTAAAACATGATCCGTAATTATCTTTTGATTTTTAACATGTGGATTTTAAAACTTTCGGATTTTCAACGAACTCTCTTTGCAAATTCATTCTCTTTTCTTGTATCACAAAACATGTGATTCACTTTTTGTTGAAAGTCTGTTTGTCCTCAAAGATATTTCCCTCTTAACCCATTCGCTTTTAACAGCTTGGTTCTGTGATCTAGATCCCTATGTGAATTGTAGTACCTTCTAGGTTGATAGTAATGAGATCTCCTAGGATTCCTATTCCAGTAGTGCTAGCAAGACCTTGGCTTGTCTCGAGCAAGACTTTGAGAAGGTACGCTTGTGAAGGTACTGATGGTCTAGAAAAATGTCTTCTCTGGTAAGGGTACCTATGGTCTGGTGAGAAGTTGCTATGATTGACCCTATTTGAATTATTCCAGACTGGTTTGGTTTCTCTAGGTTTCTGGTTTGCAGACCTGTTCTTTGGAAATTTGCTAAGGTATTCTGAGTGTCGGTCACAATCTTTGATTAAATGATTAGGACTATAGCACACAAAACACAATTTTTGACCCATACTTCCAAAGTGTCTTGCTCTATGTCTATGGCCAAAACTATTATGCCTTCTAGGTGAATGATTAAACCTGTTTTGACCAAAATTATCCCAAAAGGTTTAGCGAGATTGTTTTGAAAAGGTTTTCTGAAGGTATTGCTTGTGGAGCAAGACTTTGATTTGAAGATACTTGCTTGACTTTGAACATTGGTTTCAACAGCCTTTGGGGTTTCGCACCTAGATTGACCAATAAGCTTCTTCCTAAATTCAAGACCGCCTACACCAAAACGAGAAACATCATGCCTAGGGGTTGATGAATTCCGATGGGATGGGGACCCATGATAACCAAAGGTCTTCCTAAACTCGGGAGGTGAATCACTAACTCGAATCCTCATTACTAGACGTGTCTACATAATTAATGAGTTCATCATCACTAGTGGTTATATCTTCTAAGTCATCCCGATCACTAGTTGTGTTTTCTTCCATGTTAGTAAAGTCCATACCAAAACCTAAGCCGCTTCTAATGTAAGCCCTTCTGCTTTTTCAACATAAGCAACATAGGACCAAATGATTCATTCCTGCATCAAACTTAGCTAACAATCCATCTCTTTCCTTAGTTAGTTTCTCAATTTCAAAGAATTTTACAGTTTAGTTTCCATTCACTTAGTTTTAACCGGTAATCCTCATTGCTCATACTTTTCACCCAAGCCATTTCATTATTTTCATGTGTTAATATTTTGGCTTCCATTGACTCTAAGGTTATTTGATAACCGCCACCTCGCACCTAGCCCTAACACAATTATCTCTTTCAATCACATAACTATTTAGCAGTTTATGATATAAATCATGAAAATTTGAGCATACCTCAGAGATAGGGGTGAACTTGGTGAAGTAGCTACCATTGCAAGTAAGACAGGATCATCTTAAAACTCCAAGCTCCAATTTAAATCCTCCTAGACAATCTCTGGGTTCCAAAGCAGCATGTTCAGGTTCCTCATCAAAAGCAGTACTCCAGTCCAATTCTTCCATTGAATCTTCAACTTCTTTTTCCACTGCTATCATACATTAGGTTACTGTTTCATCATCAAACTCAAAGACTCACCAACCTCGATAAACTTTCTTGAGCAACCAAAGCTTTGGTTTCGTAATAGGATTTCTTTGAGCTCCACTTTGGTTTCTCACCATCCTATTTGCTTGATACATAGCAAATCTGCACTCCCTTGCAAAGTGTCCGATCTTTTGACAATTGAAGCATTCAATTTTGATTTGTCAAAAGTGATACCCTGTTTTGGCTTGAAGTCGATGTTCTTTCCTGTTTTCTTCATGTACTTCTTGATCCTTACAGTAATCATTGCTACTTGCCACCTGATATCAATTTCTTCCAAAGCATCCTCTTCAATCTGTGAGAGATCTTCTTCATAGGTGACAGGTAAAGAAGCATGTTGTGCAAAGAAGGAACACACAACTTCATCCGAGTGCATAGTGGTAGTTGATAGGGCTTCTTGAGCATGGGTGGAACAAAGATACGAGACAAGATTGAGCCACAAGATTTTGAGTTGGAGAAGCGATTTTAATGGAAGTACCGCCTTCTTTTCGATGATAGAAAAGCAATCTTGTGAGACTTTGAACTTGTTTGACCATTCATCTCGTGCTCATACACCTTCGGATGGTTGTAGAGATCATCAAAGTCCATGACATCTAAACCAGTTGTCCTCGATCATTGTAGCAATCACATGCCATGTAGATGGCAAACTCCTTAGAAACTTCGATTAGCATCTTCAACTCGATACTTTCGCCTTGTATAACTCCAACATGTTGAGGAGATTTTGAAACCTATCATATGCAAACATCAAGACTCTCTTTCACCGATCGTGAAAGTTTCAAACTGTTGCTTTAGTAGATTTTGTGCATCTTCTTAGAAGCTTCATTCCTCCAAATCTTGTCATGAGAGCGACCCGTAGTCGCTTTGCATCTTTAGCATCATGAAACTTCAATAGATGTCCATCGTATAGCAGATAAGAGTATGTTAAGAGCCTTCTCTTGATTCCTTATGGTAGTCATTGGTAAAACGACCTTTAGGTACTTTAGGTTGACCAGAATCTCCACAAGATCTGGAACTACTTCATTGCCATTGACAATTACATTCCATAAAGCATGGTCTGTAATGGCAATGTACTGCCTCATCTTCATGCACCATAACTCATATTCTCCTTTCTTGATGATTGGAATCCTGAGTGAGGTGATGATGGTGGTGGAACAGCTTCAGTCAACATCTTTGGGTTCTGTTGTAGTAGGTTTTAGGGTTTCTTCTTAGTCAGAGTTTCCACACAAGCTCTGATACCATTTGTTGGATCGATATACTCTAACCAAACTAACTTAAATAGCTTGTTTAAGGTTTAACAACCTCGGATAAATCCTAAGTTATTAACAATGAAACACTGAGTAATCTTTATTAAGTATGCGGAATTTACTTAACAAATCTAAGAAGAATAACTTTTATTATTAACTCTAAATCGCTTATTATGCGGATACTTCAACAACTCTAAGAATATCGAACTTCTAAAACTCTAAACTAACTTGTAATCAGAACTCTAAGACTCGTGAACTCGTACATCTAATGCCAATCTAGGGTCCTTTTATAGGCTCAAGGATATCCCTAGTCGGTTTACAAATTGTATCCTTGTACGACAAGTAATCTAATATAGAATAATCTAGAATTACAAGACTTTCTATAAACGAATAAAACCGTTCTTTTAATCTTGCAAGACTTTGACTTCGTGTGCGATGCTTTGACTTTCTCTTTAGCAAGATTTTGACTCTTTGACTTTTTCCAGCTCTTTGTCATTCTCAAAGACTTTGTTAATCTTCAAAGACTTTAACTGCTCAAAGACTTTCATATTCCAACAATTGAAGACCCCCCGAATTCCCATTGTTCATCTCAAGTGGGGGGATATTATGTTATGTTATTGTTACCTTGAAAAAAAAATTGTTATGATTATGTTATTGTAAAGTGCGTTGTTATAAGCACTGTAGTATGAGCTTTATTGATTTAGTATCGAGGAGGCCACCTCGGTCACATTTGAAGCCTGGAGTTGGTAGTTATGCCAACAGTTGGAGAAAAGGTAGTGTACCCATCACGACGTCCTCTAATGACATATCTACCTTACATTTCATGATCTGGTTTCTTGGCTTCTAAGCTTGAACTTTGGGTGGACGGTAAGCGGTGATGACTTGGTTATAGGTTTAGACTACCTGCTTGTTTTTTATTTTACACCAATTATATATCCTATGTCTTATCCTACCCTTTTAGTCATGAAGCGTGTCTAGGTGATGCAGCGAGCAATCTTTGGTGTCTTGGCCATGGATTTGGTCATGTATCATTGATTTTGTCCACTTCACGTGACATGTTAGTAATGACTAGTCACCCTTAACCTTTGTCGTGTCTACCCATATTGCATTCGAGAATTGTTTAGCCTTAACTCTAGTGGTGGAGATTTGTGTAACCCCCAAGCTTATGATAAAATACATGCCGTGATCGCGATTGAGTGATCACCCGATATTGACACTTAGAATAGTTGAGAGATTTGAGTGTTTGTTCCCTTTCGTGAGGTGTTCGGCTTTGTTTTATTCTAGCATAAGGGATTTGTAAACTCATATTTTCCATGTTATGGGAGATATCTCTTTAGGAATCTATCGATAAGGTCTACTTGAGGGCAAGTAGAGTTCAAGTGGGGATATTTGATAACATCAAATAGTCCACGAATATTAAGTGTCAATTTCCGATAATGCTCGTTATTTATATCATTTATATGGATTTACGCTTGTTTTCCACTTTCAGGTAAATTACGAGCATCGGAGTTCAAGAGACGCGGAAATGGAAACATATCTAAAGATTTATCACACTATGCTATTTTGAAGAAGTTACGGCGTAACTCATCTCTCACGTTACGCCATAACTATTGCGTGACTCAGTGATTGGTGCTAAACAGTCAAGTCTAATAGACTTAAAACAGCTTAAACACAAATGCAATTAAGATCAGAGGAATATAGGGAATTCCTGGGTCGTTAAGTCCCACGGAGGATGAATTGGTGTTTAAAACAACTTCAGATGATAGAATGATCACTAAGGATAGTGATCATTTAAGGATATCGATGGAAAATTATCTAAAGAAAAGATTTACAAATAAAAGCGACTTAAATGCAAATTAAAAAGATTAAAAAGTTAAAATCTATTAAATAAACGCTATCACTATTTTTACAGATCGATGAACGTTTATGATTTTATAAAACAAAATAACTTAAATAACCTATTTTAATCAAAACGTAAACTTAAATTACTTAAAACGTTACTTAAAAACGTAAACGAGCGTTATTTACGAAAATGGCGCCTTGAGCGAAGCAAAAACGTAAAATTTATGAAATAAAAGGCCTACGAGTGTAAAACTAATTTTATTACAAAATATATGATAAAAGAAAATTTTAGAAAAAGATTTATATTTTTCTTACTTTTATATTTTTTATTATGATTTAAATAAGTTTTACACTAATTAAATGTTAAAAATACTAAAACTATTTGGAAAAATCAAACTTTTTATAAATTACTTAATACTAATATAGATTTATGAAAATTAGAAAACTTGAAAAAGCTACATAAATAAGCTCGTAATAAGCTAAACTAGCCAAATAAGCTAAACGGGACTAAATGTATTTAAGAGATTTGTTGTGTAAGAAAATAACAGAAAAAGTCCCAAGGGCGCATTGGCATCCAGGTACCCACTATCACCCTTGTAAGGAGAGGTCTCGTGTTCGACCCACCTCCCTTTTGTAAAACATTTTTTTTTTCGAATTTTCTTTTTACAAACTTGTTACGCACATTCAAATAAGCACTTTTTAAAACTAAAACTTTTTATGAAATTAACCAATAAGCTCTGTTTGAGCTTATTTTACTTAACAGTGGTTAAATGAAATAAAATAAGCTAAAGCTTAGACCAAAATGGCTAAATAAGCTAGGATTTTAAACTAAGTTACTACAATCAAGCTCAAGAACTAATAATAAGCTAGAGTTATAACTGATAGAGCAATATGAATAAGAAATAAGCTCTTAATCAACTTATATTCTCAACAGTGGCTAGAAAAGGGAAATAAGCATAAGGATAAGCCAAATGGCTTGTAAGCTACTTAATAAGCAAGGTGATACCGGAAATAAGCTAAGACTATGATAATAAGCTAATACAACATTTGAAGAAACTCAATTAACTATAAATAAGCACAAAGTTAAGCTATAAATAAGCACTACTTAACCAGTATTGTACAGACACTTATATAATTCACTAGGCACCTTTAAGCTATATTTTAAGCAATCAAATAAGCTATAAATTTAAAACAAAACTTGGATTATCAAGATGACCAGTTGAAATTTTCAAAAAGCTAAAGTACCCATTATTTGGTTCACTAGATAGCTTTTGGTGAGCTTTTGAAAAGTTGGAAAAAGTCACCGAGTATAACTCAAAGTGTACTAAGTTAAAATGGGACAAAGAAAAAGTTTGAGTGCAATTTCACCTAATAAGCTATAAATGAAAAATGAAACTTGGAGCATTGAGTCACCGGATGAGCTTCTCAAAAGCTAAAACACATAAGCTATAAGCCATTAATAAGCTCTCTAAGAGCTTGTGAAATGGGTACCACAACTGTGCACAGGTCCTGTTTTGACTATTTAGTTGAATTACTATGTTGACTTTTTTGAGTTTTAAATCAATTCTAAGGACTAAATTAGTTGAAATAAGCCACAATTGATATGAGATTAAGCTAGATGAACAACTTTCAAACCAGTTTGTATGATTATGCAGTCAAAAATTCCAACAGTTGAATAACTAAATGAGATTAAAGATGTTTTTGACTTTCTAGCAACTAAGGACTGGTTTTTCTTGATGAACTGAGGTATTAAGACCTAGTTTGACAAGTTACAACCACAAACAACTACACAGATAGCCTATATTACAGATAATTCAGTAATTCCAAACATCCTTTTTGTTGACTGATGTGAAGCTTATTAAAGAGAAACATAGATTAAGACCATACTACTAATTAAAACCTTATGTTATCATTTTTTAAGACGAATAAGCACTAAAAACATTAACAACAACAGAAACTCAAGTATATTAATTATGCAAATTTTATGAAATAGCTTACAAATGAGTTAATGCACGTGACAAGGAACTAAGAACCGAGGATCAATCCTAATGCTTCCCAATAAGCTCTAACCCAAATAGTAATCCAAAGAACACTTGCTCACACCTTTCTTGATCATTTCCATAGCTTTTATTTTAACTAATTTATTGGTAATATTTGGTATTTTCGAGTTTAGAATCTAAACTGAATTTTAAAGTTTCTTCCAGCATTTAAGCTTTATAAGAGCTTAATGTGGGCTTATAAGTACTAAACAACAACGAGTAACAACATTTGCATATCATTGAGAATTTTGAATAATGAAAATTTGCATAAACCGAGATATAACTTGATCTCGAGATTGAAACCGAAATAAGAGTCTTAATACACTAGAAATTTATTACAAAGTATTTAAAACTTGAACAAACACTCAGAAAGCTTAGAATATTAAAACGACATATTAAAACTAAAATTACACTACTTGGTCTTCTTTGCTTCAAACTTCTTCTTTATAGCCTTTTGATATTCCCCCACATGCTTCGAGCATTTCCCACCACCATTGGATCATCAAACACATCTTAGCCATTAATCTTACTTTTGGCGCCAAAAGTCTTTATAGCGGTTTTATGCATTAATTGGGTTTGGGAGGATATGGAGGTGGAGGGTGATGTTAACCACCGGGGGATAAGGTTGATGAGTGGAAAGGTGGGAAGAGGTGAAAAACCAGTGGTTTCAAGTTTTGAGGGTGAAGAGATGAAGTGAGGAGGAAGGCGGTTTATCTGTTTAAATTTCGGGTTTAAATGTTGGGCTTGGGTATAGGTTTTGGGCTAGCCGGTTTAGATGACTTGGATTTGGTTAACATATAGGATCCGTTTGGTTTGTAGCTTAGTTAACCACAAGGACTAAAATGTAAATTGCCAATTCTTCAAGGACTGATATTGACAACTTTCCAAAGCTCTCATAAGGATTAAACCGCCAAGTAAGATTAGTACAAGGACCTTAGTTGTATTTTATTTTATTTTTTAAACTTTAAGGACCTAATATGTAATTTTTGGATTTTTAGGGACTAAAGGTGTAAATTCCCAAAAGTTTATCATAAGGACCATTTTTGTCATTAATGAATAGTACGAGGTTAAAATTTGATAATTTTCACTTTTTAAATTAACCAAGGACTATTTTTGACAATTTTCCAAACTTGAGGGACCAAAGTTGTCATTTTGTGATTTTTAAACTTTAAAAGGTTTATTTTGACAACTTTTGAATCTCATGGACCTAAAATGATATTTTACAAGTTTTTGACTTACTGTGGACTAATTTTGACAACTTTTGTAACTTGGGGACTAAAGCGCCAATTATGCAAACTTGATCGTTTTCATCGATTTTGATGTTTTGCATTTAAAACATATAAAACACTTGTTTGTGATATTTTTATCATTTTGAAGCATTTCGAGTGTTTTCGGATGTTTTGGCATTCTAACAAGATAAAATGATGAGTATTTAGACACTCATCAATCCCCCACACTAAGATATTGCTAGTCCCTAGCAATGATTTATGAAAATTTAATGGATTTTATCTCTTTACCAAAAGCCATTACTCGGAGTAGCCAATTGTTTCAGCTCAAGTAAGAACCATGGTACAACGATAACCAAATGATTTTGAGCAAATCATAAGTCGTGAACGGATTTGATTTGTCTTTACCGTAAGCCGCTTGCTTCGGACTAGCCAACTCTTAGATAAATTACAAATATTATCTTTGGTGAGCCGATTACCAATTATGGATTTCAATCGCCTTTACCACAAGCCATAAACTTGCGGGCTAGCCAACTTTTCACTAGTTTAAAGATATGGTGAGTTGAACACCATACAATTTTAGGCAAATTGTAAGCCATAACGGATTTGAGATATCTTTACCAAGAGCCGTTTGCTCTGGATTAGCCAATCCTTATGTGGGTTAGACATGGTGAACTGATTACCATTTGTTGTGTTTAGTACATAGTACTTCCACTAAATAAAAATTTTAAAATTTGGCCATTTTGGGAAAAAGGGACTAAAAGGGTACATTTATGATCAAAATTAGCAATTTCCCCCACACTTAGAAATGAATATTGTCCTCAATATTCAAAGTACCGTTGTAATACCGAAACTTAGAACGTAAAAAGATAACATTACTAGCTAAGTGTAGAAACACAACAATTATTCTCTTTTTAAATATTTACAATTTTCATTCATTTTAAGGTCTATTATACAATATGTGGGGCATCTCCCCACACTAGGGTGGTACACACGGTAAAACCCATGTTTAGCTATGTTTTTGATTTCCGAGTCGCTAGCTTGACTCGACCCAATTAATTGGTTCATGGGAAGTAAGTGGAAGAGACAATCTCCATCGGACTTTCATTCAAAATGTTTTGGATAAACATTGAAGTACTTGAAAGTTCCACACCGATGAGATATACAGAGAACCGGCTCAAAAATGATTAATGAAAATGCCGGGTCAAAGATAATGTCTTCATTCCGAAGGAGTGAAGAACAGGAGAAGCCACGGATAGGTGAAAAGAGAAAGAAAGTCATGATAAAGATCATGATTAACTCATCATCACTCATTGGAGAATTCATGGTAGCATGAATCTTATCGCTTAAGCTCAATTGGTCTAGACATATCCCGGTGTGTCTAGATCAAAATAGAAGTTATCATACTCCGATGGAGATATGATATGAGTGAGTTCACGGAGAACTCCTCAAAGGAAAATGATTCATATTCGTGATTGATTTGATCGAGTTCACCGGGAACTCATCAAAAGTGAATGATTCATAATCGGGAGAGAATTATGAGAATGAGAAGTGGTAATACCACTAATCTTCTCTCCCATATGATCAAAATGGAACGCTTGCAATTCGGGAATAGAATCATTGAAGAAAAGTTTACTATCCTCAAAGGGATAGGATATGAAGTAGGCTTTTCATCAAAAGCCTCGATTCTAGAAATGAGAAGATTAACATTCAATAATGTAAGACGAAGAGCTTCGTCTTGGATTATTTCTTCATCATTCTCTTCTCCTAAGCTAACAAGCTCGGAAGGTAATTCCCTCATAACTTATGTCTCCACAAGATAAAGAATAGTCCTCATCGAATCGAGAACATCTCAATATGATCATTTTGGAAGACAAGAGGAGTAGGATATCACACAAATGCTCGAGAATTCCTTGTGACTCTCTTGGGATTGGGACAAGGTCCTCAACACTAGACTTTATGAATTCGTCCGATTCCTTTTCGTGAACAGTGTCAAGATGCTCGTCCCCATGTTCGAGAGAGCGAGTGGGAGCTTGGGTGTGATGGCGATGGCGAGGGAGTTGAGAAGGACTAGTAGTTATGGATTCTACAAGTTCCATTATTTCTCCGCTAGTGATTCACCATATTCTTTTCTCCCCAGATTTCACGGATGGAATCTCAACCGATGAACTTGATGAATAAAATTGTAGAATATCAAGGGTATCTTCATCATCATCGCCATCGTGAATGAAATGGAATTGAGAGCTAGATTTGAATGCTTTTGTAGTCTAATTGATTCCCAACGGTGTTTTCAATGGCAACTGGGAATCTAATTTAGCATCCCGCCTCTTGACTAACAAAACTTCCATGGATTTTTCATTTGGATTATCTTGGGAGGACATAGCCGACTCCTCCTTAAGTTCTTTTAATAACTCAAGACTCTTTATTAGAAAGTCATTGTAGTTTCATGAGGAGTTGCTTGAATCATTTGGTCTTGTGGAGGTTGGTCTTGATACAAAGAGTCGTAATTGTTACAAGGAAATGGATTCTGCTTGACAATCCGAGCTAGAGTGTGGACCTCCACAATACTCACAACAAGAAACTGATGTGGTCGTGAGTTAGTGTTGTAGTCATAATTGTTATCGTGAACTTGCTCATAGACAAGCGTATTTCCGATTGACAATCGAATCGGAATGTGAACCACCACAAGACTCACAACAAGAAATCTGCCGAGTCTCACGAAGTGGTAATCGATGGAATAAATCGGTTGTGTTATGGTAGGAATAGGGATCCCGGTTATAGACGCACCCATTTCCGATTCCACCATGCTACAACCGGGGCAATTGCCACCATTATAAGGACCACCACACCATTGACAATTAAGAGGGTGAGGATAAGACATAGAAAGAATCAAAGGTTTACAGAGGGTAAGAAATGAAGAATCAAAGATGTGAGAGGGTAAAGATGGATATTTTGGATTTTGAATAAACATTTTGTAAAAACAAAGAATGAAAATATTTTGGAGTTTGTTAACACTTTAGGAAAAGTGTTAATGAACTTTTAGATTTTGATTAACTTTAAAAAAACTGCTTACAAACGATGGTATATGTGCAAGTATGGATCGGAAATGCTTAAACACACTTACGACCTCCCGTAGTGGCGCCAAAATTTGATTGGTGCTAAACAACAAGTCTAATAGACTTAAAACAAATTAAACACAAATGCAATTAAGATCGAGGAATATAGGGAATTCACGGTCGTTAAGTCCCACGGAGGATGAATTGGTGTTTAAAACAACTTCAGATGATAGAATGATCACTAAGGATAGTGATCAGTAAGGATATCGATGGAAAATTACCTAAAGAAAAGATTTACAAATAAAAGCGACTTAAATGCAAATTAAAAAGATTAAAAAGTTAAAATCTATTAAATAAACGCTATCACTATTTTTACAGATCGATGAACGTTTATGATTTTATAAAACAAAATAACTTAAATAACCTATTTTAATCAAAACGTAAACTTAAATTACTTAAAAACGTTACTTAAAACGGAAACGAGCGTTATTTACGAAAATGGCGCTGGAGCGCAAGCAAAAACGTAAAATTTATGAAATAAAAGGCCTACGAGTGTAAAACTAATTTTATTACAAAATATATGATAAAAGAAAATTTTAGAAAAAAGATTTATATTTTCTTACTTTTATATTTTTATTATGATTTAAATAAGTTTTACACTAATTAAATGTTAAAAATACTAAAACTATTTGGAAAAATCAAAACTTTTTATAAATTACTTAATACTAATATAGATTTATGAAAATTAGAAAACTTGAAAAGCTACACTTGAATAAGCTCAAATAAGCTAAACTAGCCAAATAAGCTAAACGGACTAAATGTATTTAAGAGATTTGTTGTGCAAGAAAATAACGAAAAAGTCCCAAGGGCGCATTGGCATCCAGGTACCCACTATCACCCTTGTAAGGGAGAGGTCTCAGGTTCGACCCCTGCCTCTCCCTTTTTGTAAAACATTTTTTTTTTTCGAATTTTCTTTTTACAAACTTGTTACGCACATTCAAATAAGCACTTTTTAAAACTAAAACTTTTTATGAAATTAACCAATAAGCTCTGTTTGAGCTTATTTTACTTAACAGTGGTTAAATGAAATAAAATAAGCTAAAGCTTAGACCAAAATGGCTAAATAAGCTAGGATTTTAAACTAAGTTACTACAATCAAGCTCAAGAACTAATAATAAGCTAGAGTTATAACTGATAGAGCAATATGAATAAGAAATAAGCTCTTAATCAACTTATATTCTCAACAGTGGCTAGAAAAGGGAAATAAGCATAAGGATAAGCCAAATGGCTTGTAAGCTACTTAATAAGCAAGGTGATACTGGAAATAAGCTAAGACTATGATAATAAGCTAATACAACATTTGAAGAAACTCAATTAACTATAAATAAGCACAGGTTAAGCTATAAATAAGCACTACTTAACTGTATTGTACAGGACACTTATATAATTCACTAGGCACCTTTAAGCTATATTTTAAGCACTGAAATAAGCTATAAATTTAAAACAAAAACTTGGATTATCAAGATGACCAGTTGAAATTTTCAAAAAGCTAAAGTACCCATTATTTGGTTCACTAGATAGCTTTTGGTGAGCTTTTGAAAGTTGGAAAAAGTCACCGAGTATAACTCGATGTACTAAGTTAAATGGGACAAAGAAAAAGTCGAGTGCATTTCTACCTAATAAGCTATAAATGAAAAATGAAACTTGGAGCATTGAGTCACCGGATGAGCTTCTCAAAAGCTAAAACACATAAGCTATAAGCCATTAATAAGCTCTCTAAGAGCTTGTGAAATGGGTACCACAACTGTGCACAGGTCCTGTTTTGACTATTTAGTTGAATTACTATGTTGACTTTTTTGAGTTTTAAATCAATTCTAAGGACTAAATTAGTTGAAATAAGCCACAATTGATATGAGATTAAGCTAGATGAACAACTTTCAAACCAGTTTGTATGATTATGCACAAAAATTCCAACAGCTTGAATAACTAAATGAGATTAAAGATGTTTTGACTTTCTAGCAACTAAGGACCTGGTTTTTCTTGATGAACTGAGGTATTAAGACCTAGTTTGACAAGTTACAACCACAAACAACTACACAATAGCCTATATTACGATAATTCAAGAATTCCAAACATCCTTTTGTTGGCGATGTGAAGCTTATTAAAGAGAAACATAGATTAAGACCATACTACTAATTAAAACCTTATGTTATCATTTTTAAGACTAATAAGCACTAAAAACATTAACAACAAAGCAAAACTCAAGTATATTAATTATGCAAATTTTTATGAAATAGCTTACAAATGAGTTAATGCACGGACAAGGAACTAAGAACCGAGGATCAATCCTAATGCTTCCCAATAAGCTCTAACCCAAATAGTAATCCAAAGAACTTGCTCCACACCTTTCTTGATCATTTCCCATAGCTTTTTATTTTTAACTAATTTATTGGTAATATTTGGTATTTTCTGAGTTTAGAATCTAAACTGGAATTTTAAAGTTTCTTCCAGCATTTAAGCTTTATAAGAGCTTAATGTGGGCTTATAAGTACTAAAAACAACGAGTAACAACATTTGCATATCATTGAGAATTTTGAATAATGAAAATTTGCATAAACCGAGATATAACTTGATTAAAGCGAGATTGAAACTGAAATAAGAGTCTTAATACACTAGAAATTTATTACAAAGTATTTAAAAACTTGAACAAACACTGTAAAGCTTAGAATATTAAAAACAACATATTAAAACTAAAATTACACTACTTGGTCTTCTCTTTTGCTTCAAACTTCTTCTTTATAGCCTTTTGATATTCCCACACATCTTGAGCATTTCCCACCACCATTGGATCATACAGAAACACATCTTAGCCATTAATCTTACTTTTGGCGCCAAAAGTCTTTATAGCGGTTTCTATGCATTAATTGGGTTTGGGAGGATATGGAGGTGGAGGGGTGATGTTAACCAGCTGGGGGGATAAGGTTGGTGAGGTGGAAAGGTGGGAAGAGGTGGAAAAACCAGGTGGTTTCAAGTTTACAGGGGTGAAGGAGATGGGTGAACAGGAAGGGCGGTTTATCTGTTTAAATTTCGGGTTTAAATGTTGGGCCTGGGTATAGGTTTTGGGCTAGCTGGGTTTAGATGACTTGGATTTGGTTAACATATAGGATCCGTTTGGTTTGTAGCTTAGTTAACCACAAGGACTAAAAATGTAAATTGCCAATTCTTCAAGGACTGATATTGACAACTTTCCAAAGCTCTCATAAGGATTAAAACTGCCAAGTAAGATTAGTACAAGGACCTTAGTTGTATTTTATTTTATTTTTAAACTTTAAGGACCTAATATGTAATTTTGGATTTTAGGGACTAAAGGTGTAAATTCCCAAAAGTTTATCATAAGGACCATTTTGTCATTAATGAATAGTACGAGGTTAAAATTTGATAATTTTCACTTTTAAATTAACCAAGGACTATTTTTGACAATTTTCAAACTTGAGGGACCAAAGTTGTCATTTTGTGATTTTTAAACTTTAAAAGGTTTATTTTGACAACTTTTTAATCTCATGGACCTAAAATGATATTTTACAAGTTTTTTGACTTACCAAGGACTAATTTTGACAACTTTTGTAACTTGGGGACTAAAGCGCCAATTATGCAAACTTGATATCGTTTTCATCGATTTTGATGTTTTGCATTTAAAACATATAAAACACTTGTTTGTGATATTTTTATCATTTTGAAGCATTCTCGAGTGTTTTCGGATGTTTTGGCATTCTAACAAGATAAAATGATGAGTATTTAGACACTCATCACTCAAGATGCCAACTTATCGAAGGTTACTGGTAACTCCTTCCGGAGGTTACGACGTAACTACATTAGGTCAAAAGAGGTTCCACGCCCGGCGATACTTACGCCAGAATCGCTGCATCACTTACGACGTAACCGAGTTTATTGAAGACTACGGTAACCACTCATTAGGTTACTGCCAGTAACCAGCAGATCTAGTGCGTTTACGAAGAAATAGAAGGTTACGGGCGTAACTCCTATATTGGTTACGCCAGTAACCCGATCCGCCTATAAATACCCGCGAATTCCAAATTTCTAATCATCCCATTCCACACACAACACTGATAATGTGGGAAAAAGCTCAAGCGGTCTAGAGGAGCATACGGGTGCTTTCGAGGGAGAAGTCACTCCATTACGATAAGCATTAGTGTTTTATATTTCTTTTACTTTCTGTTGGGAATTATGTGAAGCATGGATTATGCTGAACTTACTGCCGAAGAGATTCTACTGAAGAAGTGTGGATTCTACCGAAGACTTAATTCTGCTGAAGATTTATAGTTATTAGTTTGTTTCTGCGGAAGTTATTATTCTGTGTTTAGATATTTAGTTTGGATATACATGAGCTTTATTAGGAAGTGATTGTGTATATCTTATTTAGTTTTATGTTTATACGTTTCTTGGGAAACGGTTTAGGGTTTTGTTTTAGGGTTCCTTGTCTATAAAAGGAACACAATAGTATGAGTTATGCACTGATTGGAAAAACAAAGTTTTAGTTAATATAAAGATCCATAGAGGATCACAGAGTTCTTAGTTATTTGTGTTACTTGTGTTTATATTCACCGATAAATATAAGTAGTAGAGATTGTCTTTATTGTGCTTGTGATTACATAGGCATAGATAACGATCCACGAGCTCAAGATCTATCAAGGTATGTTTGTTTCAAGAAGTGGTATCAGAGCCTCGTGAGAGTCTCTACGATACTAAGGACAAGTTCTTCTGAACACTCATACAACCAAAACAAAAATTATCATGCATGGATCAGATGTTGATGTTGAAATCACCAACAACCAAAACTCCACCCATCTGCAACAACTAAGTCTCTCTAATAGCAATGCTAAGTTTCCTTACCTAAAAGGAGGAGTATGATCTTTGGGCGATGAAGATGCGAATCGATCTCCAACATTGATTGGAATCTATGGAGATAGTCATGAAGGAAACAATTTGAAGAGAACTACCACAGATGTCATGGGCAAGATGACTTATGTTCCTCCCAAACTCGCCAAGAGTTCTTGGCGGTTCGAGAGAAACCAAGGTTAGAACTATTCTTCTTCGTTATTCACGAGGATCACTTGAGTGATTTTCACTTCATGCAAGATGCTAAGGACATATGGTTAGCTATTAAGGCAAAGTTCGGTGGGAATGAGGAGTCTAGGAGGCTGAAAAAGTCCATCTTGAGACAACAGTTTCAAGATTTTCAAATCTACGAAGAGGAAGGAATTCACAAGGGCTATGACAAGTTTCACAAGATTTTAAGTCAGTTAAATGGGTTGTAGGCAAAGCGATAATGATGATTGTAACTCTAAGTTTCGAGGTCTTTACCTCCATCCGGCTACAAGTAAGCATTGCTTTAAAAGCTAAAGGTGGTTTGGACATGATTACCTTTGATGAGTTGTACCACAAACTTAAAGCTCTTGAACATGATGTGAAGTCCTTATAGATCATCTTCTTACGCTAGTCACACAAAGATTCGTTGGAGCCTCACCCCAAAGATGAGTTATGGTCCAAGCCTAACATATTCATCATCATCTTATGCTACTCCTTCATCAAGCTCTCATTCTAAATCGAGTGGTATTATGGAAGATGTTCTTGGATCCTTCTTTGCTGATTATGATCCTCAGCAGGAACTGGCCTATGAGGATTTCGATCAGATAGACCCACTGGAAATGGAAGAGATGAAGCTGAAGTCGCAGGTGGCCATGCTATCCATGGATATCAAGAAGTTTGAGCGCAAAGCTGGGAGAAGGTTTGGCTTTCAAGGAAGAGACCCAGCAAGGTTTGACAAAAGGAAGGTCAAGTGCTTCACATGTCAATAGATGGGTCACTTCTCTAGAGAATGCAAAGATAGGAAAGCTGGTGATGAGACAAGATACTCTTCTTATCAATGTAATCGGGGAGGCGGGGAACTTCAAAGGGATCACCGCTTTGGTCACTCTAGATAGCAATGTGAATTTGGAAGCAACATGAGCGGGAAGATAATGATGGTCCTGTAATGATAATGTTGGTTTGATTGCAAGTCGTACTTTAGATGATAGACATGATCGATTGCCTTGATGAGCATCTCTCGGTACAAAAGCTGTTTGTTTGGTTGTAGTGGCGTTATAATGAACTCAAAGAAGCTTATGATATTTGGAAACCTAAATATAATGAATGCTATGTGGAAGTTGAAGCTTATAAACAGGCTTTAAAAACACTAGAAAGACAAAAGGTTTGGTTTCAGAAGAATCAAATAGCTTATGATGAGAAGATAGGTGTATTAGAAAGGGATCTCGAATGTGCTAAAAATGAGTTAAAGTGGTCTGAGAAGTTAGAGCGGATGTAGTGTCGAGAAAATTTAGAGCTTAAAGAGAAACTTAATGAGAAATTGCTAGGCATAAAGAATGGATATTAAATGGAAACAAGTTAGCAAGTCACATCTATGCTAGTCAAACTCCAAATACTACTCGTAGGTTTAGGCTTTAAGTATGTAGGATTAGAAGCTAGAGATGACACTCAAATCTACATCGACAAGCCTAGCTAATTTTGTGAAAGAAGGTGACCTACATGTTGTACTTGGACCTATTAGAGGTGAGCACATGCCCATTGACCTTTCCATTCTTGTTGACTTTGATGGATCACACCATCTCTATGGCAAAAGTCAAAGGACTTGCTGGACCACGATACTTCTTCTAATGACTTTGTCTCTTGTGTTACAGTGACAAGTCCTTCAAGCAAGGGTCTCAGAGTGTGATTCAAATGACAAGTCGACCTTCCCAGTCTTCACCTGCTGCACCCAAGACTACCAATAAGCATGTCGAGTTCTTGCCAAGAATCCACTTCCAAGACAGTTGCCTCTCAAGACTTGCTTTTAATTCTTTGCATTATAGTCTTGTTAAAACAATTCTTTCATGGTTTTGGTTTGAATACTTACTTGTAATAAAACATCTTGTGGTTTGAATAAATCTTCTAAATGAAGACATGTTTTGTGTGTGAAGTAAATTTCATTTAATTAAGGATTGTGATTATCATGAGCAAAGGATGAGTAGGTGTGGTGATTCTAGGAAATCTAGACCAATGTGGACCAATGTTAATGATATACCACCTTATGTTCCACAAGCAACAAATCTGATTCTCCTTTTCCTTGGAGAAGACCGGTTGTAAAACCATATGTTCAACCAACAAGTGAATATTTTAAGAATGGTTTTGGCAGCTATGTTAACTTTATGGTGATGGGAAAGAGTCTTGGACACTCTTGTCAAGACCTCAAGAGTTGTTCTTGGAATAAACAGGGACCTAAGTTTCAATGGAAACCCAAGAACAATAGTGGATCTTATACATCCGCATGGCGTAACTCATATGATCCATAAGGCGGGGTTCAAGTCGGCAATGACTTGAGCCTCCATAGTGTACTAATTTTACGTATAATTTTTGTTGTTGTTGTAGGATCATCCTCTTAAGCATAAAGATGTTGGCATTGTTGATAGTGGTTGTTCAAGAAGTATGTCGAAAGCAGGATATGATGCATAACTTTGTACCCATTGAAGGAGGAGGAAATGTAACCTTTGGAGGAAGTGATGGAAGAATTCGGGAAAGGGACCATCAAAACACCTCAATTTGGACTTTGAGAATGTATATTATGTTAAGGAACTTCAACACTTCAATTTGTTTTCGGTCTCACAAATATGTGACACCGAACAAAGTACTCTTCACAGAGGATGAATGTCTTGTGCTATCTAAAGACTTCAAACTCCGGAAGAAACTTCAATTACCGAAAGTTCCTCGCATCACAATCTTTATACATTCAACAATCGATGTCAAACCAAGGTGACTTAACTTGTTTGGTGGCTAAAGCATCCTTGCATGAGTCTACCAAATGGCATAGAAGGATGGCCCATGTCAACTTTAAGACCATAAACCGACTCTCTAAGCGGGCCTTGTTGAAGGTCTTCCTTCCAAAGTTTTCACAAATGATCATAAGCATGTTGTATGCAACAAAGGAAAGCAACACGAGCCTCATAAAAGGTGTTCTATTCTGCTGTAAGCATTATTTCGAACCTCTTGACCTACTTCATATGGATCTGTTTGGTCCAACTCAGTGAGAAGCATTGATCATAAATATTTTTGTGCGGTGATCACCGATGGTTATAGCAAATTTTGTTGGGTATTATTTCTAAGGACCAAAGATGAAACATCTATAGTGTTGAAAGACTTCGTACCCTTATTGAAAATCAGTTGAACAAAAAGGTGAAAGGAATTAGGTGTGATAATGGGACGAGTTCAAGAATGCTATACTTATAGAACTCTGTGGGTCAAAAGGGATCAAGCGGGACTATAGCACTCCAAGAACCCTCAACAAAATGGGGTGGCGAAAAGGAAAAATAGGACCTTAATAGAGGTCGCAAGATCTATCTTGGCGGACTCTAAGCTTCCAACCATGTTTTGATTTGAAGGCAATGGCGACTTGTTATGTCTTGAATAGAGTGTCCATTACTAGACCACACCTCAAAACACCATATGAACTTCTATTTGGGAAAGTTCACATTATTCATTACCTTAAACCGTTTGGTATCGTCAGTGACAATTACGAATACAAGTGATCCGTTGGGCAAATTTGATGAGAAAGGCGATGATGGTTACATTGTAGGATATTCTACTCATAGTAAGGCGTATAAGGTTTACAATGTATCCGCTAAGAAGATTGAGGAGACATTGAATTTGAGGTTTCTGAAGACAAGCCTAATGTTCAAGGATGAGGTCATGTTTGGTCTTTTGACCTTGATTACTTAACTGATTACTTGGGTTATTCTAGACATATGGCTAACCAACATGCATGTACTCAAGAATCTTCAACTAACAGTGCAGGGACTATGGATGCTCATTCTGACAGTGAGTCTGAAGATGATGAACAACCCATTGTAGTACCTTCTTTCTGATAAGATCGTTTATAAGCTCAGCTAGAGATCAATAACAAAGATAATAAACACAATACACAGCGGAATAATCAAAACAATACTTTGTTATTGAACAAGGTTTTTCATTCACTAATACTCTAATAATATTAGACGTTTATAGGAACACGTCTACTAACTAAACTAATAACCTAGGCATTTACAATGAACCATACGCCTAGGACACATTAATCTAAAACCAATACCCTAGACGTTCTTCCCTAACGTCTAGGCTAAACACACACCTTTTACTAATCGTCTACATATTGGAAGACTTAATTAAAAACCTACACCTATGTCCTCTTTATATACTAGAGGATAAGGACTAAATAATAAAACTTCCATTGCAAGCAAGCCCTTCCATCTTTTAGTAGGTTTCCTTCTTGTCATATTAAGTCCCTCTTGTTTCATTCTTTTTGTCTTTATCAACTCAAACTTGTAATTCCCAACAATCTTCCCCTAGTTGATAATGACAAAACCATTCTTGAAACGAACTTCCCTGAGGCAGTAGAAATTGAGATCGGGGATCTCACCATGAATGAAACAAGTATGTCTTCCTTGTCTTCCCCTTAATCCATGCCACGCCACTCAAACATCTCTTCCCTTTTGTTATTATCTAAATAGGGCACGATGCAAATAATGATCTTGACCACCACGCACCAATATCACACTTCCAATCTAAGACTTCCAATGCTTCAAATCACCCACCATTCGCACCATAGGAAAATGGATCCAAAAAAATGAAAACTTCAACTAGCGAGAGTAATAATGATCAACAATAGTAAAATCAACCACTTCCCTCGAGTGATGCATGTAGATGGTTAAACTTTTAACAATAAGCTTCCCAAAAACCATATGTTAACCATCTTCTTGATTCTTCAAAATCAGTAGGCTTTATGTAATGATCGCGTGTGAAGAACACCAAATATAACAAACTTGATGAAGAAGTAAAATTTCCCAAACTTGTGTCTTAAATCTTTAACATCCACTTTAACTCCATACTTATACAAACCACAAAAATAAGTAGACCGCAATCCTCGACAAGAATCCTCAACTATATGAGACAATTTGAAGATTACTGATGAACTCCTTCGGCAGTGATGACAATGTGTGCATAGAGCATTATAAGAAAAATCACACATTGCTAGATTCATCAAGCTAGATGATAAGAACACAAACCAATCAATTCTACTTCACCTTCAATAAGTGATAAATAATCATCTTCAGTGTCAATTCTTCAATAAATCTCCATAACGAGCCTTTTAAATCCTTTTAAGAACAAATAAATTTCTTCCTGTGTGAACAATAACCTCTGTGTGTCATCCAAAAATCATGCTCGACTTCCCTTAAATCAAAATCTTCTCGTAATAAAGCATGAACGATTATGTTGGGAAGGAGCGATCTTTCATCAAAATCTGCGATCTTTCATATAAAGCTGCGAAGATTTAAAGATAAACTGCAAAGACTTTTATAACAAATATGAGCGAACAATACTTTTAAACCTCGAGACCTTGAAAATTCCATCTCGTCTGATCACCAGTACTTTTAAAAATCAATGAGCAGTACTTAAAAAATCACCAGTACTTTCAAAACCTCCGAGCAGTACTTTGATATCTTGAAGCCAAATAAATTACAGTGACAGTACTTTGCATAAATTCGATCAGCAGTACTTTAAAAAAATTCTCGAACAGTACTTTAAAACAATGGCAACAGTAATTTCAATATTCGAACAGTACCTTCAATCAAAAATCTGTTGTCCAACCCAATCAATACCATTATGTCTACTGAATGCATAATATACGGTGACCAAGCAGTATCACGTGACATTATCTCACAAACGAATTATGATATTATTCTTGAAGTTGACTTGTAGGTCCAGAAATCAGATGCGAAAGTAATACCTGGTCAACTCAAATCACGAGAAAAACACAACCAGGAACCAATATTAAATGTGTGGGCCACCAACGAACAGTACATCAATAACTAACACCTCCGAATATTAATACTTCTCCGTCTCAATTTAATTGTCATATTTAGTTTTGGATGTCCAAAAAGATTGTCAAACTTTCCTTTTTAGTAAAAGCTAGAGAATCAAAGATGAATATTCTATTCGTGTGGTTGAAAATTAAAGTGGTCCACTTTTATTAAACTGTGATTTCTCTCTCCTGACAATTAAATTGAGACGGAGGGAGTATTGAGGAACCAATCAAGTAGCATGTCCACCATAACAACCATACTCGACACCACACCGAATCCGTACCATCATCAAAATAATATCAGATCCATATCCCACGTGCATAAGACTAATTCATGTGGTCCCAATTCACTCACATAATTTAATTTAGGCATTGTGGGTTTCTACCCCATCAATTTAGGAGATCCACCCCACCAATCATTAGTATTAATTAACCTTTTATTTTTTTATTTTATTTACCAATCATTAGACAATCATTAGTATCTTTTTGTTGTTGTTTTTTTTTTTTATTTTGTCTTTTTATTGTTTTTTTTTTTTAATTTTACATTATGTCATTCTATTTTTTTTAGTTTTTGTTAGTAATACTTAATTATTTTGTCTTACTTTTAGTTTAACTTCTAATTATACAATTGTCTTCGATTATCAATATATTCAGTCTACGTGAATTATCGACTCAAATATATGTTTTGTCATGCGGATGTGTCCCTACTCTTGTATCTCCGCCATTGTGGGTGATTTGTCGGGATTGGATAATTTTTATCTAATGTCACATTATTGTAATGATCATCCCTCACAAGTGCAATCACAATGAAAAACTTGGTTGTGACAGTTTGGACCATACTAAAGCGGAAAACATGTACATTTTGTTGCATGGATAAGAATATAATTGAAACATTATAGAGTGAAGCAATAACTAACCATGTGTTTGGCATCAACATCCATTTGTCCTGTGGCGCAACTAAATTATGCGTGACAAAGGCAGTGCGATGTGTGTAAGTATATAAAGTGATATCATTTTTGTGTTGCATGGATAAAAATATCATTTTTTCTCACTAAAACTTATTCCTATTAGTTGAAGCATAAAATGAACATTTAATTAAAATAAAACATTTTTCTAGTGGTACAATTTCATAAGATAAAGGCACTACACTCATTTGAACTTTTTCTCATCATGATAAACACTAACGTAACTCAAAAAAATTTGAAAAGAAAAAAAGTTACAAATACTACCGTAACTCGAAAAGAAAGTTCATTAAATGAAGTTGATAAATACTACCGTAACTCAAAAAGAAAGTTCATTAAATGAATTTATTAAGTATCAATTATGTTACATTAAATATGAGATCATAATTAAAAAAAGTTACAAAATTAATGCATTGAAAAATACAAATAGTCAAATAGAAAAAGATGGGGGTATAAACCATATGACCCTTAATTTAACAAACAAATTGACCAAACCTTGTGAATATCAAATTCAAGAACATCAATGAAGTATAACCGACCAATTTAATAAACAAGTACGAGATTATAATAATCAACCAATCATGAATAACCATGCGGTAGAAGTCATGTTTTCAATACCTTCACCGTACGACCTTTATATTTAAAAGCGATTAAACTTGAATAACTCTTTAACAGTCAATCGTACTTTTTCAAAGCTGCTTCACTTCAACAATAAAAACCTTGTAAAACCCTATATCAAGAGCTCCCCGCTCTGATACCAATTGATAAGATCGTTTATAAGCTCAGCTAGAGATCAATAACAAAGATAATAAACACAATACACAGCGGAATAATCAAAACAATACTTTGTTATTGAACAAGGTTTTTCATTCACTAATACTCAATAATATTAGGCGTTTATAGGAACACGTCTACTAACTAAACTAATAACCTGGCGTTTACAATGAACCATCGCCTAGGACACACTAATCTAAAACCAATACCCCAGGCGTTCTTCCTAACGCCTAGGCTAAACACACACCTTTACTAATCGTCTACATATTGGAAGACTTAATTAAAACCTACACCTATGTCCTCTTATATATACTAGAGGATAAGGACTAAATAATAAAACTTCCATTGCAAGCAAGCCCTTCCATCTTTTAGTAGGTTTCCTTCTTGTCATATTAAGTCCCTCTTGTTTCATTCTTTTTGTCTTTATCAACTCAAACTTGTAATTCCCAACACTTTCTCCCTTAACAATTTTGCGGGTGACACTTCTAGAGATTATACTGATGTGAGTGAAGATGACTTCCATTATCTTGAGGACCTTGCGGTGAAAAACAAGAGTATGCGACCAATTTAGACTCTGAGAGGAATGTTGAGGAGAGTGCCGGTGAAGCAATCGGTGGGAACATCAATTCACGAAAGTGATTACTTTTCTCCTTACCTCTCCCATTCAATTTGAAAGACATGTTGACTCTACTCCTATCTACTACTATAGTGTCAACTGACCTTGGAGAACCTTATACGGTTTCCAAAACCTTCGATCTTGGTCATCATCAACCTAAAGCGAGAATCTTCAACACGCCTTCCTATGACATCGATTTTGAACCTCATCATGACTAATCTTGATTCCTCCATTGATGTCAACACCACTACTACTACAAGGATCAACAATGCTCATCCACAGTCTAATATTATTGGTCTGTTAGAACAAGGGTTCTTGTAGCACATTCTAAATATGGTCGGTGGCTTTTATCTCTTATGTCTCAAATCGTGAGAGAGACAATCACACGGACTATGAACATTGTTTGTTTGCTTGTTTTCTCACCAAGTGGAACCAACCCGGTGTTACTCGAGGCTCTTGAAGACTCGAGTTGGCTTGAAGCAATGCAGGAAGAGATGCAACAATTTCAAAATCGGCGAGTTTGGATATTGGTACCACTACGATGGTAAGTATGCAATTGGGACTAAATGGATTACGAAGAATAAGAGATGCACGAGTGTTGTCATTAAAAACAAAGCCGATTAGTTGCAGGGGGTATAGACAAGAGGAGGATAGATTATGATGAAGTGTTTGCACCGTGGCAAGAGTTGAGGCCATACGGATTTTCTTAGCTTATGCATCCTATATGGGTTTATGGTCTATCGGATGGATGTTAAAGGAGCCTTCTTGTATGGTGAAATTGAAGAGAGGTTTATGTCACTCAACCTAAAGTTTGAAGATCCGATCATCCTAATCATGTTTACAAGGTAGTCAAAGCTCTATGGACTACATCGGGCACCCGAGCTTGGTATGCTAGGCTCTCTACATTTCTTACGAAGCATGGTTATAGAAGAGGTGCAATTGATAAGACACTTTTCCTTAAGAAGAATTCCACGACATTATTCTTGTACAAGTGTATGTGGATGACATTATTTTGGATCCACAAAAGAAGCTTGGTGCGAGGGAGTTTGAGGAGCTTATGAAGGAGAGTTTGAGATGAGTGCTATGGGGAGTTGACTTTCTTTTGGGTCTCAAGTTCAGCAGAAACTGATGGTATCTTTATCGGTCGGGACAAATATGTGAGGACATCTTGAAAAAGTTTGGTATGGAGAGTGTCGGGGCGCCACTACACCTTATGAAGCTCCAAGATAAAGACCAACAATGAAGCGAGATACACTGTGAATGTTCATTTATCACGGTCTATGATTGGCTCTTTGATGTATTTATGACTTCAGGCTGGTATTACTTTTTGTGAGTGTTTGTTCACGACATCAAGTTACTCCACTAACTTCCCATCTCAATCTTTGTTAAGAAGATCTTTAAGTACCTCAAAGGCCAACCTCATCTAGGCCTTTGGTACCCAAAGAGTCTCCTTTTAAGTTGGAAGCTTATAGTGATAGTGACTATCTTTGGTGCAAATCTGGATAGGAGGTCCACCTGGAGGTTGCCAATTCCTTGGAAAGAGATTGATTTCTTGGCAATGCAAGAAATGCAGACAATAGTGGCTACCTCATCTCTTTGAGCGAGTGCGTTGTTCTTTATGATCACGTGACAGTTCTTTGGATTCAAAATCAATTGTTGGATTATGGGTACAATTTCATGAATACAACAATTTTATTGATAATCAAAGTACCATATGCATTATTAAAAATCCGGTTTTCACGATGAACAAAACATATTGAAATCAGCACCACTTTATAAGAGATGCATATGATAAACATTTGATAAAAGTGGTTAAAATTCATCTTGATGATAATGTGGCGGTTGTTAACAAAGGCTTTTGATGGACCAAGGTTTCAACACCTTCGGTCCATATCGGTATCTTAACCCTTAGCGCAAAGTTTAAGGGAGGCATAGGCCTCGGGAGGCATATGCCTCGGGGAGGATTGTGTACACTTTGCATTTTATTATGTAATTTTGTAGATTAGTTTGTATTCTTTTGTGTACTTTTACTAACACTAACCTCTTAATGTAATCTCGGTTTGTTTTCTCTCGTGAGTTTGTGTGTTTCTTTGTGTTTGTTACATTTTGAAGATTGGTAATTCGAGGTTGGAATTTACCATGGTTATTATTTGGAAAATGGTCAAAGCTCTAAAGCTTGTTTCTTACGAATTCAAAGTCTTTGAAGTGAGCTATTTGTTTCTCTGAAGACAATGTCTTTGAAGTTATAATGTTCATTCAAGAGAAATCTTTGAAGCAAATTGTTCATTCATTCAAGAGAAGCAGTTCTGACTTAAAGCTTCTGAGTACAATCAACATCAAATGCAACTACATGATCTACTAATCCTAATCTAGTACATATCATCTATTCCAACATCTAACATAATGTTGGATATGCATGATCGTCACATCTTTCACACTAGATCTTTGGATATGCATTCGTGAAGTCTTGCATAACCACCCATTCATTCTATCTCGATGGTCGGAGATGCATAACTAATATGGTGAGGATGCTAAGGATCAAAATGGAAAGGATGGATTGATGCAAATCATGATGATTGATTGGTGCTAAACCGTCAAGTTATCTCACACAAGCTAGCCACTTGTGAATGGCTAACCGTAAGAAACTTAAAACAGTTCAAACACTAATACAATTTAGATCGGAGGAATATATTGGATTCTTGGGTCGTTAAGTCCACGGAGGATGAATTGGTGTTTCACAGACGGATGTCGAATAATCACTAAGGATAGTGATCGGTAAGGATTTTGATGAATAATTATACCTAAAGAAAAGATTAATAAATTACAATGACTTAAATGCAAATTAAAGGAAATTAAAAGTTAAAATATATTAAATAAACGCTATCACTATTTTTACAATGATGTTTTGTGATTTTATAAAACAAAATAACTTAAATAATCTATTTTAACTAAAACATAAACTTAAATTATCTAAAACGTGATTTAAAATGAAAGCGTCGTTAAGTTTAAAAATTACTGCACAAGGCAAAACAAAAGCGTAAAATTTATGAAATAAAATCCTACAAGTGTAAAACACATTTCTTCGTACTATATGACAAAAGAAAATTTTAGAAAAAGATTAATATTTTTAGACTTTTATATTTTTATTATGAATTAAATAAGATTTTATACTAATTAAATGTTTAAAAATATTAAAACTATTAGGAAAAATCAAACTTTTATATAAAATACTTTATACTAATACAAAGTTAAGAAAAATACAAAAGTTGAAAAAGCTAGTTGAAATAAGCTAGAAATAAGCTTAAATACTGTATAAGCAAAGCGACAAAGTGTACTTAAGTATTAGATTGTGCAAAATAAAACCGGTCAAATACCCAAAGGCGGTGGTATCACAGTACACACTTATCACTCTCGAAGGTGGGAGGTCTGGGTTCGAGCCTCCCTCCCCACCTTTTGCTAAACATTTTTTTCGATTTTCTTTTCTGAACTTATTAAGCACAAGAAAATAAGCAATTTTACAACTATAACTTTTACAAAATCCACTAATAAGCTCGAAATTAGCTTATGATTCCAACGATACACTATATGAACTAGGATTCTTCAAATTAAGCTAAAAGTTTGAAAATAAGCCAAGAGCTTATGGAAAAAGCTAAGATGGTGAAAGAACTTTAAATAAGCTAAAGGAACTAGAAAAGCTAAGATAATAAGTGTAATTTGAAAATAAGCAAATAAGCAAATCAAATCCTAAGCATTGTACAAGCGTGTCGACTAGCCGACTTCAAGGCCTTGGGGGCCCAGGGGATGGATTGAAGTCAAACAAAGGTTAATCCAATAAGTGAGCTTAACTTAAAGGCGCTCAAAACCAATACAATGAAATCCGAGGAGTAAGATCTCGAGGTGTTTCCCGGTCGTTATGTCCCGTGAGTTGTGCAATGGATTATCAAACGCTTAGTGATCGAGAAGATTTGAATGGATCAGGATTTGATTTATGATTATAACTACGGAAATAGCCAACAAATTACAAGCGGCTTAAATGCAAATTAAAGGAAATCTAAAAGATAAAATCTATTAAATAAACGCTATCACTATTATTAAAATGATGTTTTTGTTCTTTTGTTTTAAACTTACTTAATTAAAAACTACGTAACGTACAAACAAAAAAATGAAACTTACACAATATTAACCCTAAAAATATGAAAATACATTTTACAATCCTAATGATAAAAGAAAATTTATAGAAAAGAAAATTATTTTTATAACTATTTAATTAATTATTATTAATTAAAACTATTTTAACTAATTAAAAATAACCTAAAATGAAAGAAAATAGGAAATAAAGCTTGAAAAATAAAATTATGAAATGGAAAAGTCTAAAATATCAAAGAGAATTTTAAAACTATTTTGTATTTTTCTCGTTATTTTCTATTTTCTAGGAATTTTAAACTATTTAAAACTAATTAAATTATTAAAATTACAAAATAAACTATGAAAAATATGGAAAATTACTTTTTTACTTTTTATATTTATCTAAACCTAAGAAAATTGAAAACTTATTTTTTGAAGCTTTTCTTAATTTTTGTATTAAATGCTATTTAAAATGCTTAAAAACTAGTTTAAATCAAGAAAAATAGCAAAACTACTAAGAAAAATCTGAAAATTTCAGAAAAAGTCTAAAATAATATAAGTAATATGAGAAAATGGAAAAACAGGCTCTTGTGTGTGGATTTAATGAGCTAGCGACCAAGTGCTTATTGAAATAAGCACTTTGATAAGCAAATGAAACCCAAAGGGTACCAAACCGATAAAGAAGCTCAAATAAGCTAAATGTACCCTAATTCAACTAAAAACAACAAGTTATAAACAACGGATAGCAAATCTAACATTTGATGATTTGAAAATTTTGCTTAAGATCGGTTAGAGGTGCGAGTTTAAGCGGGCAAATAAGCACTTGAATAAGCTGGAAACATGAAACAAAATCTTGTATTCTACACTAGACCTGGGTGAGAGTATTTGTACCAAAAATCAAGCTATGATGAGCTCTTATGAGCTCTGTGCAAGCTGCACAAAATCAGTGAAAAGCTCAGCATTCACTGAGTTCAGTGAGCAGGGGAGACAAGCCCAAGTTGATGAGCTTGTTAGAAGCTTATAAAAAATTTCCAAAAATCTATAAAAATCACAAACAGAAAGTAGACCAGCTGAAGTTTATAGAATACCAATTTTCACTTGATAAGTCCAAGAAATGAGCTTGTGAAAATTCCCTGTAACTGAGCCCAAAACAGGTTTTAGCAACTTTTGACTTTTGACAAAAGTAAAGAACTTTGACTAATTTGAACTTTGGAACCAATTTTATGACTGAGATTGATGTTATTTGTTAAACTAGAGCTATTGCAAACAATTTTTGATGATTCTAAACACAAATCAAGGATTTGCCAATCCTTGATTACATCAGTTAACAGGTGGACAGATTCAAAGAGAGTTTTGACTTTTTGATGTTGCAGACCCAAGTTAATGACCTAAATGAGCTCAAATACACTTATGAAACATGATCCAATAAATTTTAACTACTGAGTACAACTCTGAGACAGAAAATTCAGCTAACCCAAACACCCCTTTCAGTTACTGATTTTAGCTCAAACTCATCCAAACTCTAAACCAACTTGTAAACATGATCACATTAACTTAAACTAACCTAAACACTACTTATTAGAACAAAATATATGATTAAAGCGCAAATCAGATTATGCCTAAGAACCTTGAGATGACTTACAACTTGTCCAAGCCACAATGGCTAGCTAATCAGTGAACCAAGAACACTACCTATCAAACCCCATTCCTAGCTTAATATCAACCCAACTCCACCTCTGAATCACCCATTCACCATTTCCATTTCAAACTTGCCCCTGTTTGACTTTTGTTGACCAAGGATCTAAATGAGTTGAAACTTGAATGTAAGCTTGTATAAGGCTTTCACAAGCTCATTTGAGCTTATTGAAGCTAATAGCTGAGATTTATAAAGCTTTGAAATTAGATTTTAACTTGGGAAATTTCAACAGTGATGCAAATATATGAAATCGATAAAACTTGAAATAAAAGATTAATACTTGGTAATCTGCAAATACAACTTTAGTTTAACATTTGTAAACACAACATTACAGTTTTTAAATTAAATTAAGACATTAAGGATAAAAACGACATAGGAAATTTAAAACTAAAATTCTACTACTTTTTCTTGCTTCCCATGCCTTCTTTTATACCCATTCTCTTTCTATCATCACTCTGAGCAATTCCCATCACAAACCTTGGCCATTGGATGGCTTTTAACTAATCTTGGCCTTTGATTTAAATTTGGCGGGAAAAAGGATTTAACATTGAGGTTGAGTGTTTGAGGAGAGAGTGCATTAAATGCACTTTGGATTGTGGTGGAGGAGGGGAAGGCGAGGAAGGATAAGGTGATGGAGTGGTATGGGGATGCACATGATTGCAGGCACCAAGTGGGAGGATAAAGGATTGGCGCCAAAGGGTGGTGTTTGACCATGGGTTTGACCACGTGCTATTAATAACCAAGGGTTCAAAATGGCTTATTTGACAGGGGTCCAAGGGTACAAGGGGTCCAAAATTAGTTTGTTGCTTAATAAATGACAAGGACTAGTTGTGCCAATTCCTGAAAATCAAGGACTATTCCTGCCAATTCATCAAAGTTATTTCAAGGGACCATTAATGACAAGTTTCAAAAGTACAGGGACCAAATTTGTCATTTTCCAATTTTTCAGGGGCCATTTCTGCCAAATTTGAAACTTGCAGGACTAAACTTGTAATTTTCTCAAACTTTTCATATTTTTCACCAAAGGACTAAATTTGACAACTTATGATTTAAAAAGGACCTTTGGTGACTTTACTTTTGAAATTATGTGCTCAGGGACTGTTTTTGACAATCTTTGAAACTTGGGGATGAAGCGCAATTTTGCAAATTTGATATGTTTTCATCGATTTTGATATTTTGCATTTAAAACACATAAAACAACGATTTGTGATATTTTGATCATTTTGATGTGTTTCGAGTGTTTTCGGATGAATTTGCGATTATTTTGTACAAAATGATGAGTATTTAGACACTCATCAATCCCCACATCGAGATATTGCTAGTCCCTAGCAATGATTTGAGAAAACATAATGGATTTTAATCTCTTTACCAAAAGCCATTACTTGGAGTAGCCAAATGTTTCGATTCAAGTAAGAACCATGGTACACCGATAACCATGTGATTTTGAGCAAACCACCGACTTTCAACGGTTTGATTTTGTCTTTACGGAAGCCGTACCATACGGACTAGCCAACTCTTAGATAAATTATCAATATTATCTTTGGTGGTGATTACCAATTATGGTTTTTCCATCGCCTTTACCACAAGCCATAATCTTGCGGGCTAGCCAACTCTTCACTTTTTAGGATATGGTGAGTTGAAAACCATACAATTTTGGGCAAATTGCAAGCCATATAAGCGGTTTGAGAAATCTTTACCAAGAGCCGTTTGCTCTGGATTAGCCAATCCTTTTGTTTATTAGACAAAGCGGATGATAACCAATTGAGTAAGTGTAAAACACTTACTCCAAAAAAAAATTTTTGGCCAAAAGCGGGAATTGGTATAATTGTATGATAAAATTCGTGAGAATTCCCCACACTTAGAAATGAATATTGCCCTCAATATTCAAAGTACCGCGGTTATGCCGAAACGAGAACGTAAAGGAAATACTACGGCCATTATGCGAAAGAAGATTTTTTTTTTTTTTTTTTTTTTTTTTTTTTTGAAACATGTGGCAACCCCCACACTAGGGTGGTAGAAAGAGGTAAGAAGATGAAATATGGGTGAAAACCCATATAGCATGCTCTTGTTTTTGATTACCGAGTCGCTAGCTTGACTCGATCCCCGCATTCATTGGTTCATGGGGAAAGTTTGTAAGATCCGGACAACCACGGGGAATGTCCTCTCCAAAATAGTGCTTCAACCTATGTCCATTCACTTTGAAGTTTGGCCCGTCTGTTTGAGATAATTCGGCGGTGCCATATGGAAAAACTTTGGCAATGGTGAATGGACCATCCAACGGGTCTTAAGTTTCCCGAGAAGATCTTCAATCTAGAATTGAAAAGAAGGACTCGGTCACCAACGTTGAAAACGCGGTTCTTAATCTTTGAGTCATGGATCTTCTTTGTCTTTTCCTTGTAGATCAAAGAGTTCTCGTGAGGCTTCATTACGGAGTTCATTTAATTCGTTGAGTTGAACTTTCCGATGATCACCAAGACTTGAGGTCGAAATTTGCATGCTTCAAGGCCCAATAGGCTTTGTGCTCAAGCTCGATCGGAGATGACATGCCTTTCCATACACGAGCTTGTAAGGAGTACACCCGATGGGTGTTTTGTAAGCGATACGGAAGGCCCAAAGTGCATCTTCAAGTTTGTCCGACCAAGAGGCACGATTTTCACCTACGGTCCTCTCCAAGATTCTTTTCAAACCACGGTTCGAAACTTCCACTTGCCCACTAGTTTGTGGGTGATCTGCGATAGAGGCGGTGGGTGACACCGTGTTAAGCATCACTTTTGCGAATTGGTCATTGCAAAAGTGTGTGCCGCGATCACTAATGATGGCACGAGGAGTTCCAAAGCGGGCAAGAGAGACTTTAAAAACTTCACCACTACTCGGGCGTCGTTGGTAGGTAGCGCTTCGCCTCCACCCATTTAGACAAGTAATCGACCGCCACGGTATATACTTGTTCCCTCGAGAAGGCGGAACGGCCCCATAAAGTCAATGCCCCATACGTCAAAGATCTCGCACACTTGAATGGCATTTTGAGGCATTTCATCTCTTTTAGAGATGTTACCATGACGTTGGCAAGAGTCGCAAGATTTGACGAGATCATGGGCATCTTTGTAAATTGTGGGCCAATAGAAACCGGAATCAAACACCTTCTTGGCGGTGTAGTTCGGGCCATTATGTCCCCCCGTGGGTCCATGATGACAAGCCTTGAGAATTTCAATGACTTCTTGCCGTGCACACACCGTCGGATGACTTGATCCGCATGATTTTAAACAAGTAGGGTCGTCCCGAGTAATGCTTAACATCTTTGAAAAATTTGTTCTTTTGTTGGGACGACATCCTTTCACAACAAAGTTACCCGCATGGTAGTTTGCAAAGTCGGCAAACCATGGGGTACTCGAATCTCGATGAGATACCACATTAAGTGTCTCGAGAGGAAATGTTTCGCATATCTCCTTTTCTCGAGCACACCTTGATGAGGATTTTCAAGGCGGAAAGATGGTCACCGCTGGGTTCTCTGCTCCTTTTTTATCACGGATGGTGATATCAAATTCTTGTAGGAGGAGAACCCATCGGATCAATCTCGGTTTTGCATCTTGCTTAGCAAGAAGATATTTGAGGGCCGAGTGATCCGTATACACTATGCTTTTGGACAAGATCAAGTATGGCCGAAACTTCTCGAAAGCATAAACCACCGCTAGTAATTCTTTCTCCGTAGTGGTGTAATGTGCTTGAGCTTCGTTCAAAGTTTTGCTAGCATAGTGTATAGGCTGGAAATGTTTAGCCTTGCGTTGCCCAAGACCGCACCTATGGCGAAATCACTTGCATCGCATAAGCTCGAATGGTAGGTCCCAATCGGGGCAACTAGAATTGGTGCTTCCGTGAGCTTCCTCTTAAGAGTTTGGAAAGCTTCAATGCACTCACTAGAGAAGACGAAAGGAGTGTCTTTTTCAAGAAGTCGGGTCATAGGCGGGATATTTTCGAGAAATCTTGAATGAAACGACGATAGAAACCGGCATGACCAAGAAACTTCTTACTCCTTTGACAGTTGTGGGAGGAGGTAGCTTTGCAATAACATCAACTTTAGCTCGTCCACCTCAATCCCTTTCTTAGAGATCTTATGGCCAAGGACAATGCCTTCTTTGACCATAAAGTGACATTTCTCCCAATTTAGACAAAGGTTCGTGTTTTCACAGCGTTCAAGCATCTTGTCCAAATGGGAGAGACATGTTGGAAAGAATTCCCAAAGACCGAAAAATCATCCATAAAGACTTCCATAGTCTTTTCGATCATATCATGGAAAATGGCCATCATACACCTTTGAAATGTCTGGGAGCATTGCATAAGCCGAAAGGCATGCGTCGGTAAGCAAATGTTCCATAAGGACATGTGAATGTGGTCTTTTCTTGATCTTGGGGTCAATGGGTATCTGGAGTAACACGAGAAACCATCGAGAAAACAATAGTATTCGTTTCCGCTAATCTCTCAAGCATTTGATCCATGAAAGGCAAAGGAAAGTGGTCTTTACGGGTGGCTTCATTTAACTTTCGATAGTCAATGCAAACACGCCATCCGTAACCAATCGAGTAGGAATCAACTCGTTTTCATCATTTTCAACGACGGTAATGCCACCTTTCTTGGGCACACAATGAGCGGGGCTCACCCAAGGACTATCCGAAATAGGGTAAATCGGTCCGGCATCGAGAAGTTTTATGACTTCGCTTTGATGACCTCATGAATTTTAGGATTCACCCTTCTTTGGTGTTGAACCGGGTTTGGAGTCATCTTCCGGGAGAATTTTGTGAGTACAAAATTTCGGGTCAACCCCTCGGATGTCGGAAAGTTTCAAGCGATGGCTCGCTTGTGTGACTTCAAAACCTTTATGAGGCGGCTTTTCATCCTCACTCAAGTCTTTAGCAATGATGACGGGTGATTTATTGTCATCCTCCAAAATGCATACTCGAGATGAGGTGGTAAGTCCTTAAGTTCGACCTCGGGAGGATCATCGATTTTTCAATCGTTTTGATTTCCTCTTTATGAAGTTCTTGAGGAGGGAGTGATGAGGGATCATCATTGAGCAACTTCTCGATGAGAAGAATATCTCCTCGATGTCAATAGGGGCGTGATCAATTTCCCATGAAACCGAATCACTAGACAAATATGCTTCAATCTCCTCCGAAATAGAGTTACTTCCTCAAAGCGGAGTGAGGGATGTGGAAGAGAGAGCAACGATGGGATCAACCGAAGTGGGATTGCCACTCGAGAATCCAAGAAGTTCTTGAGAATATTCCCCGACACAATGTCAATGACATCAATCATGTTGTGGAAGTGTCTTCATAACTAGGGAATATCTCGTAACTTGATCGAGGTTGAAGGTAACGGCTTCCTTGTTTGACCTCAAAGTGATTTCCCCATTATCAACGTCGATTAATGCACGACCCGTTTTCAAGAAGCACCTCCCAAGGATGAGGGGTACTCGGGGATCGGCATCAAATTCAACAACAACAAAGTCGGCGGGAAAATGGAAATCTCCAACTTTTACACAGACGTCCTCGGCTATACCTAACGGATGAGAACTCGTGCGGTCGGCAAGCTCAAGGACCATACACGTAGGTGTAAGCGGAGGTAATGAAAGCTTCTTCCACGGGAGTTTGGCATTAAGTTAATGCTCGCACCAAGATCGGCCAAAGCGGAGCATTGAACTAATCCTTGAAAATCACATGGGATGAGGAATTTGCCGGGTCTCCTAGCTTTTCGGAAGCTTTTGAGGATAACCGCGAACAATTCTCATTCAAAGAAGTTTTAGCCAATTCGAAATCTTTTCTTTGTTAGTCAACGACTTTTGATTGTTGGACCGAATTTGGGCATAAGAAGAAGGCGTCCGCTAAACTAATCTCGGTGCAAATCTTGAAAGATTTGCATAAGCTTCTCCATTTGTTGATTAGTTTTGTCGCGGCCTTTGATCATTAAGCCTTGAAGGATAAGGAAGTGAAGGCTTAGGATTGGTCATCGGAACAACGGGTTCGGAATTGGAGGTAAGTCGACCGAAGGTTGGACTTGTCTTGATGCCGTGGGCTTGAGATATGCACCTCGTCCGTTGTATCCTTGGTAACTTGACTCATTGCCACGGTGGAGGGGCATTGAGTCATAGGTCCATTGTGCGTCTTACCACTACAGTGGTAATAGCATTCAACTCACCCTTAGGGTTGGGAATGGTGTTACTTGGAAGAGATCACGAAGTTGAAGCTTGATTGTTTTGACTCATGAGAAGAGCAAGCACGCTATCGATCTTGCTATTTTGTTGATCAATCTTGCTACTAGTTGTTCTAATCTCGGATGTAAAATCATTCCTCATAGAGGTAATCGATTTTGCATGGACACCATCTTAGCTTCATTGTTTTGATGTAACTAATAATGTCAATGGAAGCTTGAGGAGGTGGAGCTTGAGCAGTTTGTTGTGGAGCGTGGAATCGGTTTTGATTATAGTTCCCTTGATTTTGAGAACCTTGATTTTGAAAATTCGATTCGATTACGATTAAGCCGATTATTTCTATTTTGATTGTTCGATTTTGATTAAACCGGTGGTCCAAGGTAATTGTTAGAGCGATAGCTTAGAAGGCTACGGTCCCTTGCGGTTGGTAGGAGTTACCCCGAATTGTAGGAACCTTGAGCAAGATATCGCTCTCTTGAGTGAAGCCACCGGAGGCTGGACACTCGAAATAAGGGTGTGGACCACCACAAGTCTCACAACTCTTGTTCACGGCATTAACTTGTTGATTAGCATTTGTGTGATTCATTTTAAGCATGGCGGCGGATATTTCTTCCAACTTTTGTTGAGAGTGGTGAATTCGAAGATGGAAGGGCGGTGGATCTCGTTGACTCACTCCTCTCGGCGGAGAATCCCAATAATTGTGGTGGGCGGTCATGTTTCGATGAGATCAAAGCACTCTTGGTCGCCTTTTCATAAAGGTACCACCGCAGCAGACATTGATTGTGTCACGATGTCTCGGTGTTAACCCGTTATAGAATGTATCTATTTGGGTGACAAGCAACATGTTGTGGTTCGGACATCGGTCAATTGAAAGCTTATAGCGTTCCCATGCCTCGAATAAGGACTCGTCGGAAGCGCCTAAAATTGCCGATTTCATTCCTTAGTTTCGTCACCATCGACGGTGGAAAATATTTCGCCAAGAACTTGGAGATCATTTCATCGAAACTATGGATTGAGTTCTTGGAAGACGATCAAACCATGCGGTGGCATGAAGCGTCAAGGAATAAGGAAAGAGGTATAAGCGAAGGCGTCATCGGAGACCCCATTTTGCTTCATACTTTGGGTGTGATGAGAAATTTGTCAAGATGCTTGTTGGCATCTTCACCCGTGATCCGCGAATTGGCAAAAGCTTTGGACTTGTTGAATCATGTGATGTTTAAGTCCAAAGTCCGTGGCCTCGATGTTGACCGGGCAATTGGACCGCCCGTCCATTCATCGTGGGTTGGCAAAGCTCCTCCATCGTTCGGAGATCGGGAGCTGGATTTTGTGGATCGGGTTGGACTTTAGTCCATCCCTTGGATTCCGACATGGTGGGATGCTCAGCAGTGCGTATCTCGATGCGTTTTCCTTGTTAAGAATCGCTCACGAGCTTGCGGCGGTCGCATACACTAGACGTAACTCTAAGAGACCTCGAGTTAAGGAGAGAAATGGGAATTATGAAAATCTTTCGGATGAGAATGAGAATTATGAAGGCGTTTTATAAAACTTGGGTGAGAAGAATCTTTATGGGTTTTACGGTTCGAAGCGTCGATATCACAACAAAATCAATTAACACAAAATCGAGGCAAAACAACGATGAACTTAACCAATAATCCAAGATGAATGGCTTCTTTGAAAAAGGTACACCAATCACAAGGACACAAAGGCAAGTTTTATATCTTTAGTTCGGGAACTTATTATGGTCGCACCCCGTTAGGTAGTGCCTTTGCCTTGGTTTCTTGGTGGTAATCTTTTAAGTTGTTATTATTATTAAAGAAAGCAGCGAATCTTTTGTATTTTTATTATTTGATACATATATAGAAACAAAAGGAAAAATATTTTTGTGTTTTATCGTTTTGGATGTTTTTGGGTTTTGGATTTTTATAAGAAAATATGGATATATATATAGATGGATATGGATGATATGAACAAATGAGTGAGTATTCAAACAACTAATCGCTAGACGAAGATAATCAAGACCTGACTCCGTGGGCGCCAAAATTTGATCGGTTCCAAACAAATCAAGTCTAATCACAAGTCCGCCACTTGTGAATGGCGGACCGTAACCGACTTAAAACGCCTAAAAACCAATGCAATGAAGATCCGAGGAGTACAATGTTTCCCGGTCGTTATGTCCCAATGAGTTGTGCAATGGATTATCAAGCGTTTAGTGATCGAGAAGATTTGAATGGATAAGGATTTGATTTATGATTATAACTACGGAAATAGCCAACAAATTACAAAGCGGCTTAAATGCAAATTAAAGTAAATCTAAAAGATAAAATCTATTAAATAAACGCTATCACTATTATTAAAATGATGTTTTTGTTCTTTTGTTTTAATAAAACTTAATTAAAAACTACGTGACGTAATAAATAAAAAATGAAACTTACACAATATTAACCCTAAAAATATGAAAATACATTTTACAATCCTAATGATAAAAGAAAATTTATAGAAAAAGAAAATTATTTTTATAACTATTTAATTAATTATTATTAATTAAAACTATTTTAACTAATTAAAAATAACCTAAAATGAAAGAAAATAGGAAATAAAGCTTGAAAAATAAAATTATGAAATGGAAAAGTCTAAAATATCAAAGAGAATTTTAAAAACTATTTTGTATTTTTAAGGTTATTTTCTATTTTCTAGGAATTTTAAACTATTTAAAACTAATTAAATTATTAAAAATTACAAAATAAACTATGAAAATATGGAAAATTACTTTTTTACTTTTTATATTTATCTAAACCTAAGAAAATTGAAAACTTATTTTTTGAAGCTTTTCTTAATTTTTGTATTAAATGCTATTTAAAAATGCTTAAAACTAGTTTAAATCAAGAAAAATAGCAAAACTACTAAGAAAAATCTGAAAATTTCAGAAAAGTCTAAAATAATATAAGTAATATGAGAAAATGGAAAACAGGCTCTTGTGTGTGGATTTAATGAATCTGTCGACCAAGTGCTTATTGAAATAAGCACTTTGATAAGCAAATGAAACCCAAAGGGTACCAAACGATAAAGAAGCTCAAATAAGCTAAATGTACCCTAATTCAACTAAAAACAACAAGTTATAAACACGGATAGCAAATCTAACAGATTTGATGATTTGAAAATTTTGCTTAAGATCGGTTAGAGGTGCGGTTTAAGCGGGCAAATAAGCACTTGAATAAGTGGGAAACATGAAACAAAATCTTGTATTCTACACTAGACCTGGGTGAGAGTATTTGTACCAAAAATCAAGCTATGATGAGCTCTTATGAGCTCTGTGCAAGTGCACAAAATCGATGAAAAGCTCGGCATTCATCGAGTTCGATGGCGAGGGAGACAAGCCCAAGTTGATGAGCTTGTTAGAAGCTTATAAAAATTTCCAAAATCTATAAAAATCACAAAGTAAAGTAGACCAGCTGAAGTTTATAGAATACCAATTTTCACTTGATAAGTCCAAGAAATGAGCTTGTGAAAATTCCCTGTAACTGAGCCCAAAACAGGTTTTAGCAACTTTTGACTTTTGACAAAAGTAAAGAACTTTGACTAATTTGAACTTTGGAACCAATTTTATGACTGAGATTGATGTTATTTGTTAAACTAGAGCTATTGCAAACAATTTTTGATGATTCTAAACACAAATCAAGGATTTGCCAATCCTGATTACATCGATTAACAGTGGATGATTCAAAGAGAGTTTTGACTTTTTGATGTTGCGAGACCCAAGTTAATGACCTAAATGAGCTCAAATACACTTATGAAACATGATCCAATAAATTTTAACTCATCGAGTACAACTCGAGATGAAAATTCACTAACCCAAACACCCCTTTCGCCATCGATTTTAGCTCAAACTCATCCAAACTCTAAACCAACTTGTAAACATGATCACATTAACTTAAACTAACCTAAACACTACTTATTAGAACAAAATATATGATTAAACCGCAAATACAGATTATGCCTAAGAACCTTGAGATGACTTACAACTTGTCCAAGCCACAATGGCTAGCTAATCGATGAACCAAGAACACTACCTATCAAACCCCATTCCTAGCTTAATATCAACCCAACTCCACCTCCGAATCACCCATTCACCATTTCCATTTCAAACTTGCCCTGTTTGACTTTTGTTGACCAAGGATCTAAATGAGTTGAAACTTGAATGTAAGCTTGTATAAGGCTTTCACAAGCTCATTTGAGCTTATTGAAGCTAATAAACAAGATTTATAAAGCTTTGAAATTAGATTTTAACTTGGGAAATTTCAACAATGATGCAAATATATGAAATCGATAAAAACTTGAAATAAAAGATTAATAATTGGTAATATCATAATACAACTTTAGTTTAACATTTGTAAACACAACATTACAGCTTTTTAAATTAAATTAAGACATTAAGGATAAAAAGCGACATAGGAAATTTAAAACTAAAATTCTACTACTTTTCTTGCTTCCCATGCCTTCTCTTTATACCCATTCTCTTTCTATCCACTCGAGCAATTCCATCACAAACCTTGGCCATTGGATGGCTTTTAACTAATCTTGGCCTTTGATTTAAATTTGGCGGGAAAAAGGATTTAACAATTGAGGTTGAGTGTTTGAGGAGAGAGTGCATTAAATGCACTTTGGATTGTGGTGGAGGAGGGGAAGGCAGGAAGGATAAGGTGATGGAGTGGTATGGGGATGCACATGATTGCGAGCACCAAGTGGGAGGATAAAGGATTGGCGCCAAAGGGTGGTGTTTGACACTGGGTTTGACCACAGGCTATTAATAACCAAGGGTTCAAAATGGCTTATTTGACAGGGGTCCAAGGGTACAAGGGGTCCAAAATTAGTTTGTTGCTTAATAAATGACAAGGACTAGTTGTGCCAATTCCTGAAAATCAAGGACTATTCCTGCCAATTCATCAAAGTTATTTCAAGGGACCATTAATGACAAGTTTCAAAAGTACAGGGACCAAATTTGTCATTTTCCAATTTTTCAGGGGCCATTTCTGCCAAATTTGAAACTTGCGGACTAAACTTGTAATTTTCTCAAACTTTTCATATTTTTCACCAAAGGACTAAATTTGACAACTTATGATTTAAAAGGACCTTTGGTGACTTTACTTTGAAATTATGTGCTCGGGGACTGTTTTGACAATCTTTGAAACTTGGGGACTAAAGCGCAATTTTGCAAATTTGATATGTTTTCATCGATTTTGATATTTTGCATTTAAAACACATAAAACACTGATTTGTGATATTTTGATCATTTTGATGTGTTTTTTCGAGTGTTTTTTGTACGATGATGAATTTTTTCAAAGCACAGATTATTTTGTACAAAATGATGAGTATTTAGAACACAACATCATCAAATATGCTATTATTCTTTGTTATCTCCATTGATTTTTATTTTCTCACTATTTTTTAGTATTTTATGATTTTTACTTTTTTACTTCTAAACTGCTTTTAAAAGTTTCTAGTAGCTTTAGTAAGCTATTTAGGAGCTTATGTGATCTATTTCAGTCCTTAATAACAACAAATAACAACATTTGCATAATTTGAGATTCTTTTGAAGTTGAGATTTTACATAAACTGTAAATGAAAAGGAAACTTGAAATTTATGATTGATAAAGGCTCACTTATACTTAAAAACACTTAAACAAGAACTTGAAAGTTTAAACATACACAGGAAAGCTTGAAAATATTAAAACGACATAAGCTTAATTAAATTACACTAGATACATATCACATTGCTTCCTCTTTCCTTTATAATGATCTTTTGAGACTCAGTCTTTGTCTCTGAATCTTTCCCACCTCAATCCAACCATTGGATTGGTCAAAGCCATCATATCGTCCATTTGGATTTTTGGCGCCAAAATAGTCAAGAAGCGAGTTTTACTAATTAAAGAAACTTGGGAGGTTGTGGAGGTGGAGGGTGATGTATTCAAGTGGAAAACAGTGTAAAGGTGAAAAGGAGGCAAAACCACCTCTGGTTTTGGGATTACTGAACTTGGAGAAGAAGGTGAGCAGTCTTTGGTGGTTTGGGCGCGTTGACGGATTTGACTTTTGATATGATAGATGGGGTCCAAAATTGGGGGTCGCGGTGTATTGGCATGGTTCTTTTGGGTTGGTGGGTTCTAAATACAAAAGGGTCTAATTGGTTTATTTAATATCAAGGACCAAAGTTGTAATTCGCCAAAGTTAAGGGACGATCTTGACAAGTTTCAAAGCTCTTACAAGGACCATTCACGCCATATGTGAATAGTACAAGGACCAATGATGATTATTTTCCATTTTAAATGTCCAAGGACCATTTTGTCATTTTTCAAACTTGAAGGACTAAAGTTGTAATTTTGTCAAAGATTTATTCAAGGACCATTTTGACAACTTAGAATATTTCGGGGACCTTGAATAACATTTTTCTTTATTTTGATTTACCGAGGATTGTTTTGACAACTTTTTAAACTTGGGACTAAAGCGCCAATTATGCAAACTTGATACGCGTTTTCACCGTTTTGATGTTTTGCATTTAAAACACATAAAACACTTGTTTGTGATATTTTATCATTTGATGCGTTTCGAGTGTTTTCGGATGTTTTTGCATTTTAAATAGTATAAAATGATGAGTATTTAGACACTCATCAATCCCCACACTAAGATATTGCTAGTCCCTAGCAATGTTTTGAGAAAAATTAATGGATTTGAATCTCTTTACCAAAAGCCATTACTACGGAGTAGCCAATTGTTTCATTCAAGTAAGAACCTTGGTACAATGATAACCAAATGATTTTGAGCAAATCATAAGTCATCAACGGTTTTGATTTGTCTTTACGAAGCCGTTTGCTTCGGACTAGCCAACTCTTAGATAAATTATCAATATTATCTTTGGTGAGTGATTACCAATTATGGATTTCAACGCCTTTACCACAAGCCATAAACTTGCGGGCTAGCCAACTTTTCACTAGTTTAAAGATATGGTGAGTTGAACACCATAGAATTTTGGGCAAATTGCAAGCCATAAGCGGTTTGAGATATCTTTACCAAGAGCCGTTTGCTCTGGATTAGCCAATCCTTATGTGGGTTAGACATGGCGGATGATTACCATTCTTTGAGTAAGTGAAAACACTTACTTCAAAAAAAAAAAATTGGCCAAAAGCGGAATTGGGTGGAATAATTACATGATAAAATTCGTGAGAATTCCCCACACTTAGAAATGAATATTGCCCTCAATATTCAAAGTACCGCGATTATGCGAAACATAGAACATAAAAGGGAAATATTACGCCATTATTTTGTTTTGATATATCACATTTTTTTTTTTTTTTTTTTTTTTTTTAAACTTATATACAATGAACAACTCCCCACACTAGGGTGGTAGAAAAGGGTAAGAAGATGAAACATGGGTGAAAACCCATATGGTGTGTGCTCTTGTTTTGATTCCCGAGTCACTAGCTTGACTCGATCCCGCATTTATTGGTTCATGGGGAAAGTTTGTAGATCCGGGACAATCACGGTGGAATGTCCTCTCCAAAATAATGCTTTAATCGATGACCATTCACTTTAAAATTTGGACCATCGGTGAGATAACTCAATGGTGCCATAAGGATAAACCTTAGTGATTGTAAATGGACCGGACCAACGGGACTTGAGCTTTCCAGAAAATCTTCAATCTAGAATTAAAAAGAAGGACTCGATCACCAACGTTGAAAGCGCGGTTCTTGATTTTAGAGTCATGAATCTTCTTTGTCTTTTGTTTGTAGATCAAAGAGTTCTCGTATGCTTGATCACGAAGTTCATTTAATTCATTCATTTGAACTTTTACTGTGATCACCACCGTCTGAATATCGAAATTTGCATGCTTGAGGGCCCAGTATGCCTTGTGCTCTAGCTCAATCGAAGATGACATGCCTTTCCGTACACTAGCTTGTATGGAGTACACCCGATGGGTGTTTTGTAAAATTGACGGAAGGCCCAGTCGTCATCCGGTTTATCCGACCGGGATGCACGATTTTCGCCTCTTGTCCTTTCAAGAATTCTTTTAATACCACGGTTGGAAACTTCCACCGCCCACTTGTTTGGGGTGGTATGCGATGAGAGGCGGTGGGTAACACCATACTTTTGCATGACACGATCAAATTGGTCATTGCGAAATGTGTACCACGATCACCGATTATCGCTCTCGGAGTTCCAAACACGGCAAAAGAGATTTCAAAAATTTCACAACAACTCGGGCATCATTGGTAGGTAAAGCTTTTGCTTCAACCCATTTTGACAAATAGTCAACGACCACGAGTATGTATTTGTTACCTCGAGAAGATGGAAATGGCCCCATAAAATCAATACCCGGATGTCAAAGATCTCACAAACTTGAATGGCATTTTGCGGCATTTCATTTCTTTGAGAGATATTTCCGTGGCGTTGACAAGCGTCAAGCTTTGACAAAATCGTGGGCATCCTTATAGATAGTGGGCCAATAAAACCGGAATCAAACACCTTTTTGGCGGTGTAGTTTGGACTATGATGGCCCCAGTGGGTCCAAAGATGGCAAGCTTTGAGAATGTCAAGAGCTTCTTCCATAAACACACCGTCGGATGACTTGATCCGCACAGATTTTGAATAAGTAGGGTCGTCCCGAGTAATGTTTAACATCTTTGAAGAATTTGTTCTTCTGTTGGGTCGACATCCTTTCACAATGAAGTTACCCGCATGGTAATTTGCGTCGACAAACCATGGGGTAGTAGAATTTCCACGAAAAGAAACCGCATTGAGTGTCTCGAGAGGAAATGTTTCATTTATTTCCTTTTCTTGAAAACATCTTGGTGAGGGTTCTCTAATCGGACAAATGATCGTGACTAGTTCTCGGCTCCTTTTTATCACGTATGATGATATCAAATTCTTGGAGGAGGAGAACCCAGCGGAGCAATCTCGGCTTTGCATCTTGTTTTGCAAAGAGATATTTGAGAGCCGAGTGATCCGTATACACTACACATTTGGTCAAGATTAAGTATGGCGAAATTTCTCAAATGCATACACCACGGCTAGTAATTCTTTTACGTGGTGGTGTAATGAGTTTGAGCTTGATCATAGTCTTACTTGCGTAGTGGATAGGTGAAAATGCTTAGCTTCGTTGCCCTAAGACGCACCGATAGCAAAATCACTTGCATCGCACATGAGCTCAAAAGGCAAGTCGGTCGGAGCAACGAGAATGGGTGCTTGATAGCTTTTTCTTTAATGTTTCAAAGCTTTGATGCACTCGGTGAGAAGATAAAAGGAGCATCTTTTCAAGAAGATGAGTCATAGGCAGGCGATTTTAGAAAAATCTTGTATGAATCTGCGATAGAAACCGGCATGACCTAAAAACTCCTAATACCTTTGACGGTAGTAGGATGAGGCGGTTAGCAATAACATCGATTTTGCTCTATCGACCTCAATCCCATTTTTGAAATCTTATGGCCAAGGACTATGCCTTCTTTGACCATAAAGTGGCTTTTCTCCCAATTTAGACAAAGATTTGTGTCTTCACACCTTTGAAGCATTTTTTCTAAATGGGAGAGACATGTTTGAAATGAGTCCCCAATGACCGAGAAATCATCCATAAACACCTCCATTGTTTCCGATCATGTCGTGGAAAATGGCCATCATACATCGTTGGAGCGTGCGGGAGCATTACATAAGCCAAAAGGCATACGTGCGTAGGCAAAAGTTCCGTATGGGCATGTGAATGTAGTTTATCTTGATCCTTTGGATCAATGGGAATCTGAAAGTACCCCGAGAAACCATCAAGGAAACAATAGTATTCATTCCTTGCTAATCTCTCAAGCATTTGGTCCATAAAGGGTAGAGGAAAATGGTCTTTACTGGTGGCGTCATTCAACTTACGATAGTCAATGCACACACGCCATCCGTAACCGGCCGAGTTGGAATTAACTCGTTATCTTCATTCGTGACAACAGTTATGCCACCCTTTTAGGAACACAATGAATTGGGCTAACCCAAGGACTATCTGAGATTGGGTAAATCAATCCTGCATCAAGAAGTTTGATGACCTCTTGTTTGATAACATCATGGATTTTGGATTTACTCTTCTCGATGTTGAGCTATTGGTTTGAAGTCATCCTCCATCAAGATTTTGTGAGTACAAAATTCGGGGTTGATACCCTTAATGTCGGAGAGTTTCAAGCAATTGCTTGCTTGTGTGACTTCAAGATCTTTATGAGGCGCTTTTTCATCTTTACTCAAATCTCGAGCAATAATGACGGGTAATTTATCATCACCTTCAAGAAATGCATACTCGAGATGAGGTGGTAAGTCCTTAAGCTCAACCTCGTGAAATTCTTGATTTCTCAACCGACTTGACTTCCTTGTTATGAAGCTCTACGGGAGGAGTGGAGGAGAAATGTCATGATTTAACAACTTCTCAAGAAGAATATCTCCTCAGTTAATCTCATTTTGATTAATCTCATCGAATTGAATCACTAGTGTGAGGGGTCGATGATGGATCATCATTAAGCAACTTCTCAATGAGAAGTATGTCCCCTCAATGTCAATGGGGCGTGATCAATTTCCCATGGAGCAGAATCACTAGCCAAGTATGCTTCAATCTCTTCCAAGATGAAGTTGCTTCCCTCAAATGGAGTGAGAGAAGGAGTATAGTTGGCTATGATAGGTTGAGAAGATGTGAGTGGGATCCCACTCACGAATTATGAGAATAACCAAGAACTTCTTGAGAGTACTCTTACGAAGCAACATCAATGATATCTATTCGGTTAACCGACTCGTAATCATAATTTGCGGAGTACCTCGAAGTCGATCAAGGTTAAAGGTGACTTCATTACCAACACGTAATGTGATTTCTTGCTTAAATACATCAATGAGAGCACGGCCCGTTCTCGTGAATCCTCGACCAACAATAAGAGGAACCCGATGATCGGCATCAAAATCAAGAACCACGAAGTCACCGGAAAATGGCACTTTCCTACTTTCACAATCGTCCTCGGCAATGCCAAGAGGATGGGATATTGTACGATCTGCAAGCTCGAGAGTCATGCATGTAGGAGTAAGTTCCGTAAGAAAGTTTCTTCCATCTTGAATAAGGCATCGGTTGATGCTTGCACCAAGATCTGCTAAGGCAAAGCATTCAACCATTCACGGAAATACACAAGGTAAGAGAAATTTTCCGGGATCTCCAAGCTTTTCGGAAGCTTCTTGGGATAACTGCAGTGCAGTTCTCGTTTAGAGGAGTTTTAGCCATTTCAAACAACTTTTCCTTGTTTCTTAACATGTGTTGGAGAGTTGATGCAAACTTGGGCATCGGCATGATAGCATCCGCAAAGCTTATGTCAAAATGTAGTTCTTGGAAAATTTGAAAAATTTGTCCATTTGATGGTAGCTTTTTCACGGAGCTTTTGCTCATTCAAGCGTGATGGGTAAGGAATAGAAGATTTGGTTTGGTATTTTCAACGGAACTACAATTGGTTCAAAACAACTCTGGATTTGACTTGGGTTTCTGGATTTGGGTTGGACTCGGACAACTTGAGGCGGACATCATTGGTTCTCCGTTATTATTAGGAAGTTCCTTGTCCTTTTCGCCTCGGTTCACTTTCCACTACCTTCGGAGAGAAGAAGAAGGGTAGTAGGAAGAGCGGGTCCATTGTATGAAACACCACTTACGGTTGTGATCGCTTTAGCATCGCCCCTCGGGTTAGCGATCGTGTTGCTCGGAAGTTTTCTGAGCCCGAGGGTTGATCATTTAAAGACTTCTTAAGATCGCTAATCTGGTGACCAACAACTGTTCATTTCATCTTGGGATTTCATGAACTGCTTCAATAACTCATCGGATGATGGTCTTGGAGGGCGTGGAGGAAATTAGAGGCCTCTATGTTTTGATTTGGACCTTGTTGTTGAAAATTCCCTTGATTAGAATTCACATTCCCATGAAATTGATTCCCTCGATTAAAATTGTTTTGATTAAGGTTTCCTTGATGTTGGAAACCTTGATTGGGTCCAGATAGAAATTACCTTGGTTTTGATAACCTTGGTTCATTCTAGGTTGATTCGATTCATGTTAGGATTACGTTAAAACCGGGTGGTGCCTGATAAGTGTTAGCACGGTAGCTTGGTTCATTTTGAGGACGGTATTGATTACCTCCTTGATTTGAAGTACCGGCTATAGCATTGGCTTCAAATGGACTACCATCGGTGGCAGTACAGTTGTAGTATGCATGAGGACCACCACAAGTAACACAAACTTCAACTTTCTTCACTTCACCATGTGATGGTGTTTGAGTGAAAGTGACTTTCTTTTGGTTAGCAAGAACCAAAGCCTGAACAATATATGTGAGTTTATCAATCTTGGCATCGGTGCTAGATGTACTCACAGGAGATGAAGTAGAAGGTCCAAGATTAGGCGAGTCGATATGTCTTTGTGTGGAAAGGCGGACACAGGACTTGTTTTCAATGATTTGTAAGGCTTCTTTTGTGGTTTTGCTAAAGAAATTACCTCCATGGAGGCATTCAAAGAGTCTTGGTCGACTTGTCTCGCACCATTATAGAAAGTATCCATTTGCATTAACTCGGTAAAACCATGATGTGGACACTTGCGAGCAATTCTTTATAACGATCCCATGCCTCCCGAATGATTCATCAAATCTACGAGAAAATTTCATTATCTTATTCTTAAGACTTGTAGTTCGGGATGGAGGATAGAATTCGTTAACGAACTTAGTGACTAGATCTTCCCATGTATCAATGGAGCGAGGGGTTGTTTCTCAAGCCAATTCGGGCTTGTCCTCTGAGAGAATGGGAGCAGAAGAAGCTTAATGGCTTCATGTGGGACATTCTTGTATTTGATGGTAGATGCAATCTTGTTAAACCATCGAATGTGTGCATGAGGATCATCCCGCTCAAAACCATAGAATTGGCTTTGGGTTACAGATTAAGCAACCCGTTTTGAGCTCAAAAGTATCGGCCACAATGGTGGGACAATAATGGCATCTCCGTAACCCTCGATGGGTGCTTGGAGAAGCTCATTCATCGGCTTGTCTTCGCCATTTCGACGGAGGTGGTGGTGGTAGGCGTTCCTCGATCCACGGTGAAGGAGCGAACGTCCTCGTCTCGAGGAATGTTTTCAAGCTCGAAAAGTGGACTTGTAGAACTGGAAGAGCAGTGCGCATGCACTAAGTATAAAATCGCCAAAACAAATGCGAGGCAAAACGACAAGTGAACTTAACCAATAATCACAAATGAAATGGCTTCTTTGAAAAGGTACACCAAATCACAAGGACACAAAGGCAAGTTTTAAATTTGTGGTTCGGAACTTATTATGGTCACACCCCAGGTTAGTAGGTGTCTTGCCTTGATTTGCGGTGGTTAATTTTATGTATAAATTAAGTACTCTTGAAAAGGCGTAGGTAATGATTTGTGCGATGGTTTAAAACTTTTGGACAATCCAACATTTGATTGGTGCTAAACCGTCAAGTTATCTCACACAAGCTAGCCACTTGTGAATGGCTAACCGTAAGAAACTTAAAAGCAGTTCAAACACTAATGCAATTTAGATCGAGAGGAATATAGTGGATTCACGGGTCGTTAAGTCCCACGGAGGATGAATTGGTGTTTCACACGACAGATGTCGAATAATCACTAAGGATAGTGATCGAAGGATTTTGATGAATAATTATACCTAAAGAAAAGATTAATAAATTACGGTGACTTAAATGCAAATTAAAGGAAATTAAAAAGTTAAAATATATTAAATAAACGCTATCACTATTTTTACAATGATGTTTTGTGATTTTATAAAACAAAATAACTTAAATAATCTATTTTAACTAAAACGTAAACTTAAATTATCTAAAACGTGATTTAAAATGAAAGCGTCGTTAAGTTTAAAATTACGCGAGTGTAAGCAAAAGCGTAAAATTTATGAAATAAAAATCCTACAAGTGTAAAAACAATTTTCTTCGTAGTATATGACAAAAGAAAATTTTAGAAAAAGATTTATATTTTTAGACTTTTATATTTTTATTATGAATTAAATAAGATTTTATACTAATTAAATGTTTAAAAATATTAAAACTATTCGGAAAAATCAGAAACTTTTATATAAAATACTTTATACTAATACAAAGTTAAGAAAAATACAAAAGTTGAAAAAGCTAGTTGAAATAAGCTAGAAATAAGCTTAAATACTCGTATAAGCTTAAACTGACAAAGTGTACTTAAGTATTAGATTGTGCAAAATAAAACCACCAAAGACCAAAGGGCAACCTGGTATCACAGTACACTTATCACTCTCAAAGGTGGGAGGTCTCGGGTTCGAGCCCCTCCCACCTTTTTGCTAAACATTTTTTTTTCGATTTTTCTTTTTACAAACTTATTAAGCACAAGAAAATAAGCAATTTTTACAACTATAACTTTTTACAAAATCCACTAATAAGCTCAGAATTAGCTTATGATTCCAACAGTACACTATATGAACTAGGATTCTTCAAATTAAGCTAAAAGTTTGAAAATAAGCCAAGAGCTTATGGAAAAAGCTAAGATGGACTGAAAGAACTTTAAATAAGCTAAAGGAACTAAAAAAAGCTAAGATAATAAGCTGTAATTTGAAAATAAGCAAATAAGCAAATCTAATCCTAACTGTTGTACAAGCAGGTCTGACTAGCCAACTTCAAGGCCTTGTGGGGCCAGCAGGATGGATTGGAAGTCCAAACAAAAGGTTAATCCAATAAGCTGAGCTTATTGGCTTTTCAAAAAGCCAAAGTACTTCTTGCTTTGTTCAGGTGAGCTTATAAGGAGCTTATGAATAAGCTTGAAAACACCGAATGCTCGGTTCACTAGATGAAATGGACAAATCTAAAAGCTATTGCAAGCTTATCAAATAAGCTACAAATGGGAAAATAAAACTTGGAGCCTTGAGTCGACTAGATGAGCTTCTCAAAAGCTAGGGTACATAAGCTAGAGGCCATTAATAAGCTCTCTAAGAACTTGTGAAATGGACTAGCAAATCTGCCTGCAGGCACTCTTTTTGACAAGGGGCTCAAAATAAGCTAGGAAATAAGCTAGTAAATAAGCTGTTTGGAAAATATAAAAAATACTAGGTTAAAGATAAGCAGCTCTATTTTAATATCCTAGAAGCTCAAAAGTTGAAAACTAATGTTAAGCCCTATATAAATTATTCTATTTTATTCAAAAACGACCAAATGTAAATTTTGACTTTTATAAGAACTAGATAAGTTGACTATTATGAACTTGTAATTGATCCTAAGCACTGATTATGATGTATTAAGGTGTATTAAGACTAAATTGAGCAATTATAACAACTTATTAACACAAAACCATGATCATAGAACTTAAAAATCCAACAGTGAACAAGAAAAATGTGATCAAATGTTATTTTGACTTTTCACCAAATGAAGACTGGTTTTATTGGTTTCAATGAGATGTTAGGACCTAGTGTGACACAGAACAAGCAATAACACTGTCTTGAACACTTTTAGCACGATAAACAAGCTAATCCAAACACCTTTTAACTAGGCGATTTGAAGCTTTTCAAAGAAACATGATTAAGATCATGAACTTGATTAAAGGCTTTATATTATCCATTAATGAGAATAATGAAGCATTAAACAAGAACAATGACAACATAAAACTTAGTAATGACAAATATGCTATTATTCTTGTTAAACTAAAATTTTAACAACTACAAATTTTAATAAACAAGCAACTAGTTTTATAGGTTTATTTATACTTAACTATGACTCATGAACATGTAAACACAAAGATTTGAGCTTATGAACAATTTACACAAAAATGCCAAATTGGATCAAAAGAGCTTACAAGTGATTTCAAGTGAAAGATGAGAACCAAGGATGAGAACATATCCTATAGCTTCCCGAAGCACTAAACCAATAAGCAATCCAAAATCGACTCTTCACCGGTAATCTGTACCTTACCGTTGATTTTTTATTTTCTCACTATTTTTTTAGTATTTTTATGATTTTTCTGTTTTTACTTCTAAACTGCTTTTAAAAGTTTCTAATAGCTTTAATAAGCTATTTAGGAGCTTATGTGATCTATTTCAATCCTTAATAACAACAAATAACAACATTTGCATAATTTGAGATTCTTTTGAAGTTGAGATTTTACATAAACTGTAAATGAAAAGGAAACTTGAAATTTATGATTGATAAAGGCTCACTTATACTTAAAAACACTTAAACAAGAACTTGAAAGTTTAAACATACACTTTTATTTGAAAATATTAAAAGCGACATAAGCTTAATTAAATTACACTAGATACATATCACATTGCTTCCTCTCCTTTATAATGATCTTTTGAGACTCGGTCTTTGTCTCGAATCTTTCCCACCTCAATCCAACCATTGGATTGGTCAAAGCCATCATATCGTCCATTTGGATTTTTGGCGCCAAAATAGTCAAGCGAGTTTGGGCAATTAAAGAAACTTGGGAGGTTGTGGAGGTGGAGGGTGATGTATTCAGTGGAAAACAGTGTAAAGGTGAAAAGGAGGCAAAACCATCTCTGGTTTTGGGATTACAGACTTGGAGAGGAAGGTGAACAGTGCTAGTGGTTTGGGCGCGTTTGACCGGATTTGACTTTTTGATATTATAGACGGGGGTCCAAAATTGGGGGGTCACAGGTGTATTGGCAGGGTTCTTTTTGGTTGGCTGGGTTCTAAATACACAAAAGGGTCTAATTGGTTTATTTAATATCAAGGACCAAAGTTGTAATTCTGCCAAAGTTAAGGGACTGATCTTGACAAGTTTCCAAAGCTCTTACAAGGACCATTCCTGCCATATGTGAATAGTACAAGGACCAATGATGATTATTTTCCATTTTTAAATGTCCAAGGACCATTTTTGTCATTTTTCAAACTTGAAGGACTAAAGTTGTAATTTTGTCAAAGATTTATTCAAGGACCATTTTGACAACTTAGAATATTTCGGGGACCTTGAATAACATTTTCTTTATTTTGATTTACCGTGGACTGCTTTTGACAACTTTTTAAACTTGGGGACTAAAGCGCCAATTATGCAAACTTGATACGTTTTTACCGATTTTGATGCTTTTGCATTTAAAACACATAAAACACTTGTTTGTGATATTTTTATCATTTTGATGCGTTTCTGAGTGTTTTCAGATGTTTTTGCAGTATAAATAGTACAAAATGATGAGTATTTAGACACTCATCAATGATGAAGAAAAATAATATGTCCTTTGTGCTTCATCTATTGATTTCAACCAAAATGCAATCAATCCACCATCTTTAAGCATTTCCTCTATACGATGTGTGTTGATGCACCAAAACCTTGTGCAGAAAGACCGAGAACCACCTCTCTATCTTTGGGAGTGGTGGATTCTGCACGTGGCCTTCGTTGAGGCCGAGGTCTTTGGAGGTTGGGAGTAAGATGTTCTCTCCTTACAGTCATCGTAATCATTAACGGCAAAGGAAGGCACATTCATAACAGCAAGGGGAGGCTCTTTCACTCTCTTTGAAGTTGCTTCCTCATCCAATTGGCAATGATGAGCTTCATGCATCTCAATGTGTTGGATTGATTAAAACTCAGCTTCTGCAACATAAAGGTTCATCTTGATTGTAATATTTTGTTTATTTTGTAATATTTGTTCTCTTTCTTTGTTAGTTAAAAAAAAAAAAAAAAAAAAAAATCTTTTGTATTTGTTTGGGTTTTCTAACTTTTATTGCGGGTTTGTTGTATACTTTTGATGGTTATTGACTCACCGGATATACCTTGTGTATGTCAAAGAGTTAGCTAGTCCAAGTGGGTACACTTTGGTAAAGACACATCAAATCTGTTGATAGTCGTAATGGTTTGCTCAAAATCATAGGGAATGCAACCACCCATGCTTAATTCTTTGAGTGTTGTATGGTTTTCGGTTCACCATGATTTATTCCTATTTGGAATCCAAGAATTGACTAGCCCACTTGTATATGGCTTGTGGTAAAGGCATTGGAATACCATATTTGGTAATCAATTCACCAATTCTAAGAATTGACTAGTCCCGAGCAAACGGCCACGGTAAAGACATCTCAAATCCGTTTCTATGGTTTCGGTTTGCCAATGAATCGATGGTTATCGATGTACCATATTTTACTTAACTTAAACATATGGCAACTCCGGTAGTGATGGCTATTGGTAAGAGACATCAAATCCATTATTTTCAATGATTCACCTCTCTCAGGAGTTAACACACCTGGATGTGATGAGAATAGTATGAAACTAATCTGTTTTGATGTACATGATGTCATTTGTTGCTGCAAAGATCTGGAGTTTCAGCGTTTCTTTATCAACGAGATGTTATTATTTTGATTCTTTGTTGCTGTTGTTCGTGAACAATCCTCTGGTGTTGTCTAGTTAAAGATCTATCAAGAAACCGGAACTTAACCAAGTCAAATTCTGTTTAGGGAGGATTGTTGGGAATTATGTGAAGCATGGATTATCTTGAACTTCTTCAAGAGAGATTCTCTTGAAGAAGTGTGGATTCTCACCAAGACTTAATTCTGCAAGATTTATAGTTATTAGTTTGTTTCTCGGAAGTTATTATTCGTGTTTAGATATTTAGTTTGGATATACATGAGCTTTATTAGGAAGTGATTGTGTATATCTTATTTAGTTTTATGTTTATCGTTTCTTGGGAAGCGGTTTAGGGTTTTGTTTTAGGGTTCCTTGTCTATAAAAGGAACACAATAGTATGAGTTATGCCGATTGGAAAAACAAAGTTTTAGTTAATATAAAGATCCATAGAGGATCACGAGTTCTTAGTTATTTGTGTTACTTGTGTTTATATTCCGCTGATAAATATAAGTAGTAGAGATTGTCTTTTATTGTGCTTGTGATTACATAGGCATAGATAACGATCCACGAGCTCAAGATCTATCAAGGTCTGTTTGTTTCAACACATTCAATTCATGTATTTCGTACGTTTGAATATTGAATTGATTTGCATGATTAATATGAGCGGCTAAGCACCTTTTGGTTCTAGCCTAGTTATGATTCCTTAATTGTTTTGTTTACGTTTACCTTTACTTCCGTACAATTATTTCTAAGTGTATGCATGCATAGTTCATTGATAGCCACCCTTGGTTTGGTAGTTTTGAATGGCAGTAAAGGCCAATTGCCTAGGAGATATGACCAACCGACCCTAGGTGAGTGGACCGAGACGGAAGGGTAAGATATGACCAACTGACGACCCTTTCTACTTGCTGATTTGACCAACCGATCACCTATCGTTTGGATGAACTTAAGAATTGGGGTGTAGTGTCTAAGTTTCTAACGGCGGGCACTCACTATTATGAATCTAGCATGTAGCGGTGTTAATGAATTGGCTTAGGGACCGGGAACAACATGACATATGACTATGCCGATTTCTCCTGTGGTGGCATCTTTCTTTGATAGGTTAGGCGAATTAACCAAATATTGTCCTCTCGAATTCGACCCCACCAAGTATATGGAAGTAAGTAGACGTAGACATAACTAGCTAGGATGATTAACTAGGTTAGCACCACTTCTCTCTATTGATTTCTCTTCATCCATTTATCTGCTTTATTTTATTCTGCATTAGTAGTTTAATTAATTAAATCCCTATCGAAACCATCATTATTCTGTGACATTAGACTTAGTAATAATCCAACACGCATAGATCTTGGGACGACCTCGGCTTTACCGTTTACTACACTACACACGGGTAGACCGTAGGTATTGCGAGATACTATAAATTTAAGACCTGTTTAGTAAAACCCGCATCAGGATATATCCCGTCAGTAAAATAATATCCCTTTTTATAAGCCACATCGTTAACCTCGAATTCAAGGTCTGGTACTCTCCCAGATTTGATATCATTGAAAACATGGGAACGACGTAAAACGTTTACATCGTTATTCATTCCGAAGACAACAAAGTACGCATGCCAAATCCATAAATCTTGGGAAGCGACCGCTTCCAATAAAATGAATGGATGTGGCCCGTGATCACCCCTAGCATTTGAGCTCTCGCACTATTTGGGCAATTCTCCCACTCCCAACTTGTACAATCAATGCTTCCCATCATCCCAGGAAAGCCATGCTTATGCTCGTGATGAGCATATAATCTTTCAAGGTCAGATTACGTGGGCTTTCGCAAATACTCAGCACCATATAACTCCATGATAACCTTGCAAAATTTACAGTGACATTCACGAGATGTTGTTGCATCCACTGCCAGATTCTCATCAAGAGAATTAGGAACGGCCGCATATCCCAATTGACGAATGGCCGCAGTACACTTGACCAATGGGCTAATGTCAGGTATGCCCCTAGCATCAAGAGTTTGTTGATAATAAGGAGAATGATCGGTTACCTCTCGAACAATTTCTGTGAATAGTTCTCGCTATTCGGAACCACCGACGGAATGTTCTTGCGTCGAATGCGGGTTTTTGAGAAGTATGCCGCCACTAAACGATTATGAGCACCTCATGATCCCTACGCATGTACCTTCATCGAACTTTGTGCTGTGATGCTTTGTAAGCCTTCCAAACAAAATCCGCAAACTCGACAAACTCACTAGAACTTCTTCATCGTCGGAAGACGAAGAAGAACCAAATAAAAGCTCGTCGGCATATTAAAGAATGTGTTTGAAGGTATTGAGATAAAAATGTTGATTGAAATTGTGTGTTTTAAAATGTGTTTTGAGTTATTATTTATAGGAAAAGTGGTAAATTTTTTTTTTTTTTTTTTTTTTTTTTTTTTAACGGCACAATTTGAAAAAAAGGCAAGACATTCAATATAAGTTGAAAATCCAACCGATACTCAAAAATTTGGTGCCTCGACCGATTTGATGACCCACACCCACACTCGACTCGACCGATCTTCAAATCAGTCGTCGAGTGTTTTTTTTTATGCCCAACCGACTTTCAAATTTCCACTGCGTCGAGCCTAAGAGGTGCGGTTGACCAATTTAAGGGTAGTATAAGTCATTTTGGGCTCTTTAAACCTAACACAAGTTTGACTTTTTCTTCCATTAGTTGCCTTCGAGCAAACAAGAATCCAAATCATCACATTTGCTTATTACGGAGTATAACTTTTTAATCAACATTCAAAGCTTTGACAAACCAACCAAATCAGTCATAATCTTTTTATATTTTATTAGTGTAATTAAAAATAAGTTATCTGTCAACTAAATCGTTTTAAATTTCGGTCAAATTAATCAAATGTATAGTCAGCAGCCTGGACATTAAGATAGCTAGACAAGGACAGACAACTTGACTTAAAAAAAGATATGCTAACGTCAATAAATACTTATTTTAGACAATTTTTTTTAAAGCGGCGTCCAATGATTTATACTTTTATTGCGCCTAAAATATTTTAGACTTAATGCAATCTTTACAGTTCTAAAAAAAGAAACATCTTCAAGCAAATATACCCCCTTCTACAAAAAAGAAGAAGAAGAAAAAAAAAAAAAAAAATCACACTCAAATTCACAAGCAAACCTCAACAATTTGCTAAAGTATACATAATTTGTATATGCCTGTTTCTAAACATTAGTGCACAAAAAACATTCAATTAGATAACCAAAAAAATCCAAGAATTACCCCCCTTCTGCCCTGTATTACAAGAAAAACTTGTCCTTAATCATCCATATTCCATATCCACTTTCAACCTTGGCATACCCTGAAAATCAGGCAAAACCCATATCACAATACAATACAAAAAATAAATCTATACAAGTGTTTTGTATCTTTACAAGTGTTGTATTTCTATACACACTAGAAACTCATCTACCCTCTACAATATCAGATAATGAAAGTGACATAGAAGAAGAAATCCCATTTCTAACCTCCCCAAATGTTGGATGTGAATAAGATGATGATCCTGAACTTAATGTTTGAGCATATTTTGACCATAGATCTTGTGATTTCATACTTTCTAACAAGTATACTTCCATATTGTCGCCTTCAACTTCATCTGATTCATTCTTGTTCTTCCCTTCTAATGCCTTGACAATTTGTCTCATTGTAGGCCTTAACTTTGCATCCGGATGCGCGCACAAGAGTCCCAAATGTAGCACCATTTCGACCTCTTCATTGTCAAGCCCACCCTTAGTCATTAGCTTTTCGCTCACGGCACTTACAAGTTTGTCTTTTGCATCAATTCCGATACCCAATTGAGCAAAGGGATGTTTCCTTCTGTTATTGGTCTTTTTCCACACATAACCTCAAGGATTAGAATCCCGAAACTAAAAATATCCGTTTGTGTTGACGCTCGGCCAGTTTTAATTACCTCGGGTGCTAGGTACCCTGCAGTTCCTACCACCCGAGTGGTGGTAGCCACTTGACCATGTTGGTGCATTCTAGCTAACCCGAAATCACCTAATTTTGCATTCATATCTTTGTCAAGCAACACATTGCTTGACTTTATATCTCTATGTAAAACCTTGGCTTCCCATCCTTCATGTAAGTAAAAAATTCCATTAGCAACATCTTTCAAGATTTTCATTCTTTGGTCGAAATTCAAGATTTTGGTATCATCTTTACAATCAAACAATATTTTATCCAAACTCCGATTTTCCATATAATCATAAACCAAGATCAAACTACCCTTTTCCTTCTTACACCATCCTCTCAATCCAACCAAGTTTTTGTGTTTCAACCTTCCAAGGCTCGAAACCTCAGCCAAAAACTCACGAACTCCATCATTATTATCATGTGCAATCCGTTTAACCGCCACCTCATTACCACCAATAACCCCTTTATAAACCTTCCCATTCCCACCAATCCCAATCACATTTTCATCACTAAAACTCTTGGTCGCCAAATCAACTTCTAAAAACGGAATCCTATGTGGCCAGTATTCTAATTCCCAATCCTCCATATCCGCTTTCGCCTTAGCTAACCTCCTCTTCCTTCTAAACCATACAAACCCCCCACAGCCAAAACCAACCACAACAAAGAAAACGCCTAATGTAATCCCAACAACAAATCCTCTAGACCGATAAAACGGAACACCGGGCAACACAAACGAAGGCAAACCATCCGTAATCAACCCATCACTCAACGATATATTCTCATCACTAAAACTCCATCCCAAGATTCTATGAGTTTGAGTCAAAGCACCAGTAGCAGCAGTAAATCCAACATACATTTCATCCTCAAAAACATCACTTAAATTCAAGAAAACATTCATTAAACTCCTTTTCGGCTTCTTAACACCAACAGGAGCCATAGACACATTAATCTCAAAACCCTCATAATCAATCCAAACCTGATAATTCTCACCATTATTCAATCTCAAAACCCTAAAATCCCCATCACCATCATCATAATATCCAGCTTCACTTGCATTAACAGAAGTTAATGAATTAACATCAATACCAACATGGTTATCATTAATATCTCTAAACTCTTCATTTCTAAACACATCAAACTCAACACCAAAAACATGATTACTTACATTCCCATCAACTTGCCTACTAAAAAGACCAAGATTCTGTGCAGCGGCTGTGTTTGCAATCCCCGTGACAGGAGTGAACAAAAACACTACACCATGTCCAGGAAGTATGTTTCTAGTAGGAGCCATAGAAAATATAAAAGAAGTATAGAATCTAGTATTGTTTCCGACCAAGATTCTTTGTGGGTATAAAGCACGACCTATTTGAACTGGAGCTGAGTTTGTTAAGGTTAAGATGTTGGATTGGATGGAAGAGTTGCCATATAAGGAAATATTTGTTGAGTTGAATGAGTTTATGAGGAAGTTGATAGCAGTTGTTTGTGGTGGTTGGAGGATGAGCATGGTGGTGATAATGGTGGATATGATGGTAATGAGGTGCTTGTTCATGGTGGTGTGAATGATGATGATGATGATGATGAGGTTAGTTACTTTGGTGGGAAAGAAGGTTGGAGATGAGGTGGTGGTTGAGTTTTATGATTGAGTCAATGATGTTAAATTTTGCAATAAGAGATGAGTTTGTACGGATGGATAAAAGCGGCTTAATTTGTCAACAAAATATAAAGTCGGTTGTGGACTTTTGTTGAATGAATGAAATATTAATATGTTGGAAGATGGCGTATTTGAACCCAAAACATACATCACTAATAAAATACTCCTATAATTTTCCATTTTTGTTACGATTAGGTCAGCACATACGAATTTAGGTTAGTTTGTGTTTGTCTATTATTTAATTTTTATTAAGAGCACTATGTGTCATTGAGTCATAAAGCATAAAAAAAAAAGTTTAAGTATTTATTGTCCGCTCAACTATTAAGCATTTTATTTTTAGGTTATCCATTCTTTAAAACTAAGTTATAAACCACCCAAGTATGTGTTTGTTTTTCTTTATACTAATCTCGTTCAAATTCTTGCCGAATATTCATGCCATTACAAGAATGAAGCTAATTTTAATATATCAACACAATAAAATTAACAATTTAAACTTTAAATATTAGTTAAATTATTTTAATTCACTTTCAATTAACTAAAGTTGCACTTAAATAATGGTTAAAACTGATATTTTACATTTTAATATTAATTTGTGTTGTTTTAATACGTTATATTTAGCTTTATTCTTGTTCTTTTAAAGATTTCCGTGATAAAATTATCTGAAATTGTTATAAACAAAATCAAATCCATAAAAACAAAAGAAATAGAAATTGTAACTCATAACTTATAATTTTTTTTTCATCTTTCAAGTTATAAGACACTGCAGATCCTACAGTATTTATTCAAAATAAAATAGCACATTTCATTAAATTAAAAACAACGATACATATAAATAAAAAAAATATTGTGATTACAGTTCTGTATATGATCAACAATATCTTGTTGAAGGTCGTTGTGCACTCTCCTATCCGGAAGTTATTTTTTTTTTCTTCTTTTGCTGTAAGTGGCATCTTTTGACCCAGATACGTTGCAGATTCGGTTGTGGAGAAACATACAATTCGTTAAACTCACTTATCGTGAACTCTAGATCTTTCAATACCATTTTATATAATATGATGCAACAATACATGATTCCTTGTAGCGCGTTGATTTCGTAAGCACGTACGGGTGGTTGTAAAATTCCCCAGTGACCACGTAGGACTCCGGAAGCTCGTTCAATATCTTTCATTTTTTTTTCATGAACTCTTTTAAACGTCACTGTTTTGTGAAAAACGTAGAGGGGGTGAATACGTTTCCGTTTAAAAAACTGAGATCATTTGTATCAAATAACATATCAAGCGTTACACAATATGAAAAGTCTTAATAATAGATCTATAACAACTGGAAATGGTATAAAGTAAACTACAACGTAAACGCAATATAATCATCAAGCCATGACACAAACATAATTAACGAAATGTAAGCAACAAATCACACAAACATAAATGCAATGCAAATATAAATGTAAAAATAAATGTAAAGAGATAAGTAAAGAAAACGCGAACCGGACACGATAATTTATAGTGGTACCGTCACGAAGCTCCTCTTCGCCTTACTCCACTCCCCGAGGACCCAACTCGGGAGTTACTTCAGTAATCAACAAACTCCCTTTTAGGTGGAGAAAACTATACAAAATCGCTTACGATATTTTCCGACACTAAGCTAGATGTCGAGTTCTTCTTCAGGTACAACCAAACTCGTTATATTTATGACCCAACATAACAAACATATACGCCGCCTAGTATATTTTCCGACACTAAGCTTGATGTCGAGTTCTAATCAAGCTACAACCAATCTTACATACACGCGTATTTTCAGGACTAAAATACTAACCCTATCCACCCGATTTCATCTACCCAATCCAATCTACTCTATCTACACGATCAACCAAATCTACCCGATCTACATGATCAACCCGATCTACACGATTAACCCGATCTATGCGATCTATACGATCAACCCGATTTACACCAAGAAGTAAATATGGTGGTTTTACAAAGTGAGATCCAAGACATGGTAATCAAATGGATCTAAGAGTCTAATCTAAATATCAAGAACCTAAGCTTGATATAGATGAACTTTTATTGACAATAAGTATTTAAGGAATGAAGACCACAAGTGTACTAATCTTGTTGTGATATATGTGTGTGGATAGCAAGATCTATAAGCTTGCTTGGATGGATCATCAAGTGAAAGTATGTTTGCAGAAAATGAGAGTTAGAAGCATTATGATCAAAGGTTTATGGTGATTTTAAGAACATAAAAATATGTTAGACAAACCCAAAAAAACTGGTTTGAATGTGTGTGAAAAAGTGGTGGTCTGAAGTGTGAAAATGAGCCACTATTTATAAACAAAAAAATTTTGTCCGTTACAGACAACGATATCATTAGTACTTATTCAAAGGTACCGTCCATGACAAAGGGTATTGTCCCTGTTTCAAATGCTCTTTTTTGTCTTTCCGTGATACCTTGTTTATCTAGTGAACTTTTTTTTTTTTTTTTTTTTTTTTTTTTTTTTTTTTTTTAATTATTATTATGGAAGGGGGGATTCAAAATTTGAATTATACGCCTATTAAAACATTTTCTAAATAATAGAAATTAAGTTGTCTAATTTTTTTTGTGTAAATGTTATGTCACATATGTTAATACAAATAAGTCGTAAAAACGTTTATTAATATTTAGCGATCTATTTGTGTTTTGTTGATAACAAATATAAAGTTATCATAAGTAAAATTATAAGGATACATCTTATTTTGTAAAGCATTTACATATATAGTCATTTAATATAAATTGTTGTAATGATTCATTTATTGTAATAATTTATTAGGATGGGTAAAACCATAACCCATGACCCATACCCATGTAAAACCCATTGAGCTAAACCATGAAAATTTAAAACACGAAATACTAAAGACTAAATTACCCTTGAAATCAAAATTTATAAAATACGTAAAATACATTAATGTTCATTTAACGAAAATTAAAACCTAACTTATGAATATTTAAAACCAAATGAACCTATTTAAGAAATCGACATTTCTGACGAAAAGTTAAACATCGCGTAACATAGTTGGGCGTTCGTTGGGCCTCGCCTTCGTTTATTTGTAAACCATTGGGCGCGTTTTGTTTGAGCCGAGAGTCCAAGTGAGCCCAAACTTGGGCCATGTTTTTGTTCGGTTTGGGTTTGAGCGAAGCCACATCAAGCCCATCCCAACCCATAGAACCGATCGGTACCTACACTATATATACAAACACAAAACATCAATTTGAAACCCTAGCTACAAAAGTCACGGCACAAGAGAGTTTCCCGCCTCTTCTTTTTTTTTTTGATCGACAATGCTACCATTCTTGGTGTCGTGTGTTTGTTTCAACGCAAGCTAAGGTATAACTATTCTTCTCGTCTCACTTATGTTTGCATGCACACGTTAATATATGTTTGAATCCGTGAGGTATGATTTGCGTACGACATATATATGACCGAACCATATGAGGAAAGCATGTAACGTGTCTAAGTATTTGTAAATCATGAAAACGTAAAACACCTAAGAATGTCGAGCCACATGAATTGAAAAAGTATATATAAGAATCGGCTATGTATATAAAACATGCATGCTAAAGGGTTGCGTATGAATTGTATTGTATCATAAATTATATTCGAATCAAAAACATGGGTGTATCGATCATGTATATAAAAACCGTATAGCATGAATGTGTGTGAGTGTCGCATGAATCATAAACATGGTATTGTATACATATAGGTTAACACATGGTTAAAGTCATGAAAGTATTGCGTAAATAAATATGAAACGTGTAACTTGTGTGTTTCGTTAAAAGCTATATGTCGATATATAAGAGTCACGTTAACTTTATGTTATAGTTGTGTCGATTTACATGCATGGTTATTTAGCGTTAGTCTTTTGAAAAGGTTTTGACGTGTCGAGTGCATGCATGTTTGGAACAAGAGTTAATAAGTTGTGTGAGTCGATTTGAGTATGGATAAGCGTTTGCATGCGTGTGTGCGTGCATGGTGAAGCAAGAAAAGAAAGGTTTGTCTTCATACAATCTAGGTCAAAGTGATGAGTTATTAAAAGGCGTAACATGTAAAGTAAATGTGCATTAATATGATATTAAAGAATGAAAACCCTAGAACATAAATGAGAGTCGATTAGGGTTTGAAAGCTAAGTGTATTAATTCGTTATTTCATGTGTGAGTTATGACTTTTAAACTATTTTCACATTTAATCCTAAACTCTAATAAATGACATAATGAACCTTAATCTACAATATTGGTTGTAAAACCTCTAAGTCTCATTTAATGATAAAACCCTAAAGTATTAAGATCATTAAATACACTAAATATAAACACCAAACATTAAAAGATCATTTCGACAATTATGGAATCATAAATAATATATACGATCATTAATGTGTATAGGTTACGTGAAGAAGGAGTGATCCTTTGCTTTCCGTATTTACGCTTTTGGTCATTTGCTTTGGAATAAGATACGAGATATTACGACCTTTTCAATAAAGGTTCCTTATAACGTTTTCTTTTGTTAGCTTTTATATTAGGGTTTCCTAAGCCTTTGCTATGAACCCCATTCCGTTTGTTTGATCCGTTGCTTATCCGAACTTCGATTTACGAATTATGAAACATCGATTTTGAACTATATGATATGAAAACTACGATTTTGAAAATATGATTAACCTTATGATAAAGTATGATGCGTGTCGGTTTGACATTACGATTTGACCTAAGATAGTTTGACACCGAGCCAAATATTTCACTAGTCATGGGGTTCCATGTCCGTGTCGATGATGCACCTTTGACATGACTCTAGGGCGATGAGTGATGTTCTGCCACGTCCTTATCTATTATCTATTATGAGCTCAATTATGTGTTATGGCCAATATTTGTGCGTGGGGCGTATGGATGCATCCTAGATCATTTATATGTTATATGTTATCGTTATCGATGATTGATCTTTGCGTGCATGCACGTCCTTCATAACTCTGGTAGGTCTCCCTACAAATGTTGCCTTATGTGAATATGATTATGATCGATATATGTTTTGGGCTCGTGGTAGTTAACTATAAACTTTATTCAATAATTCTGATTTATAATCTTAAAATGATTATGGTTTTGCTATCTTTCGTTCACTATATTTTGTATTCGATATCGTTTCATATTTGCTTTGCTTTTATATCATTCACCGAGCTTTTGAAGCTCGGCCGCATTCTCTTTTCTTCATGGCGGTATCTAAGCTAGGAGCTTGGTTTTGCTTTGGGATGAGTGCTGAGTGGACTTACCTTAGAGATATTTAGCTTTGATCTTATGATGCCATTTAAGACTTTACTATTTCACTTTATTTCTGTTGGAATTTATCTTCCATTGGGACCTATGTATTGAAGTCATGTTGACTTGAATTATTTCAGAATTTATGTTAAGACTTCTTTGGTATTTATGTTTTACTTTGATATGACACCATTATTTGTGATTCCTTTACCCTTCTCGTGGTCGGGGCGTTACAATTTATGGTATCAGAGACCTAGGTTTTGAGACCCTTAGAGCTTAGGCTATGACCTGTGAGGATTGGGTAGACTTTAGGATTCCTTCTGCGTACCTCCATTTCGTATCTCACCTTTGTTCATTTTGCTAATCGTTTGAATATCGTTCGGATGGTTCAAACTCGTCAATAACGATAACTTGGATGGAGCGATGATGCTCTAACTTGGATCTGCGATTGCCAATGCTCTCAACACTCTTTTCCTTGGTCTTACCACACCGAGATGATGACACAAGTGATCAACAACATTCGAAACGGTGGTCCTTGGGTAATGGTGGAGGTACTCAACCCGTCGGCATTCATACTTGGCTCGGCGTTTGATGGCTCAAGCCTCTTTCTTTAGCTCATTGCTACTCCCACCGAGGCCGAGGACCGGATCACTCATATTGAGAAGTTGTTTGAAGTGTTGGGTTGTGGAGATGAGTTTAAGACCCGCTTGGCTACATTTAAGTTGGAGGGTGATGCTTTGAATTGGTGGAAGGCACTCAAGCAGGCAAGAGGAGGAGATGCCTTTGCTATTGCTTGTACTTGGGCTGAGTTTGGACTATCTTCTATAACCGTTACTTCCACGATCTTTGACGACAAAGGTATGAGAGGAATATCGAGGCGATCTACCGGTTTGATCATGAGAACTCCAATGAGTACATGGGCGGGTTTATGAGGTTGGTGGGTTTGTAGGAGCGATTCTTTGGAGATGGTAGGCGCCAAGCTAAGCACTTCAAGTGGGGACCGAAGAAGTGGGTGTTGGACCGATTGCGAATATTGAGTATGAGGATGTGTCGGCTGCAATGGCGACTCGTAACATTGAGATCTTTCATGAGGTTTCGGGTTCCAACAAGCGTAACCGTGATGGTGATCGGGTTCAAGCTAGGACTCAAGGTAATGATTATAAGGAAATCTTTGGTAGGAGTTATGATTCGAGGGACAAGTGGATAGGAGTTATGATCGTGGGGACGATCGAGGAAGGAATGTTGACTCTAGGCGCTCGAGGCGAGGAGTCGAGATAGCGAGCTGCTTGGTAGAAATGGAAATGATCGTCGAATCAAGGTAACAATAACCAGCATTACAACGAGGATCGGTCATCTCGGTGATCATATCGGTCGTGCTTGAGGATCTTCAGTCGTGAAGGACGGTGAGGTTTTGCCTCCCCACCTCTCTGTACTACTTGTGGAAAGGCTCATCCGGCGGTGTTTCAAGGCCATGGTGGATGTTTCTCTTGTGGTTCCACTACTCACAAGATCAAGGATTGCCCTAAGAGGAACCCGCGATTCACGGAAACTACATCAAGCCACCACCTACTACTTGGCGTTTATGCTACTACTCGGAATCGGCGAAGCGCACTTGGTACCATTACGGGCACTCTTTACATTGATGATTTCTTGTCTTCGCTTTATTTGATACCGGTGCCACACACTCCATTATATCTGTCACATTTGCTAAGAAACTTAATATGACCCCCAAACCACTAACAAACCACTTATCAATTTCTACGCCTATGAAAAACCATATGATCATTGATCATAAATATGTTAAGTGCCCTCTTCGTTTTGATGATCATATTCGCTCCGCAAATCTGTATCCTCTCGATATGGTCGACTTTGATATCATTCTAGGCATGGATTGGTTGGCGTATCATAGAGCATCCATCGACTGCTATGCCAGAACGGTGATCTTTGGAGACATAAAACGTCCTGAATTTGTTTATTATGGTTCTCAACCCCTCAAATCTGTTAAATTTATTTCTGCTATGAAGGCACGGACTATGATTGCTCATGGGTGCCAAGGTTTTCGGCATCATTAAGGACACATCTTTGGAGAGTCCTAACATTGAAAACCTTTTGTTGTTTGTGAATTCATCGACGTTTTCCGATGAACTTCCGGTCTTCCCCAGCTAGAAGTTGAGTTTAGCATTGAGTTAATTCACGGTGTTGAACCGATTTTGAAAGCTCCGTATCGTATGGCACCTGTAGAGTTGAAGGAGTTGAAGGAACAGCTGCAAGAGATGATAGAGAATGGATTCATTCGACCCAGTGTTTCTCCATGGGGTGCACCTGTTTTGTTTGTGAAGAAGAAGGATGGAAGCATGCGTCTATGTATCGACTACCGTGAACTCAACCATATTACCATTCGAAACCGTTATCCTCTTCCGCGTATTGATGATTTGTTTGATCAACTGCAAGGAGCGAAGTTCTTTTCGAAGATTGATCTGAGATCTGGTTATCACCAGCTACGTGTGAGGGAGCAAGATATTCCTAAGACCGCGTTTCGTACCAGATATGGTCACTACGAATTCTTAGTTATGCCTTTCGGTTTGACAAATGCTCCTGCTGTGTTTATGGACTTAATGAATCGTGTTTTCCATGAATACCTTGATAAGTTCGTTATCGTTTTCATCGACGACATTCTGGTTTACTCCAAGTCTGAAGAAGAGCATGAACAACATCTCCGGATAGTTTTGGAAATTCTTAGGAAGAAGAAGTTGTACGCTAAATTTTCGAAGTGTGAGTTCTGGTTAAAACAAGTCGCTTTCCTTGGCCATATCGTGTCTGCTGATGGTATCACCATGGATCCGTCTAAGGTTGAGGCTATCACTAAATGGCCAAGACCTCGACGATGGCCGAGGTTAGGAGTTTTCTAGGACTTCTTTGGTTACTACCGACGTTTTGTTGAAGGTTTCTCTCGCTTAGCTTTACCCCTAACCCAACCGATGAGAAAAGGTGAAAAGTTTGTATGGACGGATGAGCGAGAAGAGAGTTTTGAAGAGTTGAAGCGGAGATTGGTGTCCGCTCTATTTTGACTCTTCCATCCGGTTTGGAGGATTTCAAATTCTGATGATGCATCTAAGAAAGGATTGGGTGTGTTTTGATGCAACATGGAAAGGTGATAGCTTACGCTTCAAGACAAGCTGAAACCTTATGAGGAGAATTACCCAACTCATGACCTTGAGTTAGGCTGCGGTGGTGTTCGCATTAAAGATCCGGAGGCATTACTTGTATGGAGGCGTGTGATATATTCATGACCATAAGAGTCTCAAGTATATTTTCACTCGAAAAGAGCTTAACATGAGACAAAGAAGATGGTTAGAACTCCTTAAGGATTATGACACCAACATTCGGTACCATCCGGTAAGGCTAATGTAGTTCTTGGCGCACTTAGCGAAATCATGCATTCTTGCAAGTATTGAGATTGAACCTATAATTCTTCGTGACTTAGGCGTTTGGATGTTGAGTTGTGCGTCGAGGTTTTGATGGATCTTGGGCTAGTATGAAGGTGGAGTCGAACCTTATCTCGCAAATTAAAGAAGCTCGAAAAGATGATGGTGAGTTTGTGGGCGTGGCGCAAAATGTTGAAGAAGGTAGCGAGACGGAGTTTAAGGTTGATGATGACGGAATTGTATGGTATGAAGATAGGCTTTGTGTTCCCAATGATCCGGTGCTTGCGAAAATTATGGTGAAGCTCATAGTTCTCCTTTCACTATCCATCCCGGTTCTACCAAGATGTATAGGGATTTGAAGCGATATACGGTGGAATGACATGAAGCAAGATGTGGCGACGTTTGTGTCGAAGTGTATGATTTGTCGTGAGGTTAAGATTGAACATCAAAGGGCTAGTGGATTATTCTGACCATTGGATATTCCAACATGGAAGTGGGATAAGATATCTATGGATTTTGTGGTGGGCTACCTCTTACTTGGAAGAAGCATGATGCGATTTGGGTAGTTGTTGATCGACTAACCAAATCGCTCATTCTTACCAATCGAGAAAGGATTATGGTATTGGTAGATTGGCGGAAATTTTTCAACAAGAGATCGTTAGGCTTCATGGTACTCCGGCATCTATTGTGTCCGATAGGGATCCGCGTTTACTTCCGTTTACGGAAAGGTTTGCAAAAATCTTGGGGTATTAGACTTAATTTCGATCTGACCTTTCATCCTCAAGCGGATGGTCGATCGAGAGGGACTATTCGGACCTAAGAGGACATGCTAAGGGCTTGTGCTTTGGAATGGACGGGCAGTTGGGATGAATATTTGTGTTTAGTAGAGTTTGCATACAACAACGGTTGGCATGCTAGCATTAAGGCGACACCGTTTGAACTTCTTTATGGGAGAAAATGTAGAGCACCTACTTGTTGGGATAAAGTAGGTGAGCAGCTTAATTGAAGGTCCGGAAATGATTGAGATCACTAATGAGAAAGTAGTCATTGCTAGAGAAAAGTTGAAGGAGGCTAGGTCTCGTCAGAAAAGTTATGCCGACAAGCATCGTCGTGATTTAGAATTTCGGGTTGGAGATCGTGTATTTCTGAAAGTTTCGCCGTTTAGAGGTGTAAAACGTTTTGGAATCAAGGGCAAGCTCAGTCCTCGAATTCATTGGTCCGTTTGAAATTTTGGAGCGTATAGGAGAAGTTTCCTATCGGTTAGCACTTCCGCCTCAGTTATCGCATGTTCATGATGTTTTCCATGTATCTCTTCTAAGGGGATACAACTATCATCCGTTGCATGTTGCTTCTTATCCGTTTGATCAAATTCAATCCGATATGTCTTTATCTGAAGAACCGGAAGCTTTTTTAGAAAGACAAGAAAGAGTCATGAGAAACAAAGTCATTCCGTTCGTTAAGATTCTTTGGAAAAATCACTCGGAGCGTGAGGCAACCTGGGAAACCGAAGAGTCGATGCGAGCTAGTTATCCTCATTTCTTTGAATAGTTTGGTACGTTCTCATTTCGTTTCGTTTCGTTTCATTTCAATTTTCGAGGCGAAAATTCTTCTTTAGAGGGAAGAGTTGTAAAACACGAAAATCGAAACAAATACTAAAGACTAAATTACCCTTGAAATCAAAATTTATAAAATACGTAAAATACATTAATGTTCATTTAACGAAAATTAAAACCTAACTTATGAATATTTAAAACCAAATGAACCTATTTAAAAATCGACATTTCTGACGAAAAGTTAAACATTAGCGTAACATCATTGGGCCTCGTTGAGCCTCGCCTTTATTGTAAACCATTGGGCCGTTTTGTTTTGAGCCGAGAGTCCCAAGTGAGCCCAAACTCGGGCCATGTTTTTGTTCGGTTTGGGTTTGGCCGAGAGCCACATCAAGCCCATCCCAACCCATAGAACCGATCGGTACCTACACTATATATACAAACACAAAACATCAATTTGAAACCCTAGCTACAAAAGTCACGGCACAAGAGAGTTTCCTGCCTCTTCCTTTTTCTTTCCGATCGACAGTCGCTGCTACACCCTTGGTGTCGTGGTGTTTGTTTCCAACGCAAGCTAAGGTATAACTAAGTTCTTCTCGTCTCACTTATGTTTGCATGCACACGTTAATATATTTTTGAATCCGTGAGGTATGATTTGCGTACGACATATATATGACCGAACCATATGAGGAAAGCATGTAACGTGTCTAAGTATTTGTAAATCATGAAAACGTAAAACACCTAAGAATGTCGAGCCACATGAATTGAACAAGTATATATAAGAATCGGCTATGTATATAAAACATGCATGCTAAAGGGTTGCGTATGAATTGTATTGTATCATAGATTATATTCGAATAAAAAACATGGGTGTATCGATCATGTATATAAAGACCGTATAGCATGAATGTGTGTGAGTGTCGCATGAATCATAAACATGGTATTGTATACATATAGGTTAACACATGGTTAAAGTCATGAAAGTATTGCGTAAATAAATATGAAACGTGTAACTTGTATGTTTCGTTAAAAGCTATATGTCGATATATAAGAGTCACGTTAACTTTATGTTATAGTTGTGTCGATTTACATGCATGGTTATTTAGCGTTAGTCTTTTGAAAAGGTTTTGACGTGTCGAGTGCATGCATGTTTGGAACAAGAGTTAATAAGTTGTGTGAGTCAATTTGAGTATGGATAAGCGTTTGCATGTGTGTGTCCGTGCATGGTGAAGCAAGAAAAGAAAGGTTTGTCTTCATACAATCTAGGTCAAAGTGATGAGTTATTAAAAGACGTAACATGTAAAGTAAATGCGTATTAATATGGTATTAAAAGATTGGGAAACCCTAGAACATAAATAGAGAGCCGATTAGGGTTTGAAAGCTAAGTGTGTTAATTCGTTATTTCATGTGTGAGTTATGACTTTTAAACTATTTTCACATTTAATCCTAAACTCTAATAAATGACATAATGAACCCTAATCTACAATATTGATTATATTAAACCTATAAGTCTCATTTAATGATAAAACCCTAAAGTATTAAGATCATTAAATACACTAAATATAAACACCAAACATTAAAAGATCATTTCGACAATTATGGAATCATAAATAATATATACGATCATTAATGTGTATAGGTTACGTGAAGAAGGAGTGATCCTTTGCTTTCCGTATTTACGCTTTTGGTCATTTGCTTTGGAATAAGAATGCAGATATTCGACCTTTTCGATGAAAGGTTTCTTATAACGTTTTCTTTTCGTTAGCTTTTATATTAGGGTTTCCTAAGCCTTTGCTATGAACCCCATTACATTTGTTTGAGTTGTTGCTATCCGAACTTCGATTTACGAATTATGAAACATCGATTTTGAACTATATGATATGAAAACTACGATTTTGGAAATATGATTAACCTTATGATAAAGTATGATCCATGTCGGTTTTGACATTACGATTTGACCTAAGATAGTTTGACACCGAGCCAATATTTCACTAGTCATGGGGGTTCCATGTCCGTGTCGATGATGCACCTCGACATGACTCTAGAGGCGATGAGAGTGATGTTACGCCACGTCCCTTATCTCGTTATCATTATGAGCTCAATTATATGTTATGGCCAATATTTGTCGTGGGCGTATGGATGCATCCTAGATCATTATCATTTATATGTTATATGTTATCGGTTATCGATGATTGATCTTTGCGTGCATGCACGTCCTTCATAACTCTGGTAGGTCTCCCCACAAATGTTGCCTTATGTGAATATGATTATGATCGATATATGTTTACGGGCTCGTGGTAGTTAACTATAAACCTTATTCGATAATTCGATTTATATTACGAAAATGATTATGGTTTTGCTATCTTTCGCTTCACTATATTTTGTATTCGATATCGTTTCGTATTTGCTTTGCTTTTATATCCATTCATCGAGCTTTTGAAGCTCGGCCGCATTCTTTTCTTCATGGCGGTATCTAAGTAATGGGCGGGTTTTGCTTTGGGATGAGTGCATGAATGGACTTACCTTAGAGACATTTAGCTTTGATCTTATGATGCCATTTAAGACTTTACTATTTGATTATTTCTATTGAGTTTATTTTCCATTGGGACCTATGTATTGAAGTCATGTTGACTTGAATTATTTCGACATTTATGTTAAGACTTCTTTTGGATATTTATGTTTGCTTTGATATGACACCATTATTTGTGATTCCTTTACCCTTGTCGGGTCGGGGCGTTACAAGATGCATTGCATCTTCTATATACATTGTATTTATTTGGATACCCATGGTCCAAATTCTATGACCTATGACCCATGATCTACGACTCATAACCCATTTAGCGGGGCGTCCTACGGATCCCTCAGTTTACACTGGACGGATCCCTCATGTAAGGGATCTGTGGGATCCGTGCAATAGTAGTGATTTTTTGCCTATAAATAGTGAGCCATTTCTTTATTGTAACACCCCCCCTTCTTAGAAACTCTCTCATATATTCTTTTATTCTTCTAATCTCAGATCTCTTGATCTATATAGTAGTTCTTCTTTCTTTTGTTGTGATTCTCATATAGGTCCTTCTCTAAGGTGAGATCACGAGATACTACAAGTCATCCAAGCAAGGGGTCATTGATTGATTTGTTCCTCCACAAGATTTCTGTAGCAAGATCTTGTATTTCATATTTCACATTTCACATAGTTGTTGTGTTGGTTTGGTCCTCCGTGTTAAGGACTCGGTATTTAGCTTTGTACCGGAAAAAGTGTAAGCGACGTTATGAAGGCTTCTCAGCCAAGTTTAAGGAGTTTGTTGACATAGTGCTTGAACTCTCGAGTAGGTGACTCCGGGAGTGGAATAGGGCAATGAAGGTGTCCTTGTAGCCGAACCACTATAAATCGGTTGTGTCATTTCTATCCTTTACTTTACTTGCTTTCTTTACTTGCGTTAATTATAGATCTATACTTTCTGTCCATCCATACGATTTCACATAACATTGAATCTAAACTTTTTGAAACTAAGTTAAAATCGGCAAAACTATTCAACCCCTTCTAGTTTTCCACAATTGGCATCAAGAGCTAAGTTTACAAAAGTTTTAAAGTAAATAGTATTTTAAAACTTTTCGATCACAATGGGTTACGAAAATTATAAAGAAGGGCAATCTATGCAACGACCTCCACTACTTGAAACTAATGGTTTTATTTATTGGAAAAATAGATTCGGCGTATGTGAAGTCAAAAGATATTGATCTTTGGTACATCATTGTTGAAGGCGACTTTGAAGCCACTACAAAAGATGATAAACCGGAAATTTAGTAAACACACCTCATGATCAACTCACCGGTGATCAAAAGAAAAAGCTTTCCAAAAATAGTGAAACTAAAATCGTTTTATACAATGCTTTACCCAAAAAGGAATTCGAAAGAATTTCTATGCTTAAACCTCTAAAGAAATTTGGAATTCTTTAGTTGTAACAAGGAAATCAAGAAGTTAAAAACAATAAAATAGATTTGTTTGTTCAACAATATGAACAATTTTCAATATCGGATGAGGATACTATAGATAACTCTTTTGCTAACTTTAATACTATAATTACATCATTACAAGCACTTGATGAGTCTTTCTCTAGTCGTAATCATGTTAGGAGATATCTAAGGGCACTTCCATCCAAGTAGAGATCAAAGGTGACGACCATCGAAGAATCAAAAGACTTGTCAATCCTCACCTCGGCGAAGTCATAGGCAATCTAAAGGTCTATGAGCTTGTCCTCGCTAAAGATTCCAAGCCTCAAAAGAAAAGAAAGAGAAGCACAAATCTCTTGCCTTAAAAGCCAAGAAGGTCTCAAGCGATGAAGAAAACTCTTCTTCGATAGTGATGACGAAGAATATGCTATGGCGGTAAAGGATTTCAAGAAGTTCTTTAGAAGAAAGGGAAGATAGGTCAAGCAACCATATGACGACAAGAAGGGTTCCGGAAAGGCAAAGACGACAAGAAAGCAAGTGATGAACGAGCATGTTTTAAATGTGGGGACCCTAATCACTTCACTAATGAGTGTCCCAAACGTGACGAACAAAAATCGTTTGTGAGTGGTTCGTGGGGAATGAGCAAGGAGGAGGACAAAAATTTTTGTCTCATGGCAAATGACTCAAACGAGGTATTTTCCGAATCTCTCTATTATAGTAGCTCATCATTAGATGATGATTCATTGCATCGTGAATATGATAAACTTTGCAAAATTAGTCTAAAAGTGATTAACAAAAACAAGATTTTGAAAAACAAAATGAGCGTTTAGAAAAGGAAGTCATTGAATTAAAAAGCAAATTAAGCGTTTAGAAAAGGGAAGATAGCAAGTGGGAATGTGAGCTTTATGTTCAACTTCAAACACTAGTTGATAATCTTGATTCCAAGATTGCTAGAATGAATACTAATACTCTAAATACAATACTAGATAGTGTTAAAGCAGGAAACAATCAAAAGGGTTTAGGTTTTCAAGAACATAATGCATCAACTAGCAAAAATAAAGAACATAATGCATCAACTAAAAGATAAACATTTCCTTCAAACAAGAAATTTTTTTGAAATGCTTTCTAAAATATACTTCTTCCTGTATCATTTTCATAAAAGCTATTTCTCACATCTAGGACAAACCTTTCTCACTGTTAATACAAAGTAAAAAAACCCGTTTTCATTGCATCTCATGTCTTTTGAATTCTAAAGGGAACACATAACTAATAGGTGTTTTCGGGTACATTCATTTAAGCAACAATGAATTTAGGAGCACTCGGGTTATCTCACATAATAGTATACTTTTTTCTAGTCTATTTTTCTTTTTAGGAGTCGAGATAACCGAACTCCAAATAGTTTGCATATAGGCACAGACTAGGCACAAATGTTTCCAAAAGGAAAAATTTGAGCTGCCTGAGTCCCCAGTACCACGGATCCCAGCATTAACGCTGGACGGTTCCCTCAAAGGAAGGATCCGTGGGAACCGTGAGACAGAAGCTGAATTTCTCTTCTATTTTTCTCATTTTGGCTATAAACCTTCATATTTTCATCATGTTACCTCTTTCACTAATGAGCATGTTACGTAATGCTTGTGTTCTCATGATCACATGCCTTAAATTCACATCTAATCATTAGATTTTAGTCTATATTTTGGGTCAAGCATTCATTACAATGCACTATTTTCTCTATAAATAAGTTTCCCAAAATGCTTGCATATCCATCACTCTCAACCTCACAAACAATCATCATCATGTTATCCAAAAGATCTTCCAACATTGATGAATCACCTAGTACAAACAATCCTCTTCAAGAAATCCAAAACTTTATCCTACCACCTTCCATAGTACCACCACCCAAATCTAAAAAAACCGCACGGATTAGCATCCGGCCTTGTTGTTTAGCCAAACCATTGTCAAAAAGTTCATCACCAACTACTCATTCACCACCACATGATTACATAATAGCAGCTCCATCAATTCCAACAAGTACATCACCATCATCACCTATCAAGTCTCCACCTAAGATCACTCTATCGGAACTCCTTAAGACTCCAAAAACACTACAACAAACCAACCCAAAATAACTAGTCTTTTTAACATCACCCACATCTCCAAACACAATTTACAAAAATCTTGTAACTTCAACACCTTTAGCTCTCATTGTCTTACAAGAACATCTAGGTTCCTTTTCACCACCACTTTCAAACATTCCGGATTTTGATCCATATTTTTCACACTTTCCACCACAAATTTCGCTTTCCACCAATCAAACTAACCCGGAAACCATCCACACACAATACTCACATCATTTACATTGTGAACATTGCCAATCCACTAGGGAACTTGCAATGGAAATTAGGGACGAGATGCAATTCATACTTAACCACATCCTTGATCGCATCAACATCATCACTCACCAAAACCTCCATCATTAACCTTATGCAAGCATGGAAGGAATGATATTACTATTTTCTCTACTTTTTTTCCTTTTCAGTAATTTTAAAGAACAAACCTTGTTCTTAGTTTTATATGTTTGTATGTGGCCTATATACCACTACACTTTGTCTTTTTATTACAAGAGTTTGTTTACATACCTTGGCTCTCCATCTTGTTTCTCGTCAATCACAAGATTATATTGCATGTTACTACTAAATTTTTCTTTGTAGGTTTTATATTTTCTCACTTGACGCCCTTTTCTAGGGGGAGCTACCGTCAAGGGGGAGTTAGTGATTCGTGGATTATATTATTTCTCCACACTTTATTTCTTCGTTAGGTTCGCTTTTTGTTTCGACAAAAAGGGAGAGAAGAAGTAAAACTTATGCTTTCAAAACATACTCTAATCTTAAGTTTTACTCATCATAACATTACATTTTGTCGTCAACAAAAAGGGGGAGATTGTTAATACAAATAAATCGTAAAAACGTTTATTAATATTTAGCGATCTCTTTGTGCTTTGTTGATAACAAATATAAAGTTATCATAAATAAAATTATAAGGATACATGTTATTTTTGTAAAACATTTACATAGATAGCCATTTAATATAAATTGTTGTAATGATTCATTTATTGAAATAGTTTATTAGGATGGGTAAAAACCATAACCCATGACCCATACCCCTGAAGCATATCTATAACCCATGGAGCTAACCCATGACCCATTGACTAGATGCATTGCATGTTCTAGATACAATGTATCTATTTGGATACCCATGGTCCAAATTCTATGACCCATGATCCATGATCAATGATGAAGGATCGTTATTTTATTGTGTTGATGATTCGGGTGGTCTTGGATGATCAAAATACATGTTTGCCATAGTTAGAGAGTTAGTAGAGAGAGAGAGGGTGTTCTTGCTAGAGGTTTACACAAAGTGAATATTAGATTGAAAATGAAGCACCACCCCTTCCAAGGATGGAAGGGGTATTTATAATTACAAACCTACCGTCCTCCCATCGGATGTGGATCGGGCATACGGTGGGTAAAGACCGTCCTTCCTCCACGGTGTTACACTCGCTAAACTACGCTACTAAATAACTAATAAACTACTAAACATTAAAATAACAACACGTCTACGAGCTAACTTATGCTAGATCATAATTGGGGTGACCAACACTTTAACATGGAATTTTCTAATTCCTAACAATCTCCCCTAAGGAGGTCACCCCATGTTTTACATTTGAATCCTAGCATTCTATTCTTGACTTCGTTCTTGAGCTCGTAGACTTGAATTCTTCACTTTCTCAATCTTTGTGCTTTAGTAGCGATTCTTCAAAGTCCGTGACCGATTTGTACTTTTAGTGGAGGCCTTTAAGCGATCCACATCTTTGATGATTTTCGAGCTTTCTTTGATATCATCACCACATGAAATCTCTGGATCACCCATTATAGTGTTGCCATCATGTGAAGTTGTGACTTTCGGACCGACATGCTCACACTTTTGAATCATGACATCTTTCCATCGAGTAGCGAAGCCTTCTTGGTTCATGATATTTGCGGCAAGACGAAGCATAGTATGAAATATCCGAGCCGGTTATGTAGATATGCACGGTCATGATTTCTTCAATTAAGTGTGGTTCTTGTGAGCATGCGACTTTGGATTGACTCTCGATTACGATCACCGCAACCATCCAAATGTACCGCAAACAACGATGAAGCAATAAAACACACGAAAGTGTCTTTGATCTTTGAATTGAGGTACACGGCCCAGGTTCCCCGTTGATCGATACAAATCTTTGCTGATCGGTGGGATTCCTAAGAATCTCCTTGACGGGGTTTCGCGGTTGTTCTAGCGTTCTCAAACCAAACGTCTCAAAGAAGACAACACGGAGTGAGTGAACCGGTAATTGAGATTCAGCGATTGATGAAAATGATTTGAAAAACAATCGCGTGTTGCTTGAAGAAGAGTTTTGCAATCTGACGAAGGTTTTATGAGAAAGATCAATTTTCAAACAAAATACTTTTGTATTAGAGAATGAGTACACATTCGACGTGCTAGCGAAAAGAAGAGATTCGCACATCGAGCGGTTTTCTAAAAGTATTTTCAATCGAGATACTTTTGAATTTGAAAACATAAGTACACATTTGACGTGCTAGAAAAGAAGGTTTGCACATCGAATGGTTTTCCAAAAGTATTCGTCAATTCCATTCTGGACCAAGGTTGATTCAAGATTGAATCTCCCCATCGTTCTATCCGGTTGTCACAAGCTTGATCTTTTGCAAGATTTCACATGTCACCACCAAGAGCTTGTTTGATGTTGGCTCTAGAAGGATAACCATCTTCATTGTGAATATTTTACATATCACTCGGATGTTCGGCAATACCACAAGGATAATCGTGGGACTCTTAATATATAATCTTACTTTCCACATTGTGTGAAACAACAAGTCTTCATTAATATAGTGTCCTAACGAGATATTGTGGATGATCTCTTGGCTCTAGACTCAATTGTGCATATTTGGTTCTGTCTTGGGAGACTAGGGAGAGGTCTCCTTCTTCAATATCAACAATCTCTAAGAGAAAGTAGATAGATTATGTCGGTTCCCGTGAGAATGAAACAAGCCCTTTAAGAGGAACTTGAGTAGTTTAGGAAGTTTAGTGCAATGCGTCACTGGGTCCATGACGTCTTGTCTTCAATCTGGCGTTACCTTAGTAACCACCGTAGCATATGTATTGAACCGGTTTTACGCCTAAGGTTGAATTGATGGAGGCTATTTCTTTTCACCCTTTTCCCATTCATTTCTTTTCATTCTTCAACCCTTCAAGTGCTTACGAGACTTCATAACTAGAACCTTGTTGGGCTTATTCCATTCTAGCTCTATCTCGATCCGCACTCTTCCCATATTCTCATATTTCTCCTTTTTTCAATATTCCTAAGGACTCTACACTATCTAGTGGATTGTCCACAGGAAGATCCCTCCGGTTCGGCGGATCGTGGGAACTAATACCTAACCTCACCATCCTTATAACTCCATACATAAAGTAAAATGGTTGGTCTTTTGAGTGCAGTTCATTCTTCCTTGAAACCAATTGAAAAACATTTGGAAAAACAATCAAGGTACTTGTGATACGAGATCAAAGCATTTTGTACCTTAATAGTTTTGATCATTTAGAAAACCTCCCCTTAACATGTGCGTATGATTTAGAAATTGTTTAGCACAAGGAGGCAAGAGGACTTTGAAATATTTTCTTTGATCACAATTTTCATATGAAAAGCCATTTGATTTTCTTTGGAAAATTCTCCCTCAATATGTGCATAGGATATTTGAAAACATTTTATCACATAGAGGCAAGAGTTAATTTGAAGCACATCCACAATCACAAGAGCCATTAAGAAACCATTTGAAAACTCAATCAAGGTACTTTATAAATCACTTTAAAAGCTTTGTACCTCGATAGTTTATTTGCTCCCCTCAATATGTGCTTCAAGATTCGAAAGCGTTTAGCACATATGAGTGACGTGCACAATTAAATCAAAGCGATCACCTTTTATCAAATTTCATTATTAAATCACAAATTCTCCCCGATCAAAATATCAAACCCTTTGAGATTTTGGATCCCAAGTGATTTAATTAAGTTTAGAAAACATGGGAGAAAACGTGGCCTTGTTTAAATACTCATCGGTTTTGGATAAATCCTCCTCCTCAACATGTGCATTATGTATATTGAAATAGTTTGGCACATGGAGGCGGGAGTGCCTTTGAAGGACTAAAACCAACTCCATTAAAAGCAGTTTGAGATTTAAATCACGATCTCTCACCCGATCAAAGATTTCAAACCATTTTGAGATTTGTGATCCCAAAAGATTTAAATAATTTAGAAAATTTTGGGGAAGGCGTGGCAAGATTTGATTTTGAAAATGATAGATAAGGACCATATTTTAGACATTAAAGATTGTTAGTGTCGGTATGATTGTTTTAAGAGACCTTTAAGTAAATAAAACAATTTCACAATTAAACAAGACAGAAAAAATTTCATTTTGATGATCTTTGAGTTTTAAAGAAAATCATACCATGACATAACATTAAATCTTTAGATCACCACATTTTAACGTACAAACCGAACTTTTATGAAGAAATATCGTTTGAAAGAATTTTATTTAAAATTACTCTCCCCTCAAACCATGACGAGAGTCGATGATTGAGTGACTTAAGTTTTGATAAAATGAAGTCGGTGATTTTCAAAGATTAGCTCAATAAATTTTCAAAGCGATATTTTCCATTTTCAAAACAATTTATTCAAATTTTCAAAAGCTGTTTAAAATGGTATCCTGCACAAAGATACGTTAGGTGGTTGAGAAGCTTGTTGTTGTTGTTGTTGTTGTTGTTGTAGGGTTTGGAAGAAAACCATCTGGCGATGCGATGAGACTTCTTCGTTGCATTTTTTTATGCCAACCGAGGTCAATTAAGCTCCGTTTCTTCACATCTTGAAGAAAACCATCTCTTGATGCGATAAGACCTCTTATGTTGCATTTCATGCCAACTCTCCATTGAAGTCGATTAAGCTCCGTTTCTTCATTTGTCAACCCAAGATATAGTTACCCTTTCCTTTCGGCATCCAATCATCTTCAATTGTGGGATCCGGATCGGGAACATTCTTATAACCAATATGCCTGCATACGTTAGTGAACACGCATACAAATATATGGTGGTCGACATCACCCAAACAACAATCGACTAATAAAAGTCAATGCAACATATCAATCAGATCATATAAATGTTTGGGAATAATGTGTTCATCACACTCTACTCATCTAATCCTAGCAATCATATCCTAGGCACCTAGTCCTTCAACATAGGTTAACATCATTTTAATTAAGCATATCGGGATAATTGAGAAGCCCGTTAGATGATGTAGATTTGAAAACATTATCCCCAATCCATGACTCATTTTATGAAAAGTTTAAAAGCGGAAGTCATTGATTGAGTTTTCAATTTACAAAAACTCGAATCGATTTTTTAAAGCAACTCATTTACCACCATTTTGAAAACACAACAAATATTTTTCTCAAGAATTTTAGACGGAAAAACATTTGTGTAGAGCAACAGATCTTTTGACGACATGCTTTCCTTGTTTTGTTTTAGGATAAAACACGAAATATTTTGAAAATAGATTTAGCGTGACACTTTCCTTCCTTTAAAGAGCGGGTTGCTATCTCGAAATAATAGTAAGCCATTTTTTAAGCGGGTTCTGATCGAAATAAGCGTAAGCCATTGTTTAAGACATGTTTAGAAAAGAATATTTACACCTCTGCTCGAACTTCATCTATGGTCCCGTGCCATTATTGAATGACATTTCTAAGACCGTAGATGTTATCGATACCGAAGACATGTCTTGAGAAAACATATTTTGGCATTTTCAAATTTTCGATTTTATGGGTTTTGATGGTTTTATATTTTCTATTTTCTTTTGATGGTTTTTATTTTTGTATTTGGTTTTTCGAAAAATATATACAAAGATAGAGTAGATGATATAATTTAAGAAGATGATGATACGAGTACCGAGATAAGGATATCGAACAACACGTCGTAGAAGATAGAATTCATCATCTCTTAAACTTCCACCACCAAAGCTTCCGAGGCTCCAGAATAGAAGATTGAACATGAGCCTTTGAAAAAGAGAGACTTTGGCAGCTTCCCCCCAAACCGAAAATCCTTTAGCTGAGCAGATTCGAAGCTCTATTTCAAGCTTGCCTTAGCCAGGTGCACAAGGAAGCACACCATAATCATAAATCCCGCTGCTCCATTAAAGAACGATAATCGAGGATCTCCATTCGGGGTTATATCATCAACAAGAAGAATAGCAACGTATCATCCCACTCTTTAAATTTCTTCTCATATTTCTTTTCCACTGAGGTCTGAAGCAATCCATTCCAAAAAGGTGTCAAAAGAACAATTCCCCCAAGTAGTTGAATTGAAGCAGTCAGTTTCTTTGTATAATGCTCAAGAACTCTCCCGAACACACATCATGAGGGAATGAAAACACCTTCCCATGTTCACATTTTTCTTCCGGATGAGCGTGTATGAAGCTCAAGAACCAAGTACACCAATATCCAAGAACTCTCCGAATACACATCATGAGGGAATGAAGAACACCTTCCCATGTTCACATTTTCTTCCACGATGAATGTGTATGAAGTTCAAGGACCAAGTACACACATTCCCAAAAGAGAACAACCGATAACATTGAAGAAGCGGGCGAATCATCGATTATCTCTGCGGATGACAATCTCTGGATGTCAACTCAAAATAAGTGATTATATCTACGAATCACCGATTAAGCCCTCAAGTGAAACAATGAGCCCCCAATGTACACAACTCTCTCTCCTCGATGATTGTGATAACATCGAGATCATCACGTACTTGTGTACCTCTTTTATCTTCAGAAACTAACTCTTTCATCGCTTCCCCCACATAGTTGGAATAAGAATGCTAAACGTCTTGATGAGTAAAACCTTGAGTTTCTCTGCGGTCATGACATTGGTTTTCCCGGGATATCTTCAATCACTTAGAAGAATTAAGTTCATCAAGTTTACTCGCCATGAGTCAAACCTTGAGTTTCTCTGCGGTAATAACATTTGTCTTCCCGGGATATCTTCAATTACTTAGAAGTATTAAGTTCATCAAGTTTACTCGCGTTTAGATGCTTGTTGATTGATGCTAAACAGTCAAGTTTAATTACACAAGCTAACCACTTGTGAATGGCTAACCGTAATAAACTTAAAACAGCTCAAACACTAATACAATGAAGATCAAAGGAATATAGGGGATTCCTGGGTCGTTAAGTCCCACGGAGGATGAATTGGTGTATAAACACTTGATCAGATGATAGAATGATCACTAAGGATAGTGATCGAGAAAGGTTTTGATGGAAAATTACCTAAAGAAAAGATCTACAAATTACTGACTTAAATGCAAATTAAAAGAAATAAAAGATAAAATATATTAAATAAACGCTATCACTATTTTTAAAATGATGAGCGTTTAAAACCTAAACGTCGTTTAAATAAAGTTACGTAAACGTACAAAATAAAACGTGAGATTTAAGAAATAAAAGGCCTACAAATATGAAAATGATATTTTTACAATCCTAATATTAAAAGAAAATTATTAGAAAAAGAAAATTATTTTTAAAACTATTTATTTAATTATTATTAAAATTTGTTCAAAAAAAAAAATTATTATTAATTAAAAACTATTTATTAAGTATTTAAAATGCACTAAAATATAAGAAAATACAAAATTAACCTAGAAAAATGAAATTATAACTTAGAAAATTCTAAAATATGATAAAACTTATTTTAAAACTGAAAATATATTTTTTGACTTTTAATGTATTTATTATTAATTTAATACTATTTAAAACTAATTAAAATGCTAGAAAATACTATTTAAACCAAGAAAATTATGGAAAATACTTTTATGACTTTTATATTTATCTTAATCTATGAAAATTGAAAATATATTTTTAAGCTTTTACGATTTATTTGTATTAAAGGCTATTTAAAAGACTTAAAACTATTTTAAATAAAGAAAATTACTAAGCAATGATGGAAAAATCGAAAAATTCAGGAAAATGCTAAAATATTATTCTAAGTTTATAAAAATATAAAACATATGCTTATTTGTGAGAATATGACATCAGAGAAACAGCGCTTATAAATAAAGAATTCAAAATAAGCTAAAATCCATCACAGTACCATTAAACACGGAAGCTAGGTTATGCTATAATAACTAAATACTAACCTATTCCAACCATCCTAAACTTCGAAAGCAGATTAAGCCAAAATTAAGCAAAACAAAACTAGTTTTATTCTGAAATGGGACAACATTGGGGTGATCTAAGAGTGGGGTCCACGAGCTTAAGCTCAAAAGCTTGGTGCAAATGATAGTCGGATGGGTGGTGAGTGGTGAGGAACCAAGAACCACCAGTGGGGTCCATGGTGTGTGAGTGGGACCCACCAAAGTGGTGGTGATGCCCATTTGTTGTGGTGGTCAGTCGCACGTGGACATGTTTCGAAATGGGTACTCAAAACAAGCTTAATAATAAGCACTTTATAAGCTAAGTGGGAATGAACTACTATTTTTATAATTTAGTTGAGCAACTAAAGTTTACTATCCCAAAAGGATTTAAACTAAATCTTAAAATTGAGTCCTACATAAAATTATTCATTTTATTCAAAAACTGACCAAAAGAAAATTTGACTTTTTGATTTACAAAGCAGTTTGACTTTTATGAACTTTGGCTTGATTCTATGGACTGATTATGTTGTATTAGGTTACTAAGAGACTTATTTAGGCTATATAAACAACTTTTACACTAGAATGTATGATTATGGAATTTAAATGTCTAACAGTTAACTGTTTAAGGAAATTTAAAAGAGATTTTGACTTTTAACTAAATAATGACTGGTTTTTATGCTTGTATTGAGTTCTTAGAAACTAATGTAACATGAACCAAGCATAAACAACAACATAAACAAGCTATATCATAGTTAACATGGCAAATCCAAGCAAATTCCTTATGAGGCTGTTTTGAAGTTAAAAGTGCTAAAACGACCTTTCAAACCAAGAAAGCTTTTAAATAACTTATATTAACTATATTTAGACAGATTGAACTAAAATGAACAAGATTTAAACACTAATTCTAAGAAATGCAAATTATAAGAAAATTGCTTACAAGAAGAGTCAATGCACAAGAGGAGAACGAGGATCATTACTACTTCCTATAGCTTTCCACAAAGCATCTAAACCAAGAACAATTCATAAATTATCCCCTTGGTTGTAATCTTCATTTTCACCGATTTTTAATTTTCCACTAATTTATTGGTATTTTTCTTGTATTTTTGGGTTTTCAATTCTAAAGCTGGATTTTGAGTTTCTAAAGGTTTATAAGTTTTTTTTTTAAGAGCTTAAACAAGCTTAAGAAGCAATAACAACCACTAATAACAACAATTGAATGTTTTGAGAATTTGAAATTGAAAATTTGCACAAACTAAAATCAAACTGAAACTTGAAGTTTATTATTGAAATAGATTCAAATACACTTAAAAACACTTAACAACTACTTGAGAGTTTTAAACATAAACATGAAAGCTTAAAAAAATTAAAACGACATAAGTAAAAATAAATTACACTACTTGCTTCCTCATCTGCTTCTTTTTCTTTATTTATTGACTTCCTTGAGTTCCTTGTCGACCTCTGATACTTTCCCACCAATCTTGAGCCATTGGATCTTCATAATTAATCAAGTTCGTCCATGTGGAAAATTGGCGGGAAAAGTCATAGAGCAGTTTTTTTAGCATTTAATGGGGTAGTGAGTGGGCTTGCAAGGTGGAGGGGGGTGATAGTGAGAGGTAGTTTTACAGCTGGAAAGGTGGTAGTGAGCAGGTGGAGGGAGGTGAGTGGATACAGGTGTTGGGGGGGAAGACGATGAACAGTGGCGCGGGTTATTTCAATTTAAAGATTGGGCCGGGTTGTGTGGTATTGGGCCAGCTGGTTTATTGGATTTGGTTTAATATTTAACAAAGGATCCGTTTGGTATTAATAAGGCACAAGGACTATTTATGTAACTTTCTGAAAATATAGGGACTGAACCTGTAACATTTATAAAGTTAATACAAGGGCCTATTATGCCAAATATGATAAACCAAGGATCATACATGTAATTATTTTCTATTTTTAAATGTCTAAGGACCAAAACTGTCAAGTTTGAAACTTGAGGGACCAAATATGTAATTTTCCAAAAGTTTACCATAAGGACCAATTTTGTCATTTATGAATAGTACAAGGTTAATATTTGATAATTTTCACTTTTTAAATTAACCAAGGACTATATTTGACAATTTTCAAAGCTTAGGGACTAAAGTTGTCATTTTGTAAATTTTAAACTTTAAAAGGTTTATTTTGACAACTTTTGAATCCTATGGACCTTAAATGACTTTTTACAAGTTTTTGAATTATCAGGGACTAGATTTGACAACTTTTGAAACTTGGGGGACTAAAACTGCCAATTATGCAAACTTGATATGTTTTTCATCTGATTTTGATGTTTTTGCATTTAAAACACATAAAACACTTATTTGTGATATTTTTATCATTTTGATGCGTTTCTGAGTGTTTTCAGATGTTTTTGGCATTATAAACAGTACAAAAATGATGAGTATTTAGACACTCATCACTTGTCTCCTTACCCCTTTCTGGTTTTGATACTTCAGAATCAGCAACTCTTTGAATGCCCAAATACTTGAAATTTTTTGAGAAGATCGCTTGAAGTCTTTGTGAGAATCAACATGCTGAATAATGTGAGCAAGTCTAATTGGGGATTAAATTCGACATATCACATTCTCTCAATTAGTGCTCTCCCCTAAACCGACAATCTGTTTGATAAATGCCTTCTTCAAGATTGTGCAGTTGGGGAATAGATAGTTAACATCTTCAACTCACCAAAAACAAGAACATCACCAAAAAGCATCCCAATCAACTTACATCTTGCAAATCCCTTAACTAAAATCCTCCCAATCAAACAAGAACGAAAGATGTTCATCAAGGAAATCGACAATCGGGCCGCAGCGAACACACGAAATGGTAACACCAAGCAAACAATCACATCAAACAAGAACAGAAGGTTGTTCGAATCATCATGTTGATGTGCACGTGAAGCATTAACCGGAAGCACTTTGTCATTTAAACTCATCAATCCTAGTGAAGATGTCAACCAACGGCTCTTAGAAGAGAAAAACTCCATGTGAAGATGACCCGATAATAAGAAGCTCGGTTCTTACATGAGTTTAGAGCCGTATGACCATTTATATTCTCAAATATAAATCAACAATGCAAAAAATTCACACTTCTTCTCCCCCTCAAGAATTGCATATGGAGATGTCATTCTTGACTAAATAAGTGAAATCATCTGAATGTCCTATTCACACTTCTCTCCCGCAAAATAAGCACATGATGTCGCCATCTTCATTATTGTTGAGCAAGTTGAATAAGAAAACAATCAATAGTAGCCGGTTCACTTGAAGAATTAGCGCATGGAAAAAGTATGAAGCATGTTGATGAGAATGGTCATTAATAAGAAGATTTCTCTTCTTCGAAGATAAAGTGCAACCGACACGTACACTTTTCTTTTCTTTGAGGAACGAGGCATGAATGTTGTGTTCATCGTCATAAGAAGATTTCTCTTCTTCCCAAGATAATCGCTTGAAACGTATACATTTATTTTCTTTGAGTACGAGGCTGAACCGATGTGAGCAGACGTCATAATCTCTCTTTTCAACTCTCTTGGCACACATGTAATCAACCCCATTATCATTCAAGAGGGCTCTTTGTCGTGACAATGGTGATGGAGAAAACCCAATATGGTGAATTTGACCACAGTAAAACAACCCGAACTCGTGACTTAAACATGCACATATGTAACAAATAGCGGTGCGAGACTTCATCGTCCATTGAATCTCTAAGTACTCTATACTCTTCATCCAACCAACCATCAAGTATAAGACGTAGATCACCTCATGAAAATCCACAATTAAATGTGACACTGAGCACTACAACGTAACTCCTTAAAATGATAGTTATTTTGTGGTGGTACGAGCCCAATTCCCACAAGTGGTAAAAGAAAAAGAAAAAGTCACCCAACAATAACTAGATTTCCAAGTCTTCGTTTTTGATAATAAGTTTAAACAAGGATCTTGAAGAATCTTCATCCAACCATCCCCGATACCTTCAGATACTAAGTACACTTGCCCGTGATATTTCACTTCAACCTCAAATAAATAATAGTGAATTAACCTCGTTGTCACATCTTGTTAAAAGCTCAAATCTAGCCTCCTTTGATCTTAAAAGTGAACTTTGATAATGGTTTCATCCGACCATGGTTAATAGCACATAACCCGTAAAACCTTGTAATAACCAAAGCGCCATGACGAATCTCCAAACACACATCCAATTCATGAAGTACACCTTTTATCCCTTCTTGAGCGAAACCGTAGCACCGACATCGAAAAAGATTAGAAATACACTTTCCTTTTCTCTAGGATGGTTCCATCAATACGGATTTTACAACTCTATGGTTTAGACCGAAAAATATTTTCTTTCGTGGATTTTACAAAACAAAGAATAAACCGTAAGATAGATCCGGAAATGCACTTTACTATTACCGGGATGTTTCCATTGTCACGGATTTTACAATTCTATGATTTAAACCGAAATAGATTCTTTCGCGGGATTTTACAAAATCAAGACAAAACCGTAAACAATGTCGACTTGAATGTGTAATGACAACTTTGGTTTCGGTGAATATACATTTTAGGGAACATGCGTTGGTTCATCAACGGTTGAAAATCCAACATCATCAACCATCCAATCAACACCTTGGTACACACATCATTCACGCATTATGCCTGGCTATTGTAATCGACCACATTAAGAAGTAAACCCGATATGCCAAACTTGATCATGAAGTAAAATTCCCAGTTTGTTACTTAAACTTGTACTAATCCTCGTGAAAAGAAACGGTGTACCCAATGTACAAAACCTCTTGACATATCCTCAATCTGCGTGAGACACCAAAGTGATAGCTACGTTGTGGGTTAGCGAAAGGAATCACAACCGTAACTAAATAGCCAAGTCTTTATCACACTCTTTAAAAGCACAAACAAGTCATCTTCGCGGAATGGTAGAAAGAAAGAAGACGAAATAAGTAGACACACCCCGAAAAATATCACTTCAAATCCAAATAAGAAATACCGTCCAAACAACCCCGTAGTCAACCTTAATCAATTATCATTTGAAGCTGTGACAAAATATTCTTCGTGAAAATGTATAAACTGATGTACCAATCCTCATAACTCAACAAATCTCATCATCACACCAAAACATATCATCAAATCTCATCATCTAACAGTCATTATCAAATCAATATAAACAGTTTAATATTGAGAAGCCCAGTTTTCCGTTATTCATATCCATAACATCACATATCGTGAATATTTAAGCCCATTCAAAATCCAATACTGATCCATTTAAATATTTAACCCAAAAACAACATTTCACTTGATTCATTAACAAACCAACTCCAAGACCAAATGAATTCACTGTACGAATCTTGATGAAGTACAATCTCAGCCCATGCCCGGTCGATTATTACGTCAATAATCCGGATCCAAGTACAAAGTTACACCCGAAAAAATTAACAATAAGCCATCGTTCAATAAATGCACAATTCAATTTATTGAATTGGGTGTCAAACTCGTACTCAAAATTATCCATAGTATCATACATGTAATAATCAACATCTCAAGTCCAATTCACAAAGCCCAAGATATCATACCCCATTGTCACGAATATTTAGTCCAGCAATGACCCACACACGTATTGCAAAGACCCGGTCACATACAAACCCTAAGAAATTGAGATATATAAGAACTCACATAACACACATTAACCCTAAAAACTCTCATATATCCGCCACTTCCCTAAATATACTCATATATCCAAAACAATCTGCTCTCTTAACCCTAATCAACAGCTCATCCGCCCCCTCAAACAATCTCACCGTACCAAACACAAACCCTAAGAATAACGCCTCCTCATAAAACGTATCCAGGAAGAAAAATAACCATCATCTCATAATTAATCGATCTAATACAAATAAGGTACATCTTGGATGCATCTTATGACAAAGCCACAGGGATGGCAAGAGAGATGATACCACAGGGATGGTACGAAGAAAAAAAACATGGCTTCAAGATCTTAGAAAAATTACGGGTAGGTACTTCATTACATTGAATTAATTCCTTTTTGTTTAGTTAAACCGAATCAAGAGAAAACATTTAACAATCTTGTTAGATGTTTTATCTTAAATATTCGGATATTCAAAAAGGAGTGAAACTCCAAATTAGATCTATGAGGCAAAAGCTTGTTTGTGAATAGATCCTTTGAGATCTATGTGTTTGAAGAAACCACTTCACAAAACTAGCAAAGCTGAGATCGGACCTTCATAAATTAATTATGAGTCATTGATGTATAAGATTCTCGTTCGTTTTTAATCATGTTTGAAACAAATAAACATTGAATCTGAGACATCTTTTTCCATTGGATGTTTCGAATGTTATTTGTTATATTGGTAGATGAATCGGATATGTGATGATTACTTGATTTCGTGCTTAAGACTTTTCGGTCTTGATGTAACCCATGAGTTCCATGAAATTAACTAAGCTGAGATCATTTGTTTTTGAAATGAGTCTTTGTTTGATTGATTTTTTCTTATCATGGATCTATGATGTATTTTGTTTCTGTGAAGTACCCATGTTGGTCTTGATTAGGCTACGAATAAGCATGAGGCACATCTGAGATTCTTTACTTTTTATTTTGGATATTGTTGACTGATGATGTTTGTAGAAACTGAGGTTGAGTAGTGTGATTAATGGTATATGGTTTTGTGGTCAATGGTCTAGTCTTCTCAATCTTCTTTTTCATCTCTTTCTGACAAGTTGTATCAGTCAAGGGTCATTGCCACAAGTCGCTAGCCCAAGTCCCCAAGTCGCTAGCACAAGTCCCCAAGTCGCTAGCACAAGTCGCTAGCAGAGTAGTGTCAAGTCGCTAGCACCCATGACAAGTCGCTACGACTTGTAAATACAAGTCGCTAGGCAGATTTCTGATGTAACTCGCTACACCAAGTCGCTATATAAGGTACAATGAACCTGGACACTAAGACAAGTCGCTAACTTGATAAACAAGTCGCTAGTATGATTTTATACATTTTCGATGAGTTTTCCGACTACTTTTCCTAAGATTCATAATAACCCAGAAAAAATGACAAAAACTGCATCTTTAAACCCATTTTGACCACGATAACAACCAGTTGACCACAAAAACATTCACGGATATAGAAAGAAACAAACAGTCAGATGATAAAAACAATAATTTTGGACAAAGCAAGTTGACAAATGACAGGTTTGTACACAAGTAAAGACCAGGACTAATAACATTTAACCAAAACCAAATACACAATTTGTTAAACTGCTGTACCAAAATAATATGCCAGAAAAGTTATTAGGACCATCAAAAACATACAAAACCAGTTTTAAACATGAACCAAAAACCCACACAAATCAACAAAACACAATAACCTTGGCTCTGGTACCAATTGAAGGATCGTTATTTTATTGTGTTAATGATTCGGGTGGTCTTGGATGATCAAAATACATGTTTGCCATAGTTAGAGAGTTAGTAGAGAGAGAGAGGGTGTTCTTGCTAGAGGTTTACACAAAGTGAATATTAGATTGAAAATGAAGCACCACCCCTTCCGAGGATGGAAGGGGTATTTATAGTTACAAACCTACCGTCATCCTATCGGACTGTGGATCAGGCATACATTGGGTAAAGACCCGTCCTTCCTCCACGGTGTTACACTATGCTAAACTACGCTACTAAATAACTAATAAACTACTAAACAGCTAAAATAACGACACGTCTATGAGCTAACTTATGCTAGATCATAATTGGGGTGACCGACACTTTAACATGGAATTTTCTAATTCCTAACAAATGACCCATAACCCATATAGGGGGAGCGTCCTACGGATCTCTCAGTAGTGATTTTTTGCCTATAAATAGTGAGCCATTTCTTCATTGTAACCCACCTCCTTCTTACAAACTCTCTCATATATTCTTTCATTCTTCTAATCTCAGATCTCTTGATCTATATAGTAGTTCTTCTTTCTTTTGTTGTGATTCTCATGTAGGTCCTTCTCTAAGGTGAGATCACGAGATACTACAAGTCATCCAAGCAAGGGGTCCTTGATTAATTTGTTCCTCCACAAGATTTCTGTAGGAAGATCTTGTATTTCATATTTCACATAGTTGTTGTGCTATAGTTGTGTTGGTTTGGTCCTCCGTGTTAAGGACTCGGTATTTAGCTTTGTACCGGAAAAAGTGTAAGCGACGTTGTGAAGGCTTCTCCGCCAAGTTTAAAGAGTTTGTTGACATAGTGTTTGAAATCTCGAGTAGGTGACTCGGGAGTGGAGTAGGGCAAGGAATGTGTCCTTGTAGCCGAACCAGTATAAATCGGTTGTGTCATTTCTATCATTTACTTTACTTGCTTTCTTTACTTGCATTACTTATAGATACATACTTTCTATCCATCCATACGATTTCACATAACATCGAATCTAAAGTTTTTGAAACTAAGTTAAAATCGGCAAACTATTCAACCCCCCCATATAGTTTTCTACAACATATAAAAATATGAAGTGCATGACACAAAAATATTTCTTTGATCATAAATCAAGTTTTATGGTCACGTTAGTTTTACCAAGGTTGCAGAATTAACGAATCGGTAGTAAGGCGGTCGACGCTCTTGTAGCTTGTATTCAGTGATTAATCGGATTGACATGCGGGAATTAGACTAGGTTAACCGTAGTTTCTTAGAGAGTATAAATATATTGGAGAGGAGTTATAAAAAAATAAGTTCGATGAAGTATGCGAGCATATTAAAATATGCAAGAGGTTAGACACATGCTGAAAGTATGCTAAAAGAAGAAAAACAAAGTGTGAAGATCGTTGTAAGCTCTTAGACGAGGTCTAATATTATATCTAGGAACACATAATAATAAAGGCGGAATATTCAAACACAGAATCAATATTATTATGAACAAGGTTTTTCATTCATCATCTCTAACTAAACAATAATAAAGATCAAAGACTTGATCTAACACTAACTAACTAATAACCACTAAACCCTAGGCGTTTTCCCAAATCCCTACGCCTAGGTTCCCACACACACACACCTTTAGGCGTCTACATCTTGTACGTACGTTCTAAAACTAATGACCCTATGTCTCTTTATATACTAAAGACATCTAGGGTTTACAAGAGGAATCATAATATAATTAGGAAACAATACAATTAGGAAACTAAATATTCTTGTAAGCATATCTTCTAGAATCTTCCAAATCCTCCATCTTTTTGTAGTTTCCCTTCTTGTCACTTTTAGTCCTTCATGTTTCATTCTTCTTGTTTTGTATCATCAAATCTATAATAGACCCAACAATCTTCCCCTATTTGATGATAACAAAACAAACACGATTCTTGTACGAACTTCCCTAGACGAAGTAGCGAAGTTGAGATAATTAAATCTCACCATGAATGAAACAATCTTCCCTTGACCTAAACATGCCACTCAAACATCTCTTCCCCTTTTGTTATTATCTAAATAGGGAACGATGCAAATAATGATCTTGACCACCACGAACCAATATCACACTTCCAATCTAAGACTTCCAATGCTTCAAATCGCTCACCATTACGCATCATAAGAAAAATGGATCCAAAAGCAGAGAAAACTTCAACTAGCGAGTAATAATGATCAACAATAGTAAAAATCAAACACTTTCCTTGAGTGATGCATGTAGATGGTTAAACATTTAACAATAAGCTTCTCCTAAAACCATATGTTAACCATCTTCTTGATTCTTCAAAATCTGTAGGCTTTATGTAATGATCACTTGTGAAGAAAACCAAATATAACAAACTTGATGAAGAAGTAAAATTTCCCAAACTTGTGTCTTAAATCTTTGACTATCCACGGAACTCCATACTTATATGAACCAACAAATATAAGTAGACCGCAATCCCTTGAAAAGAATCCTCAACTAGTATGAGACACTGAGCACTACAATGTAACTCCTTTAAGTGATAGACAATGTGTGCATAGAGCATCATAAGAAAAATCACACATTGCTAGATTCAACAAGCTAGATGATAAGAACACAAACCAAGTAATTCCACTTCACCTTCAAATAAGTGATAAATAATCATCTTCGTAATCAATTCTTCAATAAATCTACAAAACGAGCTTTTTAAATCCTTTTAAGAACAAATAACCAAACTCTTTGTGTGTGTGAACAATAAACTGTGTGTGTGTCGTCCGACAACTAAAAATCCAAATTTGTCAAAGTATGTGCGTCGACTTCCCCTTAATTCCAAATCAGTCCTATTAGCAACACTTTTTCTGTCCCAAAGCCGTCACAAAGCTGTTGTTAGCGACACATAATCTGTCACAAATTCGTCACCAACCCGTCACTATTGCAATTAGTGACACTTTTCTGTCATTGTCTTGTCATGAAAACTAAACGCAGATGCTAGCCAGCGATACTTGATACGTCCAAGCATGATACCGATGGGCATCATGGGCGAGCCGGTGGATCAAGAAACTATCGAAAGGAATGAAACCCGTGGGCTAAGTGGCTAAAGAATGAATTATGGAAACAAGATCTCAAACAACCAAGGAGAACGTGAAGTTAATTATAATTCTATTATTTTGTTTGACATTCCTTTATTTACGTATTCTTGTTCCTGAAGCTTAGGGATTGTTTTGTCTTTTGTTTTCCTATTTATATGGTTGTAAAACTCCTTGGTTGATTGGCTAATAAAAAGAATACAAGTTATATTCATATCTTAAACACCTTTGGTGATTGTCTTACTCGGTTGGCCGAGAAGATTTTTTTCGACGATTAGCAACTTGGTTGGCCAAGTGCTTACCGCCGCTAGGTTTCAGTCCTAGGTTTACGTTTTTATCACGAATCTTTATCAAAGCAGTACTTTGCAAAAATACGGCAAGATTGAAGAAAGCAAAGAAGATACTTTCACGATCGCAATGACGTTGAACAATTTCTGAATTATTATAAACTCTAAATCTGCTTATTATGCATATACTCTAATACAACTCTAAGATAATCGAACTTCTCTCTAAAACACTAATTCGTAATCTCTAAAACTCTTTTTGGAATCGTACCTCTAATGCCAATCTAGGAGTCCTTTTATAGGCTCAAGGATATCCTAGTTGGTTTACAATTTGTATTCTTGTACGACAAGTAATCTAAACATAGAATACAATACTTTCCATAAACGAATATAACAGTTCTTTGTTCTTGCAAGATTTTGACTTCGTGAGTGCGAAGCTTTGACTTTGTCTTTGCAAGATTTTTTGACTCTTTGATCGCTTCCAAGACTTTGCATCTTACAAGACTTTCATGTCTTGATGACTTTCATATCTTCAAGACTTTCATATCCCAACAATCCTCCCTAACTTGAATTCTACTTGCGTGACTTCAAGTTCCTTTTGTGAATATATCTCTAACAACTTCATCTTTAAGGACGATTGTTTCTTAGTCTTTAGATTATATCTCTAGTATATGTGCTTGTCAAAGTATCTCTTAGAATTGTTCTTTTCACGAAAGATCCAAAGAAGCTCCATCTTTTCAAAGAACACAAGAACATATGACGATTTTGTACATTAATTCGGTTTAAGTTGCAAACTATTCTCATCACTTCCGTGTGTTAACTCTTGTGAGAGGTGAATCATTGAAAATTTAATGGATTTAGATCTCTTTACCAAAGCCATTATCTCCGGAGTAGCCAAATGTTTTGGTGTGTAAGACCATGGTACATTGATAACCATATGATTTTATCAAATCATCGACTATCAACAGATTTGATTTGTCTTTACCAAAAGTCGTACCCTTACGGACTAGTTAGTTCTTCTATCTAATGGTGAACTAATTACCAATAATGGTTTTTCCACACCTTTACCACAAGCCATTTTCTTGTAGGCTAGCCAAATTTTTACATTCGATATGGTGAGTTGATTACCATCCAACTTATTAGCAAGTTGTCAACTAAAAACGGATTTGATATATCTTTACAGTCGTTTGCTCATGGATTAGCCAATCCTTTTGTAACCATGGTGGATTGATAACCTATTGATGTTATCATCACAAAACCATTTATTCAACCTTTATTTCAAAATATTTATTAATTAGCAAAGGTTTCTTCTAAAATTCATTTAATCGGTTTATTTACAAACAGACTTTGATGAAAGTATCGTTCGATCAAGCAAACACTTTGAATAAAAGTCTTGATTTATCAAAAATTATTTATTCAAATAAAATTCATACCGATTATTGATCATCTTCAAGAATTGTAGTCCAGTTGATAAACAAATTGATAACCATGCAAGCGGTTTCATTATCCTCTTCTACTTCCAATCCATGCTCTAGCATTCTTCTCATGAGCTCAACTGTGAGAGGGTATCTTCTTTCGTAAACATGTGTATCATTGTACCATTTTCCACTCTAAAACATGAACTCCGGACTCTTCAAAGAATCTCCAAAAACAATTTCCCAACTTTCTTGATTCTTCCAAACATCATCAAGGTTTCTTCTTCGGTTTCCCATGCGCTTATGAGATCACCATGTAAAACTAAACAAATCCTTCTAATGGATTTTGTTCAAAGTAAGCTTTCACCACATGATATAAATAGAATAAATCTACTCTATCTATAATGTGCAGTAAGTCCTATAGCCTTTTGAAAACTTTGAAGCTTTCATCTTCTTTATGAAATATCATGTAATCTCCATCCTTGGATTTCACAACTTCAAAAACACTAATCTTTGATTTGTTCATCTTCATGTCATTATCTTCTTTTGAATAATCAAAATCTACTACTCTGAGATAATTCCTTAATTCATCACTAGTCTCGGATCTTAATTCAACTTTTCTTTCTTTGAAAACCGAACATTTGTAACTTCGGTTTTCCTTTTCTTTTCAAACTCTTCTTTCTTTCGACTTGATCCGTAGCTTCTTCTAAAATATTTGATGCTGCAACATTCTTCTTATAATCCTCCCTAGCGAAGATCATATAATCTTTTCATCTCAAAATAATTAAACTGCAATCCTTTATACCCTTGACTTTTCGGATAAGCCATCATAGCATTTACGCCTTTAGCTTTATTAAGTCTTCTTGGCATAAATCTAACTGGAACCGGTGATTGTAATGGTTCAAAGAACTTCAACATCTAATTCATCTTGTACCTTTTGAGTGATTCTCTATTCCGAGCTTCTTGAGCTTCGATCTTTTCTATCTTTAGCATATAACTCTTCTTGAACTTTTCTAGCTACAGACTTCATTCCTAGCAACTTCAATTGCTCTAAGTTCGCTAAAGTTAATTTCTTTTCTTAGTTTCAACCGAACACGCTTCCTTTATCCTTAGGATCAATTGCAGTTGAGAAGTTCTTTGTTGTTCTTCTTCTTGTACATCTCTAATAGTAACACCACCTCTAGGTTGTGATAAATCTCCTAAAATTGTAGCAATGAATTCATCATCACTTGCGAATGAATAGGTTTGAATGTAGCTTCCTCCTTCTTGTATAACAGTTGTAGAAGGACCGACTTCTTCTTCAAAATTCAATACTCTTGGTGTTATTTCCTCTTGCCTAGAAGTACCTTGAAAAGCAACATTTTGATGTTCAAGACCTTCATCATCGACCTTGAACTTGAACTTGTTCTTCTTGTTCCTCAAGATTCGAAATAATCTTTTCTTGAAGACCTTCGTGTTCTTTCTTCTTTGTAACATCTTCTTCAAATTTTCTTTTCTAAATTCCTCCCCAATTGACGTAAGATGGTTGATGAACCTTTGGCGTTTGTGTTTCCTAGATCGCTTTTGTGCCTTCTTTTGTTTTTGACCCGCATACGAAATTGTTGAACTAATGGCCACACAAAAGTCTTTAGCCTTCTAAACTTGCTTTTAATTTCTTTATCCGTTTGGCTTGAACCTCAAGAATCTTTTTCAACTTAACTTGACTCCTTGTCAAAACATAGTTATCGAATGTGATTTCATCGGAGGTATGGTATGTGAAGCCTCTCCTTGAATAGGTGAATGTTCCTCGATTGAGAAGCGTGAATGAACCTTGTGGAGATGGAGAAGGTGATCTTAAAACTTCTTCTTGAATCTCGTGGCTTGACAAAACAAGACCACAGAGATGCAGTACCTTCTTGTGAAGCAAGCTTGCAGACACAAGACTTCATCTGACGAAGACTGCGATTCTAGCCTTCCTTGATGCAAGACTTTCACTAGTCGCATCATCTTCATCATCGCTCTAACGACTGAACAACTTCCATCATAGAAGTAGTTAAAGGTGTATCCGGTCCTCTAAATAGATCACTTCTTCTAGCCATAAAAGTAAAAATCTTGGATTGTTGAACAATAACGAGCAATAAGTCTCAGGGTTTTGGCACATCACCAAGTTGCGTGTTTAAGAAAACACAGATAAACCTTGGGTACATTAGCCAAGTAGATCCATGTGAGATATCGCGAGCATCCCATCCAAGATTAGCCTTGAGAAGTTAAAACCCGATCCGTAGCTAACCCAACCATAGCGGATGCTATATTGGACCCGAATCGCTCCCAAGAAGTACTCTTAGCACTTATGCAATGTAGTAACTCATGAACCAAAAATTTCCATTGAGGACAAAATAATCTTTTTCGAATGTTTGTTCCGTTAAAGAACCTTCATAACCAATATGCCCAAAAGTTTCCCAAATCAATTCCTTGGCAAAACGAATAGCACCATCATTATCATTAAACAAAGAAATCCTCTCTAATAGATGCTTCAAGAATCTTCACGTCAGTCCAACAACTATAGCCCTAATATAAAATTCTTCATTCTCCATGTTTTCTCTTAGGTAGCCCAAAATTCTTGAATCCAAGGCTCAATAATATCCGGCTCCACTAAAAGAGCATAACCGATTTGCGACCAGTTAAAAATCAATAATATCATGAAACGCCGTTATCTTCGGTCTTGTCTAAATTTGCTACCATATTGTGCTTTGAAACAAGAGGTCGATTCGCCATTGGTGAGTATAGAAGCACAATTAGAATTGAAATTGAATAAGAATGAGAGAAATATGGAAACGATGCTAATGTAAGAATATAAGAGGAAAATCGGAAAGTAGTTATTTATAGGTGAGATTTGAAAATCATCGCCCAAAATAAAATAATCGTTTAGCATTAATTACCCTCAATATAACCGTTGAAACAAGATTTAATACGACAAACAAGATTTTTCCACGTGTGCGGTACTTTCCCAAAGCAAGACTTTCCAAGCAAGACTTTCTGAAAAAAGCAGACTTTGCCAAAATCCTCCATAGAAACTAAGTATATACAAGTATCCTCCCTCACAACACACAGTGACTATACTAACTCCTTATAGTCCTCCCTCAAACATAGCTTAGAAGTTAATCATGCCAATACTCACCACCAAGTGATTGAACTGAAACATCAAAGCCTTTGGTGAGTAAATCACCACGTTGTCATCTGTGTGAACCTTAACAACATTAATGAGCCCTGCTCATAACAATCTCGATAAAGTGATGCCTAATCAATATGTTTGGTCTTGGAATGATAAACTGGATTCTTCACAATACAAATGGTACTCTCATTATCAATATTGATAGGAGTATTTTGAAATTGAACCCATAGTCCAAGAGTTGATTCGCATCCACAAAACTTGTCCACAACAGACTTGCGCAGCCTACATATTCAAATTCAGAGATGATGTTCTTTGCAATTGTCTGCTTCTTGCATTGCCGGAGACTAACCTTCTTCCAAGATATTGGCATCCCCAGGTTGTTGATCTTCTATCATAATTATCACCGCATAATCACTATCCGAAAAAGCTTCTAAGTGAAAAGGTGACTCATTTGGATACCACAACCCCAACTTAGGTTGTTGTTTCAAATAACGTAAAATTCTTTTTCGCATTCATGTGAGAGATCTTTGGTGAGACTTGATATCTTGCACGTAAACAAACCGCAAACATGATATCGTGCCTTGATGCGAGAAGATACATAAGAGAGCCAATCATTGATCCGTAAAGCTTGACTTCAACTGGTTGTCCATCTTCATCTTTGCCCAATGAATTGATAGATTTAATAGGTGTAAACAAACCTTCATATCATCAAATTAAACTTCTTAAGTATGTCTGTAACATACTTGTCTTGATGATAAAAATTCCTTCCTTTGACCGCTTAACTCAAGTCCAAAAGAAAGTTAACTCTCCCATTGAACTCATTTGAAATTCATCGCATCACCGCTCAAACTCCTTAAACATGGACTGTTTGGTAGCCCCAAAGATGATATCATCAACATAGACTTGAACTAACATGATATCCTTCTTGTCTTTCTTGATAAACAAAGTCTTGTCTATAGCTCCCTCCCGTATCCATGTTGTAATAAGAATGTAGAGAGCCTCTCATACCAAGCTCTAGGCGCTGATGAAGGCCATAAAGAGCCTTAACCACCTTATAGACTTTGTTTGGATGTTTAGGATCTTCAAACACGGAGGTTGTTTCACATACACCTCTTACGTAATAGTGCCATAGAAAGGCACTCTTGACATCCATTTGGTAAACCGAAAACCCATGTATGAAGCAAAAGCAAGAAATATTCTAATAGCTTCAATCCTTGCAACAGAGCAAATACTTTATCATAATCAACACCTTCTTCTTGTCTGTAGTCTCGAGCTACTAACCTTGCCTTGTTTTTGATAACATTGCCTCTTTCATCTCTTTTCACTCACGAAACCCATCCGGTGCCAATAACTCTATTCCCATCCGGAAGATCACATAAAACCCAAACTTCTTGAAGTTTAAATTGAAGAAGTTCTTCCCATAGCTTCAACCCACTTTCTTTAGTCAAAGCTTGAGCAATATTCTTGGGTTCCTCTTGAGAGATGAAACAAGTAAATAAGCGGTTTGATGGTCCTTATGATTCGACTGTTTTGCTTATACACAAAGCTAAGTAAAGCATTGTGAGGTTTTGTGAAACCCTTAGCTTTGTGTCTTGTTATAACTCGTAGTAGAAGGACCAATGATTTGATCGATGGATGATTCTTATGAATGCGTAAGATTGAGACCTGGAACTCCATATGCATCATCCAGATTAGTATAATCAAGACCTTCATTGAATCGAGAAAATACCTTCATCTTCAAGCTCATCTTCGGTTTCTTCTAATCTAGGCATGGTAGGATCATCCAAATCATCTAAAATCATCAACATGCAAAGAAGATTTTGGTCGAAAATCTTGTCCAAAGTCTTGTGAGAGTATTCTGCATCTTGTTCTTCTTTGCCTCTTCATAAGCTCTCCTTTGTTCATCGATGTAAGAATGTGCTAATACATCTTGAAGAAGCATCCGATTAAGTTCCTCTTGAATTGATTGATCCTCGGCAGATAATGAGGATTGTGGTGCAACAAGATCTTGTGTTTGGAGAATCGATACTTTGCTTAGGAACATCGATACTTTGTTTTGGACTTACAGGGATCTTCATCGAGAACGACATCGGTCTAATATGAACTCCATGAACAACATATTGTAAATCTTCTCCATTGTGCATAGGTTGATTTTCTTCTCTAATGTGTACATAATTCATTGAAGGAGTTAAAACCTCAAGATTAAACATCCAATCGGGACCTTTACCTTTCTTAGTGTCTTGATCTTCTAAAACTCAACATGAAGACAATCTTGAATCTTCTTAGTAACTCTGTTGTAGACTCTAAAGCCTTTCTTGTTAGTGCAATAACCCAATAAGTATCCTTCTTCCGATTTGCCATCAAACTTCCCAGTTATCAATGGTGTTTAAAATAGTAAGAGGACATCCAAAAGGCTTCATAAAATGAATGTTGGGTTTATTGCCCATCGAGAATTCATAGGGTGTCTTCATCGTGGTTTGGTGACAGAGACTCATATACATAGCATGCAAGATTTACGACTTCCGCCCAAAATTGAATAGGTAGATGGGAATCGCAAGCATTGTCCTTCTTGCTTCAATCAAATTCCTATTCTTCCTCTCTCAACACCATTTTGTGTGGTGTTCTAGCAATACTAAACTCCCTCTTTATGCCTTTATTTGCACAAAAGTCATCCATAGGCTTGTTCTTGAATTCGGCCCATTATCACATCTAATACCTCTAACCTTGAGTCTTAATTGGTTTTCAAGTGCTATAATCGATTCTCGAATAGCATCAAAGGTGTCATCTTTAAAACCTAAAAGAAAACCCAATGAATCTCTCAATCATCTCAGAACAACCAAACAAGATTTTTCTTATTTAAACTTGCCACAAAGACAGTCCAAATAAATCCATATGTAACAGCCCAATGGTTCTCTAATAGTTCTTTCCTCAAGCTTCTTGCAGAAGCTTTGTGTTGTTTACCCTTCTTGCATGCCAAGCATGATTGATCATTCTTGTAAGTCTTTGAAGGTAAACCTCTAACTAGATTGCCTTTGACCAGTTTGTTGATATTCTTGAAATTAACGTGGCCTAATCTTCTATGCCATTGATGTGCCTCTTCAGATGTTGCTTTAGCCACCAAACATGTGGCTCTTCCATAAGAATATAGACTCTTCATGTCTAAACTATACACATCGTTTGTCCTTGGTACTCTAAGTACTACCAAGTCATCATTAACGTGTTTAAAGTCGAGGAAAGGATGAGACATTCCGTGTCGTTGAATAACACAGGATGCTTTTATCACAAATTTGAGACGAGAGCAAGTTGAACTTAAGCTCCTTTACATATCTAACATTCTCAAAGTCAATAAGCCCCTTTGATAGTTCCTTTGCCAAGAATCTTTCCTCCATTGGGATCATTCCCAAACGCAACTCTTCCTCCACTAATATTTCTAAAATCGCATGAATCTCTTTATCTCCGTCATACTTCCAGAGCACCCATTATCCACAATTAGATGATCTTTAAACTCCTCTTACGGGTTGCCACGCACACAAAGAAAAGAGTTAGTGATTTTAGGAACCCAAGCCATTACTTGACTTGTGTTCCCTTGTGGAGTTACAAACTCAAATTCTTTGAGTATGTAATTCCCACTATCTTTCAAATGATGATCCAAAATTATCTTTTGATTTTTAACATGTGGATTTTCAAAACTTTCGGTTTTTCAACATAAATCTCTTTCACCGATTATTAGCATTTTCTTGTATCACAAAACATCGATTCACTTTTGTTGAAAGTCTTGTGTCCCTCAAGAGTACCTTCCTTCTTAACCCATTCGGTTTAACACGTGGTTCCCGTGATCTAGATCCCCATGTGAATTGTAATACCTTCTAGGTTGATAGTGAGATCTCCTAGAATTCCTATTCCAAATAGTGTGATCGGACCTTGTTTTAATGAGCAAGACTTTGGAAAGCATCGTGAGATCTTGAAGGTTTTGAAAAGGTCTTCTCGATGTGGGTATCTATGATCCGATGTGAAGTTTCGTGATTAACCCTATTTGAATTATTCCAAACCGGTTTGTGCTCTCTAGGTGTGTGGTTAGCGATCTGTCTTTGGAAATTTGCTAAGGTATTCGAGTGTCGATCACAATCTTTGATTAAATGATTAGGACTATTACACACAAAACAAAGTTTTGACCCATATGTCCAAAGTGATTTCTTCTATGTCTATGCCCAAAATTATTTTGTCTTCTTGGTGAATGATAAAACTGTTTTGACCAAAGTTATCCCCAAAAGGTTTAGCGATCTGCTTTGAAAAGGTTTTGGAGAAGGTATCGCTTGTTGAGCAAGACTTTGTTTTAAAGGTACCGCTTGATTTTGAATATTATTTTCAACAACTTCTTTGGGTTTTTCGGACTGGATTGAGCTACAAGCTTCTTCCGAACTCTAGACTATCTACTCCAAAGCGAGAAACATCGTGCCTAGAGGGTTGATGAATGCCGATGGGATGAGGAACGACATGATAACCATTGTCTTTCTTATACTCGGATGGTGGTTCACTTATTGAGCCCTCATTACTAGATGTATCTACATAGTTAATGAGTTCATCATCACTAGTGGTTATGTCCTCAAAATCACCATTCTCCCGATCACTAGGTTGGTTTTCATTTATGGTACTAAAGTCTATTCCAAATCCTAAGCCTGTTCTAATGTAAGCCCTTCTCTGCTTTTTCAACATAAGCAACATGGGACAAGCGGACTCTCCCAAGCGACAAACTTAGCTAACAAATCATCTCTTTCCTTAGTCAATTTCTCAATTTCAAGAATTTTACAGCTTTAGTTTCCATTCACTAAGTTTTAACCGATAATCCCGTTGTTCATATTTTTCACCCCAAGCCATTTCATTATTTTCATGAGTTAATATTTTGGCTTCCATAGACTCTAAAGTGATTTGATAACACGCTACCTCGGACCTAGCCCAAACACAATTATCTCTTTCAATCACATAATTGTTAAGTAATTTTAGATAAAACTCATAACAGTTTGAGCATACCTCGTAGATAGGAGACCGAGTTGGTGAAGTAGCCACCATAGCAAGAAAAACGATCATCTTCACTTTCTTTGCTCCAATCAAATCCTCCAAAGCCATCATTAGATTCCAAAGCGGATGTTCGTGTTCTTCTTCAAAAGCGGTGCTCGGTCCAATGCTTCCACCGTGTCTTCAACTCGCATCTTCCATCGCTACCATACTGAAGAAGTCACCGGTTCATCATCAAATTCTTCACTCCAACCAACTTCGATAACTTCTCTTGAGCAACCAAAGCCTTTGTTTCGATGAATTGGAATTTCTTTGAGCTCAAGTTTTGGTTTCTCGATGTTCTGCTTTGCTTGATACTTAGCAAACTCGCACTCCTTGCAAAGTGACCGATCTTTTGACAATTGAAGCATTCAATTTGAGATTTGTCAAAAGTTATTCCTTGTTTTGGTTTGAAATCAATACTTTTGCCTGCTTCTTCATGTACTTTTGATCCTTGCGTTGATCATAGAAACTTGCCACCGATATCAATTTCTTCAAGTGCATCTTCTTCAACTGCTAGATCCTCTTCATAAGTGATGTGTAAACCGGCTTGTTGTGCAAAGAAGGAGCACACAACTTCATCCGAGTGCAAAGTGGTAGATGGTGGGGCTCACGAGCATATGAAGGGGATTGTAAACATCGATTTGAGAAACAAGACTTTGAGGAGAAGCAAGATTTTTGAAGTCTCGCTTCTTTCGGATGATAGAAAAGCAATACTATGATATTTGGAATTGGGTTGACCACTCATCTCATGTTCATACACCTTCGATTGATGATAGAGATCATCAAAGTCCATAACATCCAATCCTTGTTGTCCTCTCGATCATAGTAGCAATCACATGCCATGTAGATGGCAAGCTCCTTAGAAACTTCAAATTAGCATCCTCAACCGACACTTCGCCTTGTATAACTCCAACATGTTGAGGAGATTTTGAAATCTATCATATGCAAGATCAAGATTCTCTCTTTCACCAACTATAAAAGTTTCAAACTGTTGCTTGACAAATTTCGTGCATCTTCTTAGAGGCTTCATTCCTCCAAATCTGGTCTTGAGAGCACCCAGAGTCGCTTAGCATCTTTAGCATCATGAAATTTGAGAAGATGACCATCGGAATGGCGAGATAAGAGAATGTTTAGTGCCTTTTCTTGATTCCTTAGGGTTGTTTGCGGGTAAGACTATCTTTGGTGCGATTGGTTGTCCAGAACATTAATGGGTTCTCAGAACTACTTCATTCCCATTCACTATTACATTCCATAGAGCATGGTCGTAATGGCAATATATCGCCTCATCTTCATGCACCGAGATCATATTCTCCTTCTTGATTATTGGAATTCGAGTGAGGTGATTGAGGGTAGTGGAGCGACTTTCATCGACATCTTGAATTTTGTTGAAGTAGGATTTCTTCCTAATCGAGTTTCCACACAAGCTCGATACCACTTGTTGGATCGATATACTTTAATCAAACTAACTTTAACTAGCTTGTTAAGGTTTAATAACCTCGGATAAATCCTAAGTTGTTAACAAAGAAACACCGAGCAATCTTTGTTAAGTAAATTCCGCGTGCTTGATAAAGATTGCTCGGTGTTTCTTTGTTAATAACTTAGATTTATCCAGGTTATTAAACCTTAACAAGCTAGTTAAAGTTAGTTTGATTAAGTATATCGATCCAACACAAAGGAAAAATATCCAACAAAAACGAGATTCGTTCATTGACTGACACACAAAATTACAAGAATGACTTCTTCCAAGTTGTCATTAGGAAGAAAAGTTGTAACAAACCTTCTGCATGACATTATCAGCTACCTAAAAAGATTGGTGTTAAGGATAGTTTGTTAATAAGACATACTCTAAATGAGGTATATATATGTCATTAATATTATTACAAGTCATGTCATAATATAGACACAACATAAGTTATACTACAAAAAAAAATGAGAATGAGAACGATACGCACCTAGATGTGACCGGAAATGATTCCATAAGATAGGAAATTGTTGGATTGGAACTTAAGAAAAGGTGGGCAAAGACAGTTTAAATTAATATATCATTTGTAATCGACAATGAGATGCATGATATATTTCAAAAGAGAAAAGATGTGCATGTGATCCTATTGAGGTGAATATCTCTAACGGTGTTGAGGTAATGAAGTTATAAGTTCTAGTTTCGACGATCCTAGTTGTTTGTTAGAGATAATTTGGTGCATGAAGAATTTTTGTGATTGTATAGTTATACACTTTGGGTATAATGATTATGGGATTGAAGGTTGTTGAACTGACTATCACTATTAAGAGTGAAGTATCGTTACATGGTTTTGTTATAATGATTGATGCATGACATGTAACGTTTGAGTGTGATTGATATATAGGTTGAAGGTTTTAAAGCTAACTGTTACTATTTAGAGTGAATTGTAGCTATAAAGTTTCAGTACGTAGAAGGATGAAATTAATGTGAGGGTTGAAGGTGCTTGTGACAAGGCTTAATACACAAGAGAGAATCGATAGTTAAGTGATCACAAAGAGTTAAGGTTAGGAGGCTAGAATCAATTATTGTTTTGTAACTGGGGTTTTGCTAAGTAGAAGGTACTTAAGAAGTGAATGTTTTAATGAAGAATTCTAGGGAATAAGAACCACATTTGTGTTCTTGAGAGTGATTGGTGAAGGACTATGTGTGTATGAGTGTGTTTTCGCTCCCCCTTAATTGGTGGCCATCTAAACAAGATGTGTTCAAAGACAAATAAAAAAAAGAGGAAAGAAACCATTGCTGGAAGTGATGAGCTTAGGGATGTTATGATGGATGGTGGTTAGTATACAGTGAACTTCATTCTTGAAGTCTCGTAGCTCTTCTCGAACATTGCGAATGTTAACACAACAATCGCATGACGAGGCATGTGGTTCCCTCATAGTAGGTTGAGAAGATGGTGAAGAAGTGCTAACAGTTAAGAAAATAGAATTTTCAAAGATGTGGAGTTGGTGGTGAGGTTCTTGTAGAGTTATCTTTGATAGAAGAAACTATGTTGATGAAGAAGGGCTGTTTCATACTTATCTTTACGGTTCTTCATATTAAGTGTGTGGAACATGAATGGGATGCGAAAACATTGGTAATGTAGAATAAATTGTGAAGAAGATGATGGATATAGAAGTAACCAAATATATGGTGTGTTTTAGATTATGTCAAATTGGTATTTAACTCAAGGATCAAGAGCATGATTATAAAAGGTTATGAAAGTGGAAAAAGCTAAGGACTCAAAAGAAAAGCAGAATCCGGTCAGATAGGGGACATTCCCTTAATTTTATGAATGTTCCTTTATATTTAAGGGAGCCGTCTCATTGAGACAATTTCCGCATTCCCTTGAAATGTTCATAGATTTTAAAGGCGTAAAGCAAGGCTAATGGTGTCGATTCATAGCGAGTTTTAGGACCTAAAAGAATGAAGTAATTTACCAACATAATATTGTTACTTGTGTGTGTAAGACTCGATTTGGAACATAAAGATGACTCCAAGTTGATGATTTTATGACATCGAACCCATATATGAGGTTTGGTATTCTTAGGGTGATTGGTGGAATTTCTGGGATGAGCATTCATTGTTGTTGTGAGATCACTACACACTGGTAGGTGATCGCGATTGCCCCGTAGGACGATGAATGTTTTTGTAGACGAAAAAGAAGAGACTCTAAAGATCAATATTCATATAGGCATATTGCCCGTTATTCAAAAGACTAAGAGTATTAACAGACTTTTGGGGAGTAAGGATGATACGTTGGTTTTCTACCGCAAAACCGATGGATAAAGTTTGATCCTGATTATGTATGAGGTGAGTTTGACGATAATATACCATGACAAACCTATGAGGATGAAAGGAAACAAACAAAAATGAATATACTTGGTCTCAAAGAGTGTATATTTACACGAGGATGAAAGAAACTACAAATCACTTATGTAGGAACTCGTGAGTCCTTTGTCACCCGAAGTTTGATGTTAGCTTTTAGCATTTGGATGAGTGTTTTAACATATGTTGTTAAGAAGCTTGAATATGAAGTTTCAGATATGACCTTTAACAATTGCAATAGCATGTTAAAATTACTTGAATATTTTGGATGAATAATTTAAGTTTTCAAACCTACTCCGAGATGTATTAGGTTTGTTGTTGGGATCACTTTTAACTACTATTTCAAGTGTCAGTCATTAATATGTACTAGGTTGCTTAATAGGCTTATATGTTTATAACTAATGCTAGGCTTATGTAGTAAGCCCATGAGCCTATGCTTAGGCCCATATAAACAAGGAAGGGACTAGAATAGTTGCCCTAGCTCCCTTGCCTATAAATACCTTGTTGTAACACCCCAACCTAACAAGGATAAAGATATCACAATACGGTTTCATATCGAACTTTAAATAATATACAATAGCGGAAGCCTTTACAAAATAATCAAAAAAACATAATAACTTAATAATCAAAATAAATCTAAGATCTCTATAGTCACAACTTGCTCTCGCCTACTCTCAACCCGGATCGCCCATCCCACAAGCTCATATTGAATGCCTAATACCGCATGAAAAGAAAGTGCGGTGAGCTTACAAAGCCCAAAGAGCAATGATATAACAGAACAAAAACTAAAAAAAAGAAATACAAAATTGAAACAAAGAAACGAATAACAAAGTCGAAGCGGAATGAGATTCAATGAATCATGGAGGATTCTCGAAACACAATTACACGTAAATCCGGAAGAACAAATAACAAATAAGAACAAATAACAAATAAGAACAAACACATAGCACATTGTCGACACAAATGCAAACACATTAAAATAACCGGACCTTAACTAAATCAGAAATTCGAGTGCATATAAGCCAAACGAAATATCAAAACTAATGTAAACAATTTCTATGAAGTAAACATGACATTCACACAAATCGATAAGTTACATTTAATAAACTTAACCAAAGGTCGAAGCGAGGAAAACAACAACAACACATAGTAGTCACACATACCAATGAAAACACCTTACAAAACTATAATTAAATGAACTAGAGGCATAACATAGCAAATAGTAAGTTAACAGCCGATATTATAAATTAAACCATTTTCCCGGATCAAACTTTAGTATAAGCGAATTTAAACATGGCGGTCACGATACAGATAGAAAACACAAGAGACAAACTATAACTCAATAGACAAAGACATAACATAGCTATTAGCAATGATCGTAATGATATCATAAGCTAAACCAGTTCTCGATCAAATCTTAACATCGCAGAGTTTTAACATAGCGTATCAAACATAAGCAGATAGATACCCTAACGATAGGCAAAGTTCACCGATTAATCGAACAATCATACTTACTAACTTTCGTGATACTTACCTTCACACTATCACATTCATCTCACGTATCAACGAATTCACATAACGATAAACTAACATAACATCGATGACAAGATGCGAATCATATTTAAACATATTAATCATAACCTAGCATAGTAGACGGTAGTCACATAAACATACAAAAGCATAAACACATATAATAACATATAATAAGCCGAGCACATAATTATTAACACTTGAACATACCGAATCATAATCGTAATACTTAACATAGAAATAACAGATAAAGATTTAGTTAACTACCACGAGGCCGTAACATATCATATCATAAGTAACTTTCTTATTCTGGAGGGTGACCTCGAATACCTTATATAATATGAGGGAGACCTCAATAACCAATGGAGTAGCTAGCTCCTGAATTTGTGAAGACGCGTATTGCACACAACATCATTCACTAGAAAAATCATATCGATAACAGATCGATCTAGGATGCATCCATATGCCCCAACAGACGATAGTGGCCATACTATAAATAAACAGATAATGAAGGGACGGCGTAACATCACTCTATCGCCTAGAGTCATGTCACGTGCATCATCGACACGGACATGGAACCCCATGACTAGTGAAATAGTGGCTCGGTATCAAACCAACTTAGGTAAAACAGATTGTCATAACCGACACGGATCATAATTCATCATAAAGGTCAAGATATATATATCATAGGTTTCATATCATAAAGTCCAAATCGATATTTAATGGTTCACTACACGAAGTTTCGGATAAACAACGGATCGACAAATCGAAAGGGTTCATAACAAATGTTCGAAAACAAAGGTTCATATCACGTCACATATCATACGCTCATAATCGAGGTTCATAATCGATGTTCATAATCGATGTTCATAATCGAAGTTCATAATCTTAAATTCAAATCGAGATAAAGAAGATTCAACATACGAGGTTCGATAAAAGAGATTCACATAAATGTAAGGGATCATAGCAATGGCATAGGAAATCCTAATAAGCATAAGAGATATGACAGAGGAAAGAAATCATGAGAAAACCTTTACTAAAAAGGTCAGAATATCTGTACCTTAACGCAAATGAGGGGAAAGCAAACGAATGAATGAACACGAAGATACAACGTCACGTCTCCTTCAACGAATCTACACGAATTGATATCATATATTACTTATATACTCATTTTATAAGCTTCTTATGCATTTGTAAGTGTGTTACTTATTGATATCATGTTTTATCTTTCATTTTCTTAAACTCATATTTGGACCAGACTTTAACGATTTTATAAAATACTTACTTAGCTCAAATGAAATCAAGCAAAATCCAGGGTTCCCATATGATTTAAGAGACTCTTCAAAATTGGTGGGTTCTATTTCCATGCTAAATGGCCTACGGAAAATCATAAGTCCGACCGGTCCGAACTCACCCAGATTTACACACACCAAAAGTATGGCCCCAACAAACACACTCACCCTACTCAACACATCAAACCAAAAGCTACAGGTGTCACACCATATATAAATATCATATCCACCAAAGGAAAAGTTCCAGAACCTCATAGATTAAATACTAAAAATCATTTACTACATCATAAATTCCAACTCAGCAATTCAGATTCAGACACCCTAACTCCAAAATATAAAATCATACTTCCACATTTGCAAATGATATAAGACTTATTTTCCAGAAAGATATTTCAAAGTACTACAATTTAGGCTCAAGAATAACTCAAAAACATGCAAGTATCATCGATAACACCTAGATGAATCCAACCTAAATTTCGACCCGTTTTCCAGCTTTGACACTTGATCTTGTAAAATTCAAAATACGACTTAGACAGCTCCAAATTCGACCAAACCACTTGGAAGACTTAACTAAGACATAAAATAAACTTTTCCCACAAAACCCAGATTATTGCACTTATAAAATTGGATCTATAACACACACAAATTCGACATATGATGTCTGTCCGCTTTAGGGTTTATTAAAACCATTATAATCACATGTTTAGACCATTAATTACACTTAGGGTTCCATTCCAATTAGGGTTTCAATTTATTGGGCATGATAACATCTATATATATGTGATTTTATGGGAAGATAACATGCGAGTGGTGATAATACCTTTGAGGCGTGCAAGAAAAGGAGGAAAACAAGACCAAACGAAGCAAACCAAGCACCTTGTGTGCTCCACATACCACGACCAAAGGTGTCAAAACCAATGATACGACCAGGCCTAACCCATGATGATGATGTCCTTCGAACCTCCTTGGAAACCCTTTTGTTGCCGGCAATGATGGAAGAGAACAAGCCGTCCTCTTTTTCCTTGATCTAGGGTTTTTGTGTGAGTGATTCGTAGGTAAAAAAAACGTGAATGGGTTCTAGGGGGGACAAAGTGTGGCTGAAAACAAGAGGAAACAAGAGCCCAAGGTTGTTTTAGATGGGCTTGAATCTTAGGTGTAGTGTTTTATATTTCTTGTATATTTTTCGGCCCATGAAACCTTTATAACGTGTGACATATATTTAGACATAATGCGTGTCGGTTTTATTTATCTTGTACAAATTACATATTTACTAGTTAGGTTATAAACGTATTTGTTGAGCTTGACGTGTTTTACGTATTTTATAAATATTAAATTGAGGGGCAAAATAGTCTTTTCACGCGTTTATGATTTTTAGGGTTTTACACTTGTAAACTCTCATTTGAGAGTGTTGGTTCTTTCTTATTAAGCATAATCATCTCTTAGTATTTGTGTGTGTGAAGAATCCGACCGCCTCTGCTCTCTCTCTCTCTCTCTCTCTCTCTCTCTCTCTCTCGTGCTAATCTACATCTAAACATACTTTTGTTCATATTATGGTGACCTAACAGTGATATCAATTGCCATTTAGTTGTGTGAAACGTTTAACTGTTGAAGTTTTGTTCGTTACGCGTAAGTTTTATCTCGTTCAAAATCTTTCTTTATGCGTAAACTTTGATTTTTGCACTCCAATCTTGAAGCTTGGAAAGTTTTAAGGTTAATGTAGTGTTTAGAATCTTAGTTTTGGCAAACAATTTGGAAATTTACGTGTTTCTCTACGTTTTTTCACTCGTTTTCTAGTTGATCATCACATTTTACGAATAAGCACAAATTTCACTTTGGGTGTTAAAGCTCAAAACTTTCTTGTTCTTTAAGTCTTATTGAAGTTGTTTCATCAAAAGAATCGAGTGTACACAACATTTTGCGGCTTAAAAATTTGTTTTGGGCATTTATGGTGAGTTTACGAGTAAGAAAATACCCTAAGTTTACGAATAACTTAAACCCTGATTTTACGAGTAAGCAATACCCTAATCTTACGCGTAACCTTTACGAACAAGCTCAGAGTTTACGAATAATCAAGTTTACGAATAAGTAATCTTCCTCATAATCTTCAACGCTGTTTGTCACTCAGTGTTTTCCTTGATTGGATAAGCTTGTGAAACACTTCAACTTGTGGATATCTTTCTAACTTGGACAAGTTTGGAAGATTTTGGTTTATAACCTATTCTTACAATAAGTTAAATACTTACGCGTAAGACCTTACGACTAAGATTTATCTTACGAATAAGGTTCCTTACGACTAAGTATTAATTTTACGATAAGATTACGCTTAACCACAAAGTTTATTTAGTAAGGTATTCTTACGAGTAAGAAAGAGGTTTACGACTAAGGAAGTTTATGAGTAAGCCACATCGCCACGACTAAGCACAACTTCAACAACAAGTCGTTTCATTCATCTACAAAGATCCACCATCAACACAAGTCTCAAGATGTCTCAACCACCATACTCTAACTACTTTCCTCATCAATATCCTAAGCAGCAACAACAATACTATGTTTAACAACAAGAACAACAAGTTTATCAACATCAACCACTAGTATTTCCACCTCCACAACAACAATTCCCTCAACACCTCCCTCCACAACAACCTCAATATGCTAAATATTTTCAATACACACCTCAATATGCTTTGCAAACTACTACTGTGACACATAAGGAACCTTCTTGGTTTGCAAAAATATGTGAAGCTATCAGTAGCCAACAATCCATTCATGAAGCTGGATATCTTGATAGACCTCCAATGCTCACTCCTAGAAACTATGATCAATGGGTTATTCGGTTCTTTAGGTTCTGTGATCTCAAGAAACCTCATGGGAAATTTTGAAAAGGTCATCCTTGAAGGTCTTTTTCAAATGTCAATCATGATAATACCCGGCGATCCAACGAGTAACCACCAAGAGATGAAACTACTTCTACTCTCACTATGGATCAACTAACTACTGAACAACTACTTCACTTTGAAGCTGATGTACTCGCAATGGAATATATCCTTCTGGGATTACCCAATCTGATTCTTCGCAGTGTTGATGCTCAAAAAACTGCTAAAGACATGTGGGAACACATTCATCTCCTAATGGAAGGCACATAACTCAATCAAGAAGACATGGAATCAAAAATTTACCTATCCTATGAAAACTTCATGATTGATCGGGGGGAGTCATTAGAGTCATACTATCATCGATTTACAAACATCATCAATGACTTGGACATACACAACATCATTTTGCCCAAAATTGCAATCAACATAAAGTTCCTAAGCTGTCTCGGTCCTGATTGGGAAAAGTATGTTACATTCATACGACAAGCTAAGAACCTTCATAATGTAAAGTACGGGATGTTGTATGATTATTTGAAGCACAATAAAAAGGAAGTGGACAAAGATCGAGCTCTCCATGGAATCTATGCACCTTTTCCCGATGGTAATTCACTTGCTTTGATTGCTCGGTCAGCACCACAATTTCCTCAATTCCCAGAAAGCAACAAGTCTTTACTAAACAACCATCATCCGCTCATATTAGTCCATATGATCCATCAAAGCAAACAAATGATACTCAACTAGTTCCTTACACCAACAACTCGATTCATCACTCTAAAGGATACATAGAATGATGATGAAGATGCATTCAATACGTTGAATCAAGGATTTACACTAATTGCTCGTGCCTTCTGGAGATTTTCAAACAACCAACAACCATATTCGCACCTCATCTAACACAAGGAATCAAGCAGTTGTTCGTAATTGAAGGTTGAAGTTCAAAATAAAACAATGGTCGCTATATGGGAAGTGGTAGCTACATGGGTAGTGGACAAGGGTTTCATGCTTCGGAAGGAATAACATGGTTGCTCCTCAAGAAAGGGTTTAGATTGTTGATCGTGAAATGTTTAGAATGGGAATATGGGTCTTAGATGCTATAAGCGCAATGAGAAGGGTCATCCGCTAATGCTTGTCCAAAATCGAGAACCGAGGAAGTGCCTATCACAAGGAAACTTTACTCTTGGCTCTCAAAGATTAAGTCGGTGAAACTCTTACCAAAAAGAACAGAGCTTCATGGCCAATGCAGAATCCAATGATGATATGGAGGACTTGAAAACTAAGCTGTAATGTTGATGGCCAACATGCAAGAACTTCACATGAGTGAAACAGGCCCAGTTTATGACACTGATGTCTTGTCTCAGGTACCGGATCCTAATATATGTCTTTTACATGATCTGATATCTTCGTCTGCATCTGCAACCGACAAGGAACAGACTGTTCAAAATGAGCCATCTACATCTCATCAAGAAGACAATCAAATGGATCCCGTAGTTACATTTGATGATCAAGTTGACCTCTTGGTTACATTTGAAGATCAAGTTGACCCCGAGATTACATTTGAGGATCTCAATGATGAATATGTTGATACTCACATTGAACAAAATGAACCTTCGTCTAATCCAGATCCAGAGCTCATGACCTTACTTTTGACCACCCATTCTCAAGTGGAGAAATGCAATGAGATTAATGAAAATCTTCATGAAAAAGTTGCACTATTGACTAAGGATCTTGAATGCTATAAGCTACAAATTACAAATTTTGAAACAAAAGAAAAACATGAACACAGTTTTGAACTCGCTTTCAAAAGTCATATCTAAAAGAACAAGATTTAAAAGACATATACGTGATCTAGTCATTTCCAAAATGATTTGATTTCTCAAATAGATCAACAAAATTTGAACACAAACAACACATTGACACTCTTTCTTCGAAACTCAAAAAGCCAAGCTTGAGATATCTTCGTGTCAAAAGGAGTTTTCAGAATTCAAACAAATTTCAAGGAAACGGATTGATTAGTATCTTGATGAAATTATCGATTTACAAAACAAAATCAAAGAGTTTCAAAATATTGTGTATAAACATGGTGAGTCTATCACAACAATTCAAAAGTTCACATTTAAGCCAAATCCAGATGGATATGGGCCAGATCTTCCTGATAACAAACCACATTTTTTCCATAGAGCATTCAAGGAAAATCCAAAGTTGTATAGTGTAACACATTTGCTTGATGAATCTATTGTGCATGTTGTTGAATATAATCGTGAAAAGGAATTAGATGTAGAAGAGAGTCGATTGAAAATGAAAATGTTGAATATAACAAACCTTTTGATTACTCAAAAGACCTCTCATATCTGTTGTTCCACAACAGAAAAACAAATACACCTTGGGTTATCACACATATTAATGAGTCCTCTTTCAACATTGGTCCCGTCAAACCGCTTGCACAAATTAATGGTCCTTTACCTTCTTTGAGTGAAATCACACCATAACCCGAAAGATGTCAAATTCTTAAATATTTTGATACATTCATGTCCGACATTAAACTTTGGAGCATGCAATTGAACGTAATTCGAAATAAAAGTTGCGACTTTTCAATCGGCTTATGCCGAGATCAAAGAGAAATTTTCAAAACAGCTTTTACCACATGTTCAGAATTTGCGTATGTGTGCAACACTTTGGGAACGGGATCTTCAGAAAGAAATTGGACAATTAAAAACAATTTTCAATGAAACAGAGGCATCGATTTTAAAACCAAAAAGAAAAATAAAATTTTCAAATCATGTTGATCGACTCTTGGAAGATGTTATATGTGCTAATACTATATTAATTGTGTTATATTATACCGCCTCGCTTGTGATTATATTGCTGTTGATACTGTTGATATTATTGATAATATGTCTCAAATCAAAACTTTGAAAGCTGAAAATGAGCGTTTGTGAAATGAACTTTCAGGAGTAAAACGTTGTCTTCAATGGTGTCAAAATGATTGTATTGATCGAGAACTTGCTTTGCAAAACAAACTCAACCAGTTGAGTGAAAAACCTTTCGAACCAAAACTCGAACGACTCGATGATGAAAACGCGTATTTGAAATGTCAAATTTTCAAATATGAACAAGAAATTGCAAAAGTCAAAACAAAATATGGTACCATATTTGATTTTCTCAAAAAGACACCGCTTGTGTAGATAGATCTTCACCAAAAGTGAAAATATCTTCTTGCAAATTCCGATTGACATCAATATCAACATCCATAACATCGATGCCAGTTGTCTACAAAAATAAAAATATACAAATTCCTGAAAGCAATCAACATACGTAAACCATATAGTATATGATCCAAACACTATTGTAAATAACACACCTTTGAATCATGATGCACATTCATATTCTCTTTTTTTAGATGATGTCCGAAAAACATGTTAAATAATTGGTTTACTAATTGAGGTGATTGAATATGAAAAACTTAAAAAAAAAAAAAAAAAAAAAAAAAAAAAAAAATGTTAAAGAATTTGTTGATAACGCTAAAATGACACGCTCCCATGTATAGAATGTGTGCCACCGATCGGGGTCAAGGAAACTTCCTTTCTTCGAGCAAGTTTTATAACACCCTAGGCAATTGACGTGAACCTAATCGCTCAATTTAAATATCGTAGTGTAGTAATTAGGTAGGGTAAAGTTTCCACCAAAACCCACAAAGAACTTTATGTATTGATATCGCTCTCGCTCGGGAATAGGAATGCTAGTAGGAGTTACTACGCTAAGGTTAAGGTTTAAGAGGAAGATTATTTTTATCTTTTATATTTTATGAAAATGGAAAAGTACGAATCTCGGTATTGATTTGGGGTTTGGTATTTCACCGATTACTCTACTATTATCTAATTATCTAAACTAAGGTTGTGGGAGTCTATGTCTAATTAATGTGTGCTCGTATGATAGTTTAAAGATGTGTTTACTTAGTTTGTATTACTCCTTAATTATCTCCTATTGATGGTTGAGTGTCACGCCTTATTCCTAGTTGCGTTGTGTTTCTAAAGTTGTAGGGTATGCGTTTCTCCCAACTCTTTGAACTTACCAAAGGGTCTTGTCTACAAATCCACTTAGAGATTATAGACTCCTACTCTAAGGCACTCTTCGGATGTTTTAGCCTACAATCACTCGTAATCATACTCTAAGGTTCACAAAGATGAATCAAGCATTATACACAACGAATGACCTATCGCATTACTAGATCATTAATCAACTAAGATAAGAAACAACCAATCAATATTCAATAATTAAGTTTCATACTTCCTAAGCAAACACACAAATAAATTAGCCGGACATGGAGAACATGCAAGCATACACACAAATAATCAAAGACATAATTGAATTAATGAAGCAAAGACTTATCTTGGTGTAAGATAGGTTAAAACCCTAAAATACTGTACAAGACACCTTAGGTTCGGTTTTAGGTTTTACTCCAAAGACTCTCCACACAAAGACCGAAAATTTGGATTCTATATATAAGATTACAATTGCGACGGCGCCACCTTATGTTTAGTGACGCCGCCGTGTCGCCGCCATTGGGTTTCGCCTTGGCCACGTTAACCTTGCGACGGCGCCACCTTATGTCCGTGACGCCGCCCTTCGCCTTTTCGACGCCGTCGGATCGCATCTAGGCCGCCGAGTAGCGACGGCCTACTCTTTCACAACTAGACGCCGCCTCTTGAAAACACGAGTTTTGAGTTCGACCGTCACACACTTCTCCGACGGCGCCGCACATAGCACCCGACGCCGCCGCTTTATACATTCAAAGAATCGTGAGTGTCTCGATTTCGACTTTGGCCATTTTCTTCATATATTCGCGCTTTTCGTCCAAATAAGTGCCATTCCAAGATTTTGCCTTCACGAGACCTAAAAAGTGAAAAGGAACGATATTAAGCAATAACGGATACAAAAGTGATCAAATAAGGACTTAAATGACCCTCAAAATGGTACCTTTTAAAACCTTATCAAATATCCCTACACTTGTTATTTGCTTGTCCTCAAGCAAATGTGCTTTTAGCCAATTAATTTATAAGTTGGGGTCATTCAAGCATTAATTCAAAACGGTCCACAACACATATAAGCCCCAAAAAGTCATAACAAGCACGGAAATTACATACTAGCACCTCACATGGGGTGTTTGGATACTCACATCTCTCTCGTGTATAAATGAAATATAACAATATAGGAAATGGAAGATAAACACTCATTAACCGGTCCTAGTACATAGATTACCATAGGCTTGAGAATAGATCAAACCTCCATCGCTTTGGCGAAGCACCTAGGAAAGACTATCAAAGAGGTCTTTAAAGGGTTGTAACGTTAGGCTTACTTTAGGAAATAAGGGTTTGGTGGGATAGGCTATTTAGTGGTGGTAAGTCAAAATCTTTATGTTAATCGCATATATGAAGAATGGCGCTTGCTAAGCCAAGACTCGACACTCTAAACTCTAGATAACCAAATAAACAAACATAAATTTAAAGATAGATGTAGGATGGTAGCCCGATGTTTTTTTTTTTTTTTTTTTTTTTTTTTTTTTTTTTTTTTTTTTTTTTTTTTTCTATTTTTTTTTTTTTTTTTTTTTTTTTTTTTTTTTTTTTTCATACACTTTACTCTACCATCCTCTACGGTAACATCAAAATACTAGGGATTTACAGCATATCCCTACACTTGAGTTTTTATTACTCTAACACTAATTTGACCCGAATTGAAAAGATCAAAACACTTGGGGTACATTATTACGTAAACAAAGGGAATTTGAATTTAACGCTCCTTCCCGTCATTTCATAAACTTTAACTTTTCCCATGAATCCCAATCATCCCAAAATCAGATACAAAGGATATGACTCGACTTAGCAACTTATGCAAGCAACTAGATAATTGAACTAAGGGTTTAAGGTGATAACAAATAATTGCACTAAAAGTGAGTGCATAAGGGTAGGCTAAGGCGATTTGGGTGTATATTCAAAGGTGGGTGTAAACAATGTTTTCATTGATATTCGAAAACCAAAATATCACGAGAACCGCGAAAAGGATAGGCTCGAGGGGTTAACTAGGGTATCGTGTACTAAAGATGAGTACAACGCAGGGTGTGGGGAATTACTCAACCGATGTGGAAGAAGTAATTATATTACGTATCAAACAAGGGTTATCCTAATGCCTCTTATCATTTAGTTATTCCTAACTACACAAGTGTAGCCTCACTTGCGATCTCGGAATGCATCACAAAACAAGTTCTAGAATCTAATATACTACCGGTTCACACTCTAAGCATTAAAGATGAATGCTTTAATTCCTACTAATCTAAGGGCGATCCTCACATTTTGGGTGGAATTTGGGTGGTAAGGGTTTTTGTGCTAGTCATGCAACTTCCTATCCGTGAGACGCTTTTGTTAAGACTAATGGCCCACTCCTATATGTCATGAAAAATTTTAAATTTGGTGCCAAAATTACCCTAACCGACATTTTCTCATGGTTTATTACACAATCACAATTAGACAAAGCAAATAGTCAAGGATAAGCATAGTTTCAAAGTTCCCGTTTTATTTTCCCTCCCTACACTTAAACTGAACATTGTCCCCAATGTTCCCCGAAAGTATCAAAGTTATGATAAAAGAAGGTAATTAAAACGAAAGAAACTAATACTCCCCGATTAGCTCGGTAGATCCGTAAAGTGGTGGTTAAATTCTTTTCAAGAAGAATTATTGCATGAAAAGCTCCTTCCAATCTTATGTAACTTCTTCTCGACAAACTAAACCTCGCACACTTGAAGAAAACAAACGAAACCTTCGCAAAATCGGCGGTAATAATATATATAAGACTCGATTTAAACTAGGATATAATGCTTGTGGAATGGATGTTTACGAATTTCTAAGAAAATTAAGACCTAGAAAATTCCAAAATTTATAAGTAGCTCGAAAAACGAGAAAAGTAATCGATGTTTTACTCCTTCCCGACGTCAGTTGCAATCTCGACGCCACAAGTTATCCCGACAAAACCGGTCTCATTTTTCGGAAAAATTTCGAAAATTTACATCTTTAGAATCGGAAAATTTCGCAAAACATCCATTATGACTCGATACAAGCATTTGACTCAAACCAACAAACATATATATCTTTTAATTAATTGTTATTCTCATGTTTACGTTTTTTTTTGAAAACGTGTGTAATCCTCCCTACACTTATCCCTTATGTAAAATACCTTTATATGTAATTAAGACGAAGTTAAAAACAAAATAAAGCATTTTTACAAATTTAAACATGAGGATAAACAATTAATAAAAGATATATGACACTAACAAGCAAACAATTAAGCATGGGTTGCCTCCCACGAAGCGCTTTTCTTTATTTAAGAGTCTTGTAGCTAGACTCATAGTCGTGCTCCTACGTTGCCTTAATCTTAGAGGCCCATTCGATCTCCTTAACTCTTCTTTCATCACGAATATATTCAGCCCTAGTTCAAGACAAGCAGTAGTAAACTTTGTTCTTCCACCTACTTGAATGCCGGAATGTTATCTACATCTAAATTATCCATGCCTCAAAATTCTATTCTTGTGTGGCATTACATATTTAACATTCTCGCTTTCGCTTGAGAACTCGATTATCCCTTTCTCTTATCATAAACCATCTTAGACTCTTCTATAAATGGTTTCCCAAGTATCACATCTCCTAAAACCCATCAATGATTCCTTTGACATTTTCCGAATCATGAAATCACACCTATATGTGAAATTACCTATGAACACGCAATCCCTTAACCTCCCCACATAGTTACTTGCTTTCCTAGGGCGAAAGGGGTCCCTCATAGGCTCTAGCTTTTGCTCATGATCCAATTGTAATAGAGCCTAGACATTATATTCATGGGTGCCTTATAATCAATGTAGGTGTGATCCCCAGATAAGTATCCAATCATACAAGGTATTTTGATGTTTTAGGGTTTCCTCCTTACACGAGGCTCGAAGGTGGTCTTGGAAAATTAACCACATTATGGTGATAAGCGGTTTCTTTCCTTTTAGGTATGAATCAAAGTACTCCCTAAGTTCTCCTTCTCCTTACTACCCTCCATAATTTTTAACATCTTATAATTTCCTTCTTCTAGATCATCATCCGAATCACTTGTAGTCGAATCACTATCTAGAGGTTGATCGATTCCTTAAGGGCTTCCTCAAGTGTGTTCTCAATTATCATATTTAATTTCCTAAGCTCCAATCTCACTCATGATACGGGCTCGGAGTTGGTTAGCGAGGTCGGGTCAAGCAAAGGGTATTTGTTTGGTGGTGAAGCGTTGTTTGGTTGTTGGTTATCGAGTGGTGGTTGGTTATCATTCTCCATGATGAAGAGTGATGGGGTTACGAACAAAGGTTACGAAGAAGGGGATAGACTAAGAGAAATCTAAAAATGAGAAAAAATTTACTTGATAGGAATCACAAAGAAACCTAAACGAGGTGGACTACTAACTAGCTATTCTATTCCCGGCAGCGCGCCAAAACTTGATAACGCCACACGCTGCTCGGGGTCAAGGAAACTTCCTTTCTTCGAGCAAGTTTTATAACACCCTAGGCAAAGAACCTAATCGCTTGTAGTGTAGTAATTAGGTAAGCCACGGTATTGATATCGCTCTCTGGGGAATAGGAATGCTAGTAGGAGTTACTACGCTAAGGTTAAGGTTGAGGAAGATTATTTTTATCTTTTATATTTTATGAAAATGGAAAAGTACGAATCTCGGTATTGGATTTGGGGTTTGGTATTTCACCGATTACTCTACTATTATCTAATTATCTAAACTAAGGTTGTGGAGTCTATGTCTAATTAATGTGTGCTCGTATGATAGTTTAAAGATGTGTTTACTTAGTTTGTATTACTCCTTAATTATCTCCTATTGATGGTTGAGTGTCACGCCTTATTCCTAGTTGCGTTGTGTTTCTAAAGTTGTAGGGTATGCTTTCTCCCAACTCTTTGAACTTACCAAAGGGTCTTGTCTACAAATCCACTTAGAGATTATAGACTCTACTCTAAGGCACTCTTCGGATGTTTTAGCCTACAATCACTCGTAATCATACTCTAAGGTTCACAAAGATGAATCAAGCATTATACACAACGAATGACCTATCGCATTACTAGATCATTAATCAACTAAGATAAGAAACAACCAATCAATATTCAATAATTAAGTTTCATACTTCCTAAGCAAACACACAAATAAATTAGCCGGACATGGAGAACATGCAAGCATACACACAAATAATCAAAGACATAATTGAATTAATGAAGCAAAGACTTATCTTGGTGTAAGATAGGTTAAAACCCTAAAATATCGTACAAGACACCTTAGGTTCGGTTTTAGGTTTTACCCAAAGACTCTCCACACAAAGACCGAAAAATTCGGATTCTATATATAAGATTACAATTGCGACGGCGCACCTTATGTTTAGTGACGCCGCCGTGTCGCCGCCATTGGGGTTTCGCCTTGGCCACGTTAACCTTGCGACGGCGCACCTTATGTCCGTGACGCCGTCTCTTCGCCTTTCCGACGCCGTCTCGATCGCATCTAGGCCGTTCGAGTAGCGACGGCCTACTCTTTCACAACTAGACGCCGCCTCTTGAAAACACGAGTTTTGAGTTCGACCGTCACACACTTCTCCGACGGCGCCGCATAGCACCGACGCCGCCGCTTTATACATTCAAAGAATCGTGAGTGTCTCGATTTCGACTTTGGCCATTTTCTTCATATATTCGCGCCAAATTGCCATTCGTTCCAAATAAGTGCCATTCCAAATAAGATTTTGCCTTCACGAGACCTAAAATTTTCTTAGTGAAAAGGAACGATATTAAGCAATAACGGATACAAATATCTCGTGATCAAATAAGGACTTAAACGACCCTCAAAATGGTACCTTTAAAAAAACCTTATCACAAGGAAACAACAAGGTCGAGTCTGGGAACACCGAAACCGTTGGACATGAAGTTTATAAATGATTTCCATTTGAATTTCAAACGGTATGTTGTCGTAAATTTTTTAACAAGAAGGAAATTAAAACTAAAGTTACTTGGGATGAATAATGGGAGGTGGAAATGAGTTGAGTAACAAGTAGTAGTGTAATAATGAACTAAAGAAGTATTTAAATACTTCACCTCACTAGTGTCATAAATGCTTAAGATGAAGTTTGGTAATAGCATAAATATTTCAAATAACACAAGAAACTTTTAAGTACTAGTATAGTAATGAACAAAACTTTTAAGTACTATTGTAGTAATGAAAATAATTTTTGTAGATCCTATAATACCTAATGTCTTCCTTTAATGATCCTATAATACCTAACCTAATGTCTTCCTCACAAGTCAACCACCATGATTTAGGAGGTGGGAAGGTAGCGACTAATAACACGAGAATGCAAGTAAAATATAAAAAGTTTCAAAGGATTAAGAAGTAATACAACCATTTCAACAAACATCGCCGCAATGTCGGATGGACCACCAACTGCTCACTAACCCCATCACCATGAAATGTTGGACAAACTTTTAAGTCCATCAATCATTATTGTATATTAGCCATCTGAGCTACTAACCCCATCTGTCGTTGTATATTAGGCGGCATGTCATTCATATTCGGCTTGTCACTAACCTCATCTGCTGTTGCATATTATACATTTGAGCAGCAAGTTTTGCGCTAGATGGCATCTGTGCATCCATATGCGGCATGACTTGATCCACATACCTATGCACCTCTATACGAATATGTTTTGATCGATGAACCTCTGTACGAAAAACATAAGATCTTTTACATGCTCTCATCATGACCCATTGACCTGATGTATTAGTTGTTAGTGTATCGATGGTCGGACTAGGTGCTATATCATTCAAAGACCTCGCCGCTTAAACTTTCGGATGTAGCCTATACCGAAATCCACCAAAGCTTATTTTTCTCAACATCCGTGTATAAAATAATATTATCCACTAACCCCAATGCTTTTAAAACAAAAAAAGTAATCATGTTCAATTCGTAAAAGCGATATATTATCACATGTCGGCATGAGGCTAACAATTTGATTACTACCCAAAAGAAAATCATAATTTGTCTTATCAAACTTCTGTCCATCATCCCATGCAAGTGATCTAGGATCACACTATCATATTTAAACCACCAGTTTGTAGCATTGGGGTAGGTTCCAAAAGCCAAATCGAAAAATTATAATATAGAGTTTGTAAACATCACTAGAATAAGTCGATTCTAATAGTTAAAGAAAAGTATGACCACTTATTCTAGAGCTCAAAACACCGTAATTAATAAACAATACAGATATGAATACCTAAACAAAACATCGCTTTATTAAGAAATAATCTTTAAGGGTGTTGAATATTTTATTAGTTTTACACTTTTAAATAATCGATTATTATGCTCTGAAAAATTATAAAAGTAGTATAGATAGATTATCCTAAACACCTTTAAAACTATGTATATGATGTAACAAACTGCAATAAGCTTTTAATGACCAATCTAGTACACCAACTCTTACAAATGTCATGAAGGGCCACGTTATTATACACCAAAAACATGTACAATTTAGACAAGAAGAAAAATTATTAAAACCTAGACGATACTTATTAATCCTAAAGGTTAGAAAGCCCATAATTAAATAAGCATTTACGTAGCTCTTAACCCGATTATTCTACTCACAAGTCACAACAAATCCAATAAGACATAAGCAAGTCCCAAACACCCTAAAACTACTACTACTAAGATACAATTCAAAAATAATATTATTAACAACAAGGATTAAGAATTATACTAACCTTTAGAGCGAACGCAAATCCACACAGAGTATATGTTGTGCTGTATTTACTTCCCTTGGTAGCAATTTCTGTCAAGTGTCTGTCTCTAACCTTTAAAACCGCATTGTATATCATGTTGTGAAACTCAACCCAAATATACTTGGCCCACGGAAATGAATTTCATGCTTAAAAGTCATCTACTAAAGCTAGAATCTCATTGAAACTACACATCTTTCCTGCTTTGCCCATGAAAATGTTCTAAAAATTAACAACAAGCAAAGACATACAACATCATCATTGGAAAGTTCAGAAAACTCATATGGATCATTAAGAATCAGAAATTTGCTCTGTCTTTATGTTATTTATTTTCTCACATCGCCTTTCTTTAAGAGTAGCTAAAATACGCCATCGAAACCGATTCACGCCTTTAATAGCGCCAAAGAAATGTCACCAAATCGAAAGTCTAGTATTAAGCACATATCCTGCCGACCAAATTATAAAACTTATTGCCCAATATCAAAATACATAGGAGTATTTATATCATAATTTTAACTTCTCATTGATGTTGAAGTAAATAATGCGAAAGGGATTATCATGCTCATTTGTTTGTAGGTTTATCCAATGGTCGAAAACTATGCTTTTAAACAGGTTAAGACAGTCAATACATTCCGGGTTGGAGCTCAACTTTTGCTTTATGGTTTTAAAAAAGTGCAACTTGGTTCTAGTACTAAGCTTCGCAGAATACACCTATACGCAAAAAAAATTGAAAGAGTAAATTAGTATTTACACTTAGACAGCAAAAATAAGCAATTTATAAACATATAAAGGGCAAAAGATATGTTTTCCTCTTAAAAGATAATATCTAGGTAGTGGTTTATACAAAGAATATCAAGTGTCATTAACTATGTGCTTAATACTAACAAAAATATGTGCTCCCAACAAAAACCATGAACCGTAAAAACGAATGAACCTTTTAATGAAACTCAAATAAGCACTTTTGAACCTTAAATAATCACTAATACACCTTTAAATAACATAAGGAGCACTAATGAACATAAAATAAGCACTAATGAACCTTTAAAGTAAGCAATTACCTTCTTAAAGAAACTTAAATAAGAACTTTGAACCTTAAATAATCGCTAATACACCTTAAATAATAAAATGAGCACTAATGAACCTAAGCACTAATGAACCTTTAAAATAAGCAATTACCTTTTAATGAAACTTAAATAAGCACTTTTGAACCTTAAAAGCACTAATAAACCTTAAAACACCACTAACGAACCTTAAATAAGCACTACCAAACAAAATTAAAACCATAATAAGCACTAATGTAACCTAAAACCTTAATAATCACTTCTTAATAAGTTGTACGACAACAAGAACATCAAAACCACAATGAAACCTATAATAAGCACTAATGACCTTCAATAAACACTACAAAACCAAATCAAAACCGTAATAAGCACTAATGAAACTTAAAAACCTTGATAAACACTTCTTAATTAACTGTGCGGCAACAATAACATCAAAACCACGTAACCTAAAATAAGCAAACCCTAAACACAAAACAATCAAAATAATAATAAAAAACACATAAAAACAAGAACACACATGTGAGTTATTATTCAAATTAGACTTTTCACTTATTTGTCTAGCAACCATTTTGATGCACCAACATAGAACAATAAAATCAAGTGTATGGGTGCGATCTGCTTGTGATGTATGTCGTTAGTTGATCCATGTTAGGAATTAGAAATTCCGTGTATTAAAGAGTCACCACCTCAAGTATATGTAATCGTTAGAAAGCTCGTAGTCGTAGTTCTTTAAGATAAGTAGTATTTAGTTAAGTAACACCGTGAGGACTGACGGTCTTTACTCACCGTATGCCTGATCCACACCCAATGTGTGGCGATTTATGTAAGACTATAAATACTCTACCTCCCAAGGTAGAGTTGGAGCTCATAATAATATCTTTCACTTTCTCTCACTAAGTTCCCTAAACCTCTAACTTTCTCTCTCTAGAATTCCATTTATACGCCACTTTGTGTTATGGTTTGATGTGTATGTGAAAACTAATATCCTACAATTGGTATCAAGAGCCATGGTTAGATCATATCTCGCACATCTTTGGATTTTTAGTGGTTTTTAGGTGGTTTTTGAGTTTGAAAAGTTTAGTGGTTTGTGCATCATTTAGTTGATTTCTTGTGTTAAAGCTTGGTTTTGTTAGTACTTTTATGTTTAGAATCATCACAAGTGTTTAGGTTTTCATTTGGTAAGCTTGAATCATCTTGGTTGGGTTGTTTTTGGATTAAAAGTGATGTTTATGTGGTTTTTCTTGCTAGCGACTTGATATACGGATTTCTTTCTTCAGAGCGACTTGCTTCACAATTTGTAGCGAGTTACGCTTTGAGCTAGCGACTTAGACCTAACGATTAAAAGACAAGTAGTGGACTCTCCACCACGGGTAGCGACTTGGTGGTAGCGACTTGGTCTCAGAAGCAGTTGCTCTTTAGCGACTTGAATCTTTAGCGACTTGTGTAGCTTAATTGTCGCCAAAATTTTGCTAGCGACTTGAGGCTTAGCGAGTTACTACTTAGCGACTTGGGAGTTGGGACTTTAGCGACTGGGAGTGTAATTAGGTGTTAGCGACTTAGTGCATTTTCTTCTAGCGACTTGGGTGATTGTTTACGGTTTTCTCTTGATTTAGTAAAACCCGTGAAAGAATCTATTTCCGGTTTAATCATAGAGTTATAAAATCCGTATAATCTGTTAACATGTCTACCAACGTCCCTACCATCATCTCCATTGTTGCCGAGGATGTTCAAGCAATGCCTCGATACTGCCCACCCATGCTTGATGAATCGACTACGATTCTTGGGCTCAACGAATCGATTGTACGCCTTGGAAAGGAAAATGGTGTCAACATTCTCAAATCCATTGATGAAGGACCGATCGAGTTGAGACGACTAGAGATATACTTGATACTAATGAAGATGGAACCCTATTTACGGAATGGACAGACCTAAAATGTATGATGAGCTTGATGATAAGGAGAAAAGAGGTTCGATGCGCATATCGTGGCTTCTAACATTGTTCTTCAAGGTCTTCCTAAAGACATCTACAAGTCGATCAATCACAACACCGGCAAAGGCGTATGGGATAATGTCAAGATGCTTCTCTCGTGTTCTCAATTAACTATGGAAGATGAGAATCACAACTCTATGACGAATTTGAACACTTCAAGATGAAACCAGATGAGAGTGTCTCTGAGTACTATGTGAGATTTCATAAGTTGGTGAATGATATGAGGAACATCGGGATGACTATGCCTAACATTCACCGAACTCAAAATTTGTGAACAACATGAATCCCGAATGGCACAAGTTTGTCACCTCCGTGAAGCTCACTAAAGGATTGAAGAATACAAACTATGAGCAACTCTATGCCTTCCTCCTTCGTAATGAGAGACATGCTATGTTTGAAAAATTGATTCTTAATCGCTTTAAACCAACCGTGGAGAGTCAAGCTCGCCTAATGACTCAACCGCCTTCTACTCTAACATCGAATCACAACCAAAGCCTCACAAGTCATACCCTTGAGTAATGGTAATCACAAACTCATTCCCGATCCTATGTTCAAACAAGTCGATGTTGATGCACACGCTGGTAACTTCATTAATCAACTAGCTCTTCCGATTAGTCAAAACATGAATTCTCCCACAAACCAACAACAACCTCGTAACAAAGATCTAACCCACACAATCAAGCTATCATTAAAGATGGAAGGATCGTGGTGCAACCAGCCAGAAAGACAAGATGATCGTGGAAGAGGTGGAGCTGGTAGAGGTTATGTTGGTAACCGTAATCGAGGAAGGAATGGTAACCAAGGTCAAGCTAAGTCGATCAAATGTTATAACCGTGGTGGTGAGGACACATTGCAAGAAACCGCACATCTCCAAAGCGCCCACGCATCGCCGATTACTTCGAGATAAGATGTCGCTTGTACAAGCTCGTGACAATGGTGCCGCTTGGATGAAGAGGAATTGATGTTTCTAGTGAGGGCAATGCCAAGACCTATGATGCGTATGTGGATGAGCAAATTTATTCAGAGATAGGTCACAATCATCGAATGCCTTTCAAGTCGCTGATTGTGATGCATACGACTGATGTGGATGATGGACCCACGGACACACAATTTTTATGGCTAGCATTTCTCCAATGGTTTCTCCCAAGGTCTCTTCTTCACCACAAGTGGCCCTTTCAAAGACAAACTCATCTCGAGGTACTAAAACTATATGATGATGTTGATGTGCAATGATGCATGACAAAGTACTATCAACTAAAACTATTGAATCAAATGTTGAAAATATGGGTAATTTTATATTGTCCCATATGATCAATATGTGAAACAAAGTGAAAGTGAAGTTGTACCAAGTGATGCATCTTCTGCGCAACAACAATGACTATGTTTTTGATGAATACACCGCATGTGCCCCGATGATTCTGTAATTTCGAACTAAATGCCTATAAAGAATGTGTTGCTATTTATGAACAACGTGCAAAATTTGAGTTGACCACTCGTGAGCAGGAAATGGATGACCAAGTATGTACAACATTAGAAAAGTAATTTTAGAGAAAAGTATTGAAACAAGAGTTAAATTCCTTGCAAGAAAAGCTTTCTAAAACAAATAAGCAAAACAAGAACTTCAAGAAAATGTGAAAATGCTTAAGCAAGAATATAATGCAAAGGAATCAAAACTCTTGAGAGACTTTTCTAATCGAAAACTTTGAAAACAAACTTGAAAACAAATTGTACATACAAGGAAACACCATTCAGATCGCTTACATGATCACTAAGCATAGAGTTCTAAGCGATAAGCATAGTGTTCCCATTATAGATAAACCCAACCCCGAGTACGGAAGATAGCAAAACAACTTCAAAGTGTGATCTATGATGGCAATGAGATTCTTAAACCTAGACAAAAACCTAGTTGCGTTGAGTGCACCGAGGATGATAAGAAACTAGATGAAATCACTAGGAGAAGATGAATAAGAAACTAAATGATCCTAAATGCAAAGAAAAAAATTATTATCACCCTCATGACTACAAGAAGGAAAACTGATTTCCTTGAACAAGTTTAAGCCTCGACATTGCCGACTCCAACAAGTTTTCTCGAAAATGGATTTAGATAAGGTAAAGTCGAAAATATTGTTGAAACAAACCCTCCCTTTGTAAAATGCCTAGAGCAACTGTGTATCCTCCTAATACACCAATGCATCTCGCTCCGAGAACAATTGCCACTAAAAGCAAGACCTTAATTAGCCAATATGTTATATTTCAACTATTTGTTGATTTTGAGAAAACTTGCAAGAAAAGGATCACACCCACTGTATAATCAAGGAGAAAGGGGTTTTGAACAAATGAAAGAATGTTATTTAATCGAGGTCATGCCTTTCTTTAAACTTCTAAAAGATCACTTTGAGAGTCTTAAAAAGGGATAGAAACCGATATTAAGGGAATGGAAAAGGAATTTGATGCAATGATTGTTGAAGTTAGTGACTATGAGCGCACTAAAATATAATGAGATTGAGAGGAAGAACTTGCATACATTAAATGAGACTCTTATTATCGAATGTGTAGCTCAAGATGTGTTTTTCATCGCACAAATTGCTCTATTAATGCTTCCCAATTTCATGAACTATCTGCTGCTCCGAAAGTCTCTCATGATCGTGTCATTGAGCTTGAAAAACTAATTCTAAACTAAACGAGAAAATTGAACCGGATGATCACGACAATTTGGTTAAACATTTTTCTAAACTAGAGGTTGAGCATTTTAATTTAGAACTAAAATATCAACATCTTAATGAAAATGTCAAAACTTCAAATATCAAGACATCCTCGATGCTCCGAGTTTGATGCGGTTTTCAAATTAACAAACGTGATGAATGATTCAAGCTCATTGCAACACGATCGAAAGTTGAAAGCCCAAATCTCTCAATTAAAGGGTCAAACGAACAATATGACAGCTCCCAAATGCCTCCTCCTTTAGACTCTTAGATGTCTCAAACCTTTCATCTTCAAAACCTAGTAAATGCATTACAAAAGGAAAATGAAAGTTTTCTAGAAGAAAATGAAAAGTTAAACGTCATTTCAATGAGTTATTTGAATCAATAAAGGTCACTCAGAATAAAAATAACGAACAAATAGCTTCATTGCAAAAGGAAATTGAGAATCTAAAGAGTCGTAAAAGGAAAATGCCTATGACCAATGGGGAGAATGGTGTATCAAAGGTTCACTCTTGTAATAAATATGCGTTGTCTGTGAATTATGTCCTCCTCATCTCGTGAACAACAAACTTGTTATTCAAACATACTTCTCATCCCTTAAGGATTGCTTAGAATGTCTCATGTGAGATTGTTGAAGAGGATAAGTTAGAGAAACCTCATGATAATGCAATTGGACATGCATGCTTATATGCCAAACGATCTCAAGAAATCTTAGAATGCTTGATCACAATATGCCCAAAGTCATTAGGTGAGAGAGTTAATCCTTTGATTCCATGCTCGATGCCTAATGCCAAGTATGATATTCATTCGATTCCTAGTGCTTTGAATATGAACCGAGTGTGCCTTTAAGTAGTTCGATTCCGTGATCCGTCAATGCTAAGAAAGAGAACTCAAGTGTACCTTCTAGGAGGAATTCAAATATCAAGATTTAGTTTCAAGAAAGTGAACCTTAGTGTGCCTGCATGTAGTTCAGATCCCAAAGACATCTAAACAGTGATGCAAAGAGTAGCAAAACCAACTAATGTTCCCATTCCTCTACAGAGTAATCATGACATTAAAGGGAGCAGTCAAAGTCTCAAGACAATACAAGGAATGATAGGACCTCGCAAGCTAAGAATGTGCACTGAAAAGAGTAGAAGAACATCTAGGAACTTTAAGTTTGAATCGAATAAAACGAATCGTGTTGATTCTAGTATTAGCCTTAGCGCATCGTAATTAATTCAATTCGATACTATTTGCAAACCTTGTATTGATGTCTCGCTGAATTCGCCTCTAATCATGAATGTGGTGTTAATGCTCGCCTAATGATGCTAATTGTCCAGCTTAATATTGCTAATGCTAAAACTCATGCTAAGAAGGCTAAAAGGCAAAACGAAAGAAAGTTAGAAAACAAAGGAAACCCACAGAAGAACATTCAAGAAATAGGCTATTATTGATACCGTTGGTCATAAGACTAATCGATAATGCCCACTAGAAAATGGATGCCCACCGGTAGAACTATTCCTTAAGAAGTGACCACACCGTGAATGTGGCTAATACGTACACTAGTATCGCATCTATTCACAATGATTCCATTGCCTCATTTTCGATATGAATGCTTCTATTTCTAATGCGGGTGTTCCAACCATTGTTACTAACCAAATGGAACCCATTCTTGCATGGGGATCCCAATTATCCGCTTATCCATTCTTGTCTCGTGTTCAACCGCAGATCGCTCAAATCGCTCGTGGTACCGGACTCAGTCGCTCCAAGCATATGATCATGCGACCGGTCACGGCTCATGAACTTCGTGAGCAAATTCATCGGATCGTTAGATTCGGGAATGATCACTTTGGTGCTATTATGGGTTATGGAGACTATGTTGTTGGCAAAAGTGTTATCTCCGTAGTTTACTATGTAGAAGGTCTTGGTCACAACTTGTTCTCTCGTGGGTCAATTCGTGATTCGATCTAGAAGTAGCCTTCGAAAACATACCGCTTCGTTAGAGAACTTGATGGTAAGGAACTTTAAGAGGTTCACGTGGTTCAAATCTATACACCATCTCCATCGATGATATGATGAAGTCTTCTCCAATTTGCTTGTCGTCAAAGGCTTCTAAAACAAAGTCATGGTTATGGCATCGCTGCCTCAATCACCGAACTTCGCACCATCAATGATCTCACCGTAAAGGACTTAGTTGTAGGTTTACCTAGACTCAAGTACGAAAAGGATCATCTTTGTTCAACATGTCAATTGGGAAAAGCAAGAAGTATGCCCATAAACCCAAACCTACTAACTCACACGTAAGTTCTTCATATGATTCATATGGATTTATGTGGACCAATGAGGGTGCATAATATCTTTGGGAAGAAATATGTGTTAGTTGTGGTTGATGATTTCTAGATTCACCGGGTCAAGTTCTTAAGGACAAAGGATGAAACTCCGATATCGCCATCAAACTCATCAAACAAATGCAGTTCGACTTAACAAAACCGTTAGAATTATCGTAATGATAATGGAACCGAGTTTGTCAACAAACAACTTAGTGAATTCTATGAAAGCGTTGGAATCAACCATCAAAGAAGTGTTCCACGAACTCCTCAACGTAACGGTGTAGTTGAAAGACGAAATCGAACTCTTGTAGAAGCCGCTAGAACAATGCCGATTTACTCAAAGGTTCCAACGCTTCTCGGGTCAAGCAATTGCCACCGCATGCTACACACAAAATCGCTCCTCGATTCACACTGCTCATGGAAAACTCCATATGAACTTGTCCACAACAAAAACCTAATCTCTTTCCTTCGTGTGTTTGGTGCATTGTGTTATCCAACTAATGAGGGCAAGACTTAGGCAAACTTAGGGCTAAAGTCGACATTGAGTATTTGTAGGATATGCACCAAACAAAAGGGATACCGAATCTACAACAAAAGAACCCGAAATATCATGGAAACAATTCACGCACGCTTGATGAGTCGACCGGTCAAATGGCTCCCGGACACTCCACTCAGACCCGCACTTCAAAACAGTCCCATTGGTTCATCCCTTGTTCCAAACTCCTCTCAAGAAACTCCATATGTACCTCCATCCAAGATGATTTAAAGAAATTATTTGATCCTATGTTTGATGAACTTTATGATTCAAGTACTAATGAGGTGTTGATCCCTACAACAGGATGCTCATATTCCTGTGAATGAAGTCAATCCTCGCCTCAATATCGTTAAGTCAAGAAGCGCCATCACGATCCTTCCGCTTCATCAACAAATCATCATTCTTCAAATGTACATCATGGAATTGTTTCTAGCATCAATGATGAAGTTAATCCCTTTGCTACTCCTCAAGATGCTCCATTTGAAAACATATTTGCTCCTCGAATCATCATCGAACCATCTTCTTCAGAGACATCGACTCGCTACCTCGGCCCCTCAACAACCGCCACATGAACACCTTAGAAAATGGACTCACGATCATCCACTAGACAACATCATTGGAAATCCTCTCGCCCCGTATCAACACGGAAACAACTTGCAACCGATGCCTTATGGTGCTTCTTCAACTCCGTACTATCTAAGATCGAACCAAAAGATGTTAAAACCGCCATGAATGAAGATAGATGGTTCAATGCCATGCAAGATGAAATTCATGAGTTTGATCGACTTGATGTATGGGAGTTAGTACCGCCCCAGATCGTGCTATGATTATTGCTCTTAAATGGATCTTCAAAGTGAAACTTGATGAGCATGGTGATGTGTTGAAGAACAAGGCTCGATTAGTTGCTAAAGGATACCGCCAAGAGGAGGGTATTGACTTTGAAGAATCTTTTGCTCCAGCTTGTTCGAATCGAGGCAATCGTAATCTTCCGCTAATGTCGCTAGTAAGAACATGGTAGTCTATCGATGGATGTAAAGACGGCATTTCGAACGGAGATCTTAAAGAAGTCGCTCACGCCGCCAACCCAAGGATTTGTGAATCAAGAGCATCCTACTCACGCTTATCGCTTGAAGAAGGCTCTTTACGGTTTAAAGCAAGCTCCAAGGGCATGGTATGATACACTATCAAAGTTTCTTCTATCTACCGGATTTAGCAAAGGAGCAGTTGATCCTACATCGCTCACCGTGAAGTCGCAAACATTTAATTCATGTTCAAATTTATGTTGATGATATTATTTTGCCTCGATGCACCCAATGGAATGTGATCGCTTTTCTAATGAAATGAGTTCAAAATTTCAAATGTCAATGATGGGACAAATGTCATTTTTCTTGGGATTACAAATTTCACAAAGTCCCGGAGGCATTTTCATAAATCAATCTAAATATGCAATGTAAATCTTAAAGAAATTTGGATTTGATTCAAGTGACCTCGTTGACACCCCCATGATTGATCGAACCAAACTAGATGAGGACCACTCAGGGATCATGATTGACCAAACGAAATATCGTAGTATGATTGGATCCCGATGTACCTCAACGCTAGTAGACCGTACATCTTGTTCATTGTTGCATGTGTGCTAGATACCGTGCTGCCTACTAAAAAGCACCTTGAAGCGCTTAAACGGGTCTTCGGTATCTCCAAGGAACCATCAATATGGGTCTTTGGCACCAAGGACACCGGTATGTCACTAACACCTATGCAGATGCTTGACCATGCAGGTGTCAAGATACTCGTCAAGTACATCCGAGGTGCTCGCTTTTGGGTGATAAGCTTGTGAGTGGTCTTCAAGAAGCAAATGAGTACTTCTATTTCTCTACAGAGGTCGAATACATAGCCATGTCATCCTGTTGTGCTCAAATCTTATGGATGAGATCTCAATTATCCGACTATGGCTTTGAATTCAACAAAATCCTCTCAGATCGCGACAATAAAGTGCTATTGCTCTCATGCAACAACGCTCAACACTCAAGAGCAAAGCATATCGACATTCGACATCATTTCATCGTGGAACAAGTGGAAAAGGTGTGGTGGAACTCTATTTTGTGAGGTCTCGAATATCGCTAGCGACATCTTCACCAAAGCTCTTCCAAGAGAACGCTTGAGTTTATTCTTCCACGCCTTGGCTTAAAAAGCCTTCAACCGTAAACACTCAAACGCCTTCGTGAGGAAGACGAGGAGTAAAGGTCTATCTTCATCTGTCTCTTGTATATATCTATTCGAAAACAAAATACAAAATTATAAAACCCTCAAAAATCAAACAGAAAAATATAAAACCTTCAAAATCCATAAAATCAAAATTCAAAAATCTTCAAAAATATTGTCAATTTGTTATGTTTTTCTCGGTTCGATAATATCTACGGTTTTGTGCTGTCATTCAAAGAATGACACGGACTTTAGATGTTGTTCAATTCTTCAAATTCAAAAAAAAAAAAAAAAAAAAAAAAATATATAAAATATATATATATATATATATATATATATATTTGGGAGAAAGAGAAACGATGGTTTATTGTCATTTTCGTGCAATAACCGGTCTTAAAAGAAAGAACAGAGCCATGCTTTATCATGCTTTCAAAATTCCATGCTCGATTCTATAAACATTTATCTCATTGAAAACTAAATGCTTTGAAAAATAACTCGGTCTCTATTTTTGATAATCATCGACTTATTTGTCAAAATCTCTATCTCTCAATCAACAACCTATGTCATTGATTGAGGGGAGAATGATTTCAATTAAATTAAAAAGTTATTTGGCATTAAATTGTTTTCAAAAGATGTACATGCATGTTTTATCAATGGAGTTTAAAGTCTTAAAATCCGATCCTTATCGCTTAAAACGCTTTCATAATCAAGTCACAATTCCTTAAAGCTTTCAAAATCAATTTAATCAATAAGAGATCACAAATCTCAAATGATTTGATAATTGTGATCGGGGAGAATGTGTGATTTAAATTGGATTTAAACCGATAATTCGGTAAATGGTTTTATAAGGATGTACATGCTATCCTTCCCACATGTGACAAACGATTTCAAATTTTCCATGCACATGTTGAGGGGAGCATCTATCTTAAACCTATGATTTGAAATGTGATCATTTTTCTCAATGTGCAGTTTCCTCTATTATGTGCAAAACTCTTTTCAAACTTAGATGCACATATTGAGGGGAGCAAAATCATGAAAACCTCATCCTTCCCCTAAAATGCTCTATCTACCGATTCGATTTGGGAAGTGATGTTGATATCTTTAGAAAATGGTAATCAAAGAAGTTAATTCTTTCTCTTGCCTCCGTGTAAAACATTTTCTAATACTTGATGCACATGTTGAGGGGAGTTCTCGTTCTAAAATTATCAAAACAATTTCGTACAAAATGCTTTGATAATATATCATAAGTATCCGAATTGATTTTCAAATGGTTTTCAATTGGTTCCATATGGCGATGAACAATACCAAAAGGACCGACCAACTTTACTTTATGTATGGTGATATAAGGATGATAAGGTTAGGTTTTGTTCCCATGATCCGCCGAACCGGAGGGATCTACCTGTGACTATCCACTAGTTAGTGTAGAGTTCTTAGGTATGATGATAAAAGGAGAAAATGAGATATGGGAAGAGTGCGGATCGAGACCGAGCTAGTATTGGAACAAACCCAACAAGGTTCTAGCTATGAAGTCTCGGTAAGCATAATCAAGGGTTGAAGAATTAAAAAGAATTGAATGAAAGAAAGGGTGAAAACAAATAGCCCTCCATTTATTCAACCTTAGGGCGATACGGGTTCAATTCATATGCTACCGATGGTAACATCGGTATTGAAGACAAGACGTCATGGACCCAAAGGACGACCGCACTTCAACTTTCCAAACCACTCAAGTTCCTCTTAAAAGGACTTGTTTCATTCTCACGGGAACCGACATTATCTATCGACTTTCTCTTAGAGATTGTTGATATTGAAGAAGGAGACCTCTCCCTAGTCTCCGACACAGTGATCCAAATATGCACAAATTGAGTCTAGAGCCACGAGATCATCAATAAATCTCATTAGGACACTTTCAATGAAGACTCTCTGCTTCACACAATGTGGAAAGAGAGATTATATCTTGAGTCCCACGCTTTATCCGTATGGTATTGCCGTAACATCCGAGTGATGTGTATACATACTCACAATGAAGATGGAAAGCCTTCGAGCCAACATCAAACAAGCTCCGGTAGGTGGCATGTGAGATCTATTATATGGATCAACCATGTGACAACCGAATGAAACAATGGGCGATTCAATCTCTTGAATCAATCCTCGGTTCAGTTATGGATTGACGGATACCTTTAAAAACCGGTCGTTGTGCTTAAAAACTCTTTTCTTTAGCACATCGACCGTGTACTCATTTTTCAAACCAAAAGGTGTTTTTATGATTGATAATTGAGTTTCAATAAAACCTTCGTTGTATTGCAAAACAATTTCTATTTAGCAATACACGATTGTTTTTCAAATCTCTTTTCATCAATCGAACTTAAAATTACCGGTTCACTCAATTCGTGTTGTCTTCTTTGAGATGTTCCGTTTGAGAACAACTAGAGCAACCGCGAAACCCCGTCAAGGAAATTCTTCGAATTATACCGATCACAGCAAGACATGTATCGATCAACGGGGAACCGTGGGTCGTGTACCTCAATTCAACGAAGTGATCAAAGACACTTTCGCGATTTATTGCTAATCGTTGTATGCAGTGTACGCCCGACGCTTGCGTACCGATCGTAATGACGCGGTCAATCCATAGCCGCATGCTCACTTAACACATTCAACTCAAAAGAAATCATGATTAGTGCATCAATGACTCGATATTTTCACTCCATGCTTCGCTACGCCGCCCAATATCTTGAATCAACGAAAGCTTCCGCTACTCGATAAGAAGATATCATGATCCGTAATGTGAGCATGACGGTCCTAATGTCACAACATCACATAATACCAACACCACAAAGGATGTCACGTAGATTTTTTTGATAGTCGATGATCTCAAAAGTCGGCACAAATTTATTATCACGTGGATCAAGAAAAGACCTCCACTTGAAGTAACCAAACATGCAATGTGAAGAATTAATGACTACGAGCTTGGGAGCAAAAGACTACATCAAGAATGCAAGATCAATTGTTAATGTAATATCAATTTGTATTCAATGTAATTTTGGTACATGATTGAGGTGACCTCCTTGGGGAGATTGTTAGGAATTAGAAATTCCGTGTATTAAAGAGTCGGTCACCTCAAGTATATGTAATCGTTAGAAAGCTCGTAGTCGTAGTTCTTTAAGATAAGTAGTATTTAGTTAAGTAACACCGTGGAGGACTGACGGGTCTTTACCCACCGTATGCCCGATCCATGCCCCAATGTGTGGCGATTTATTTATGTAAGACTATAAATACTCTCTCACCTCCCAAGGTAGAGAGTTGAGCTCATAATAATATCTTTCACTTTCTCTCACTAAGTTCCCTAAACATCTAACTTTCTCTCTAGAATTCCATTTATACGCCACTTTTTGTTATGGTTTGATGTGTGGATGTGAAAACTAATATCCTTACTAGGTCAACCATGAAAAGAAATAACATAAATCGCCAAACACATATCACATAAACAGTTAGTTGATCACAAATTTAGACAAATATCAAAGGTTGATTGTCCTGAAAAGGTGGCGGTTACCACAAAAATCTTATACACTTAAAACATAATAAAACTTACATTTATCAACAACAACTAAAAACATGCTCTTAATAAGGGACGAAGAACATAAACTATTGGTTCAATCTGCGACAGTTTAATCAAAAAAAAAAAAAAAAAGATTTCCAAACACACCATGCAATACAAACTTTCCAAAATCTAACACACTTAAAACATCATAAAACATACAGAAACCAACAACAAAAAACACATACCCTTAATACGTGACCTCCCATTAATGAAATAACTAGCAATTTAGTTTTTTTAACACCACCCAAAATCTTGATAAGAGAAATTTGGAAGAAACATTTGTATCTTGATCTCTTAAACACCAAAAGCTCCAAACAAAAACCACTCTATACTATGAGGATCTGAGAAAGAAATGAAGATAAAGACACGTATGTACTTAACAAGACACATGGAATCCTTGTTTATTAGAGTGACGCATGTGGCTGCCTAGTTTATAACAAAAACGGGCCCAGAACTTACATTCAATGACCCAATTACAACTCAAAAATGAAAATGGCCAATAAACAACCAAACGATAAAGAGTAAAGAACAAAAAAACATGGTATATCACAAAACGACATCGTTTAATGTGTTTTGCCTCCAAAACATAATCGTTCACACGCCTAATGTATAATAGAGTAATAAAATGCTTAAAACCAATGGGCCTTTAGTCCAATGGTAAGAGCTTCCAAACTTGTGTCAATAGATCGGGGTTCGAATATCTCCAATGGCCTAGAAGCTTTCAATTGGTACCATCCCCCACCGCAAATGCTCGGATTGACCGGTCAACGAGGGCCTATTGGAGAAAATAGCCGGGTTCAAAGCCCACCCCGATAAGTCGATCGCCAAGAGACAGTGCTCATTGTCCGGGGTCGGGTCCTCGAGGAGGGTCCGATTGGCATCCTTAGAATACATGGGACCGGGTGATCCCACCATTCTTCATCTTTTAGGGAAAAGGCTTAAATCAGACATAATGTACTATTGTCGTATAGATAGCTAAATAAACTAATATATACTACATATAATAGAGGAATGTCATTTCTTCCATTAATGGCACTAACACAATTAAATACAAAAAATAAGGAATACAACTATTTATGCAATATGTACAACTAATTGATGCTTCAACCATTTTTACAATTAATGTTATTCATAAAAACACCCCTTAATAAAAAAAATACAATTAATAAAACTCTTGTACAAACCTACTAACCAATATTTTCCAAAACACAAGCAAGCTACTAGAAAAATAATACGGGCCACAAAATATATGCTAACTGATATGGTCAACACATCTTATGCGTTTTCAAAACCTAGTCACATTCTATATGCATTCATTTCAGCAAAATCACAAAAATCTAAATCAAGTGCTTTTAAATTTACCACATTTTGTTTTTCCAAAAATGTAAAATGAAACAAATATACCATTACAAAATATACCATATACACAAAATAACCATAGAAAAAAAAATTACCACTTATAGAGGTGGACCTAGGTTATACCTAGGTGGTTCCTGGGAACCGCCTTAGAAATCGAAACCCTTTAAAAGCTCTGTGTGCAGAATTTAAGTACCTACGTTAGAATTAAACCGGGAACCACCTAGTATGAAGATCAGAAGAAAAAGAGACAAATATTGCCTTGAAGAAACGATACTACACGCAGTTTACAATCCTGCTTTAATGGAGGTTTTTGTTTAACTGTGTTAAAGATAAAGAAGGTGACACCAATGGAGCATTAGTCCAATAGTTGGAGCACTTGTGCTTGAGTCAATTGCCCCAGGTTCAAGTCTCATTGGTATGTGTGAAAACACATACCTTTTCTTGATCAAAACCCACCCAAAATAACCGGAAACGAGCCGTTAATGCCAAATATTTGCGTGTTTCTTGAGTTTATGTATGTGTAGGTACGGATATGATAAAATAGACAAAAGAAAGACAAAACCAATGAAAACCGAGCACGAGAATGTGAAGAGTGCAAAAGCCGATGCCGCTGCTATTTTATGGTTTTTATGGACTTTGATGCTCAAAAGATCGATTTACGAAGTTCTGGACATGTTCGGGGAGTTTTCACACCTTAGACCCTTAACTTTACCAAAATTACACTTTTTACCCTCATTTACCCAAATTACCATATTACCCCATCATTATACCAAATTTCCAATTTTACCCCTTGTATCCTTCACTCACCCATTTATCCAAAACATCCTCACCTATTCATAATGTTCACCATTAGCCCTTGACTTTTATAAAATGTCATAAATGGACCTTGATGATTTTAAAACCAAAGTACAAAACAAAACAAATGGAAAAACTATTAAAACCCATTTCCCACTTAAAGGCCCAACCAGCCCACCCTTGTCTGAACCCCTATCCTTACCACCTCTGACCCTTCTAACTTTACCTCATGACCCCTTCAAACACCACGTGAACCCCCACCCTTATATCCCAGTCCACCTAGTCAACACCCAGTCAAACGAAATAAAATAATCCCATCCCAAATACGCGCCCAAAAACAAGGTTACTGTTCCTCTTTCACTCTCAGCTTTTTACCCTGCTCCTCACCAAAATTAACCCTCACTTAAGTATTCTAGAACCCTCTGACAACGTGTTAGAGGGTGTGACACCTGAGGATCGCCAGCATGGACTAAGGGAGCATTCTGATTGGTGAAGCCACATCACAAGTTTAATCTAATGGCTGAGATTAGTGGGATGATGCATAAGAGAAGATCTATGGCTGTGATTAAGCTTCATGAAGCTTTTGAAAGGAACCCTAAGCTCCTGGCTCAGCTATAAATAGCCTTCTCCTTCACAAGATGAATTTGTCCAATTTCTTAAGTCTTAGAGAAATTTTGATCATTTAATTATTTTTCATTTAAATGTTTTCGTAGTGTAACAATTTAATTTTCATTGTAATTTCAATTCCTTTCTTGTAAACTTACTTTTATTAATGCAATTTGAGGTTTTAATCTTAATCCCTTGTTATTTACTTTTTACCATTTTCATTGATTCAAACTAGTTTACTAGTCTTTTGTTTATGCTCTCTTAAGCTCATACAAGCTCACATAGCTTGTAGTGAGCTTAGTTCTTCTCTAATTCTGTCGAAATCTCAACAGTTTCAAAAAAGTCAAAGTTTAAAAGTCAAAATCACTTTAGGTTAATTTCTGGTTTAAAATTGTTAAATAGTTTAGTTTGATATTTATTTGGTCATTTAATCCTGTCTCAATCTAGTTTTATCAAGTTTTCAGTTTAAATTTCATTTTAGAAGTCTTAAAGGGGTGTTTGGATTTATCAAGTTTATAGAGTTTTTATGATGTTGGTTGTTTAAATCTAAGTTTACTGAGTTTTTAAAGCTATCTCAATTAAGTTTTTAAGTTGCTAAGTCTAGTTTTATGATTTCAAGTAATTTTCAAATCTGTCCTAACAGTCCTAAAAAGTGGTTTTCCTCAGTTTTCACAAGCAATTTGAGTTCATTTAAGTTTGTTATAAAAAAATTTAAAAAAATAAAAATAGCAATTTTATTAGCTTGTGAAGCTTTTCCCAAAAAGAAAAAAAAAATCAAAAAATATCAAATGATAGGGCTGCTAGTGGTCCTAAGTTGGTAGTTTGTCGCTTTTTTGCCATGTGCAGCTTGTCCAAGTAAGCTCCTTCTAATCTAATTTTCTGCTTATATGATTGATGTATTTGCTTGATTCATGTTTCTATTTGTAGTTTAGAATATGTAGTTTACCTATTTGCCCTTTGTTAGGTCTCTAGAGCTATTTTTGGTTCTTATTTTAGCTTGCATTTAGCCTTTTCTGCCCTCCCTTAATTGCTGCTACAGTAGGTTCCCCTCCTAGTGCTTATTCTTAGGTTTTAGCTTATTAGTTAGGATTAGTTGCTTTAATGTAGTCTTCTAATTATGTTTAATCTTACCCTTAGCTTTTTAGATTGCATTTCACTTTTAGTAGCTTAAATTAAGGTTTAGCTTAATCTTGTTTTCACTTGTTTAGGTTTGTTTGTTTCCTTAGCTTTCTGTCCTAATAATCTGATTCAAAACTGTTTAATCATCTGTTTACAAGTAAAACGTTTTCTCAAAAATTTTCATTTTCACTGTGCTTTTCAAGTTTTATTAAGAAAAAAACCAAAAAATTAATAATAAAAAAGAATAAAAGGTAATCGCCAGATTCAACCACAGTCAAGTAACCTATAATTCACGCCTCGGACAACGCACCTCAAACCATCATGCCCTTGGGTCTTTTATCGTTATAGTTTACACATAAATCTCTTAAATGCATTTTTAGTCATTAGCTTAATTTTCCTAAATAGCTTATTATCCGCTTATTTTGTACAGCTTTTTCTGTGTTTTTAATTTTCCTAGGTTTAGATTATTATAAAGTATTTTTCGCAAAATTTTCATATTTTTAAAAAAATTTTGATATTTTTAATAATTAGTTTTTAAGTTTTTAGTTTTTAATTCATAATAAATAAATAAAAACTCAAAAAAAATATATTCCGCTTTTTCCAAAATTTTTCTTTTGTCGTATTCTTCGTAGGAAAATTAATTTTACGTTTCTAGGGTCGTTTTTCATTAGTTTTTACTTTTAGGCTCGGATTTTCCCGCGCTCGCTTTTAGGTTTTAGTGCGTTTTAGGCCCCGATAGTTTGGTTTAAGTGTTTTCCTGCATAATTAGTTAATTTTAGCTTTTTTTTTTTTTTTTTTTTTTTTGCATAATTTAGCTTAATTCCCGTATTTTGCCCATTTCTATATTCAAAAAACCCGTAAAACGCGACGTGAGTTATTAAACTCCATTCATCCTTCACTAGGAACAATTCGGGGACTCAAACCTCATACGTTTAAGTTGCTCTTGAACTATAATTGGAAATCACTCATCCTTGGCATTTGCTTCATATAGGTACCCACCTCTGCAAAACCTATGGGCACACTGAAGAGACTTTGTGGAATAAGAGCTCAGGGGTCCGAGTCTTGGCTTGTGGGTTAGACAATGGCTGGTGCCAAAAAGCACACGGGGTCAGGGTGTTCTCGCCAATCTACACCTTTTTGTGGATAAACAAGGTGTCACAAAACCCCAAATAACTTATTGATATTGTAGTGTCTTACCTTTTCTCAAAGTTTCATTTTAACCCTTTAAATTTTTAGTTTATTAGTTCGCTTGTGTATTTGTTCCAAAAAAACCCAAAACACTACAAATGTCTAAAACTATATGCACTGATCTTGAACACTTTGGGATGCTATTTCACATTGATTCTTCCAGAAACGTAAATGTTTGCTAATCGGCTATAACTATATTACAAAATTCGTAACAGCAGGCTTTGACAGATTTCACAAGATTCGTAAATGTATTTTGGAAACGAGACCTACATCTATGGAATTTTTTTCAGTATATAACAGGCTTTGACAGATTTCACAAGATTCGTAAGCAAGCATGACGTGAACGTTAGGCAATCAACACAAAAACTTTTAAAGAAACATGTACGTTGCTTATTTTACGTTTGATGTGAGTTAAATTATCAAAGTCTCAATTATATCTCAACTAAAAAGCTTGATATTAAGGTCTTGTAAAATGAAAGAAAATGCAATGACTGAGAGATCATGGGGGATAAATGTATCCTGCTCAATGTCACTCTCTAACATAAACACATGTATAACCAACCGAACTTAGCTTCACACACCTTTCGAGTCCTGGGGACTTCTTGGGGAGGAGGTCTTGAGTTCAAATCCTGCAGGGGTTTGAATGAGAATTTTCTTAAAGGTAGTCGCTTTAATGAAGGGTTGGGCCCAGTAACCCTGGTTCAATCTTGGAAAAGCAAGGTTTACTCTATTAATTGTCGCGCCTTGGGCGGATTAGTAGGGGTTTTCCATCGGGTATTGAAATAAGCGTTTTCGCCGAGGAGCTCTCTAGCGGACCCGGTTTGAACAACGTAGTCTGCACCTCATTGTCGAACCGCGACACGAAGCAAATTCACCTTTCAAAAAAAAAACATAAACACATGCATGATAATGTCTGATGATAGATTAGGGGGGTTTTTTCATTTAAAAGAAAGAGTAAATGAGAATGAGACATTACGTACTTAATGCACGAGTAGCTAACGATCATGGCCACTCACACCATGGACTTGGAATTAAAAAGGTAACCAATGATTCTCATGTTTGTTTCGCTTAAAAGTGAAGTTAATTTAATCAAAAATTTGAATAAACATGAAATTAGGGTTTAACTAATTAAATTCTAGAAGTATAAATAAAAAAGGGCAAATCGCATAAAAGTGTACTCAACTTATACCCGATTTCAATTTAATGTCTTATACTTTTTTTCCTAATTTAATGTCTGCAACTTTTTTGGTTGCAAATGTAGACAATCGATAGGTTAGAAGGTCGCCTTATACTTACCTAGCAGGTCACCATCTTCTCACCCCTTTTTCCGTGACCCTTTTCCGTGACCCATTTTTTCAAAACAAATCTTTCCGACGTTGATACTTCAAACATGTCACCATCTTCTCCACCCCCTTTTCCGGCGACCCATTTTCCAGCCTCTTTCCTAAAAGCAGTCATTGTACGTACTGTTAATAAAAGTAATAATAAATTGAATATACTAAGTTGGGGGTATAATCAAGAGCATGTTCCTTGCAGTTTCTTATTTCATACTATCATTCATATTTCATAAGCATAAGCCTCACGTATAAAAAGAATGCAGATTCAATGCATTCCGAATTAAACTATTTCCCTCAATTTTAAAAGTTACCGGTCTTCTTTAAGGGGATGTTTTTGATTCTGTGATTGTAATGGATATGATGTATTATTGTTCTTTATATAACAAATAAATTACGTTTTATGTTAGAGTTCGATGACCCGTCATGCAATGATATATATATAAATCTTTATATTTGAGTGTGTATTCATATCTATATATAATTATATGTTTTACCCATGCCAGCAACATGACACAAACCTTAACATTTGAGGTTTTTTTTTTTTTTTTTTTTGCATGCTTAATCTTTGATTTCACTCTACTGACCCAAATGAGACGCAGATTGAGCTATCTTTGTAATTCGCATGTAAAATGAACACACGTGATTTGTTGAAAATGGCTTAAATGGGGTTGAGAAGATGGTGACCTGTTTGAAGTATCAACGTCGGAAAGATTTGTTTTCGAAAAAATGGGTCGCCGGAAAATGGTCGTCGGAAAAAGGGGTGGAGAAGATGGTGACCTGCTAGGTAGTATAAGGTGACCTTCTAACCTATTGATTGTCTACATTTGCAACCAAAAAAAAGTTTGGTACATTAAATTAGGAAAAAAAAAGTATAGTACATTAAATTGAAATCGGGTATAAGTTGAGTACACTTTTATGCGATTTGCCCAATAAAAAACAACGTATCAGCTGAATATAGTTAACAAGCTATTCTCTTGCGGGTATTCTTGAATGACACCTACCGCAATCACATTACGGAGTATTCTTTTTTGAACATTACCGCAATCATATTAGTTATATTAATAATTGCAAATGAATCTTATATTTATTTGTTTTTAGCAATAGAAAGATGATTTGCACATATTTTGTTTTGATTTGCACACTCATATATACAATCGGTTAACAATAATTTAATACATGTGATAAAATGTCTTAATAAAAAAATAAATATACAAATCATTTCCTTTAGCAATAAGTGTCATTTAAAAGGGAGAATAATTGTTAGGAAAGTAACATGCCACTCTTAAATTGTTGGTTGCTTCATGCATATCATTATTCATTTAGGGTACTGGCAATGGGGATCGGCATGCTTAGGCATGAAGCATGCCGATCGGTGTATGCAATGCCTCCAACTCGGCATCAATCGGTTTGAGATGAAAATGACCACATTCGGCAAAGATTGCCGATTCTACATGAACAAGAACTAGCCAAAATGTGAACGTTGCATTTAATATTTAAGATGAGGTATGAGTTAGGCGTAGTTCTTACTAAAAATCTATTATTAGGTATGAGATTGGTATGAGATGAGATGGAAGGATATTATTGGTGGGTGATTAGGTATGAAAATTTGAGATAGACATGGTTGCCGCCACCCTAAAAAGATGTACTTTATATATGATTAAATAAAAGTCCAAAATAAATGCAAAAATCCAACTTGAGGTGTAGTTGTCTTTACAAAAACAGTACTTTAGTGTTTCTACAACTTAAATTACATAAATAGACATGTTAGTTATCTCACCATACATAACTAAGTGCAAAGTTACGTAAACGATTCCTATTAGAAACCCTACATCAGTCCTTAAGTTCAAATTTTACTATTTTTTATCCATGTCTATTAAGTTTTACATAAAACTTTGATTTAAGATTATTTGAAGACAAAATATTCCTTACATGTTAAGGGATTAATTTTTACCCTCCATCTTCCCTCCATTTATTTGATTTAGTTGATGAGATTAATCCCAAAATATATTTTAAACCGTTAATCGTTAATCGAAAAAAAATACAATTACGACAAGAATGTAATATCTTTCTATAGATAGGCGCTTTGGTATACTTTGAACAATTTTTTTCGTGTTTTTCGCTTTTTTTTACATTTGTTTCGTTTTTTTATTTTTTATTTTTTATTTTTTTTTACTGAAATTTGCATGAAAAAATCACATGTGATTAAACACTAATTTTAATATCACATTTGATATTAGTGTCAAATCACATATGGTATTACACTATATCACATGTGATATTACATATCATATGTGAATATCACATGTGATGTAAATATCATATGTGATTTAACACTAATATCACATGTGATATTACATATCATATGTGATTTAACACTAATATCACATGTGATATTTAAATTACTGTTTAATCACATGTGATTTTTTCATGCAAATCTCAGATTCGAAAAAAAAACAAAAAAAAAGACGAAAAAACATGAAAAAAAACGTTTTTTTTTTCTTTTTTTCGAAAATATATCAAAGTGCCGTCTATAGAAAAGATTATTAAATGCTCGTCGCGATAGTGTAATTATTTTCGCTTAACGATTAACGGTTAAAAAGATATTTAAATTATAAAAAATATGTGAAATAATAAAATGTTTTTAATCTCAACAATTGATTTTTTTTAAATAAAGAGTAAGGATGAGTCCATTAGTATGTAAGAAAATTTTGGTATGTAAAATAACTCTCCTCTAAAACTTTTATCTTTATGTAATTCATGGTTAATTAGTTTCAAGTATAGCTAGATTAGTAAATTTTTTTGCCTTTTTTTAAAAGTAAATTATAGTAATGCATGTGCTTAACCATTTAATATTATTTTTATTACTTATAATTTAATTGTATATGTTAAAACAATTTATATACTAAAAACTAAAATCGATTTAAATGAGATCTTAGAATAACGTATTGTTGGGATTTATTGATTTGATGATACAAAACATGAAGAATGACTTAAAACGACAAGAAGGAAAACTACGAAAAGATGAAGGATTTAGAAGATTTCAGAAGATATGCTTAAAAGAATATTTAGTTTCCTTATTGTATTAGGAATGTTTTTCCTTGTAAACCCTAGTATCTCTATTAAATAAAGAGATATAGGTCATAGAGATATGTGTGCACAAAGAAAAGATGTAGTCGATTACTAAAGTGTGTGTGTCTAGGGCGTAAGTGTTTGTAAATGCCTAGACTAGATTAGTTGGTGTAACACCCCAAGGTAATTAAGGTTTACCTTGATCCCTATTAGATTGTAACCATTCTAGAATTGATCATCTAGAATTGGGGCTTGGAGGAAAACGTATGAATGAAAAACCTTGTTGAATATCTTTGCTCTTATTCCGCTTTATTTCTATAACTTATGAACATTGATATTATCCTAGATAAAGGTCTAAACAACATTAGCTAAAACGATCTAAGGAGTTATAACAAACTCAACAAGTGGTATCAGAGCCAGGTTGCTCTCGATCTAGGATCTACAAGGTTTTTCGAAGAAAAGAAGAAAATTTCAAAGATGTTACAAATTTTCGTAACTTTCTGCAGTGCTGTTTTCCAAAGATGATAACTCGTTCGTTAACCTTTGGATCGGGATGAAATTTTTGTTGAAGGTTCTTGGTATATCAAGGAAGATTTTCACCGGAGGGATCTTCAATTGAATCTTTTATTCGTGATATAGGCTGTCGAAAACTGTTGAGAATGGTAGTATTTTTCGAATTTTAGGGTTTATTCTTAATTGTTCTTTCTCATCTATTGAATTTTTTCAACTAATTTGAGATAGTTCAGTTATGTACCTTTATCATAGCCTCATGGTTACTCGTATGTATGCGTTATGGCTGGTGTTTAAGTATTGTTTTGTTGAGCATGCACTTGAAACCCTAAACGATGATTTCTCTCTAGGAAACAAAAGCGATTTCCCATGAACCCTTTAATCGATTCCAAATCCTGTTAAATTCTTCAAGCTGCTACTTTGCAAGGCCGGTTATAATTACTTGGTCTTTAGATTTCATGAAATGATCAGCTTGATTACTTGTATCATGGGACTGTGCTCATTAATTTGTTGGGTTTGTATTCGAATATTATTAACTACTGAAGTTGGTACTATGATTTAACGATCATGGGTCGGTGATGAAACCTCATACTATCTTTAATGCTTTGGGTCGGTGTTCTCTTATTCTTTAATTGATCAATATTACATGGTGGGTATTATTATCAAAGTGTAGCATATTTACGATGACATAACCATCGATGATTGTTTTTGGTCCGTTTTCGTGCATGGTTTATTCCTACTTCTTGTATTGTGAAGTTTGACTGATTCTTATCAATGGCTGGAACTTATTCGATATTAAGGTTTCTTGGTTGATTGGTTATGTGTTGAAAATCAGTTTTGTGGTGACTTAGAAGAGTCGGTTTGCTATGTTCTTTGTTTCATAATGAGGGTTAATGAGAGTGGACAAAGGAGGAGAGCATTCAAGCACGCTAGTTTATAGATGGTTGCATGTTATTCTTGCTGCCTATTTATCATTAGTGCTGCTCCTTATACGATACTATTGTTCCTCGAAGTGCTGCTTATAGTCGTTATGTTACTACTGCTCGGTTTGATATTGGTATTGCTAGTGAAATTTTAATTATGTTGCTTTGGTCATAGGTTAAGATAAAACTCCTAGTTCGTATTCATTGATGTTGCCATGTTATACATAGTGCTGCTATGTTTCTACAGTTATGAAGAAATTGGTGTTGATATTACTAGCAAGTTGTGTTCAGTGGTTAATAAATTGGCTGCACATATGGTTTGTTTGGTTTTTAAAGCTGTGAACTTTTTTATTTGGTGATATTGGACAGAAGTTTGAAAGTTATTGGATGACACACACATAAGTTTGGATTTTGGTATTTAATATTCTTCAAAGTTTTAAAGGCTCATTTTTGGATTATTTGCCAAAATTGGTTACGAAGAAGATTGTTTATCACATATTTGACGATGAAGTGGAATTACTTGGATGCGTGTTCTTATCATATCTTAAAAGGATTCTAGGAACCTTTTGAAGATAACTTGTTTGCGCTTAAAGGATGTTGACGAAGACTTGCAAAATCTAGCAAGTGGACTTTGATATCACTTAAAGGAGTTACGTTATTGTGCTCGGTGTCTCATAGAAGATGAGAATTTTGTCAAGAGGTTGCGATCTACTTATATTGTTGGTGTTCGTATAAGTTCAGAGTCACGTGGATAGTGCAATACATAAGACATAAGACATAAGTTTAGGTTGTTCTACTTCAGCGTCAAGTTTGTTATACCTAGTTTTCTTCAACAATGATCATCACAAAGAGCCTACAGAATTTAGAGATTCAAGAAATGGTTGACTCTTGGATTTCAGAGGAAGTATATTTTAGTGTTTAATCATTAAAAATGCACCATATAAGGGGAAGGTTTTACCACTGCTAATTCATTATCACTACTGCTAGTTTAAGTTTATATCTTCTTAAATTCATTTTTAGTTGTGGAAAACTTCATGGGGGTAATTTGAGACATTGGAAGGCTGAATTAAAAGTGTAATATATGATTTGTAGTTGTAAATTTCAAAGTTTCATTTCCCTATTTGATGATAACAAAAAGGGGAATAAGCTATGGAGATGATATGATTTGCAACTTATTTATGGTGTCATGGTAGAAGATGTTACAAAGGATCTCTCTACTTCGTGTAGGGAAGTTCGTTCAAGAATGGTTATGTTTTTTCATCATCAAATAGGGGAAGATTGTTGGGATTTATTGATTTGATGATACAAAAAATAAAGATTGAAGCAAGAAGGACTTAAAACGACAAGAAGGAAAACTACAAAAAGATGGAGGATTTGAAAGATTCCAGAAGATATGCTTAAAAGAATATTTAGTTTTCTTATTGTATTTGGAATGTTTTTCATTGTAATCCCTAGTATCTCTATTATATAAAGAGATACAGGTCGTAGAGATATGTGTGCACAAAGAAAAGATGTAGTTGATTACTAAAGTGTGTGTGTCTAGGGTGTAAGTGTTTGTAAACGCCTAGACTAGATTAGTTGGTGTAACGCCCCAAGGTAATCAAGGTTTACCTTGATCCTTGTTAGATTGTAACCGTTCTAGAATTGATCATCTAGAATTGGGGCTTGGAAGAAAACGTATGAATGAAAAACCTTGTTGAATATCTTTGTTGTTATTCCGATTTGTTTCTATAACTTATGAACATTGATATTATCCTAGATAAAGGTCTGAACAACCTTAGATAAAACGATCTAAGGAGTTATAACAAACTCAACACGTACATTTTTTTCATATAAAACCCCACGTCCCACAGCGGAGCACGGGTGAAAAGGTCATCGTTCTTAGTTAATTACCAAACTAACCATTGCGCTTAAGACATCTTGAATTATTGATTAATTGCAAAGTGTTTTTGCTCTCCTTGTTAACCCAAAATTATTTGCTAATTAGATCCTTAGTTTGAAATACTACTTTATAGAAAGAAAAAGAGAAAACTTCAAAATATATCTTTGTGGTTTACCATTTCTGAGACCTTACATCTCTGTCAGAAACTACTGCCACCTTACATACATCGTTAGCCAAACGTTCACCATCATACATCCTTGAACCCTAACAAAGTTCCTTTGGCTAGTTATCCATACACCACCTTATACACCCACTTACACTCCTTTTTACACTATCCCAAATATATACAATGAAATCCCCAAATTCAACAAACCCTAAATTAACACACCTTAATTATGCAACTAAATTTTTTTTTGTGGGTCACCAACAACATTCATACACACAAGCAAATTTTGGTCGTCGTTTTTGTTGTTGTTCTAAAACTGTAAGTATTCATAATTAATGAGTAAATTGATTTTCTAAATTCTTACGTTAATTTGAATTTTTTATTTTTAAGGTACAAATTTGTGGTTTTAATGGGTTGGTGGATCCACCGACGTGTTCAAGAGTTGTTGAGAACATTCGTGGACTATTGAGAAACGTGAATTCAACGTTGTACTCAACAGGAATATCAAAATTCCCATTATTGCATCCAATACATTCAACCTCTTTGTCTATGTGTTCATAAAAGTCATTCATGTCAACCTCTACTTATTTATTATGTACTCATCATCTATAAAGTCAATATCATTCTCTTCACTGTCACTGCTAACTACCATATTAGTATCATTATCCCTATCACTATGGTTCTCTTCATCATGTTCCATCTCCACATAATTGTCATTCATAGTATGTCCCTTCTTTACATTATCTACTACATGTGTGCTATTGTCATTCAATCCTAAAGTAAGGGTTGTAGTGTTTACATTTGCTTCACCAAAAATGGATTAAAGTCTTCATTAATCATTTGCCTTAACATATCATTTCCATTACCATTTGTTTCTCAATAACATTACCCTACATCTCTACCATGCCCAATTATACTAGCCTTACCAACCTCACTCCCATCTCCCATTTCAAGTAGCAATGGGAACCTGTTTCTCTTTATAGGAGCTCTTTTCTTAACTAAGTTTAGGGTTAGTTCATTTGGGAGTTCCTCAATCAATAACTCTCTAGAGGATTTAATATAGGTTTCCAGATCTTTATACTCATACTCGATTTTAACCTCAGTTAATTTATACGTTTCTGTATATTTGATCAAGTTCATTGCATCTTCATCATTTCTAGGCACGTAACCCATAATCTAAATTGCTATTTGATATTTTGAAATGATAGTACATTAGTTCCTTTTTTATAACCTAACTTCTTAACCATATCATTTAACTCAATAGAAGAAAACAAATCAACATCAACCTGGTAACATATAGTTAAGTGTGCCTTTCTTGTATGTTTTACTGAGAGGATCACTGAAATAGCTCCCATGATGAATCTTCAATGTAAAATAGTTGGCAAACCATATGGTTCGACACAAAAATAGGGTTTCAAAATAATCAGGTCCATAAAGATTCAAAATTTGGGGTTAAAAACATTGGAGCTTGAGATAAGCTTCTTCTTTTTCATTAATTTCCGTATCACAAGTGCGAATGTGCCATTCACAAACCACCATCACAGAAAATTGGTTTTCTTTTAGTTTTATGAGTGATTTAAATGATTTGATATTTAGGATAATGGATTGAAGGGTTTTTTTTAGAGAGATTAGAGCAATGTGTATTTGAGATTAGAGAAATGGTTGAGTCCCAATAAAAGAAGAGGGTAGAGATAGATGTGATTAACAAAAAGATAAGAATACCCTTTTAGTGAGACCGGATAATGAGCCAAACTAACTTTGTTAGGGTCCAAGGATGTATGATGGAAAACATAATGGAATGATTAATCAAACAAACATGAAAAAGGTCTAAAAGCAATGATAAACAAAATTAAATGATTAACCAAATAAGTTATCTCGTCAATATTTATGAGTTCTTTAGGCTAAAAGCTCTGAAAAGTACTTGAAATCCTTTAGGGTTTATCTCTCAAAATTTCCACACTAAAATATGAAACAAGGCAAAGTATATATAGTATCAGTGGTTGTGATGGCGTCAACTTATAGTTGTGACGTCGTCAGCCCGTCAACTCGATTACGGTTATTTCTGCACTGCCTATTCGTGACGGCGCCGGGTTCTGGTGGTGACGGCATCACGATTGGTATATGACGTTGTCACAATACCCGTCTCTACACCGTGTCACACCCCAAATTACACATGGAGTACTTTTACATGCGGGGTTAATAATATTTCTTTCTTCCCGAATGGAATTCACGCGGTGAATGGGGATTGATCGTCATAGCATCACAATCACAGTTATATTGAGCGACCTAAAGTGTCGTTTGAAAATAACATCGTTTGATTTAATAAAACAATCGAGTTTACAAAGTATAGGTCCCATAAGAAAATCAACTTGTGCGGAAATAAGTTTGTTACAATTCAAACGATGTTTTAAAGCACGTAAAACTCAAGTGAGACGAGTCGTCATCACGACTCCATGATGTCCAAATGCATGCCATGAAGTGAATGCCTTAGATACCGAGATAAAACATGCTAAAAAGTGTCAACACAAAGGTTGAGTGAGTTCATAGGGTTTGTATTGAAATGTAAAGCCTTTCAAAAATCGTTTATGCAGCAAAGGCATTGTAAATCCACTCAGTTCCAAGTTCCGCCCATACAAAACTTGCAACCTGTGTATTCACAACCCATTGCCAAAATGTAATATAGTTTATGCTCAAGCGCATGATGTCAAATGAATTCACAAAATAGTGCATAACTTAATGTATCCATAGGTACTTAATATAACACATAATTCGTACGGTTTCAAATTGTTCCATGACCATTAGTTCAGGATTGTACCAAGACCATTAGTTCAATGATTCTACCAAGACCATTAGTTCACTGATTCTACCGAGACCATTAGTTCACTGATTATACCAAGACCATTAGCTCAATGAATATACCAAGACCATTAGTTCAATGATTATACCAAGACCATCAGTCCAAGGATTATGATATGGAATTTCTAAGTATGGCAATACTATTACTTCGCATGACTAAACATTCAGTTCGGATAAACATATAATTTGCAAATAGTCATGAATGTAATAAAATTATTGAGCATGCATCTCCCCAAAGAGTTTCATAAATAATTAAAACGAGAAAAGTGGGGCTATGACTCACTTGGACAATAATGCGATGGCAAAAGTGGATACATGAAACGTAATAATGCGTGAATCTCGAAAATGACCTATTATGAATGATATGATACGTAATGAGTTATGATGTAACGTTATGCATGCATTTCGTATGTTATTTATACCATTTGTGAGTTTTGAAAATAATACTTATCGTCGAAAAATACTCTTTTGACGTCTTGACCATTCTTAAATCACTTTACAAGTATTTACGTCAAAATGTCATCCTACAATGGTTTTGTAATGATTTATAGTGAAATTATCACTTTTAAATCAGAAAATAAAGTCGTCGGAAATTTCATGAAATTGACAAAAATGCTTCAAAAACTAGTCGTAAAATGGTGTACGTCGATCGTTAGGAAACGAACTCGACAGTTTTAGAAAGTTTGTATCGAAATCTAAAAGTTTCGATTCAGAGTTTTCGACATAAAGGTCTCGAACATAAAGATAATAAGGGCTAAAGATGGTGGTTTTGTCTAATTGTTGTGTAAAAAGTGAGTTTCGCCAATTTTAAGCATCCGTAATTAATTTATTAAAACTCCGCTATACAAACGGTTAATTGTTTTGAAAAATATGCTCGGTGATCTTGATTTTATTAGAAGACATTTCGTTCCAAAAGTTCCACATCATTGTTAAAACAGCCTCCAACATGGTCGTTTTAGTTACCGTAACACTTGTCTCGTAAAAATAATATAGTTTTTCGAAAATAATAGTTACGGCAATTTTATGAAAACGTGCATATCTTTGTCGTTTCAAATCCGTTTTCTCGATAATACGTCCTTAGCTTCGTATCAAAGTATACTAATATATTTTTGACAAGTCGAAATAATTTGTGAAGCTTAAGGCTCGTTTTAACTCGAACAAACCAAAAATATGTTGCTGAAATTTCGAAAAATATATATTTCGTCGTCAAACTTTAAAAATTCATAACTTCTTCGTTATAACTCCGTTTTAATCCGTTCAAGCGCCACGGATTCGTTTTAAAGTATATTTTCTAAATATCAAGGCCAAAAGTCGTGCCTACTGTCGGATTTTCCAGAAAATCAAAACAAGGACAGAACACTTTTATACTTATCGAAAATAGTTTTTCTCGTACTAAACCTATTCTAATCCCTTCAAATCAACTCCAAAGCTAATCTAATCCTACCATACACCTTCTTAGGGTGTCATGGGTTCCTAAACATCATCAAGACCAAAGTATACCAAGGGATAATTATAGGATGACCTTATATATATATATTTCTAAAAATCATGTAAAATGGTATAAACAACACAAATCATGCATGCTTGCTCCAAAAATGAAGAGATACTTATGAAATGAAAAGGAAAGATGAAAATATAAATGATATGCTTACAAGTTAATATGATGAGGTGCAAAGAACAAGGTTAAACCTAAACACCCTAGGTTTTATTTCAAAACCTTAATTAAGAGTGTGTTCTAGATTGTTATTACTTGAGCTAGCAAAATTTTGAATTCCTTGCTACACCTTGAAGTGGCGGTTATGAAGGATAGAAACAAGAGAAAACACCTTTGCTACTACTTGACTAATTAATTAGAATGAAATGAATGAAAAGAAGATCTTGAAGTATAAATATACCTATACATTCAAAATTTCTACCAACTCATTAAATGCCAACCCCTTGGACCGGATTTTAGGGATCATGTTTCTCAAATATTTTTTTTTTTTTTTATATATATTGTATAAATACTTGTAACAATTGTAAGAAAAATGTAAGTAAATGTGTAAATTAATGTATAACTTGTAAGGTAAATGGTAACTTTTAGGTACAAGTAAATTTTAATAGATCAAAGTAGAATATAATGAGATCATAAAATTGTAAAAATACATTCCTTGTAAAATTTGAGTGATATAATAATTATCGTGTAGTTTTTAAGAAAAACGTCGTAATAATATAAATTTAACGATTTATATACCAAATAAATTTAAAACACTAGGTAAACTCAAAATATAGTTTTATAAACTAAATTTAAGTATAAAAATATATCGGGATCATTTTTGGAAGTAACGGATTAAATGCTCAAAATAATAACTCACGCGATAACGTTTATTTAATATAAAATTTACGCGTTTAATGTGAAATGTAATGTCATGAATGAACTAACATGATGCAAATGATGTTAATGAAATGTAGACTAAACTTAGTCCATATGAAATGTTCGTGATGATATGATCATGAATTCGCCGCTAAACCATTAAGGTTACGCGATTTGGAACACGTAAACCTAGTTTACGATAAATGTTGAAATAGTGAACTTGAGAAATGACACGAAATTTCGAGTTGTCACATTCGCCCATCAAAAAGGAATTCATCCACGAATTCGGTTCGTGTTAGTCTATCGAATTTTTGATTTTGTGATGAATGTCGAGGAGAGAAGACATGGAGAAGTGTCGTTACGGTTATCGATGATTGAGAGCGTATAAAACATCATAGTAAGGAAAATATCGGATGAATCTCTCATAAGTAACACTTTGAATTGGAACATGTGAAAATTTTGCTTGCACTAAGATTTATAAATAACCGCTCCCAACATAACGTGATCCCTCCAGAATTAGACATAGTTAGCTAGGCTATGTATAATTAAGGAACGATGACGTGACGTTCGGTTTAGTTGTTATAACTCTCAATGTTTACAAGGATTTAAACCGTGTCGTTAAAATGGTCGATGAAGTAAAAAGAAGTAAAATTCTCGTAAGTAATAACAAATCGGAAAGAAAATAAAGTACGATAGATGAGAATATTTTACAACGAGTGGTTTAGCAAAAGTAGTACATCTTAAGTTATAAAGATTCGGATACGATGGAAAACATAAACTTTGTACAACATAGTACATAAGGAAAAATTAAGACTGTTAGTTTCCGAACTTCTTCAGTCTTCCGCGTTGTTGTGACCATGACGAGCTTCTCCTCCTCCTAACATGTATGCATTCCATGAGCACCTTCAACTTGTTGACCTTGGTTTTGAGGACATTGATTCCGATAGTGTCCTTGCTCCCGCATCGTAACATGTAACCATGGCCTTGCCTCTACAATTCTGGCAAGGTGTCCCGATTGTTGACACTTGTAGCACTTAGCGGGACAAAGACCCGTGTGATGATACTTACATCGATTACATAGTGGGTAGGTTCCAACATATCCTCTGCCTTCTATTGGTGCAGCAACATATACCATTGCAGTTTCTTGCCCTCTTTTATGTTGTTGATGATGGTTAGTGTTGCGGTTTTGGTTGTTGTTGTTATAATCTCCTTGGTCGTTTTCCCATTTCCTTTTGTTGTTGTTGAGTTGGTTATCGTCGTTGTTGTTGTTGTTTTGGTTATTGTGGTAGTTGGTGCGGCTGTTGGGGTTGTTGTTGTTTTGGTTGGTGTTGGTGTACTTACCTCTCTTCACTACCTGGGCCATGAGCTTCTGAGACAGTCGTATAGCTTCCTCAATCGTTTGCGGGTCAAAAGAAGTCACATCGCCCTGAATAATCTCGGGAAGTCCTTCAATGAAAGCCTCCAGTAGCTTCTCATTATCCGAAACCATAGATGGGCATAACACGGCCAATTCTTGAAATCTCCGAATGTAAGTATCAATGTCATACCCAATAGTTACCAACTCATAGAATTCGGTCTCCAACTTTTTCACCTCCGTACGCGGACAAAACTTCTTTGTTACCAAACCTTTGAATTGCTCCCAAGTGAGCTTGAAAGCATTCTCCATTCCCATCGGTTGAGCATATGAGTTCCACCACGACAATGCTCCATCGAGTAGTGTACTTGTAGCAAACTTGACCTTACTATCATCCGGGCAATTACACAGCAAAAACACGGACTCCAATTTCTCGAACCATCGCACCATGGCGGTGGCTCCTTCATCCCTTTAAACTTGGTGGGATCTCCACTTTTGAAATCCTTGTAAGAACAACTTTTAACTCCGGATCCTCCTGCATTTCCGAGAGAAGAAGAAGCTTTGCGGCTTCAAGAAGAAGCAGCGGCCTCGGCGGCAGCAGCCCACCGCTTCCTTTCAATCCTTAATGCCTCTGCTACACTATCCCTTACCAACTTTTGAATAGCCGCTTGTGTCATTTCAGCTGTGGCTTTCTTCGGTGCCATATCTTCTTCAAAACAAGAGGAAATGTGAGACGTAGCAAAATCCGATGTTAATAATAAACGCTCCAAAGAAATGTGATAAGAATGATAAGTTTGAGGTTATCTTTCAAAATGATCGACGGTTTCCTAAGAAATGGGTTATGAGATGTCGTAAGTGCTTCAAATGTATGATGGTTTAGTGACTTAATGTGTGAATAACGTGTAACTCGACATGTTAGTGGTGAAACAAAGGAGTGAGAGTGACTTTGCCCTACTTAAAGGTTTATCTCGGCATTCGGCGTTATCGGTGATGAGTCAATTTGATATAAAAATTGTGATAGGGAATGACAAGGAATTCTCCACATTAGAGTATGAAGAAAGAATAATGGAATGGGCATTTAAAGGCATCCATGTGACAATCGATATGAAATGAAAGTAAATAACTTGAAAAATGTACGTATAAATCGCATGTAAAGTGAACATGCACTTATGATGAAATGATGAGGTGCTATGATAATGTAGTTATAGTCTAGGGTCAATGATGCAACCTAGTTCTCTATAATCAAGCTCGATGCCAATCTGTCACACCCCAAATTACATTTTGCGCGGAATGGAATTCACGGGATTGATTGTCATAGCATCACAATCACGATTATATTGAACGACCTAAAGTGTCGTTTGAAAATAACATCGTTTGATTTAATAAAACAATCGAGTTTACAAAGTATAGGTCCCATAAGAAAATCAACTTGTGCGGAAATAAGTTTGTTACAATTCAAACGATGTTTTAAAGTACGTAAAACTCAGTGAGACGCGTCGTCATCACGACTCCATGATGTCCAAATGCATGCCATGAAGTGAATGCCTTAGATACCGAGATAAAACATGCTAAAAGTGTCAACACAAAGGTTGAGTGAGTTCATAGGGTTTGTGTTGAAATGTAAAGCCTTTCAAAAATCGTTTATGCAACAAAGGCATTGTAAATCCACCCGCCCAAGTTCCGCCCATACAAAACTTGCAACCGTGTATTCACAACCCATTGCCAAAATGTAATATAGTTTATGCTCAAGCGCATGATGTCAAATGAATTCACAAAATAGTGCATAACTTAATGTATCCATAGGTACTTAATATAACACATAATTAAATACGGTTTCAAATTGTTCCATGACCATTAGTTCGAGATTGTACCAAGACCATTAGTTCAATGATTCTACCAAGACCATTAGTTCACCGATTCTACCAAGACCATTAGTTCACCGATTATACCAAGACCATTAGCTCAATGAATATACCAAGACCATTAGTTCAATGATTATACCAAGACCATCGCCAATGAATATACCAAGGATTATGAATATGGAATTTCTAAGTATGGCAATACTATTACTTGCAAATAGCATGACTAAACATTCGAGCATGCATCGGATAAACATATAATTTGCAAATAGTCATGAATGTAATAAAAATTTATTGAGCATGCATCTCCCCCAAAGAGTTTCATAAATAATTAAAACGAGAAAAAGTGGGGCTATGACTCACTTGGATAATAATGCGATGGCAAAAGTGGATACACTGAAATGTAGCGTGAATCTCGAAAATGACCTATTATGAATGATATGATACGTAATGAGTTATGATGTAACGTTATGCATGCATTTCGTATGTTATTTATACCATTTGTGAGTTTTGAAAATAATACTTATCGTCGAAAAATACTCTTTTGACGTCTTGACCATTCTTAAATCACTTTACAAGTATTTACGTCAAAATGTCATCCTACAATGGTTTTGTAATGATTTATAGTGAAATTATCACTTTTCGTCGCAAAATAAAGTCGTCGGAAATTTCATGAAATTGACAAAAATGGCTTCGAAAAACTAGTCGTAAAATGGTGTACGTCGATCGTTAGGAAACGAACTCGACAGTTTTAGAAAGTTTGTATCGAAATCTAAAAGTTTCAGTTCAGGAGTTTTCGACATAAAGGTCTCGAACATAAAGATAATAAGGGCTAAAGATGGTGGTTTTGTCTAATTGTTGTGTAAAAAGTGAGTTTCGGCCAATTTTAAGCATCCGTAAATAATTTATTAAAACTCCGCTATACAAACGGTCGATTGTTTTGAAAAATATGCTCGGTGATCTTGATTTTATTAGAAGACATTTCGTTCCAAAAGTTCCACATCATTGTTAAAACAGCCCAACATGGTCGTTTTAGTTACCGTAACACTTGTCTCGTAAAAATAATATAGTTTTTCCAAAATAATAGTTACGGCAATTTTATGAAAACGTGCATATCTTTGTCGTTTCAAATCCGCTTTTCTCGTATAATACGTCCTTAGCTTCGTATCAAAGTATACTAATATATTTTTGACAAGTCGAAATAATTTGTGAAGCTTAAGGCTCGTTTTTAACTCGAACAAACCAAAAATATGTTGCTGAAATTTCGAAAAATATATATTTCGTCGTCAAACTTTAAAAATTCATAACTTCTTCGTTATAACTCCGTTTTATTCCGCTCAAGCGCCACGGATTCGTTTTAAAGTATATTTTCTAAATATCAAGGCCAAAATTCGTGCCTACTGTCGGATTTTCCAGAAAATCAAAACAAGGACAGAACACTTTTATACTTATCGAAAATAGTTTTTCTCGTACTAAACCTATTCTAATCCCTTCAAATCAACTCCAAAGCTAATCTAATCCTACCATACACCTTCTTAGGGTGTCATGGGTTCCTAAACATCATCAAGACCAAAGTATACCAAGGGATAATTATAGGATGACCTTATATATATATATTTCTAAAAATCATGTAAAAATGGTATAAACAACACAAATCATGCATGCTTGCTCCAAAAATGAAGAGATACTTATGAAATGAAAAGGAAAGATGAAAAATATAAATGATATGCTTACAAGTTAATATGATGAGGTGCAAAGAACAAGGTTAACCTAAACACCCTAGGTTTTTATTTCAAAACCTTAATTAAGAGTGTGTTCTAGATTGTTATTACTTGAACTAGAGAAAAATTTTATGATCCCTTGCTACACCTTGAAGTGGCCGGTTATGAAGGATAGAAACAAGAGAGAAACACCTTTTTTGCTACTAGAATTATTAGAAGATGAAATGAAAAGAGTGAAGATCTTTGTGTATAAATCTATACATTCAAAAAATCTACTAACTCATTAAATGCCAACCCTCTTGGACCGGATTTTAGGGATCATGTTTCTCAAATATATTTTTTTTTTTATAATGTATAATGTAAATACTTGTAACAATTGTAAGAAAAGTGTAAGTAAATGTGTAAATTAATGTATAACTTGTAAGGTAAATGGTAGTTTTTGGTACAAGTAAATTTTAATAGATCAAAGTAGAATATAATGAGATCATAAAATTGTAAAAATACCTTCCTTGTAAAATTTGAGTGATATAATAATTATCGTGTAGTTTTTAAGAAAAACGTCGTAATAATATAAATTTAACGATTTATATACCAAATAAATTTAAAACACTAGGTAAACTCAAAATATAGTTTTTATAAACTAAATGTAAGTATAAAAATATATCGGGATCATTTTGGAAGTAACGGATTAAATGTTCAAAATAATAACTCACGCGATAACGTTTATTTAATATAAAATTTACGCGTTTAATGTGAAATGTAATGTCATGAATGAACTAACATGATGCAAATGATGTTAATGAAATGTAGACTAAACTTAGTCCATATGAAATGTTCGTGATGATATGATCATGAATTCGCCGCTAAACCATTAAGGTTACGCGAATTTGGAACACGTAAACCTAGTTTACGATAAATGTTGAAATAGTGAACTTGAGAAATGACACGAAATTTCGGGTTGTCACAATGAAGACTTAAACAAGTTTTCGAGCGCGATTGTCACATATCTATCTATACTAGTCAGCACATAAGCAAATCAAAATAGTTTAAGTAGGTCCAAAAAGAGTAGCATGATTTCTCACCCCAATTTAGTTAAAAACAGAGATAAAAGTAGGGCTATGAAACTTACCTCAAACAAGCAATGAACAAACAAACACTAGCAACGCAGATAACTGCTAACTCGGCTCAGCAACTATTGACTCGGCACAACCTATTAATATAAACCAATTCTTAATATATATTCCCAACTTCAATATTATCTACCCCGAATATATTCCAATTCTTATCTCCAAAAATGTCTCGTTTCACTATTTAGTTACAAGCGTTTGATATCGTCGTGTGTGTAGTATCGACCCGACAAGACTCCACGAATGCATTATATCTCTAACAATGCGACTCATAACAACACAATGAGACGTCTAAGCGATAAGCTTTATAGTTTAATAAGTTTTGAGATAAATAGTAAGATCTTATCGAATTCGTCAATTCGATAAGCTCAACCATTTATTTATGTCACTTATCATCCCAAAAACTAGTCACATCCTAACAAGTTATAAGGATAATTCACCAATTAATAACGCTATCCTACACACATAATGGGCTCTTATTACATTCGTCAACCTAATAAGTCCGCTATCCACATGGATTAATGCTATTAATGTTAAGTCATCTGTAACCCATGCATAACACATAATGGGTATTAAATACTCATAAATGACACATTTTGGTAAAAGTTCCCTCGAAACATTTAATAACTCATTTATTACAAAACTTTTCCATTTTAAGACGTTAGTTCCCTTTTTAAATATCGAATAACAAGGCGAGTCTTGTTATCAAATATTTAATATAAAAACCCTTTACTATCTATATTTTCTAGTTTTATTTACAAGTTCATATATATATTAAGTCAAGTTTCAATATAAGTTTCGAGTTATTATCTGTCTATAGTTCACAAGTCCGAGTCATGACTCTCGACTTTTACACGTCATATTGTCGAATAAATACTAAAGTCCATGTTACGGCATTGTCAGGGTCAACCGACACTAAAAAGTCGCGGTAACACTGACGTTGCGCAAAGTTGACATATATAATATTAAGTCCAAAATAAACAATTCCACAATCTCCGATCAATCCTCCAAACAATTTTACATCAATCCCGCCATCCAAATAAAGTACCAAATATACTCGTAACCAACGTCACGACCCTAATGGTCTTGACACGGCCCGGTAAAGACCACGCGAACCAAACGAGCCCTAGAAGCTCTTTGGATCCCCGTGTCTCATCCAAACTCCAACAACAACACCCAATATGCTACCACAACGACTCGACCCGGACCCATGGGTCCTTGAGGGTCTCGACTCCACACCTAATGCCACCCACATGGACGATAGTGGTTCTTGTGGCTCGTTCCACGCTTCCCAACTCCATCCAAACGCACCCTAATGGCTCATTTATTTCCCAAACACAACTAAACAACATCTAAACACAATCAAACATCAAAACCCATCAACTAACTACAATCAAAACCTCATAAAAATGATTAAAAAGCAATAACACATGAACACAACACAACACACGGTACCAACACACTTGTTTTTATGTTTTATTAGTTCTAAACTCGTTTCCATTCCATTTTCGTCAAACCCAACCCATGAAACCCACGTATACATGCCATAGGGCCTCGTACGTGGCTTCATTTGACTCAAACGAGTCATTTCTTTGCTCCATTTACCTTTATCTATCCTGATCTACAAAAGTAACACGAATCGAAGAACTCACGCAAGGTTCTTACTCGATATGAGGGGTCAAAAGGACGAGTTGGGGCACGTGCCCTATGTCAAAAGAAAGAGGAGGAAGAGATCCACACGGTGATGTTTAGGGTTTTTAGAGAGAGAAACAAAGGTGTGTGTGTGTGTGTGTACTGGAGGGATGATATATATATGGGAGGGTAGGGACCAAAAAAGTAATTATTTGGGGGAGGGGTGGCTGGCCAAAGAGAGGGAGGGGTCCAAACCTGTAGTTTTTGTAAAATTTCCCGTTTTACCTCTCCCGAGCTCCTACATTTCCCTATTAGTGTCCAACGACTTTTATTTATCACTCTATTGTTTTTATTTACGTTTTTCCACGAATTTTGATTATTTTCACATCACGTTTTGTATTACGGTTTAAAAGTTACGTTTTCTCTCGTTATAGGATTTTATTGTGCCGACTCAAGTAGTGCCTAACGTAACGGCTTATAACTCATACCACAACTCATACGATAATAAAATAAATCATATAGACCAATAAATGATATCAAAATAAGTCATGGTTAACCGGAATAGCTCCTAAAGGCAAACTACTCGGTCTAACTTGCGTAATGCGGTTACCTAAAAGGCCTCCCTAAATGCCGGTTTTCATAGCCTCCCAGCCTCAGAAGAAACCCGTCTCGGGTTTCACTCCCAGTTGCTCGATGACGAGAAGAGTTTAGGATACTTCTTTCGGAACACGTCCTCACGTTGCCATGTGAACTCTGGTCGATGACGGGAATACCAAGAACATAGATGATCGAAATATAACTATGCTTCAGCCGTTTCACCTCACGATCCATGATCTCAATCGGTTCCTAAACGAAATTCAGACGCTCATCGATTCAGATATCTCTCATAGGCACGACTAGGTTTTCCTCGGAAAGACATTTCTTAAGATTACTAACATGAAAGACATCATGTACACTGCTCAACTCCTGAGGTAGCTCAAGTTTGTATGCTACTGGTCCGATTCTTTCCAGGATTGGAAAGGGACCAATGTATCGGGGGTTGATTTTTCTATGATTGTCGAAGTGTATCACCTCTTTCCAAGGAGAAACCTTCAACATGACTCGGTCTCCCACCTGAAACTCTAAGGGCTTACGTCTCCTATCGGCGTAACTCTTTTGTCTATCACGTGCGGCTTGCAAATGATTACGGATTTGAACTATTTTCTCCGTGGTTTCTAGAACGAGTTCGGGACCGGTAAGCTGATTGTCACCAACTTCCGCCCAACAGATCGGAGAACGGCATTTTCGGCCATACAACGCCTCAAATGGTGCGGCCTTAATGTTGGTATGATAACTATTGTTGTAGGAGAATTCGGCCAAAGGTAGGTATTTCTCCCAGCCTTTGCCGAAATCGATGACACATGCACGAAGCATATCTTCTAAGGTTTGAATGGTCCTTTCACTCTGACCTTCGGTTTGAGGATCATAAGCAATGCTCATGTCAAGTTTCATTCCTAAATCCGTTTGTGAGGATTGCCAGAAGTTTGACGTGAAACGGCTATCTCAGTCAGAAATGATAGATATAGGCACGTCATGGCGAGATACTATCTCTTTGACATACAGCCGAGCGAGCTTGTCGATACTATCGACTTCGCTAATGGCCAAGAAGTGAGCAAATTTGGTTAAACGATCCACAATTACCCAGATAGCATCACAACCGCTAACTAATCTCAGTCATTTGGTGATGAAGTCCATGGTGATTCGCTCCCATTTCCAGACAGGGAGTTCGGGTTGAACTAGTAATCCTGAGGGTTTCTGGTGTTCAGCCTTTACCTTGGAACATGTCAAGTACTTACTAACATACAGGGCTATGTCGGCTTACATGTTTGGCCACCAGTAGAGTTTCTTCAGGTCATGATACATCTTATCGGCTCCTGAATGAATAGAGTATTTTGATTTATGCGACTCATGCATAATCAATTCATGGATTCCTCCATGAAATGGTATCCATCTTCTGTCTTCAAAGCATAAGGTTCCGTTGGAACGCTTCAAGAAGCCGTTTTCATTTTCTACCATTCCATGAAGGTTCTCATATGGACGGTTCTCTTCTGTCAATGCCTCGATTTGAGCGGCTATGATTTGAGACGGTAGAGGTGAACTAATTGTCATTTCTAAGGATCAAACTGGTAACGGCGGAATGTTCTCCTTTCGGCTGAGGGCATCTGCAACGACATTGGCCTTACCAGGATGATAACGAATCTCACAATCGTAATCACTGAGTAATTCCAACCAGCGGCGCTGTCTCATGTTCAGCTCCTTCTGGTCTAAGATGTGTTGCAGGCTCTTATGGTCGGTATACACTACACACTTAGTGCCGTACAGGTAATGTCTCTAAATCCTAAGGGCAAATACTACAGCACCTAACTCCAAGTCATAGGTGGTGTAGTTTTTCTCATGCTTCTTAAACTGCCAGAGGCATACGTTATCACCTTCTCCCGTTGCATCAGAACAGCTCCTAAGCCTTTATGCGAAGCGTCGCACTACATGAAAAAATCTTCGCTTACTTCAGGCAAGGCTAGGATGGGCGCATTACAAAACTTCTCCTTCAGTAGTTGGAACGCCTCTTCTTCCTTTTCTCCCCATTCATACCTAACATCTTTCTACGTCAGTTTGGTTAGCGACTTAGCTATTTTGGAGAATCCCTCAATGAACCTCCGGTAATAGCATGCTAGACCTAGAAACTGGTGAACTTCTGATGGGGTTTTATGGGTGGCCCATTCCTTAATGGCCTCAATCTTAGCTGGGTCAACATTAAATCCTCGACTATCTATCACGTGGCCTAAGAATTTTACTGTCAGAATCCAAAATTCACACTTAGAGAATTTGGCGTATAGCTGTTCTTGCCTTAACAACTCCAATATGAGCCTCAAATGCTCTTCATGATCCTCTTTACTCTTGGAGTATATCAAGATTTCGTCTATTACTATTATCACAAACTTATCCAGATACGGCTTACATACTCAGTTCATGAGGTCCATGAATACCGCGGGCGCGTTGGTCAAACCAAATGACATCACTTGGAATTCATAGTGCCCATAACGAGTTCTAAATTCTGTCTTCGGGATATCTTCCTCTCGGACTCTAAGCTGGTGATATCCAGATCGCAAGTCAATCTTAGAAAATATACTAGATCCTAGGAGTTGGTCGAATAGGTAATCTATCCTAGGTAGTGGGTATCGGTTCTTCACCGTCAACTTATTCAATTCCCTATAGTCGATGCACATACGGAACGATCCTTCCTTCTTCCTCACGAACAGTACCGGTGCTCCCCATGGTGATGAACTTGGTCGAATGAATCCCTTCTCTGACAATTCTACCAACTTTCTAGACAGTTCCTCCAATTCTATTGGAGCAAGTCGATAGGGTTCCTGGGCTACAGGTGCAGCACCAGGTATCAACTTAATTTAAAATTCCACTTGTCGGACAAGTGAAATCCCAGGTAGATCGTCGGGAAACACATATAGAAAATCTCAAACGACGGGTACATCATTAAGGTGTCTTTCACTCTTCTTCTCATTTTTCTTTTCAGAAATTCGAGCCAAGAAAAGACAACCTCCTCTGTCGATGTACTTTTGGGCCTTAATACAAGAGATGATGCTCAATCGGGAGGGACCTCCACAGTCGCGCCGATCTCCTTGTATGCTCATAACATTTCCGCCATACGGCACATGCACGATCTTGTCATCACAGATGATGTGTGCACCATTCTTCGACAACCAATCCATTCTAATGAGGACGTCAAAACTTCCTAAGGTGATTGGCAAAAGGTCTATGCTAAACGGGTGGTCTAGGAAACTTAGTGTGCAACTTCAGACTACGGTGTCCATCCCTTCCCTATTCCCATTAGTTAACTCCACATCATAACTTAATCCTAAAGGTGTCAGGACAATTCCTAGTAATGGCATAAAGGCGGTAGATACGAAACTCGTATCGGCACCGGTATCAAACAGTATGGAAGTATAACAGTTATTGAGAAGGATCGTACCCGTAACTACGTCCGGGTCCTCCTTAACTTCCTTCCCAATGAAGTACACTCGCGCTACTCCCATGTCTCTCTGTTGATTTCCAGCACCCTGGTTTCCCTGGTTCCATTAAGTCCCTCGATTCACAGGGTTATGCCCATTACTTCCCACACCTCGGTTCACCAGACCTCCTCCATTCCCGGGGTTTCCTCTGACCCACGGCACTCGGAACTCATTCTTGAAATGCCCTTTCATTCCACATCCAAAACAGGTGACAGTGGTCTTCCAGTCTGCTCCTTGTACGATTTGTGCCATAACAAGGGGACGGGACCTACAGTCTCTAGCCATGTGTCCTACCTTAGAGCAATTCCTACACACCACTGGGCACTGCCCATGATTGTATCAACTGCAACGATTACATAAGGGTTTGCTACCTTCATAACTCTTCTTCTCTTCATTACCTATAGCATACATCCTGGTAGTCTCTCGCCGTTTGTTGTTGTCTCCCTTAACATTCTCATTCCTCTTCCTCTTATCACTCTTACTCTTGTCTACTCTTTCCAACATAAGAGAATTCATCAGACGCTGGGATATGGTAACTGCCTCATGCAAGTTAGTCGGCTTTGCAGTGATGACATCATTCCTAGTACCTAGAGGCAATCCATCAGTGTACCTTTCAATATTTAGTGCCTCAGTACGAACCATCTCTGGGCAAAGCAACGAAAACTCTTGAAAGCGACGGTTGTAAGCCGTCATGTCGCTACCCTTTACCTTATAGTTCCAGAACTCAACTTCTAACTTCTTAACCTCATTCCTAGGACAATAAGTCTTGATTAGGAGGGCCTTAAACTGGTTCCAAGTTATGCCATAGGCTACCTCACTTCCTACCGATCTTTGATAGTTGTTTCACCAAGTCAACGCTTCGTCCTTCTAAGTGAACGTCGCGCACTTGACCTTGGGTCCTCATCACAGTTACTAACGATGAACACGGATTCAATTTTATCTATCCAGCTCATTAGATAAACCACTCCCTAGGTTTCTCTGAACTCGATGGGACCACAGAATCGAAACTCCTTGTAGGTACAACCTCGAGCTCGATTGAGCGGTGGGGTTCCAGCAGAGGTTTTTGAGTAACTAGAATCAGCTAGCAGCTCGGCTACACGTTGCGTCACGAGCTGGTCGATGTGGGCTTGATTCAAAAGTGGAGGGATCGGTGAAACATGACCATCCTCAGCTTGGTCATTGACGTCCGGGTTCTCAACGGCGGGGTTGTCGGTATTCTGATTTTCAACAGGTGGAGTGGTCGGGGTCGGACGACGACCTCGACGAACAGGAGTGACCACAGCAACAGGCGATGCTCAGGTGGTCCTAGGCGGGCTTCGTCCTGGTGCCATTGATCTGAAGGTTAACACAAGATTTTCATAAGTTCACAACTCATGTTCCATTAGACGGGGTTTGGTCTCAAGTATATCGAATACCGCACGAATATAAAATCAAGGTAACAAGGATAATGCTACATCATGACGAAATAACGAAAGATCGAAATGAGAAATCAAAGGATGCATTTCTAATAGCCATAACACGTAGTTTTTGAAGTACAATACAGAGTAGTCAAAAATGATCCTACTAGTGAAACTAACAAGATAACTAAGATAAGTCTACATCTCGAACTAGGGACACCTCAATTTCAGGATGGTACAATACTATGAACCTAAGACAATCTAGCCATCATAACGGGCAACTCTAGCTAATCTCCTAGCATCATCAATCTCCCCTCCATAGAGATGATAGCTCATTACGGTGGGAGTCACGATTACTCTTCAGATCCGCGACCTCTCTCTCTAGCTCGCTGACCTTGCGTCATAGCTCTCGGTCTGCCTATCGGGCTGTCACGAACCCTCTCTGCAGGTGTCCTACCTGCTCAAAGAGCTCCGACATACCCTCTCTAAAGGCCATATTCCTCCTAACAACTAACCTCATATCTCCTCTCAAGTCCTCTACACTAGCCCTCGACACTCCAACTAGTCGGTCAGACAACTGACTAAGCCTAACACCCTGGGATATAATCCGCTCCCAAATCAGACCCGTCTCTCCATACTCTACGGGCTCTAAAGCTATCTCTGATTTTATATCCGAACCTAGTAGGCTGCCTATCTCAGGTGAGTGAGGAGGTGAGTCAAGGTCAAATGGATGCTCAGGAGAATCAGGCTCAGGAAAAAGTAAATGAGAGCCTGGTCCTGGAGAATGCGCTGCATGCGTAGGACTTTGAAGTGGGGGAGTACCCTCATTTGGTATGTCATCCTTCTACTCCTCCGGAGGGTCCACATCCTCATCCACATACTCTTCCTCGTCCTCATACTCCTCCACATCCTCATCAACAGAGGGGGAGTCCATGAGTCGACGTCTCTGTGAAGGTGAATCCTGTGGTGGTAAAGTAGGGGATCTAGGTCTTCTATGAGATGGTGTTGAAGGTGGTGATGACAGGGGCGAGTGAGCTTCCAGGTGCATAGGTGATGATAGAGGTCGTACAGACATACGAGCAGTACAACGAGTAAGTCTAGAGTCTCGGCTCGTGCTTAGACCGATGTATCGTAGTCGCCTAGAAGAACTAGGGCGATCGATGATGATGAAGTGGAAGTAGAATATCGTGAAATCACATAAGGATCACCCTTCGAAGTCATCGAGTCCGTCTTTGGGAAGAAGCAAGAACAAGGATCTCCTCTGACACATCATAAGCTGGTGAAGGCATGGTCTGTGACAATGGCATAGGGTAGGTATAAGTGTTTGAAAATGACTAATTCTAATAGCGCATCATCATATCAATATATCACGTAGTGGAAAACTTATAAAGTAAAGGTACCGCATTACACAAAACATGCATAAGCAAAAACGCATTTCTATTCTATCATATCATCCATGCATCATATACTTCCAAGTCACAACAATCATATATCAAGCTCATAATATACCAAAATCAATAAACATATCACAATACATACCATCTCATCAATCAAATCGCAGTTCATTTCATAATCAAATCAAGAGGCTTCGGCTTGGCAGGCTGGCATGCGTCGGTCGAGGATCAAATTTTCTAAAAAGTGGTTATAGTTTAGGTTTTAGTAAATACCTAGTTCTCTATAACCTAGGATTTGATACCAATCTGTAACACCCCCAAATCTCGATACAGAGGAAGACTTAAACAAGCTTTCGGGGCATTACTGGATTGGCACATCACACAAGTATAGGAAAACGAGATAGTCATAAATAGTTCTCAACCAATCCCATAATTAATTATCCGATTACAATTATCCCAAAATACTCAAATATAAGGCCCAACATAGATTATAAAATATGTTCACATAATATTATCATAGTTTAGTTATGTTCCTTCAACCATGCCTCTCTGCCAAGCTTCCATAGAACAAGCGTTCCAAACGTCAACTCAATTACCTGAGAAAATCATGCTAAAACGTCAGCTAACGCTGGTGAGTTCATAGGTATAAGTATAAATTCAACAGTGGACCTGTAAGATTTACTTTCAATGCGAGACTAAGATAGATACACAATAAACATTCCAATCACATACCAACAACACACTCGAGATCTCAGCAGGGCCCCAAGCGAATCTAGCCAGCACAGTCGTAGCAAGGCCTAAAACCAATGCTACCCTGGACTAGGTCGGAGTAGATATCTATTCTTAGCTAGGCAACATAGTTATAGCAAATGATTTCTACCCTAGACTAAGGCAACCTCTACCACATACCTATTTATACTAGTCAGCACTCAGCACATAAGCAAATCAAAAGAGTTTAAGTAGGTCCAAAAAGAGTAGCATGACTTCTCACCCCAATTTAGTTAAAAACAGAGATAAAAGTGGGGCTATGAAACTCACCTCAAACAAGCAGTGCACAAAAACACTGGCAATGCAGATAACAGCTAACTCGGCTCATCAACTATTGACTCAGCACAACCTATTAATAAAAACAATTCTTAATATATATTCCCAACTTCAATATTATCTACCCTTAATATATTCAAATTCTTATCTCCATAAATTTCTCGTTTCACTATTTAGTTACAAGCGTTTGGTATCATCGTGTGTGTAGTATCGACCCTACAAGACTCCATGAATGCACTATATCTCTAATAATGCGACTCATAACGACACATTGAGACGTCTAAGCGATAAGCTTTATAGTTTAATAAGTTTTGAAATAGATAGTTAGATCTTATCGAATTCGTCAATTCGATAAACTCAACCATTTATTTATGTCACTTATCATCCTAAAAACTAGTCACATCCAAACGAGTTATAAGGACAATTCATCCATTAATAACGATATCCTACACACATAACGGGCTCTTATTATATTCTTCAACCTAATAAGTCCGCTATCCACGTGGATTAACGCTATTAATGTTAAGTCATCCGTAACCCATGCATAACACATAATGGGTATTAAATACTCATACATGACACATTTCGGTAAACGTGCCCTCGAAACATTTAACAACTCATTTATTAACAAAACATTTCCATTTTAAGACGTTAGTTCCCTTTTTAAATATCGAATAACAAGGCGAGTCTTGTTATCAAATATTTAATATAAAACCCTTTATTATCTATATTTTCTAGTTTTATTTACATGTTTATATATATATTACGTCAAGTTTCAACATAAGTTTCGAGTTATTATCAGTCTCGAGTTCACAAGTCCGAGTCAAGACTTTCGGCTTTTACACGTCATATTGTCCAATAAATACTAAAGTCCATGTTATGGTGTTGTCAAGGTCAACCGAGACTAAAAAGTCACGGTAACACCGACGCTGCGCAAAGTTGACATATATAATATTAAGTCCAAAATAAACAATTCCACAATCTCCAATCAATCCTCCAAACAATTTCATATTAATCCCACCATCCAAATAAAGTACCCAATACACCCGTACCAATGTCGCGACCCTAATGGTCTTGACACGGCCCCATTTAAGACCACACGAATTAAACGAGCCCTAGAAGCTCTTTGGCTCCCCGCGTCTCATCCAAACTCCAACAATAACACCCAATATGCTACCACAACGACTCGACCCGGATCCATGGGTCCTTGAAGGTCTCGGAACCACACCTAACGCCACCCAGATGGACCGTAGTAGTCCTTGTGGCTCGTTTGAATTCGTCAATTCGATAAACTCAACCATTTATTTATGTCACTTATCATCCCAAAAACTAGTCACATCCTAACAAGTTGTAAGGATAATTCACCAATTAATAATGCTATCCTACACACATAACGGGCTCTTATTAGATTCGTCAACCTAATAAGTCCGCTATCCACATGGATTAATGCTATTAATGTTAAGTCATCTGTAACCCATGCATAACACATAATGGGTATTAAATACTCATAAATGACACATTTTGGTAAAAGTTCCTCAAACATTTAATAACTCATTTATTACAAAACTTTTCCATTTTAAGACGTTAGTTCCCTTTTAAATATCGAATAACAAGGCGTAGTCTTGTTATCAAATATTTAATATAAAACCCTTTACTATCTATATTTTCTAGTTTTATTTACAAGTTCATATATATATTAAGTCAAGTTTCAATATAAGTTTCGAGTTATTATCCGTCTATAGTTCACAAGTCCGAGTCATGACTCGACTTTTACACGCCATATTGTCGAATAAATACTAAAGTCCATGTTACGGCATTGTCGTGGTCAACCGACACTAAAAGTCGCGGTAACACCGACGCTAAGCAAAGTTGACATATATAATATTAAGTCCAAAATAAACAATTCCACAATCTCCAATCAATCCTCCAAACAATTTCACATCAATCCCGCCATCCAAATAAAGTACCAAATATACTCGTAACCAATGTCACGACCCTAATGGTCTTGACACGGCCCCGGTAAAGACCACACCAACCAAACGAGCCCTCGAAGCTCTTTGGATCCCACGTCTCATCCAAACTCCAACAGCAACACCCAATATGCTACCACAACGACTCGACCCGGACCCATGGGTCCTTGAGGGTCTCGACTCCACACCTAATGCCACCCACATGGACCATAGTGGTTCTTGTGGCTCGTTCCACGCTTCCCAACTCCATCCAAACGCACCCTAATTGCTCATTCATTTCCCAAACACAACTAAACAACATCCAAACACCATCAAACATCAAAACCCATCAACTAACTACAATCAAAACCTCATAAAAATGATAAAAATGCAATAACACATGAAAACGACACAACACACGATAACAACACATTTTTTTTATGTTTTACTAGTTTTAAACTCGTTTCCATTCCATTTACGCGATATGGGGGGTCAAAAGGACGAGTTGGGGTGCGTGCCCTATGTCAAAAGCAAGAGGAAGAAGAGATCAACACAGTGGTGGTGGAGGTGAGGTGGTACGCTGGCCTTTTGCAAGAAAACGGCCAGAGAAGTCGCGGCCGCTAGAGTTAGGGTTTAGTGAGAGAAAGGTAGTGAGAGAAAGTGGTGTTTAGGGTTTTTAGAGAGAGAAACAAAGGTGTGTGTGTGTGTAGGAGTGATGGTATATATATGGGAAGGTAGGGACCAAGAAAATTAATTATTTTGGGGGAGGGGTGGTCGGCCAAAGAGAGGAAGGGGCAAACCCGTAGTTTTTGTAAACTTTCCCGTTTTACCTCTCCCGAGCTCATACATTTCCCTATTAGTGTCCAACGACTTTTATTTATCACTCTATTTTTTTATTTACGTTTTTCCACGAATTTTGATTATTTACACGTCACGTTTCGTGTTACGATTTAAAAGTTACGTTTTCTCTCGTTATAGGATTTTATTGTGCTGACTCAAGTTGTGCCTAATGTAACGGGATATAACTCATACCACAACTCGTACGATAATAAAATAAATCATAAAAACCAATAAACGATATCAAAATAAGTCATGATTAACCAGAATAGCTCCTAAAGGCAAACTACTCATTCTAACTAGCGTAATGCGATTACCTAAAAGCGCTCCCTAATTGCCGGTTGTCACAAGTTCTTCATAATTAAAATACTACCAAGAGTCTCAATCATCCTAAAATTGTATATAAAAATTTGACTTAGCAACATGTAATTATCTAGACAACTAACTAAGGTGTTAACACATATACCACAATAAAAGTGGGTTAAGGCGATTCGGGTGTAATAAAATTCAATGGAGTGTAAAGAAATGAAAAGATAGGCTCACTAGGATGTATTATGGGTATCTTTCACTAAAAATGAGTGTAACAAAAGGGTACGAGTAATCGCCTTTCTAAAAAAAGTGGGTAGGAGTAATTAAAATACCTATGAAGTCAAATAATTATAACAAAGCACATGTGTAAAACATGGTGTAATCCTAATGCCTCTAATCACTTAGAAAATTCTAATCACAAAAATATAATCTTACTAGCGGTTTCGGGATGTATCAACTAAAGCAAGTACTAGATTCTATACACTATCGGTACACTCAACAAAACAATAGCGTTTAAGATTAATGTTATAATCAAAAGGCTAACGTTCCTCAATTTTTGGGTGAAATTTGAGTAACAGTGTTTTTGTGCTAGCTTATAAATCCTATTCGTGACACACTTAAAACTAGTGTCACAAGTAAATGCCATGATTTTTTTTTTGGGAGTATATTATAACAAGGGTCCGGTTTGTTAAGTTTAAAACACAAGGACCATAGATGCAATTTGCCAAAGTCGAGGACCTAAATTGACAAGTTTCCAAGTTTATCACAAGGCCAATCCTGCAAATAATGGTTAGTACAAGGACTAAATTTGCATAAAATTCCATTTACACCTTAAGGACCAAATTTGTCAATTTAGAAACTCCAGGACCAAACTCGATTTTCTCAAAACTTTTCTCATGAGGACCAATTATGTCAAACATGAATAGCACAAGGTTTATTTTGATTAATTTCAATTTTAAAACCTTAGGGACTAATTTTGACATTTTGCAAAGTTGAGGACCAAAGTTGTAAATTTGTGATTTTAAACTTCAAAGGATTATTTTGAACAACTTAGAATCCCAAGGACCTAAAATGATATTTTACAAGTTTTGATTAACCAGGACTAGTTTTGCTAATTTATCAAAGTTCGTGGACCTAAATCAAATTATGTATGTTTTGCATGTTTTCATCGGCCATCCCTTTTGCACTTTAATGCCTAAAACACAATTTGGAGATATTTCAAGATTTTGAAGCATATTTGTATGTTTTCGAGATATTTTGTAGCTTAATGTGAACGAAATGATGAGTATTTAGACACCATCATTGGTGCTAAAATTAACTAAAATAACTAGGTTTCGTAAAATTACAAATTATTATGAGGATAAGACAAATACAAACTCTAGAATATTTGTCATCACTAAACTTAACGCGAGCAATGTTATAATAAATACCCAAGAAAGGAAAAGGAAAAAGTAAATGCTAAAAAATTAGTACTCCACTTGGTTTGAATGCGCAAGAAAGCAGTCGCTGTTTACACACAGCTCGCCACTTGTGAATGGCGCATCGTAGAACCTTAAAACAGTTTGAACACGAACTCAATGAAGATCGAGGAGTATAGAGTCTCCCGGTCGTTATGTCCCAACGAGCTATGCAATGGATTTATCAAACGTGTAGTGATCGAGGAATTTGAATGGAAAAGAGATTATGAATTGATTATAACTACAAACAAAGCCAACAAATTACAATGGCTTAAATGCAAATTAAAGGAAAATTAAAAAGATAAAATCTATTAAATAAACGCTATCACTATAATTAAAATGATGTTTTTGTTTTTATGTTTTAATAAAACTGAAATTAAAAACTACGCGACGTACAAAATAAAAAGTGAAACTTACACAATATTAACCCTAAAAATATGAAAATGATGTTTTACAATCCTAATGATAAAAGAAAATATTTAGAAAAAGAAAATTATTTTTACCACTATTTATCTAATTATTATTAATTAAAAACTATTTTTAACTATTAAATAATTACCTAAAATACAAGAAATTAGGAAATAAAGCTAGAAAAATAAAATTATGAATTGGAAAAGTCTAAAATATCAAAATAGAATTTTCAAAACTATTTTTGTATTTTTCTGATTATTTTTCTATTTTCTAGGAATTTTAAACTATTAAAAACTAATTAAATTACTAAAAATTACAAAATGAACTATGAAAAATCTGGAAAATTACTTTTACTTTTATATTTATCTAAATCTAAGAAAATTGAAAATTATTTTTTGAACCTTTTCGAATTTTTATATTAAATGCTATTTAAAAATGCTTAAAACTAATTTAAATTAAGAAAATAGCAAATCAACTTGGAAAAATCAAAATTTCAGGAAAAGTCTAAAATAATATTAGGAATATAAGAAAAATGGAAAAACAGGTGCTTGTGTGTGGAATTATGGAACTGAAGACCAAGTGCTTATTGAAATAAATACTTTGATAAGCAAATGAAATCCAAAGGCTACCAAACTGATAAAGAAGCTATAATAAGCTAAATGCACCCTAATGCAACTAAAAACAACAAGTTCTAACCACTGGATTACAAGTCTAACAGATTTGATATAATTGAACTTATAAGCCAAAACAGATTTTAGGTACTGACTTTAAGCACAAGCACAAGCTTAAAATAAGCTCAAACCGAAAACTAAAACTTGGAACCTAGACTAGACCTGGTGAGATCAATTGTACCAAAATCAGATTATGATAAGCTCTTATGAGCTCAGGCACCGCTGCGCAAGAATCGAAAAATCTCAAGATCAACCGAGTTCGGTGAAAGGTGGCATTTTAGCCTAAAAGAAGAGCTTGTTTGAGCTTATACAATATTTGTAAAAATTCACAAAAATGCTAATAAGTAACAAGACCAGCTTGAACTTTTGAAACACCAAATCTCACCGAATTTGACCCAAAATGAATTAAGGAAAAATCTTTGCAATTGGGTCAAAAATGCTTTTTCGGTTTGACTTTTAAAGCAAATATGCAAGTTTGACTTTGGTGAACTTTGATCCAATTTTATCAACGATCTAGGTGTTATAAGGTGTAATGGACATGATTCAAGCTTTGTTTGAGACTTTTAAACACAAATCACAAGTTTGCTAATCAAAAGTTCCAATAAAGGAAACAAATGAGAGAGATTAAGATACAAAGTTGACTATTATGGCTTGCGATCCAATTTAAAGACGTATAATAGCTCAAATATACTTAACAAACATTCACCAATAGGTTCTAACCACCGAATAAGCCCACAAGACGTAGAGATCAAGAACCCAAACACCCTCGATTGTAAATCGCTTGAACTCAATACTCACCCGCATAATCGAACAACTTTGTATTAATGATCAAACTAATTATATAAGTCCCAAATACAACTAATTAGACAAGATTTAACCAGTTTTAACTACACTAGAAGGTAATGCAAAGAAAACCTTAAAATAGCTTACAATTTGTCCTCTGCCACAATGGCATGCAACAAACAATCACAGAACCTCTATCCTAAATATTTCCACCCAAATCATTCCAGATCAACCCATCTCCATGCCAAATCAACCCATGTCCATTTCTGAATACAAATCTGGCCCAGTTTGACTTTCTTTGACCAAACTCAATAATGATTGAAACTTAAACCTTAGCTTATAAAAAGCTATGCTAAGCTCATATAAGATCAATGGAACTGAGAAACAAGCATTATGAAGCTTTTGAGTGAGAATTGGAAATGGAAAATTTCAACAAGAGTTTTAAACATAAATTCGAACATAACTTGAATTTATCATCGAAATAGTTTATAATGATTACAAAACACTTAGTTTGATACAATGAAACAGACATAAATGTGTTTTTCACTTATCCAAAGCTTTTAATATAAAAACGACATTAAGTTAAAATTAGAAACTAGAAGACTACTACTCTTGCTTCCTTTCGCTTCTCTTTATATCCCAATCTCTCTCTCTCATCTCGATGAATTCCAACAATTTTCTTAGCCATTGGATGGCTTGAATCAATCCTGGCCTTTGAACTGCTTTTGCGCCAATTTTAGATTTCAACAATGAGAGTCGAGTGAAATGGGGAGAGGCATTTAATGCATTGGAGTTTGGTGGAGGGGGGAACAAGGTGTGGTGATAGAGTGGTATGGTGGTTGCAAGGCGAGCAGGGGGAGGAAATGGGGAAAGTGGATGAGCGGGTGTGTTTGTTTGATCGAATTTGACCACAGCGTATTATTAATCAAGGGTCCAAATTGCATTTTGACAGGGGTCACAAGCTATGGCAGGCCAAAAGGATTATGATAGGGTCCAAATGGGGGTTAAAAGGTTTTAAATCACAAGGACCTTTGTTGTCAAATCTGAAAATGCAAGGACCTAGGCTGCCAATTCTGCAAAGATGTTTCAAGGGACCAAAAGTGACAATCTCAATAAGTACAAGGACCAAACTTGCCATTTTCAACTTTCCAGGGGCCATTTATGCCAATTTTCAAAGTTGAAGGACTAAACTTGTAATTTTCTCAAACTTTTTATATTTTTCACCAAAGGACTAAATTTGACAACTTTTGATTTTAAAAGGACCTTGGTGATTTTTCTTTGAAATTATGGCTCGTGGACTATTTTTGACAATTTTGAAACTGGGGGACTAAAACGCAATTTTGCAAATTTGATATGTTTTTCATCCGATTTTGATATTTTGCATTTAAAACACATAAAACACTCGATTTGTGATATTTTGATCATTTTGATGTGTTTCGAGTGTTTTCGATGATTTTGCAGTTTATTTTGACAAAACGATGAAGATTTAGACACTCATCACTCACTATGATCAAAGAATGGCAATGTAAGGTCATATCTTCATACACGAATCATCAAAAGATCATGCTCATCAAATATAAACTTGTAATCTAAGAAAAACACTATACATAAACATAAAATCGACACGAGATTACATATATAATATAACGAGTATGAAACCCGCTGATGCAATGGATTGCTTCAAAGGACTTACTTTGTAGCGACACTTAAACCTTAGGGACTAATTTTGCCAAAGTTGCTATAGTTAGCAATTAATTCTACAGACTTACCTTGCAACGCCTTTAAACCTTAGGGTTGTTTTTGCCAAGTTGTAAAACTTTGCATTTAATGTTTGACTTACTTACTGCAGGCAGCTTACTTGAACCTCGTGGACTATTTCTACAAAGTTAGGAAACTTTGCATTAAACGCTTGCTTTGCTTGCTTGCTTTATGCACACTATGTACGCTTTTTAGTATATTATACAAATTGATTCATAGAATAAAACAAATAAGGTTAAAATACTTGTAATCATGAAATAAACCATTTTACAGAGAATCTGGACTTTTAAGATTTTTGGAAATTTTCAAAAATAGCAAAAAATCAAAAAAAAAATAATAAAGAAAAAAAACTTTTTTGTAGACCTTGACGCCGTCAGAAGGATTTGACATATATTTTTTCATTTTGTTTTTTGAAAAATTTCTAGAAAACCGTTTTTAATAAATGTCCATATAGCTTCAAAAATCCATAAAACATAACAACAAGCATTTGACATTCATAAACAAAGTATGCATTGAAATCGACTATATATTATCACATGTTTGTAAAATGGTTCACAAAAAATTTCCCTCCCCTTTATCATAGAAAATACTTTATATGCAATTGAGACGACGCCAAAGACAAACTAAATCATGATTACAAACACTTCAAACATGCAATAATGTATACTGTAAGCACACAAAGGCATGACAAAAATTAAAATGCATTTAATTAAAGGATAAGCATGGGGTAGTCTTCCACGAAGTATTTTTCTTTATTAACGAGTCTTGTAGCTAGACCCAGAGTCAATCTCATTACATTGTAGGAAAATTTAGTGCACTTGTAGGATTAGTTCACACCTGGTTTTGGGTAAGGAGGTACGGAGTGTACACCCATGAGCTCCCTGAACACCCTGACTCTTTTGTGGTTAGTACTGCTAGTGTAGTGGTTACTACTGCTAATGTAGTAACTGATGGTTCCTACTGGTAGTGTATTGGTTCCTGCTGCTAGTGTAATGGTTCATGCTGGTAGTGTTGCAGTGATGGTTCCTACCGGTAGTGTATTGGTTCCCGCGGTAGTGTTGCGGTGATTGATTTGTGTGACTTTGACTCATTCAAGTGGGTCAGTATGGATCGCTATGACCACGCTTAATTGGTCATGTAACCACTATTCCTATGATAATAGAGGCTTATTATGGGTGATTAATTGGCGTTAATTACTTATAAAGTCCAATTGATTAGGATTGAGTGTTCTCTTCTATATATAGAGAATGTCATCATCAGCATGAAATAGACAAAACCAGGAGAAACAAACTGAAAGCTAAAACACTTATATGCGCAAGGGTTATTGATTGTGCCTAATTCAATAACTAACATTTGGTCTTATCCCAAGTAGATATTCGTGTAACCCAGGCATAGGGTCGAATAGTTTACTTTGAAAAGTAATAACACGATTCCAAGTGATATTCGTAACCACCTAATGGTATTGCATTGCTACCGATTATCTTACCCTCGCTCGAAATTACCACCAACAATGACTCCATAATGAGTCTCACTACATGGTTTGATTGAGTAACGCCCATCCAACAACCCAATAATCATACCTCTTTCTTATATCTAGAACCCAACTTAGTAATGTCCTTATAACATCGAAGTTCTATTTCAAGGAATTTCTATCTACTTTTCCCTATCATCATCGCTAATTACCAATTGTGACATCAAGTTATCATGAGCATAATAAGACGAACCCTAAAGGCCGGAACTTGTAGGGATATAGGGTAATAACGAACACCAATGGATATACTTAATCTCCGAAAGGCGGTAATCACTTTCAAATCAAATCAATTTGGCGGTTCTACCAAATTATTCAATCGGATACAATTCGGAGAATGAGAATTTTCTCATGTGTGTGTTCGAGATATCGTAACCAGCTAGTTAATAATAACGACCAAATAACCATATATAATGAAGATACGGATAACCGCCAAATGCGGTTTTAGGGTTTCGTTGTCAATTTGTGTCCTCAATTTCGAAACTTAATTCGAGGAACAACACTTCAAATAGAATCAATGGCTTCAAGAGAATCCATTGTATTTCAAAGAGAACACAACTTCAAGAGAATCCATTGTTTTCAGTAAAATAAAAATTCAAAGATGAATTCTACCGCCAGGGCTCGCCCTTGACTCAGTGCTGTACGCCCCTGACTCAAGACAGGGCGCCGCCCCGGACTCGTCCCCTTGTGGGCTTCGCCCCCAAGATCATAATACCAAGAGGTGTGCACTCCACCACCAAACCTAAATGATGTATTATTATGATGAAATTGGTCAAAACAAGTTAATCCAATTACACTAAAATATCCAACATTCCTCCCTATTTTAGTGCAATCCTTGATTAACTAAAACAAGTAATCTCAAACAATCAAACTTTTGCATAAATGAAATGTCGTGACGATTGAATTTCACATTAGTACATTACACATTCCAAATATTCGAATACTGTGGTGTCGCTAAGGATTGAACCCCGTGAATTCAATATGAATACACGAAGATAATGTACACAAAAGTTTACATACATAGTAGTTCTATCTTGACACATGTTTTACTAGCCTATGTCCTTATCCTTCATAAGCATGTCAAAGCCAAGTCCCATTCTTGAAGCGGCTAAACTTCATGCTCATATAGGTAGCTCTTTAGTCTTGCACCTACAATGCAATTTGTCAAAAAGCTATTAAGAATATATTCATTCAACCTCCCTAACTTGTAGGTCCGAACACATACCTTGGGATGAATCTTCTAATGTGTTCCAATCTCTAAATATTAAGCCTTCCACATTGAATTCAAAGACCTAGCTGCTATACTAGATGGGAATTGGGTATCTTAATATCACTGACTCTGCCGGGCCTCGCCCTTGGACCTATGCAGTGGGCCGCCGCCTGGACCACTGCTGACAGGGCGCGCCCGACCCCACTGTCTCTTGGGCTTCGCCCAAGATCATAATAAATTCAAGTAGGTGTACACTCCGCACCAAACCTAAATGATGTATTATTATGATGAAATTGGTCAAACAAGTTAATCCAATTACACTAAAATATCCAACACTGCTGTGTATCTGGAACCGAGTGTGCCCATTCTAGATAGTACTACTTACTATAAAAAAGAAGTTTCCCTTCATTTTACTCATTTGGTACGTTTTTCTTGCAGCAGGAAAAGACCAACAACCGGAATAAAGATACTGTCAATCCATGCTCGAAAGGTCTACTTTCGGTAGCAGAATTCATTTCAACATCTGTACATATTATGAACATCGCTTTGTTTATCCCCACGGATAGAGGAAGAGGCGAATTGATCAATGCATTATGTTTTCTGACCATACTGCAGTTCATTGTTTGTAACAGCATGAGAAAGTCATCTTCAAAGGTTTAATTAATTCTCTTTTCAATGAATCTATATGGTTGATATTTTTTAACTTCTTTTATAATGCTTTCTGATCCTGCTTCCAAGTTATGTGCTGACTTTCTGTTATACAATCTGTTTTACAGAAAGCATGCTACACTTGTTCACACCCTGTGTCGGATGGCGCAGTTGCTCCAAATCTATGTAAGAAAAATTTTAGATCTAATTAACTTCAATGTTTTTTTTATGTATTAAAAGTAACACTATCATGTATGAACATTTCATAATGGTCAATACCTTTGGTTTGTTTTAGTTATGTCCGAGAATGTTTTACATTATTAACCTCAACTGATAAATGTTCTCTCCATGAATGCTTAATTGTATATTTGATAGAAAGAGCATTAATTTTTTGCCAAACTAAAAGCTGGAGTGAAAATGATTCATTTTCCTTTACCACTCCCTCTTCCGTCCTTGCATCTTCATATTTTGATGTAATCGTAGTTGTCCCGATTTTTTTCATCATATTTGTCCTACTTCTGTTTCTGTGTTGAAATCTTTTTGTAGTTTTTGACCGGTCCCAAACCATTATGATTTTTACATATATATACTTGTCTAAATTTTGTTTACTTATGTAGCTCTGCGATCCGCTGTCCATGCCTTCCGTAGGGAAGAAGAGTCGCAATCTCATCGTGCATCTAAAAAAAGATTTAGATCAGATCAGGTTTGTACATGATTCCTTTAATAGTAGAAAGTGTCAAGAAGATTGTTATTCACAAAAGAGGCTTGTGAATTTCTGATGTAATGCAAGTCTTCTTTGCTCATGCAGGATAGAAGTAATTATGGTGAATCTGTAGTCGTAGATCATTCAAGGGCCGAGGTGTTCAATACCCATTTTCTGTACACGAGCACGTTATTATCCAGGTTGTCAATGGTTTCATTTTGGTTTAGCACCTTATTACTTGAATATATGCTCGACTTAGCCAGGGCTCGCCCTGACTCTCAGCGCGCTGCCGCCCTGACTAAGACAGGGCGCTGCCCCGACCTCGTCCCTGCGGCTTCCCCAAGATCATAATAATTCAAGAGGTGCAGACCGCACCACCAAACCTAAATGATGATATTATGATGAAATTGGTCAAAACAAGTTAATCCAATTACACTAAAATATCCAACAGAACTTTATATGGCGTTTGATAGGTAATTTCTATAATCACATCCGTAAATGTGATCATTCCCTCTGATTTATCCCAAATCAAATTGGTGATCTCAACAAAATGTCTTCTTAGCACTACATGAGACAAACTAGCTAGAGTCAATTATGGTCTTAATATCTTTCAATATCATAAACTCCACTAAGTATGTAAAATTTCTTACGATCACGTGCATATTCTTACCGCTCATAAATTAAATCCTTTGTACTCAAATTCACGGGAACAAATCAAGTTATAGTGAGACCGAGACATAATATTCATGGGAAAATCTAGGACAATATAATTATTCCCTGTATATTTATGACCAATCATGCAAGGTATCTTTACGTTTCATGGCTCACCTTTTCTAATCCTAAAATCAATATCTAATAAAACATTTGACATTTCATTAATTAGTTGATTATAAAACGACTCTTCTTTCGTGTCAACTAAGTCATATGGAGATTCGATTTTGTAAAATTCTTCATCTTCTTCATCTCTTAAATCACTTAACTCTTCTTCTTCCTCAACATCTACAATCTCGTATTTTTCCTCCTCGTCTTTTTTGAGGTTCGAATTTATGGTAGTGGTGTTAACGTAATGAACGCGTTTTGAAGATAAGGCATCTCTAACTTCTTATTCTTTGTATGATGAAGGTGACGAATATTTAGCAGAAAATATTTTGGATTGATCCTTAAGAATCCCCTTGATTTGAGGTGTTTCCGCGGTCGAAGAACCAAAAGAGACGACATGAACGGGATTATTGACGGGGTCACTAGGGGGTGCACCCGTCAGCTGATTAATAATGACCTCCATAGAGCATCAACATTACTTGTCATCTTGCTTTGTTGTTTTTGAAATTGGCTTCAAACTTTGACAACCGAGCTTCTTGAGATGACATGACATTTGATACTAATCCTTTAATATTTAATTGGTTATTGAAAACTTGAGACCGATTATTAAGGTACCGCTCGAGTATGAACCGTACGTTTGGAAATGATTGAGTGGATTTGAAAATTTATTTTATGAATCATTTTGCGTTTGACTCCACCTAAAGTTTGGGCGATCTTTCCAAGAGTTTATAAGCATCAACAAAATTCTCGATTTTGAAAGTAATCCACTTACCGCCTGCTTAACCGGTACGCGAGGACACATAATCAACAAAAGCTTGCTTGGGATTTTCCATGCAATCACGAGTATCATGGAGACCACTACATATATCATATGAAGAAGTGATTTTGTTCACTTGTATGAAAGGATAGGAGCATTATGGGTTGTCATTAAGTATTTCACTTGATCTTTAAGTTCAATGGGCTGACGGTCAGAAATGCTAAAAACGTTAGAGATGCTTTGACCAGCATTCCAACAAGTTCACGTGCTTCATTCCAACGTTCGTTGTCATAGAGGATTAGTTCTTCTATAAATGGCCCGCGATTCCTCGGCATTCCTGTCATGAAGCTTACTACCTGCCGCGTGGTCGATGGCCCGTAAAAGATTAAGAATTGAAACCAAAGATCTATACCATGATGAGGGACGTTTGGGATTCCTATGTAATAGTTCTAACTAATGGTATGCGATGGCAGGTATGGTAGCTAATTACTAGAGGTACGGACATTAGACAGTGGTGTTAAAGTTAATTACTATAATATTAACTAGAGGGATGCGGGAACTAAAGGCACAAGTGATCCAGGTATCTAGCTTATGTTCTTGGCGATTATCTAGAGGAACATATATCAATCAGGTTTCAGAGACAATATTTAATAGGAAATTAGTTAGAGGGACAAATATTAATCAGGTTTCATAATTAATCGTAGGAATAACAATCACACAATCAATCAAGAAATTAATAGGAATCAATAATTTTAAACTAAGCAAGTATCATCCAAACCCTAAATAAATACTAAGTGATCTAGCCTAGCATAACAATTGCAGAACAAGCAAAAGACATAGTAAAACAAACAATGATAAACATAAATGAATGATTAATCAAATAACTTATTGTAGGATTGTGTACATGACATAACGGAAATTAAATATTGCCACTGAAATACGATCCACTGGGGTCGCTCCCAATAGCTCGAGTTGTATTTTTATATACTTATTGTAAATATATAAATAATCAATTAAATGAAATAACATTGGGGTTAATTAGTTAGACTTAATTAAGTAAGAGCACGTGGGATGGTCGGCTACCTTAGAGGTGCACCGGGCATGGGTTGGTTGCTTAAATTGTTTAAAAAAAAGATATTATGAGATAATATCAAATTTTTTTAAACTAGGTAATTATCTCCTTATTTATTTAGTAATTATCTTATTGTTTCAATTTGGTAATTATTCAATAAGCCTTATAAATAAAAGAGTTAATTGGTAAGTTATTATACAATTCAGAAAACACTTCCCCCTTTCTTGTTTTGTACGCCGTCCACACACGCACATACACGAATAGTTTTGTTCGTGTGTTTCTGATATGATCTACGTGTTGTTGTTACTTGGATCAACCGCTGGTATGCTGTTGTAATCCCTTGATGACTAGTGTGCTAAATCGTGAGGAACCTTGCTATAGGTTCTTGGATCTGCTCACTCTGCAATAAAATAGGTACGCAATTGCTGTGTTTTACTTTGATTAGTTATAAATAGTATTTGAATTGTTGGCTCTTGTAGGATTTTTATTGTCTTCCGCTTCATGTATTTTGTTAATGGTTAGGAAAAATTTTAAATTCGACCCTACATTTTCCATTAGTGGTATTAGAGCCACTTATATGTTTTATAACTATATATGATTGATTTAAACACGAATTTTATTGTTATGGTGTCAAATCTAAATCATGTTGGATTTTAGTATGTAGTTTGGTAACAGAAACAAAGAACCGACTAGATGGCACATAAATAAGTGTTATAAAATATATCACACTTTCATGTTTATTCTAATATGTATTTTTCTGGCAAATCTGTTGACAGATCTGTCAAATCTGTGTATAAGAAATCAAGATAAGATATGTGTCACGATTCTCAATTTCATGTCATTTTACAAACTTAAAATTTTTTACTATACATCTCGGGAATTTACTATTCATCGGTTACTATTCATCATTTTACTATTCATCATTTTTAGGTCGATTTGATATTTTAAGAGGTTATTTCAAAATTTTACTATTCACAAAATACTATTCATTCCCGGAGAAAAAATTATATTCATGATTTTTATTCATCATTTTTCGTAAACTAGGTTTACAAGTATCTAGTTCGCGTAACCATGAAGGTTAGGTTGTGTATTCATGAAACATCATTGAGATCACTTCATATAGACTAGAGTTAGTCTACATATCCTCAGTAACATCATCTGCATAATAGTTCATGTATGGGTTTGCATATTTCATTAACGTATATTTTCTATTAAATAAACGCTATCGCATCCATCATTTAGTTTTGGATAATTGATCCGACACTTCCAAGAATTGTCCTAATATATTTTTATACTCATTCTAAGACTATAAAAATATATTATTAGTTTATTCGATGTTTTGAATTTATTTTGGTATATAAATGTTATATATATATATATATATATATATATATATATATATATATATATATATATATATATATATATATATATATATATATATATATATATATATATATATATATATATATCTATATAGAGTCCGGTTCTAGAAAAGTGTAATTAGAGAAAAGCGAGAAAAAAGTTTGTGGTAGATTATGTAAACATATGAAAGTTGAGGGTCAAAATTAAAAATAAAAAGTAAACACGCTTTATGCGTGTGCTATACACATTTAACCACAAAACAACACACACAACAACACACACTCATAAACACACCGATCAAAAATCCCGCCACCGTGATCCACCATCTCCACTACCTACACCGTCGCCACCAAACTTCCTATCAAACAAATGACTCCGATCAAAATAAATGAAGAAAAACATATGAATCGTAAGTGCCCTAATTTTCGTAGTTTTGTCGATCAAAATCACTATTTACAATTTTATTTGTTTTTTTTTTTTTTTCAATTTCACTACTCGTGTGAGTCCACGAACAATCGAGAAGGAAATAATAAGCAAACAACATCACCGTAATGTAAGTGCCATATTTTTAGAATTTATATTTTATTGGATAATTGATGCATCTGTGGTAGTAATTTTAGGTAGGATTAAGGTATAGTTTCAAAGGCATTTGTTTTATTAATTTTAGTTAGTAATACGCAACAAGTAATTGTAGATATGATTAAGGTATAATTTTAGTGCATCCGTGTTAATAAATAATACTTAGTAGAATTAGTTCAGCTGAATATTTGAGTAGTACATCAAACTAGGTGATAACAAACATCATATTGTATGATTAGTGCATCAATATGATGGTTTGCAGTTAATATAAAATGTCGAATCTTATACATGCAAAAAAATAGGGCATCAAATTGATAGTTAAAGCATCTAAATATATGATTAATGCATCAAAATGTTATTATTAGGGCATCAAACTGATGGTTAAACCGTACAAAAACAAGTTATCATTATTAGTGCATCAAAAAATGGTTTGATTGAAAAGTTTAAAGCATCTAAATGTTTAGTTAATACAAATTTAAATTTATGGCATATACATTTAAGTCGTTCTAAATTTGAGTTTAAGGCATCCAAATGTAAAAGATCGTGAATCTAAATTTAATTTCAAGAAAATTATATGATTAGTGTATCAAACCGATATGTTTGCATTATTAGTGCATCAAAAATGGTTAGTTAAAATGATTGCATCATCTAAATGTATAATTAGTGCATCTAAACTTAAGTTTAAAGCATCTAATATCATTATTATGACGCCTTTTTCAAGATTATTAGTATTATGACACCTATGTTCAATTCAAATTTTCAAAGAAACGAAGAAGAAGAAGGCAATGGGGGCATAATTCTCAAAATGAAACATCTCAAAATAGTAAGTCGAGGAAGATATTCGAGAATTCATGGGGATTTTACTGATCATGTTATTTCAATAATGCTTATTTTTTTTTATTTGATATGTATACGTATAATATTTATGTATGTCAATACTTCATGTATAAATATTTATTTATTACATACTACACAATATTCATTGCAAGATATGAATCATGTCATTAACTCATCAAATATACTTACATGTTTATCAGACGTATATTTTGCATTGCTCAAGATACATATATTTCATTACGACATAAATTAAATTGTTCAATACGACATATATACACTCTTAACTTAATCATGTGTTTCATGTTAAGAATAATTTTAATTATGGATAATCGGTTTGTATATTTTAGGAGCATCAATGGTTAATATTACAAGATCTTGCTATACTCAAAAGTGCATCCAGATGTAATATTGAATTTTGGTGCATCCGTATGAGCATTATTCTAGTTGTAATTGTTAATTTATTTGATCCACTAGAAGTTGAACTAAGATGTAATAGGTTTTAATTTATGGCATTTGAGCATGAGTTAGGTTGGATGTAGTCTATGACATGTGCGAAATCGATTTTATATGCGGATTATTTATCCGAATGCAAATGCAATGATTTAAAATAATATATGAAAGTAGTTTATGATTAAAAACGAATGATGTTATTTTAAGATTAGTTAATGAAGGGGTTGTACATGATACGAAACCGAATTCGTGGACGTAATAAGAAGAAACAAAGTAAAATGTGCATGAAAAGAAACGCCCGGGGTAGTCCGAAGGTGATGTGTTTTAGCTTCACTTGTTGGGAATGTGATATAGACATGAACGGTAAGCGTTATTTGTTTGATGTGTAAAATTATTTGTACAGTTTGTATATTTTAGAGCATCAGTTGTATATTTTAGAGCATCGATGGATAATATTACGATATGTATACAATATTTGGTGCATCTGTATGTAATATTGAATTTTTGGTGCATCTGCATGTAATATTGAATTTTTGGTGCATCACTTCATACATTTAAGGTGCATCAATATGATCATAATTTGGTGCATCACTTCATACACGTTTGGATCATATGTAGTATTTATATTTGCATCATACTTTTAATGCGTCCTCTAACTCTGAATGTGTCTTCATTATGTAGGCAACGACAATCTCAACACCGACACAAATAAAAGCCAGAACAGGAAGAAGAAAATTGCTACAAAAAAGGAAATCAAGTGAAGTACAACAAATTAAACGTGTCCATGACAAAAAGAAATGTATGTCATGGAAGAAAATACGTTATTGTACCAAAAAGACGCTCCCAACTATTAAATCTAGGTCGTCGCCAAGGGATTTATTAGAAATTTTAACAAGGTTGTCGATGTCCGTAAAGAAAACATTCTTGACATGGGGTTTGGATCATTGTTGGACGGGAACTTTAATATAAAACAACACCAACAAAACTGAAAGTGGGTTGTAGACCAGTTTGATCCTCGAAACGCCAACAATCAAGATGGGAGACGGTAGATCAATCACGATCATCGCAGATATGATACAAGAATCGCTTGAACTCGATGGAGATATCATCTCAAAGCGGGTGCAACAACAGAGTTCCCATTAATTGTTGAATGGAGACACACACATGATTATCCAGATGATAGATTCTACTTGAAAAATGTGGTTGAGAAACTGATTGTAGAGCATCACACTGGACGGGAGTTCAAGCTAAACTTCCTGGTTGCATTCATCTCAATTATTGGCGAATGCACAAAAAATGGTACAGTAAACCAGAAGTTTTTGCAGTGTATAGAAAAGGAAGAAGATATCAAGAATATGGATTGGTGTACATACTTGTTGCAAACAATGAAAAAATCAAAAAGAGAGTATAACAGTTCATCTGGGTTCGGGGGTCCACTGCTGTTAATGGTGGTAAGTATTATACAAACATTTAAGTGCATCATAATCCAACAAAATAATGCATCTGCATTGTATCTTTATGCTAATTTCCTTGTATTATTATCTTTGCGCTTTTGTATCTAAACTCAACCATCTCGAAGAGGTTGAAGTTGTTGAAGAAAACCCACTATCAAAGCATGGGACACGTAAAAGTCAAGATCGAGAAAACATGAAGTGAAAATGGGAGGTTTTGGAAAGTTACCATTTAAAGAAGAGGCGCGAGTATATTGCAATCGAAAAGAAAGAGAGGTCTTACAAAGTCGGCAATCGTGAATTCCAAAAATCACTGGGTAATATGTACAATTTAGCTTTTATTACAAATTGTCATGTATTACAATAATTTCGTGATATTTAATAATAATCACTAAATCAATTTGCAATAAACAATTGGAGTATGCACAAGAAGACATCATACACCATTTATATACACCGAGAATCGACATTGGTGACGGAATATGTGGGATAGGTGAACCTTCAAATAAGGATGAAGCATTCAAAATATTCAAAAGTAAAACATCAGAGGTATGTATGTGCATACATATGTATATTTAGTACATCAGGGTTAGTACATATTAAAAAATATGATTGGTGCATCAAATAAATAAAATTAAGTGCATCTGATTTGTATATTTAGAACATCAGGTTTGCACAAAAATCTGTTAAAGCATATCAAGTTGTTAAGTTCGCCATTTCTGAGTTATAATGTAGTTAATGATAGTATCTCCATAAGGATTGTTTCCTGCACCCAAGTGGCTAAGTTCACCATTTTTGAGATTTTGTGTATGATTAATGAGCCTTTGATCTGCTACCACAAACTCGTGGAGTTTTGGATGTTTGGGTTAGTTAGGGAGGATGGCTATGTATATTGGTGTTAAACTCAAGATTGCTTGATCCTCGTATCCCTGTGATTGTGTATTTTAAAAGATTAGGTAACTTTGTTTAAGAGTTTTGTTTTGATAGTAGATATATAATGATAGTTTCCTCGATCCTAGTGGTTGAGAATGTAGAATAATGAATTGGTTGAGTTTTGATTGTTTGGGGATATGGTCATGATTATTGGTATGTATTCGTGATCTGTCTTGATATGGTTCTTTCTCGGTATGGATCATTTGACTTTCATCGTTGATTGTGGCATATGGATATATTGATTAGTTATGTTTACATTTAGAGCATCCGTATGATGCTTTAAAGCATCTTAATAATATGATTGGTGCATCAAATAAATAAAATTAAGCATCCGATTTGTATATTTACAACATCGACGGTACAAAATCATTAAAGCTTATCAATTGTTATTATTATTATTAATATTATTTTATTGTTATTTTTTAACGCATATTAATTATATAATTCAGGAAATGAAAATGCAAATAACGAAGACATTGTCCATATCAGAAGGTGTACAAGGTCTGGTAGACGAATTGCTCGAATTGGCTTCGAATTCTTACCCTGAGGATGAGGGTTTAAAAGCACTTGTTCAAACAAGAAACGAGAAACTCATGAAAGCATTCAAACCAGGGAAGATCACATCGGATGGCGGAACCGAAAAAGTCGTGGTTGAATCGGAAGAAGATGAACGCACGCACATATATCACAAGAAGACAACAACATGAGCACGGATGACTTTTTGGACAAGAGAGTCCACAAATAGACATTGACATCGATAATATTGATGAAAACACGATTATGGATGTAAATGATGGGTTCAAGTGGGCACCGATAGGGTACGCGTGAAGGAGGAAATGGAGATAAAGATGGAAATGAGAACCAATCAACCGAAAACATGGATGTAAATGATGGGGCAAATGACGAACTCAAGTAAATGTTAGTAAATGATGCTACAAATGTGATAAATGATGGGGTAAGTGATCTTTGTGAATGACGGGTAAATGATAATGATGTGGTGCAATATGGGGTAAAAATGGGGTAAGTGATGTCAAAATGAGGTAAATAATTGGGAAATGCACCAAGAAACCGATGGTATGAATGTGGAATTAGACATAACAGATAATAGTGAGGTTGTGGATAAAGATAAAAATACTGTATGGAAAAGGAGAAAATACAAATGTTGTATCAACGGAGATGCAAATAATGAGGAAGAAACGCAACAGAGGAAAAGAGACAACGCTGGGTGAAGGGGCGCAAGAAAACAATACATTGAACCTACAAGGACTGTTTCATGATTATGAGAAACATGAGAAGCAAAGGTCAACTAAAACGTTTCCAAATGATACGATACAATGAGACAAAGATTCGCTCAATGAATGAAAAAACGTGGAAATCTCGAAACCGGTAAAGATGCAACAAATAAAAATTTGATTTCACACCACCAAGCTTCAATTTTTTTCACACGAGCTGACGACATGTTTGGACCGGACAAAGTATTGAAGCTACCAATTACTCAAGTAATGATGATGGAAAGATGATGAAACCAATCAAAGAAATGATGTTGAAAAAGGTAAAAAGAATTGGAAAAGTTCAAGAACACGGAAGACCCTAGAACTGAAATCAGAAACCAAAAGCCAAGGTTACAACAAAAGTAGTTCAAGGCAACCTTCACCAACCACAAGGAGTAAGACAAGCAGTTGGTAAGCATCAAGATGGAAGTATCACACCAAATGACGTAATTAGAGCAGTTCCTATAAGATACATGAAACCAGAAACACAAATGACAATCGGGAAGAACCGGAAAGGAAGTAAGACAAAAAAGGGAAAGGGTATTATCAGGTGTATTGCTATCTCCATACGTCAAGAGGAAGGTCAGCATCACAAACAATTTGCAGGCTGATGAGAAACCTATCGTCGAGTTCATATTCAGCGGAACGTTGCCGGCTAAGTAAGTAAATGTGAATTTGACAAATATATATAGTATTATTTATTTTTAGTGCATCACATTTGAATTATTAGTGCATCCATTTTATTAAACTGACGTGTTTACATATGAACAGCGATATTGTTTTCAAAACAATGAGCATGGAGGTCCCAAGGGTGGTATTTGAGAGCATGCGTGAAAGTTTACCAGTGACAAGTGCAGCCATAGACGTATGGAGTATAATTCAAAACAATGACGAGAAGTCGAAAAATGGGTATCTTCACGATTTTGTTTTGCAAAACAGGAATGATGGTAAGTGAATTCAATAATATTGATAAATATTTTCATATACAAAAAAACAATTAATAAAATTCTTAATAAAATTTATGACATATTGTATAATGCTTTTTATTTTACAGATGTCACGCAAACCTGAAGACTTTAAAAGAAAAATGGATGAGGTGCTCGAGTATTCTACAAAAAATAACATTGACAAAGTTGAGCTGGTAAGATTTAAAACAAAAAACACATTACATTGTTTATTAAAATTGTTGTTTAACGTAAATATGTATACGAATCAGGTATTCTTCCCAATAACCATGCCAACAGAAGAAATGAATCGATACTACCTTATTGTCTACAATTTGAAGACAATGGAAGTAGATATTATCGATAACAAGCATGATGACAGTCAAGACATACATAAAAGATACGGTGACATTCCAAAGGCACTGGTAAGAAACTTTTATTCGCACCCAAATGAATGTGAATGAATATGAATGTTTGATGTTAAGATAATAGAAGATAGTTTGATTTATGATTGATTGATACTGCCGATCTCATTTCGCTTCGGTATGATTTAACTGAGAATACATATAACATAACATGTATGATGATATTTTTGACATAGTCAATGCGAATACGATATATGTTGTAAATATGACGTGATTCGTAATTTATATATAAACTTAGTTATTCAGACTTTAAATATCATAAGGGAATTAGTTTGTTTATTGATGTATCATACGTAACAAAGTTATCGGTTAGTATGAAGTTAGTGATAAGTTTATTAGTGTGGATGTTGTATTAATAGTGCATCTGGGTTCAGATTTTATATTACTTATTATTATGGTTTGAGTTGGTGGTGCAAATGTAACTAATAATAGTTGTATGGATAATATATATGCAGCGAACGATGTAATGCATGAAATATTTTAGTTTTATTATGCGATTACGTTGTTAATATATATATATATATATATATATATATATATATATATATATATATATATATATATATATATATATATATAAGGTGCATCTAAATGTATTTAAATTAGTGCATCAAAGATTATAAATAAGGTGCATCTAAATGTATTTAACATGTACTGATTAACACATTCATCTACAGACAAAAACATTTGCATTATATCTGCACTCAGTGGAACACCCATCTGCAGCTAAAATATCAACATCAAAACATAAAATCATGAAGCTGGAATGGGAGACAGGATTGAACCGCGTTGATTCTGGGATTTTTGTAATGAGACACATGGAGACATTCTTGGAAGGAAAAAGATTTCAGTGCAGTCCGAAAAAAGAGTGTCCAAAGAACTAAACCAACTAATCGGGCTTCGAAAGAAGTATGTGGTGAAGATGTTGATGACAACTATCAACGAAAAAAGAGAAATGCTAGAACAAGAGTCGAAAAGGTACAGCAATTTCAACGAAGCTCAAAAGTCGAATTTACATAAGACTCAATTTCAACGTCTCCAACCAAGGGTTCGAAAGTATTATGATGAGCACGAAGAGAAGCTCAAGAAAAAATGGAGCTTTCTGAACAAATTTACACCAGCAAACAATATGATGTGATAAATTTCAATTATGAACTAGATCTACGTACTTTCCCGTATTATTATCGTCTCGTATTAATATAGGACATAAAACAATGTTATGTTATAATCAAAACTTATGTCTTTGAATCTATGAATGGCATGTTCAATATATGGGTTATAATGAATGATGTTGAAATGTCTTTAAACATAGATGTGTTATAAATGATGTATCAATATGATATAAAAAAGGCAAATCAAATTGATAATTAATGATACACATGTGGATGATGATGAAATTACATTAAATAATGTTTTCATAACTTTCACATATGATTATATGAATGAAAAGTTACATTACCTTATAAGATGAAACGTGTTTCAATATACATGGCTTAGAATGGTGCATCAATATGATAAAAAAAAGGTGAATCCAAATAATAATTAATGATACATATGTTAATGATGTAAAAAAATTGCATTGAATGATGTATAAAAATAACTGAATATAGTAAAATAAGTAAAATAAGTTTTCATATAGTAAAAATTACATTAAATGATGTAAATGGGTTTAAACATACATGGGTTAGAATGGTGCATCAATATGATAAAAAAGGGCATCCAAATGAATATTACTCATACATATGTGAATGATGTAAAAAGTACATTATGGAATCAATATATTAAAAGTTAATATTGAAAATTATGGAATCAATATATTAAAAAGTTTAAATACAATGCATCAAATATAATTAGTTAATATGAAAACTTAATAACTAACCATACAATATAGTAAAATCAGTGCATCAATAGTTTAAAAAATACTGCATCAAGCAACAAATTTTACAAATACGCAATTAAATTCCATGAAATTCCATAAAATTCCAGTATCAAATACGTACGACAATTCCGTAAAAAATCAACAATCCATATACATGCATCAGACAAGCATGACATTATTCTGCATATTATGCTTATTTAGAAAAATCCTAAAAAAAAAAAAAAAAACAAAAAGACAAATTGCAATTGAAGGTGTATATAGGTGCATATCATAATCAGCAAAACGTTAGTCACTCCTCGTAATTAACATCCATGTCACGAGTAGAACGGCGCTCTTTTTGTTACCAATACTGATCGAGTCTTTATAAGGGCATGTCCGGAATTATGTCCTTCACCTTCCCATAAGTGAAACAAACCCGCCTCTTCTTTCCCCTTGATTCTTTGCGAATTATCTCATCAATGTTCTTCCATCGAGTATGAACCCCACCCTTTGTTTTTGATTGTTTCGAACCTTTATAACAACACCTTCGAGTTCACTAACACCTAGCATAGAACAAAATGTATCCGACGATTTCTTCTTTAACCCAACTGAACATCGATTCGGCCTAGATAGAAGTTCGATAACTCCAAACGATAGACATCAAGCTTTTCTACAAGGCATCAACTCACAACCGTATCTTCAACAATACGACAATTGATCGAATAACAAAGATCGAGCTCGAATCGGCAGCATTAACAAACGCATCCAAACAAACATCATCAGAGTCTTACACCACCTACCGTGTTAGGAATTAGAAATTCATATCGCAACCGAATTAAAGAGTCATATCACCATCGGGTTTCCTAAGTATATGTAATCGAAATTATTAAAAGCTCACCTCAGTATATGTAATAGTTCGTAGTTCTTCTAAGTTAAGTAGTAATTTAGTTAAGTAACACCGTGGAGGACGGACGGGTCTTTACCCATCGTATGCCCGATCCACACCCCAAAGTGTGGCGAGTTATGTAAGACTATAAATACTCTACCTTCCAAGGTAGAGAGTTGGAACTCATAATAATATCTTTCACTTTCTCTCACTAAGTTCCCTAAACCTCTAACTTTCTCTCTAGAATTCCATCTTATACGCCACCTTGTGTTATGGTTTGATGTGTATGTGAAAAGTTATATCTTACAATTGGTATCAAGAGCCATGGTTAGATCATATCTTGCACATCTTTGGATTTATAGTGGTTTTAGGTGGTTTTGAGTTTGAAAAGTTTAGTGGTTTTGCATCATTTGGTTGATCTCTAGTGTTAAAGTTTGAATTTTGTTGGTACTTTTGTGTTTAGAATCATCATAAGTGTTTAGGTTTTCAGTTGGTAAGCTTGAATCATCTTGGTTGGGTTGTTTTTGGATTGAAAAGTGATGTTTATGTGGTTTTTCATGGTAGCGAGTTAGTTCACGGATAACATTTCTTCATAGCGACTTGCTTCATTATTTTGTAGCGACTTACAAAGGTTAAAAGCTAGCGAGTTAGAGCTAGCGAGTTAAAGGACAAGTAGTGGACTCTCCACCACGTGTAGCGACTTGTGGTAGCGACTTGGTCAAGAGCGAGTTGCTCTTTAGCGACTTGTGTTTCTAGCGACTTGTGTAGCAATTGTCGCCAAAATTTGGTTAGCGACTTGGTCAAGAGCAGTTACTACTTAGCGACTTGTTTTTCCGTTAGCGACTTGGGATTCTAGCGACTTGGGTGTCTAGCTAATTAATTGGTAGCGACTTAGTGAATTTGTTTCTAGCGACTTAGAGCTTTATCATCTAGCGACTTGAGTGATTGTTTACGGTTTTCTCTTGATTTAGTAAAACCCGTGAAAGAATCTATTTCCGGTTTAATCATTGAGTTATAAAACCCGTATAATCTGATAACATGTCCACCAACGTCCCTACCGTCATCTCCATCGTTGCCGAGGATGTACAAGCACCGGATCGATACTGCCCACCCATGCTTGATGAATCGACTACGATTCTTGGGCTCAACGAATCGATTGTATTGCCTTGGAAAGGAAAATGGTGTCAATATTCTAAAATCCATTGATGAAGGACCATATCGAGTTGAGACGACTAGAGACATACTTGATACTAATGAAGATGGTACTCTATTTACGGAATGGATGGACCTAAGATGTATGATGAGCTTGATGATAAGGAGAAAAGAGATTTGATGCGATATCGTGGCTTCAAACATTGTTCTTCAAGGTCTTCCTAAAGACATCTACAAGTCGATCAATCATAACACCAAGCAAAGGCGCTTTGGGATAATGTTAAGATGCTTCTCTCGTGTTCGTAACTAACTATGGAAGACAGAGAATCCCAACTCTATGACGAATTTGAGCACTTCAAGATGAAACCCGATGAGAGTGTCTATGAGTACTATGTGAGATTTCATAAGTTAGTTAATGACATGAGGAACATCGAATGACTATGCCTAACATTCAGCTTGAATTCAAAATTTGTGAACAACATGAATCCCGAATGGCACAAGTTTGTTACCGTGAAGCTTACTAAAGGATTGAAGAACACAAACTATGAGCAACTCTATGCCTTCCTCCTTCGTAATGAGAGACATGCCATGTTTGAAAAATTGATTCTCAATCGCTCAAAACCAACCAGGAGAGACAAGTTCATCTAATGACTCAACAAATTTTCTACTCAAACATTGGAATCACAACCAAAGCATCACAAGTCATACCCTGGGTAATGGTAATCACAAACTCATTCCCGATCCTATGTTCAAACAAGTCGATGTCGATGCACGCATGGATAACATCGTTAATCAACTAGCTCTACTCATTAGTCAAAACATGAATTCTCTCCCACAAACCAACAACAACCTTCGAATCGCATCTAACCCACATAATCAAGCCATCGTTAAAGATGGAAGGATTGTGGTGCAACCAGCTCAGAAAGACAAGATGATCGTGGAAGAGGTGGAGTGGGAGAGGTTATGTTGGAAACCGTAATCGAGGAAGAAATGGTAACCAAGGTCAACCTAAGCCAATCAAATGCTACAACCGTGGTGGTGAAGGTCACATTGCAAGAAACGCACATCTCCAAAGCGCCCTCGAATGCCGATTTCGTAGATAAGATGTTGCCGCACAAGCTCGTGACAATGGTGCCGCGTTGGATGAAGAGGAATTGTTGTTTCTGTCGAGGGCAATGCAAAGACCTATGATGCGATGTGGATGAGCAACCTATTCGTGAGATAGGTCACAATCATCGAATGCCTTTCAAGTCGCCGATCGTGATGCTTACGACTGATGTAGATGATGGACCCATCGCACACACAATCTTTATGGCTAGCATCTCTCCAATGGTCTCTCCCAAGATCTCTTCCTCACCACAAGTCGGCACATCCAAGGACAAACTCATCTCCGAGGTATTAAAACTATACGATGATGTCGATGTGCAATGATGCATGACAAAGTACAACCAACTCAAACTATTGAATCAAATGTTGAAAATATGGGTAATATCAATATTGTCCCATACGATCAATACGTGAAACAAAGTGAAAGTGAAGTTGTACCAAGTGATGCATCTTCGCGATCAACAATGACTATGTCTTTGATGAATACACCGCATGTGCTCCTAATGATTCCATAATTTCGAACTAAATGCCTATAAGGAACGTGTTGCTATTTATGAACAACGGGCAAAATTTGAGTTGACCACTCGTGAGCAGGTGAAATGGATGTCCAAGTGAGTACAATTATTAGAAAAAGTAAGTTTAGAGAAGAAGTATTGAAACAAGAATTAAATTCCCGCAAGAAAAATTTTCTAAAACAAATAAGCAAAACAAGAACTTCAAGAAAATGTGAAAATGCTTAAGCAAGAATTTAATGCAAAGGAATCAAAACTCTTGAGAGATTTTTCTAATCTGAAAACTTTGAAAACAAACTTGAAAACAAGTTGTATTTACAAGGAAACACCATTCAGATCGCTCACATGATCACTAAGCATAGAGTTCTAAGCGATAAACATAGCGCTCCCCTTGTAGAGGAACCAAATCCAGAGGTAATTAAAAGGCTAGAAATGCTCATAAGGTAATTTATGATGGTAATGAAGTCCTTAAGCCTAGGCGTAAACCTAGTTGCGTTGAAAGCACCGAGGAAGATAAGATTTTAAATGAAATCACTAGGAAAAGATGAATAAGAAGCAAGATGATCCCAAATGCAAAGAGAAAACATAATCTTCTCTCCTCATGATTACAAGAAGGAAAACTGGATTGCCTTGAACAAGTTTAAGCCTCGACTTTGTTGACTCCTAACAAGTCTTCTCGAAAATGGATTTAGATAAGCGAAAGTCGAAAATATTGTAGAAACAAACCCTCCCTTCGAAAATGCCTAGAGCAACTGTGTATCCTCCTAATACACCTATGCATCTTGTACCTAGAACAATTGCCACTAAAAGCAAGACATTAATTAGCCAATACGTTATATTCCAACTATTTGTTGATTTTGAGAAAACTTGCAAGAAAAGGATCACTCCCACCGTATAATCAAGGTGAAAGAGGTTTTGAACAAATGAAAGAATGTTATTTAACTCGAGGTCATGCCCTTCTTTAAACTTCTAAAAGATCACTTTGAGAGTCTTAAAAAGGGTAGAAGTCGATATTAAAGGTATGGAAAAGGAATTTGATGCAATGGTTGTCAAGTTAGTGATTATGAGCGTGCACTAAAATATAATGAGATTGAGAGAAAGAACTTGCATACATTAAATGAGAATCTTATTACCGAATGTGTGCTCAAGATGTGTTTTTCAACGCTCAAATTGCTCTATTAATACTTCCAAATTTCATGAATTATCTCGTGGCCTCGAAAGTCTCCCATGATCGTGTCATTGAGCTTGAAAAACTAATTCTAAACTAAATGAGAAAATTGAACCGATGATCATGACAATTTGGTTAAACATTTTTCTAAACTAGAAGTTGAGTATTTTAATCTACAACTAAAATATCAACATCTCAAAGAAAATGTCAAAACTTCAAATATCAAGACATCTTCGATGCTCCGAGTTTGATGCGCTTTTCAAATTAACAAACGAGATGAACAGATTCAAGCTCAAGGTAACACGATCGTAAAGTTGAAAGCCCAAATCTCTCAATTAAAGGGTCAAACGAACAATATGACAGCTCCCAAATGCCTCCTTCTTTAGATTCTCGAATTCTCAAACGCTTTCATCTTCAAAACCTAGTAAATGCTTTTACAAAAGGAAAACGAAAGTTTTCTAGAAGAGAATGAAAAGGTTAAACGTCATTTCAATGAGTTGTTTGAATCAATTAAAATCACTCAGTAACAAAAACAACGAACAAATAACTTCATTGCAAAAGGAAATTGAGAATCAAGAGTCGTAAAAGGAAAATGCCAATGATCAATGAGGAGAATATTGTATCTAAGGTTCACTCGCAATAAATCGCTTTATCTGTGACATATGTCCCCTCACCTAAGAAACAACAAACTTGCCATTCAAACATATTTCTCATCCTCAAGGATTGCTTAGAATGCCTCGTGAGATTGTTGAAGAGGATAAGCTAGAGAAACCTCATGATAATGCAATTGGACATGCATGCTCATATGCCAAACGATCTCAAGAAATCTTAGAATGCTTGATCACCATATGCCCAAAGACATTAGGTGAGAGAGTTAACCCTTTGATTCCATGCTCAATGCCTAAGGCCAAATATGAGATGCACTCGATTCCCAATGTTTTGAATGAGAGTCGAGTGTACCCTTGAGTAGTTCGATTCTAGATCCGTCAATGCTAGGAAAGTGAACTCTAATGTGCCTTCTAGAGTACCAATCTCAAGACATCTAGCTTTATGAAAGTGAACCGTAGTGCACCGTGCATGTAGTTCGAGATCCCAAAGACATCTAAACAGTGGTGCAAAGAGTAGTAAAACAAACTAATGTTCCCATTCCTCTACAGGAGTAATCGGTGACATTAAAGGGAGCAGTCAAAGTCTCAAGACAATACAAGGAATGATAGGACCTCTCAAGCTAAGAATGTGCACCGGAAGAAAGTAGAAGAACAATCTAGGAACCTTAAGTTTGAATCGAATAAAACGAATCGTGTTGATTCTAGTATTAGCCATAAGCGCATCGTAATTAATTCAATTCGATACTATTTGCAAACCTTGTACCGATGATTGCTTGAATTCGCTTTCTAATCATGGATGTGATGTCAATGCTTTGCCTAATGATGTTAATTGTCCGCTAATATTGTTAATGCTAAAATTCATGCTAAAAGGCTAAAAGGCAAAAGCGAAAGAAAGTTAGAAAACAATGGAAACCCACAGAAGAACATTCAAAGAATAGGTTCTTATTGATACCGTTGGTCATAAGACCAATCGATAATGCCCACTAGAAAATGGATGCCTACCGGTAGAACTATTCCTTAAGAAGTGGTCACATCAGAAAGGACTAATACGTACACTAGTATTGCATCTACTCATAATGATTCCATTACCTCATTGTCGATATGAATGCTTCTATTTCGATGCGGGTGTTCCAACTGCTGTTACTAACCAAATGGAACCCATTCTTGCATGGGATCCCAATTATCCGCTTATCCATTCTTGTCTCGTGTTCAACCGCAGATCGCTCAAATCGCTCGTGGTACCGGACTCAGTCGCTCCAAGCATATGACTGAGACCGGTCACGGCTCATGAACTTCGTGAGCAAATTCATCGGACCGTTAGATTTGGTAATGATCATTTCGGTGCTATTATGGGTTATGGAGATTATGTTGTTGGTGATAGTGTCATCTCCGTGAGTGTATTATGTGGAAGGTTTAGGACATAACTGCTCTCTCGTTGGTCAATTATGTGACTCGATCTAGAAGTAGCCTTCGTAAAACATACCGCTTTGTTAGAGATCTTAATGGTAAGGAACTGCTGAAAGGAACTCGTGGCTCAAACCTTTACACTATCTCTATCGATGACATGATAAGAGCTTCACCAATCTGCTTGTTATCAAAGGCTTCAAAGACAAAGTCTTGGTTATGGCATCGCTGCCTCAATCACTTGAACTTCGCACCATCAACGATCTTTCCGTAAAGGACTTAGTTGTAGGTTTACCTAGACTAAAGTATGAAAAGGATCATCTTTGTTCAAGATGTCAATTGGGAAAAGCAAGAAGTATGCCCATAAACCCAAACCTACTAACTCGTCACGTAAGTTCTTCATATGATTCATATGGATTTATGTGGACCAATGAGGGTGCGTAATATCTTTGGGAAGAAATATGTGTTAGTTGTGGTTGATGATTATTCTAGATTCACCGGGTCAAGTTCTTAAGGACAAAGGATGAAACTCCCGATATCATCATCAAACTCATCAAACAACCGCAGTTAGACTAAACAAAACCGCCGAATTATCGTAATGCATAATGGAACCGAGTTTGTCAACAAACAACTTAGTGAATTCTATGAAAGCGTTGGAATCGACCATCAAAGAAGTGTTCCACGAACCCCTCAATGTAACGGTGTAGTTGAAAGACGAAATCGCACTGTTGAAGCCGCAAGAACAATGCCGATCTACTCAAAGGTTCCAATGTTTCTCTCAAGGTAAGCAATTGCCACCGCATGCTACACACAAAATCGCTCCCCGATTCACACCATTCATGGAAAACTCCATATGAACTTGTCCACAACAGAAAACCTAATCTATCTTTCCTTCGTGTGTTTGGTGCCTTGTGCTATCCAACTAATGAGGGTCAAGACTTGGGCAAACTTAGAGCTAAAGTCGACATTGGAGTATTTGTAGGATATGCACCAAACAAAAGGGATACCGGATCTACAACAAAAGAACCCGAAATATCATGGAAACAATTCACGCTACGCTTGATGAGTCGACCGTCAAATGGCTCCTCGGACACCCACCAGACCCGCACTTCAAAACAAATCCTATTGGTTCATCTCTTGTTCCAAACTCCTCTCAAGAAACTCCATATGTACCTCCATCCAAGATGATGTAAAGAAACTGTTTGATCCCATGTTTGATGAACTGTATGAGTCTACTACTAATGAGGTGCCGATCCCTACAACAGAGGATGCTCATATTCCAAAGAATGAAGTCAATTCATCGCCTCAATATCTCGTAAGTCAAGAAGCACCGTCACGATCCTTCGCCTCATCAACAAATCATCTCTTCAAATGTACATCATGGAAATGTTTCGCACCAATGATGAAGTTAATCCTTTGCAACTCCTCAAGATGCTCCATTTGAAAACATATTTGCTACTCCCGAATCATCATCGAACCATCTTCTTCGTGAGACATCGACTCACTACTTCAGCCTCAACAAATGCCACATGAACACCTCGTAAAATGGACTCACGATCATCCATTAGACAACATCATTGGAAATCCTCTCGTCCCAGATCAACCCGAAAGCAACTCGCAACCGATGCCTTATGGTGCTTCTTCAACTCCGTACTATCTAAGATCGAACCAAAAGACGTTAAACCGCCATGAATGAAGATAGCCGGTTCAATGCTATGCAAGATGAAATTCATGAGTTTGATCTTCTTGATGTATGGGAGTTAGTACCGCCCAGATCGTGCTATGATTATAGCTCTAAAATGGATCTTCAAAGTAAAACTTGATGAGCATGGTGATGTGTTGAAGAACAAGGCTAGATTAGTTGCTAAAGGATATCGCCAAGAGGAGGGTATAGACTTTGAAGAATCTTTTGCTCCAGCTTGCTCGAATCGAGGCAATCGTAATCTTTCCGCTAATGTCGCTAGTAAGAACATGGTAGTTTATCGATGGATGTAAAGACGGCATTTCTAAACGGAGATCTTAAAGAAGTCGCTCACGCCACCAACTCAAGGATTTGTGAATCAAGAGCATCCTACTCACGCTTATCGCTTGAAGAAGGCTCTTTACGGTTTAAAGCAAGCTCCAAGGGCATGGTATGATACATCATCAAAGTTTCTTCTATCAACCGGATTCATCAAAGGAGCAATTGATCCTACATTGTTCACCGTGAAGTCGTGCAAACATTTGATTCATGTTCAAATTTATGTTGATGATATTATCTTTGCCTCGATCGACCCAATGGAATGTGATCGTTTTCAAATGAAATGAGTTCAAAGTTTCAAATGTCAATGATGGGACAAATGTCATTTTTCTTGGGATTACAAATTTCACAAAGTCCCTGAGGCATTTTCATAAATCAATCTAAATATGCAACCGAGATTTTAAAGAAATTTGGATTTGATTCAAGTGACCTCGCTGACACCCCCATGATTGACCGAACCAAACTAGATGAGGACCTCTCGTGGATCATGATTGACCAAACGAAATATAGGAGTATGATTGGATCCCGATGTATCTCAACGCTAGTAGACTGACATCTTATTCTCTGTGTGCATGTGTGCTAGATACCGTGCTAAGCCTACTAAAAGCACCTTGAAGCGCTTAAACGGGTCTTTCGGTATCTCCAAGGAACCATCAATATGGGACTATGGTACCAAGGACACCGGTATGTCACTAACGGCCTATGCGTATGCCGATCATGCAGTTGTCAAGATACTCGTCGGCACGTCCGAGGTGCTCGCTTTTGGGTGATAAGCTTGTGAGTCGGTCTTCAAAGAAGCAAATGAGTACTTCTATTTCCTCTACAGAGGTCGAATACATAGCCATGTCATCTTGTTGTGCTCAAATCTTATGGATGAGATCTCAATTATCCGACTATGGCTTTGAATTCAACAAAATCCTCCGCATCGTGATAATAAAGTGCTATTGCTCTCTCATGCAACAACGCTCAACACTCAAGAGCAAAGCATATCGACATTCGACATCATTTCATCGTGAACAAGTGGAAAAGGTGTAGTGGAACTATATTTTGTGAGGTCCGAATATCGCTAGCGTACATCTTCACCAAAGCTCTTCCAAGAGAACGCTTTGAGTTTATTCTTCCACGACTTGGTTTGAAAAGCCTTCAACCGTAATCTCTCAAACGCCTTCGTGAGGAAGACGAGGAGTAAAGGTCTATCTTCATCTATCTCTTGTAAATATTTTTTCAAAATCAAATAGAAAATTATAAAACTTTCAAAATCCATAAAATCAAAAATCCAAAAATCTTAAAAAATATTGTCATTTTGTCATGTTTTTTTCTCTCGATTCGATAATATCTACGGTTTTTGTCTGTCATTCAAAGAATGACACGGACTTTAGATGTTGTTCAATTCTTAAAAAAAAAAAAAAAAAAAAAAAAAAAAAAAAAAAATTTTGGGAGAAAGAGAAATGGTTTGTTGTCATTTCGTGCAATAACCCGGTTTTAAAGAAAGAACAGAGCCATGTTTTATCATGTTTTCAAAATTCCATGCTCGATTCTATAAACTTTTATCTCATTGAAAACTAAATGCTTTGAAAAATAACTCAATCTCTATTTTTGATAATCATCGACTTATTTGTCAAAATCTCTATCTCTCAATCAACAACCTACGCTATTGATTGAGGGGAGAATGATTTCAATTAAATTAAAAAGTTATTTGGCATTAAATTGTTTTCAAAAGATATACATGCATGTTTTATAAATGGAGTTTAAAGTCTTAAAATCGATCCATATCGCTTAAAACACTTTCACAATCAAGTCACAATTCTCCTTAAAGCTTTCAAAATCAATTTAATCTATACGAGATCACAAATCTCAAATGATTTGATAATTGTGATCGGGGAGAATGTGTGATTTAAATTGGATTTAAACCGATAATCGTGTAAATGGTTATAAAAGAATGTACATGTCCGTCCTTCTCACATGTGACAAACGATTTCAATTTTTCAATGCACATGTTGAGGGGAGCATCTATCTTAAACCTTTGATTTGAAACGTGATCATTCATCCTATCGTGTGTTCCCTCTAGTATGTGCAAAACTCTTTTCAAACCTCGAGGCACATATTGAGGGGAGCAAATTTATGGAAACCTCATCCTTCCCTAAAATGCTATACCCACTTGATCCGTTGAGGAAGTGATGTTGATATCCTTTAGATAATGGTAATCAAAAGAAGTTAATTCTTTCTCTTGCCTCCGTGTGCAAAACATTTTCAAATACTTGATGCACATGTTGAGGGGAGTTCTCGTTTAAAATATCAAAACAATTCAGTACAAAATGCTTTGATAATACATCACAAGTATCCGAATTGATTTTCAAATGGTTTTCAATTGATCCAATGGCGATGAACAATACCAAATTGACCTACCAACTTTACTTTTGTACGGTGATATAAGGATGATAAGGTTAGGTATTGGTTCCCATGATCCGCCGAATCCGGAGGGATCTACCCAGGACAATCCACTAGTTAGTATAGAAGTCCTTAGGTATGATGATAAAAGGAGAAAATGAGATATGGGAAGAGTGCGGACTAAGACCGAGCTAGCAATCGAATAAACCCAACAAGGTTCTAGCTATGAAGTCTTGGTAAGCAATCAAGGGGTTGAAGAATTAAAAAGAATTGAATGAGAAAAGGGTGAAAACAAATAGCCCTCCATTTATTCAACCTTAGGGCGTAAACCGGTTCAATTCATATGCTACCGATGGTAACATCGGTATTGAAGACAAGACGTCATGGACCCAAAGGACGATCGCACTTCAACTTTCCAAACCACTCAAGTTCCTCTTAAAAGGGCTTGTTTCATTCTCACGGGAACCGACATTATCTATCGACTTTCTCTTAGAAGGTTGATATTGAAAAAGGAGACCCTCCCTAGTCTCCGTTATAGGATCCAAATATGCACAAATTGAGTCTAGAGCCACGAGATCATCAATAAATCTCATTAGGACACTTTCAATGAAGACTCTCTGCTTCACACAATGTGGAAAGAGAGATTATATCTTGAGTCCCACGATTATCCTTGTGGTATTGCCGAACATCCGAGTGATGTGTTTACATATTCACAATGAAGATGGAAAGCCTTCGAGCCAACATCAAACAAGCTCCTCGGTAGGTGGCATGTGAGATCTATTATATAGATCAACCATGTGACAACCGAATGTAAACAATGGGGCGATTCAATCTCTTGAATCAATCCCGGTTCGTGTTATGGATTGACGGATGCCTTTGAAAACCGGTCGTTGTGCTTAATAAACTCTTTTCTTTAGCACATCGATCGTACTCATTTTTCAAACCAAAAGGTATTTTTATGATTGATAATTGATTTTCAATAAAACCTTCGTTGTATTGCAAAACAATTTCTATTGAGCAATACACGATTGTTTTTCAAATCTCTTTTCATCAATCGACTTAAAAATTTACCGGTTCACTCACTCCGTGTTGTCTTCTTTGAGACGTTCCGTTTGAGAACAACTAGAACAACGCGAAACCCCGTCAAGGAGATTCTTAGGAATCCTACCGATCACAGCAAGATTTGTAATCGATCAACGGGAACCGTGGGCCGTGTACCTCAATTCAACGAAGTGATCAAAGACATTTTCGCGCGATTTGTTACTAATCGTTGTATGTGTACGCCGACGCTTGCAAATGATCGTAATGAAGCGGTCAATCCACACCGCATGCTCACTTAACACATTTATCTCAAAAGAAATCATGATTAGTGCATCAATGACTCGATATTTTCACTCCATGCTTCGCTACGCCGCCAATATCGTGATTCAACAAATGCTTCCGCTACTCGATGAGAAGATATCATGATCCGTAATGTGAGCATGTCGGTCCCAAAGTCACAACACCACAATGGATGTCTCGTAGATTGTTGATAGTGATGATCTCAAATGATGGCTCAAAATTATCATCACGTGGATCAAGAAAAGACCTCCACTTGGAACAACCAAACATGCAATGTGAAGAATCAATGACTACGAGCTTAGGAGCAAAGGACTACATCAAGAATGCAAGATCAATTGTTAGATGTAATATCTATTTGTATTCAATGTAATTTTAGTACATGATTGAGGCGACCTCCTTGGGGGAGATTGTTAGGAATTAGAAATTCCGGTATTAAAGAGTCGGTCACCTCAAGTATATGTAATCGTTAAAAGCTCGTAGTCGTAGTTCTTCTAAGTTAAGTAGTAATTTAGTTAAGTAACACCGTGGAGGACGGACGGGTCTTTACCCACCGTATGCCCGATCCACACCCCAAAGTGTGGCGAGTTATGTAAGACTATAAATACTCTACCTTCCAAGGTAGAGAGTTGGAACTCATAATAATATCTTTCACTTTCTCTCACTAAGTTCCCTAAACCTCTAACTTTCTCTCTAGAATTCCATCTTATACGCCACCTTGTGTTATGGTTTGATGTATGTTTATATCTTACAAAACAAATTTCAAGATGATTTGAACTTAAATTCAATTAATTTAGTAAAGTCTCAAAAGTGAAAGACAACCAACCAAATATCATATTTACATATTTTCACTAAAACTACATCATCATGCAGATTTTAAAAATAAGAAACAACATTAGATTGAGATAGATGGTAACTGATGTGCAGAGGGCGAAAAAAAGAAAATCATCCCTAATAAGCTAATCCTACAAGCTTCTAAAGGATTATAAAAGGCATCACATATCAAATCTAAACAATAAAGTATGAAGAATAACAAAGATCAAACAATATCAACAAGAGGATAAGCAGTTTTAAGATAGAATAAGAATGGTGAAGTCCTAAAAAGATACTAAATCAAACTATATAAACTAATCTAAGGATAAACTGAATATAAATACAGTAACTAGAGCATCTAAACACAACAAAAAAGGGCATCTAAAATTAAAAATATACATACAATTATTTACATACCTCAAAAACTTTAAACGCTTTGTCATTCCACTTTTAACACCCGTGTCCCGAATGAAAAATTTCTCAAAAGACCAATAGCTTGAGTGCTAACTGACAAACAATTCGTAATGTATGTAAATTTCTTCTTGTATATCAAAGAACACGCTCAAAGTATAAATCTCAACAAAGATCCTTTTCTAATTTCAACCCAAGACGATATCCGGTTTTTATACCTAGATTCATGATCATTTTTCACGAGAATACCTCTCGAGAATCCATAGCGTATCAAAATGACTAATAAACTCAACAAGGGTTAAGTTTGCATTAGTCCATCTCCCAAAAATGATTCTCGATTCGACTCCTAGATGTTGTACGATCAAACCGTATAAGTCTTCATCACAAAAAGCAGTGAATCCATCTAGATCTCATATCGTAAATATCGAAAGCCACTTATTTTCGCACAAGCCAAACTCATCAATGATCGACTTCCATTCTTCCTCAAAAATACTTGGCGAATCGATCATTCCAAACGACAACACATAATCGTTTTTAAAATCGGTGTTATTGCAAACCAAGAACCAACTCAGAAAAAAATGCATCGAATGATAAAATTAGTGCATCAAATACTAAATGTTACATTATTAGAAAACTTAAAAATTCGAATATACCTTAACCGATAATTTCGCATGATATGCCACATGCAAAGACGATGGCGCGTTAGGAAAACATCGAGAATGGCTTGTTTCATCGACGGGTCCTGGTCACCACAACAACTGTGGATCACCAAAACGCTTTTTAAAGCCCGCAAAGCCACTTATAGACGCTATTGTTTCATCGCCAAGCAACCCAAAGACCAAAAGTAACAGATCGGTTATGATTATCAATCCCAAAGAAAAGGCACAAACACCATTCTGCACTGAATTGATTTTTAGTGCATCGCTTATTATAAAAGGTGCACCAATATATACGAAAAGTTGAACAAGAATAAATCAACAAAAATTAAAAATAAAGCATGAAAACATACTTGTTCGACCTAAAGGTTGCATCAAAGGATATCACGCTCCAAACGCATTTATAATTCATCTTAGCACAACTATCACCCCAAACAAAGCGTATAAGGAATCTCCTTCACCTTTATAGTAATCGACAAAACCCTCGCAATGCTTCTCAAGGTTCTCTAACTTCTCCACCACCATCTCGTAAGGCCACGGTCTCCAATAAAGGTACTCACATCCCGCTTAAAATTCTTGAGTCCACCACAGCTTGCACCAATGTTCTCGAACCTCCGTAAATCTCTTTCATAAGCTTAAATGCTCTAACAGTCCAAGATTGAATTCGATACTTGCATCGAAAAATGTTGCTTAGAACACCCCATGTCCCTTGAACTCATTAAGAACCGCATGTCTTCTTTTGAAACTAGCGGGTGGTTATGTTCTTCAACAAACACGCACACCTCATACATAACCCCATCGACTTTCCTAACCCTCAACCGAGCTAAACAACCGCCTTACACGAGGTATTCTTCCTAAACTTTTTCTTAGCAAACGAATCACCAACCAAAGGACAAGTCAATTCCTTGCCCTTATTGTCAATTGCCCCATTAGCACCTTTACCATTCACCCTACCACGCACAAAGAACATCGTAATCGCACCTATGTCATACATAGAATCTCTTTCTTCCCACCTCTATTACATTTAAAGTACTTAATACTAGGACAATCGCTACCATCGGGATTGCTCTCGCATCAAGCTTAATATCAAACCCTCCCATTTTTGAATAATGTCCGTAAAAGTTGTACGCTTGCACCAAGGACACAAACACATTTCCTTTTGTCGGTTTAAGAGACACATCCACATCAGAACCCAAACCCTTGACCCATCAATAACCGGACGAAACACCAATGATCGATCACCAACATTTGAGACATTAACAATGATGAAGAACTAGATGCACCAACAATCCTCGAACTAGAATCATCACTCACTAAGCCGAGCTAGATACACGTACACCATCGTAACCTAAACTAGAACTACCCCACACACATAACTACAATCACGCTGCTTTAACATTGTTTGAAGAATAAATCGTACCTAAACCTCAAGATATGAAAACACAACAATTATAACATGTTTGCGTAACTAATACTTATAACCAAATATAAAAAGTGCGTCTGTATGTATTCAGTGAATCTGTACACAAAAAAGGTGCATCACATACAATTAATTAACTAATTAATATCAATCACATACAAGTGCATCCGGATACAAAAATAAAGGTGCATCAACAAACTAGTCAGTAGCATAAAACTTATCAATCAACATATAAGTGCATCTGAATACAAAAATAAAAGTGAATATCAACAAACTTACTCCACAATTCAAATACAAATGAAACTGAATACAAAAACCTAATCAACTAATTCATATAAATCACATACAAATGCATATGAATACAAAATAAAGGTATATCCACAAACTTAATACAATAATTAGATACAAGTGCATATGATACAAAAATAAAAGTGAATCAACAACACTTATCATCAACACGCAATATCAACAACGTTAATATAAACATAAACAAATCAATCATCTCAGATCACAATAGCAAAGAACACTTATATCAACTATTGCATCAACAAGAATATAAATATGAACATGATTTATAAATTAGTGCATCTCAGATTATACATCAAATCTATTTATATTAATATATATATAAAAATAAATAATAATAATAATAATAAATAACAAATCATAATACAAAACAAACCTAATTCATAAAATTAGTGCATCCGCACTCCAAAAAAAAAAAAAAAAAATCATTAAGCTAACAATACAACCGATAATCATTAACGTACATGAAAAAAGTAACAAAAATAAAATAAAAAATATATTAAAAAAACAAACAAATCATCAGATAACACACGCATTAGGTCAAATATCAATAAAATAAACATATAACATAATCACTTATGAATATTAACATCAAAAATAAAGGGGAAAACGTGTTACATCACATAATCACATAATTAAAGCAAAAAAAAATAACGATTATAGTTATGATTAACATACAGTTGATGTCGGAATGAGTCATTGTGATTGACGGAATAAGTGCATCAACGAGCTCTATTGATTTGTGATGTAAACAAATGCGTAGCGAGTTTTCGCTTTAAAGAGGAAAAGGAGAGAATTTTGGAAAGGATAATATCCAAAATGATTTTGATTTAAACATTATATACGGAATTGTAAAAGTTGTTGAATTAACCTTCAAGAATACAAAATGTTACATTTAGGCCCTCGTAGTTTGGTGAAAAAAAAAGAGGGAAGGGGATGATCTAACTGTTGAGATCACTTCCCACTTTTCTCGAGATCAAGTTTTAAATGATCCTATCTATATATATATATATATATATATATATATATATATATATATATATATATATATATATATATATATATATATATATATATATATATATATATATATATATATATATATATATATATACTGACGGTTTTCAGAATTTAATCGACAATTATTTATTCACCAATACTTATAGAAATGTATTTTTATAATTTTTATGACTTCGATATTTTTTATTTTGTTCCGTTAAAATCGATTTCTAACTAACGCTACACTAAATACCTAATTATATGTATAAAATATACATTATACTTAACTTTTAATGCATTTATTCATCAAAAATTCATCAAATCCATCATTCTCATCCAAAAAGCCACGCCCCCCTTTTTCATAAGAGTTACCAAGTTTGATTTGATCACATAATTACCTTATTGCCCTTTTCCCTAGATATTTTTAGTTATACTAGCATAATGTACAAAATAAAACACATGCAAGATCATTTCTTTGAAGTGAAAAAAATAAAAACACTCTCTACTCCATCTTTGAGGATTCGGCTCCATCAAGAAGAAGTAGAGGAAACCATAATTTTTCCAAGTTCAAGTGTTATTATAACCCTAGTATACTTCTAGTTTAGGTTTTGAAATAAAAACCTAGAAGTAATTAGTACCTAGTTACCTAAACCTCTTCAATCACTCAAGTAAGCTTCTAATGAATTTTTTTCCTAATCTTTCATACTATTACTTGATCTATTTTTATGATCTAGTACAAAAACATGCAAGTATTATATGTATTCGTACTACTTTTTACTTAATTTTCTACTTATAATGAATTTTATCTATCCTATAATTATTCCCATGAACTCTATCATTATTGGTGAATTCTAGGAACCCATGACACCCTAAGAAAGTGTATGGTAGGTTTAGAATAGCTTTGGTGTTTATTGGAATGTTTAAGAACAAGTTTCAAACAAGAGAAATCGTTTTCGACAAAATATATATAGGGGTTGTCCAATTTTGTGAAATCTGGAAACATCAGTGGGTCAGGGGCTATTTTGGCTTATATTTTCATAAAATAGACTTAAAAACGAAACCGTGGCCGCTTTAACGGGTTAAAACGGGTTTATAACGAAAAAGATACGCTATTTTCAAGTTTAACGACGAAAACTAATTTTCTGGAATAGTACTTGCTGTCAAGGGTTTTTCTAAGGACAAAAACGAGTTTTTAACGTAAACTAGAGGAGTCAACTTATCAAAAATATATAAGTATATATTAACACGAAACCAAGGATATATAGATCGTAGAAAGCAAGCTTATAATGACCGAGATACAAGCATTTGAAAACCGACGTTCACTACTTATTTCCATCAGCTTTTACTAAAATATTTCTAAGTGTTGAAACTGTCTTTTCGAGTACCTATGTTTGGAGCCGTTTTTCTCAATGATCGAGTTGGTTTTGGTAAAATAGTATCTCTGAGTAAAAGTTAGTTCACTCGGCCTATTTTCCAAAATGACCAGCCGTTCCTCAAACGGAGTTCTAACGAGTAAAATATGACCACTCAAACTTTCCTAAAACTACCCATAAACTACATTTTTAGCTCAACTACCTCACTTCACCATTATTTTTCTTTATGATCGGAACTCGTATGGATAAAAGTTCAGTGTTATGACTTTTAGATAATGTTACAAGATTTCTAAAATCATTGAGTTTGTTTCCTAACACTCGATATTCACTATTATACGACTAGCTTTTCGACACCACTTAGCCACTTTCACGAATTATCAAAGTACATTATTTTGCGACGAAAAACTTTATTTTCTTGATTTATCACTTAACGACTATTGTAGGATGTTGTTTCAACGTAAGTACTTGTAAAGTATTTTATAACATGACGAGATGTCATAAACGTATATTTCGATGATAAACTTCATTTTCAAAAAATGTACAAGTGGTATGGATATCATATGAGTTTGCATGCACGACATTGTTTCATGGCTTACATTAGAACATATCATTCATATTAGGTTGCAGATAGAGATCGCACCTCATTTCAGTGTATCTAATTTTGTCATCATAATCATTGCATCAGGTGAGTTCGTAGCCCAAATTTTACTCGTTTAATATTTTACAAACTCTTTGGGAGAGATACATGCTCAACTATTTTAATTTCAATTTCGATTATTTGCAAACTATATGCTGAATGTAAACTTAAACTATATTGTTTGAACTATCATGAACTTGTTAGTCTTTTGTTTCACTCTTTATGCTCGTATGTAGATTATGCCCTAACTAAATTGATTACTATGTTATGAACACTATTATTTGAACCACTTTCCTTGATTTTGAACCCTTCGACATATATACTTGAACTCTTATAAATTGATTTGGACCTTTTCACATATATTTGAACACTTTGACTATTTTGAACCTTATGATATATTTTGAGCTCTTTGACTGTTTTGAACTTTTGAACTCGACTTAAACTCTTGAACTTAATTATGAACTTTTGACCGGAACACTTGAACTTAATTACGAACTTATGACTTGTTTGAACCTAATGGACCGTACGTCCGTGACATAAAGTCTCCCTTGTTCGGAGCAGCCTAAAGTCTCCCTTGTTCGGAGCAACCTAAAGCCTCCCAGTTCCGGAGCAGAACGTCTCCCTATGTGAACGGAGCATTCTCAATCTAAAGTCTCCTTATGTGAACGGAGCAATACCAAGTCTCGCCTTATTGGTGGAGCGTGCAAATTCTCCCATGTTCGGAGTGTTCTTAATTGTATATAATAGTTGTATGATGTACTGTTCGTACATTCGCATTGTTAGTCTCCTATCAGTAGGTAATATGGATAGCGCTATTAGAGGTCGGCCAACCTCTCGTTCACTATGTTTACACAAGTTGCAAGTTTTGTATGGGCGGAAATTGGAACTGATCGGATTTACAACGCCTTTGCTTTGTGGACTGTTCTCAATGACCAAAAACTTTGCCTTTGCTGCATGAACATTCTTTAAAGTCTTTTCATGATAAACTAAGCTCTATGAACTCACTCAATCTTTGTGTTGACACTTTTAGCATGTTTTATCTCAGGTATCTAAGGCATACACTTCATGGCATGCATATGGACTTAGAGTCGTGGTGACGACGCGTCTCACATGAATTTTATGCACTTAACTATCGTTTGATTGTAACAAACTCGTATTGGTACTTTGAAAATCTTTTGGGACCTATGTTTTGTATACTCTGATTATTTTACTTAATCAAACGATATTTTCAAAACGACACTTTAGGTCGTTCGATATAACTGTAACTTTGATGTTATGACAATAATCCCCCAGGTATTCCATTCCACTGCAAAACAGGTAATTTGGGGGTGTGACATATTGGTATCAGAGCAACGGTTATAGAGAACTAGGTTGCATCATTGACCCTAGACTATAACTACATCAACATGGCATCTCATCATATCATTATAAGTGCATACTCATTATACATGCGGTTTTATACGCACATTATGCGAGTTATTTACTTTCATTTCACATAGATGTCTTCAGATACCCATCCCATCATACTAACATCAGACCCCCAACGTGGAGGATACCTTGACATCCCCTATCACAATTTTAACATCAGTTGACTCAACACCAAACAACATATGAGTCAATTAGTCCAAGCATTGCATAGTTACTCCAAAACTATACATAGCCTGATCATCTATGTCTAATTCAGGAAGAATCATGCAATGAAAGGAGTATCAGTCTTATATGTCTAAGCAATTCCATAATTGAGCCAAAATTTCAAAAGACTTTCATCAAAACCACTTGTTTCCTAGCTTGATTCTAGTGACAGTTCTTGTTTGATGAGTTGCGAAACTCAAGCTAAGAGTCACGTTGTTACTCAAACCGATTTAGCCTAATCTCATGACAGTTCTTGTTTGATGAGTTGTGAGATTAAGTAAAAATCGGTTACCTAAAAGTCTTTTGAGGGTTTTGCTCGAGAATGAGAAAGCTTGCCTCATCAAACCCAACCATAAGAGAGCATGTCTTTAGAATGAGAAATGGTCACGATAGCACAAGAACGTACCTAGTTGGATGAGAAACACAGATACTTGAGCATTGACATAATCACTTAGACTATACACACGAGCATAAACTTTTAGACCCTTGTCGAGGATCAGACCATAGTTATCAATAATTGAATCACGAGGACGTGTTTCCTCTAACAGGGGAAGAAAATCACAATTCTCAATTTCAGGTCATTTTACAAAATTTAAAATTTTTACTATTTATCTCGGGAATTTACTATTCATAGGTTACTATTCATCATTTTACTATTCATCGTTTTTTAGATCGATTTGATATTTTGAGAGGTTATTTCAAAATTTTACTATTCACAAAACACTATTCATTCCGGAGAAAAAATTATATGCATGATTTTTATTCATCATTTTTCGTAAACTAGGTTTACGAGTATCTAGTTCGCGTAACCGTGAAGGTTAGGTTGTGTATTCATGAAACATCATTGAGATCACTTCATATAGACTAAAGTTAGTCTACATATCATCAGTAACATCATCTGCATAATAGTTCATGCATGGGTTTGCATATTTCATTAACGTATATTTTTCTATTAAATAAACGCTATCGCACGATCATTTAATTTTGGATAATTGATCCGACACTTCCAACAATTGTCCCGATATATTTTTATACTCATTCTAAGACAATAAAATTATATTATTAGTTTATCCAATGTTTTGAATTTATTTTGTATATAAATGTTATATATATATATATATATATATATATATATATATATATATATATATATATATATATATATATATATATATATATATATATATTTAAGGTTTTCGTAAATTATAATCGACAATTATTAGGTTTATAATAGCTTTGGTGTTTATTGGAATGTTTAAGAACAAGTTTCAAACAAGAGAAATCGTTTTAGACAAAATATATATAGGGGCTGTCCAATTTTGTGAAATCTGGAAACATCAGTGGATCAGGGGTTATTTTGGATTATATTTTCTGAAAATAGACTTAAAAATGAAACCGTGGCCGCTTGAACGGGTTAAAACGGGTTTATAACGAAAAAGATACGCTTTTTTCAAATTTAACGACGAAAACTAATTTTCTGGAATAGTACTTGCTGTCAAGGGTTTTTCTAAGGACAAAAACGAGTTTTTAACGTAAACTAGAGGAGTCGACTTATCAAAAAGATATTATTATATATTAACACGAAACCAAGGATATATATATCGTAGAAAACAAGCTTATAATGACCAAGATACAAGCATTTGAAAACCGACATTCACTACTTATTTCCATCAGCTTTTACTAAAATATTTCTAAGTGTTGAAACTGCTCTTTTCGGTACCCATGTTTGGAGCCGTTTTCTCAATGATCGAGTTGGTTTTGGTAAAATAGTATCTCTTAGTAAAGTTAGTTCACCCGGCCTATTTTCCAAAATGACCACCGCTCTCATACGGAGTTCTAACGAGTAAAATGTGACCACTCAAACTTTCCCGAAAACTACCCATAAACTACATTTTAGCTCAACTACCTCACTTCACCATTATTTTTCTTTATGATCGAACTCGTATGGATAAAAGTTCAGTGTTATGACTTTTAGATAATGTTACAAGCTTTCTAAAATAATTGAGTTTGTTTCCAACACACGATATTCACTATTTTACGACTAGCTTTTCGAGGCCACTTAGCCACTTTCACGAATTATCAAAGTACATTATTTTGCTATTTAAAACTATATTTTCTTGATTTATTACTTAACGACTATTGTAGGATGTTGTTTCAACGTAAGTACTTGTAAATTATTTTATAACATGACGAGATGTCATAAACGTATATTTCGACGATAAACTTCATTTTCAAAAAATGTACAAGTGGTATGGATATCATATGAGTTTGCATGCACGACATTGTTTCATGGCTTACATTAGAACATATCATTTATATTAGGTTGCAGATAGAGATCGCACCTCATTTCAGTGTATCTACTTTTTTCATCATAATCATTGCATCAGGTGAGGACCGTACGTCCTTGACATAAAGTCTCCCTTGTTCGGAGCAGCCTAAAGTCTCCCTTGTTCGGAGCAACCAAAAGCCTCCCAGGTCCGGAGCAGAACGTCTCCCTATGTGAAGGGAGCGTTCTCAATCTAAAGTCTCCCTATGTGAACGGAGCAATACCAAGTCTCGCCTTATTGGTGGAGCGTGCAAATTCTCCCATGTTCGGAGTGTTCTTAATTGTATATAATAGTTGTATGATGTACTGTTTGTACATTCGCATTGTTAGTCTCCTATCAGTAGGTAATATGGATAGCGTTATTAGAGGTCGGCCAACCTCTCGTTCATTATGTTACGGGACGCATATAATTTATTCTAGGAGGTTTGCCTGGCATACATTATTATATACGTGGTGCTATACTATGAACTATTATCACAACGTATACTTGACTACTAGACATACTACTTTTGGCAGTGGGTTGTGAACACATAGGTTGCAAGATTTGTGTGGGCGGAACTTGGAACTGAGTGGATTTACAACGCCTTTTCTTTGTGGACTGTTCTCAATGACCAAAAACTTTGCCTTTGCTGCATGAACGTTCTTTAAAGGCTTTTCATGATAAACTAAACTCTATGAACTCACTCAACCTTTATGTTGACACTTTTAGCATGTTTTATCTCATGTATCTAAGGCATACACTTCATGTCATGCATATGGACTTATCATAGAGTCGTGGTGACGACGTATCTTACATGAATTTTATGCACTTAACTATCGTTTGATTGTAACAAACTCAGACAGTACTTTGAAAATCTTTTGGGACCTATGTTTTGTAAACTCGATTATTTTACTCAATCAAACGATATTTTCAAACGACACTTTAGGTCGCTCGATATAATCAGAACTTTGATGCCATGATAGTCATCCCCGTGTATTCCATTCACCTACAAAATGTAATTTGGGGGTGTGACAATATGGAAGTTAAATATTTTATTTAATTGTTCGATTGGCTTGTTCAAATTAATTATTTTAGTTTTATGCATCCATAATGATCAACCTCATGCAAGGCTGATCATGAGCAAGCCAGTATAAGATTAATAACTGTTATTATTGTTGTGTATAGCCCGTTATGCCTATATCCTGTTTGTTGTGATTTAATTATTTGATAATTAGTTTTTAAATCCTAGTTAAGGCATCTAGGTTTCTCGGCCTCGATGCCACGTTTTAATTGATTTTTTATTTTTTTTTGTATTTATTTGAATTGTAAGTATTAGAATATGATTGTACTTTCAATTTTATAAATGTAACAAGCCGGAGCTAAAAACTGGATGCGTGGAGCATGGAGGTGCGGCTGTTGCTCTACTTGACTGAGATACTAGGATCTTGAGTCAAGTGGGAGCATTGGAGAAACCCTATATGACCATTGTATCTGTGTTGGCTCATAGATACAATTATAGGATTTTGGGCTAGGCTCTACATATTTGTGTTTGCATGAATGTGTTTACTTTATTACTTGATTTTATTATGCATAATTGTACACTTGTTCTGGGTTTGAGGGTAAAAAGGGTTTTCAAAATGTTAAAGGCCAAAACTATTTTTAAAGAGTTTAAAACAGTTAAAACATTTTGATAAAATTACATCGTAAGTGAATATACATGTAGTCATTATGACACGCGTTTTTATAAGTTACCTAAGGAATTTTAGTCATGTCATCCAATTGAGATGAGGATACCTCGTCCATTATGCTATTTGGTGCAGATCCTGGGCATTTTGACATCAGGGACGGAATGTCAGGATAATATCTGAGCGCCATAGACTTTCCATCAACCTTTGATTGGAGGACTAAATCGTGCGGATTGTCCGACCAGAGTTTGAGGCAAACATAAGACACCATGCCATGAATTTCAATTTTTAGTTCCTACAAAGATATAACAATAGTATCAAGATACAATTGATAATCGCTATCAACCTTTTAATCTACCATTGTCGTTGTGATCAATTGTGCGATGACTAGGTTAAGTTGGATCTTAGACTTTAAAAAATTAATTTTTTTAAACAAGGGTAGTTAATTTGTTTATAGTAAAATAAGAAAAATACTGAATGGACTTGTGTAGAGGGTTGCACCAAACCAAAATATAAATGCTTTAACTCTATGTTCTCTGATTAAGAAGGAGAAACTTGATGGTTCCAATTTCCTTGACTGGCACGGAAACTTTAGGATCATCCTAAAGTATGAAGGAAAGTTGGAACTATTGAAACACCCCTCCCAGAGCCTCCAGCTGCAAATGCTACTCATGAACAGGCTACTGCTTATCAAACCTTATTTGCATAGCAGGATAAATTCTCCTTGCTATTGTTAGAAAGCATGACACCTAGGTAAAAAAAGAGATGGATGACCAAACGGCTTATGATATGATCAATGAGCTAAAAATATATTTCAGGCTCAGGAAGGCCAAACGTTGTATGAAAATTAAATACATGTCAATTCATGAAAGATAGAGTAGGGTCAATTGGTAAGCTCTCATGTTCAAAAGATGAAGAGTTTCATCAAAAAGTTGGAACATCTTGGAAATTCCATGCCACATATTCTTGCGGTTATAACCATTCTTAGCTCACTACCAAATTAGTTTGGCAACTGTGTTATGAACTACAATATGCAATGTTGGGATAGATCACTCAAAGAGCTACATGCGATGTTGGTAACTTTTGAGAAGAATGCGCCTTCCAAGAGTGCCATTCCAAGAGTGTTGTTCCAAGTCTGCATATGATCAGAGATGGAGGAGTGAAAAACAAGTTTTGGAAAAAGGGGAAAGGAAAGTCTAAAGAACGAAAGAAAGCTCCCCCGGCCAAAAAGAAAGAGAAAGTAGCAAAGGATGCAGAGTGCTTCAATTGTAGAAAGATAGGACACTTAAAGAGGAACTGTCCCACTTACCTTGCTGAGTTAAAGCGAAGCAAGAAGACTAGATCGTTTTTAAAACCAGATTTGTTCATGATTGAACTATTTGATGTCTTTCCCAATTCCTGGGTAATTGATACAGGTTGTGAAATTACATATGTAATAATGGGAATCGAGAAGTAGCATGAGACTAAGGATCCATGGTGTTGCATATGGGAAATGGGAATCGAGCTATTTTTGAAGCTAACAGAAATTATTTTCTTAATGTACCTAGTGGCTTAGAACTTTTGGAACAATTTCATTATTTACCATCTATTACTAGGGGTGTTGTTTCCATCCCTCGTTTGAGAGATGCGAGTTTTGAACTTATATTTTTGCATTATGGTACTTCTGTTTCAAAGAATAATATGTTTTATTTCAATGCATTTCCAATAAATGAAATTTTTGAGATAGAAATGGATGGTGTAATCTCAACTGATAAATATGTGTTTCATGTTGCTAAGCATACCAAATCGGATTTGAATAAGACATTTTTGTGGCAATGTTGACTTGGTCACATAAACAAACAACACATCAAGAAGCTTCAAAGTGATGGAAATCTTGGGTTAACTGGATCTGATTCACTTGATATATGCGAACAATTTTTATGTTGGAAGATGACTAAGGCTCCATTTATTGGTAAAGAGAACAAGGTTGAAGATATGTTAGGACTTGTACATACTGATGTGTGTGGCCCATTCAGATATGTGATGCTAAATGGTGAGTCTTATTTCATCACCTTTATAGATAATTTTATTTGTTATGGTTATGTTTTTTTGATTAAACATAAACATGAAGTTTTAAAAACTTTTGTGACTTATCAACGTGAAGTTGAGAATCAACTCAACAAGAAGATTAAAATCTTGCGATCAGATCGTGGAGGTGAATATCTAAGTCAGTAATTTCTCGATCATCTAGCAGATTGTGGAATAGTTTTACAATTCACAACTCCTTATGCACCACGGCATAATGATGTGTCTAAAAGGAGAAATCGAACTTTATTAGATTTGGTTCGATCAATGATGAACTTGAGTGACTTGCCTTTGTCCTTCTAGGGATATGTTCTTGTGACTGTTGCATGTATTCTCAAAATGGTTCTGACAAAGAAGGTTGACAAGACACCATATGAGACATGGCATGGGAGGGCTCCCAGGTTATCTTACTTAAAAGTAGGGGTATGTGATGTTCTCGTTAAACAAGAACCTCGTGATAAACTAGAAACCCACGCTATCAAGTGTAAGTTTGTGGGCTATCCAAAGGAAACTGTTGGATACTACTTCTACTATCCAGAGGAAAACAAAGTGTTTATTGACCGTAATGAAGAGTTCTTGAAGATGGATTATCTACTTCAAGAAGTAAGTACGAGCCACAAAATTCTTGACGAGGTTTAAGAACCATAAATTGAAGAACCATCTACTAGTTCTATTATAGTGAGTTGGTTCTAGAAGAAGCTCATCCTACAAATTTTGTTGAAAAATCTCCTGCTGAGAACCAAGAGGATGATGTTGGACCTGCTGCACCAGTTCATCATGGATCGGGTAGGGTCTCTCAGCAACCTGAGAGATATGGTTATCTGATTGATTCAAAAGGCATGATCTTGGAGATTATAATGAACCTTAAACCTACCATAAAGTTATAACTGATTCTGAATCCGAGAAATGGCTTGAGGTGATGAAAGCATAGATGAAATCCATGAAAGATAACAAAGTTTAGAACTTGTTTAATCTTCCACCTAGCAGCAAAAAAGTAGGCTACAAGTGGGTCTTCAAGAAGAATATGGACGTGGATGGTAATGTAAACACACTCTACTATTAGTGGAAGGCTATACACAAACTCAAGGGATTAATTATAGTGAAACCTTTTTGCCATTAGTTAGCACACTAGCTATAAGAATACTAGTCTCTATCGGCGCATACTATGATTATAAGATATGGCAAATGGATCTTAAGACTTCCTTTCTAAAAGGTTGTTTATACGAAGATGTATATATAAAGAAACCTGAAGGTTTCCGAAATCCAAAGTATCCTAACAAGGTATGCAAACTTCAGAGATCCATTTATGGTCTGAAGCAAGCATCACATAGCTAGAATAAAAGGTTTGCTGAGAAAATGAAAGAGTTTGGTTTTATTCAAAATACTGAAGAACCTTGTGTTTAAAAGAGAACTAAAACGGATAAAGTGTTTTCTTGATTATATATGTAGATGACATATTTATGATAGGAAATGACCTTCCTATGCTTAATGGTGTAAAAACCCGGCTAAGGAAATGCTTTGCCATGAATGATTTTGGAGAGGTTGCCTAATTCTAGGAATCAGGATCTATAGATTTAGATTTAAACGAATACTAGGACTAAGTCAAAGCACATACATTGATAAGATCCTAAAGAGATTTAAAATGTATAAATCTAAGAAAATGATGATACCTATTTGGTTAAGAATTATTTTAGTGAGGCTTAACGTCTTGTTTCTCCTAAAGAAATTAGAAGTATGGGACGTGTTCCATATGCTTCAACCATTGGTTCTATCATGTATGCTAGGACACGCACAAGACCTTATGTGTCTTTTGCCATGAATATGCCTAACATGTTCCAAAAGATGCTTGGAGAGGATCATTGGACTACCGTTAAGAACATTTTGAAGTACTTAAGAAGAACCAAGGATATATTTTTAAAATATGAAGGTTTGGAGGGAACGCTTGAGTTAAAGTGTTACACGGATTATGGATTTCAGGCTAATCAAGATTTTACCAAATCTCAATCATGCTACATTTTCATTTTGAATGGGGGAGCAGTAGTGTGCATGAGCTAAAAGCAGAACACCGTGGCAATGTCATCTACGGAAGCTAACTACATTGCTGCATCAGAAGTTGCGTAAGTAGCTTACTGGATGAATAAATTCATAGAGGAGTTTCGTGTTGTACCAAGTAATAGTAAACACTATGAAAATGTATTGTGACAATTTAAGTGCAATCTTACTTGTGAATGATGTCATAGTACATTGATTCAGTTGACATATCCTCCGCATGTTAGTGAAACGAGACTTGGTTATGTTGATTTAGAGTCGTCATAGTTTACTTCATGTATTTGGGATATTGGAATTGATGCAATTTAATATAAATTTTGTTTTTTCCTTTATATTATTGTGTTCTATATTTGCACATTTTACCCATGAATATTTTTTGTCTAAATTCCATTGTCAATCATATTGTTTGGGCACAATATGGATTAACACTAATGTGAATCTTGTTTGGTGTTCGTTTGTTTTAAACAAATAATTTGATTGTTGTGGTGAGAATTCATATGTATTAATGGAGATTAATATTATATGACCCATACAAGATGTCACAATATGGATGTTTGTCAATAAGTGAGACACGTTTATGGTTTTTATTCTGAAGTATCCTTTGACTTTTGATATATAGTAATTTTATGGTGTTCGTGGAGTAGGCTTTGATTCATGTCCAACACCTTGATAACAAAATGTTATCTCAGTATGTTTTAGGTCTATGAGTTGTGCATTACATGGTGGATATCGGAAAAGGGATTTGTTCGAGGAGTAGGATTTGATTCATGTCCAACACCTTGATAACACAATGTTATCACAATGTTATCGAGGGTGATGGGTTTCTTGCAATCTATAGAGAATGGATCCACTATACACTCCTCAAGAGATGTAAAAAATGCTCTCTTTGGAATACTCTCAATATTCTTATCATCAGGTTCAACACCTCCACTGTTGTCCTAGGTGATTTCAATGAAGTTCGGGATGAATATGAAAGAATGGGTTCTTTGTTTTGTAAAAAAAGTGCTCGGTTGTTTAATAGATTCATAGGTAATTCCAACCTCGTCGACCTTCCATTAGGAGGTAGGAACTTCACAAGAATGAACAAAATTGATACTAAGTTAAGCAAATTGGACCGATTTCTTGTCACTCAACATTTCCTCTCAACTTGATATGTAATTGTCCTACCACGTGAACTATCTGATCATTGCCCACTTATCTTTAAAACTCATTCAGTGTACTAAGTTCCTTACCCATTTAAAATTTTCAATTCATGTTTGTTGAATGAATATTTCACAAAAGTTGTTACTTACTCTTGGTCAATTGTTGTTAGGTCAGCAGTGGCTACTAACTTGTGTCCCAGTCGACAAATACAACATTAGGCACCAACACTTAAATGATAGTTTCAATGTTTAAAGACTAAAATCAGGTGTTGGAGGTCTTCTGTCCTATTAAAAAATGAGAATTTAATTCCCAATTTGAAAACCAAGGTTCACTTGTTGGAATTAAAACCTAAGAACAGTAGGTTAAATGATCAAGAGATTCATAATCTTCTCTCCTTTATGAAAACAATTGATGACATGGAACACGCAAAAAACATGGATCTCATGTAAAAAGCTTAAGTAAAATGGGCTATTGAAGGTGATGAAAACTCGAAATGTTTCCACAGGATGATCAATGACAAATATACTAGAACTCGAATAAATGGCATCAACATCAATGGCTCTTGGATTTCAGATCCACCCTTGGTTATTTCTCATATATCTAACTATCACAAGCACAAATTTGAAGATATTTCTCCTCCACAACCTCACTTTACAACAACTTGTTCAAAAACCTCTCCGATCTTGATGTGTCTCTTCTAGATGTGCCTTTTTCTTCTATAGAAATAAAGAATGCAGTTTGGGATTACGGTGGTGACAAGTCACGGGGACCTGATGGATTCACTTTTAAGTTCATCAAACAATATTGACAAGAACTTGGCAAAGATTTCATTGTTATGGTCAATAGGTTTAAAATTGATGGTCATATCCCAATAGGTTGCAACTCTCATTCATTGCTCTTATTCCCAAAAAACAAGACCCCATCTTCATCAATGACTTTAGTCCCATTAGCATCATCAGATGCCAATTTAAAGTCATTGCTAAAGTCCTAGCTAATCGACTTCTTAAATTATACATTTGGAGGTTAGTGAGGTTCAAACGACTTTCATCAAGGATAGGCAAATTATAGATGGGACTCTTATTGTCAGTGAAGTAATCTCTTTGGCTACTAGAAAGAATGAACAACTTTTCATTTCAAATGTTGGCTTCGAAAAGGCTTTGACTCACTAAATTGGAAATTTCTTGATCACACTATGGAACAAATAAGTTTTAGTGTTAAATGGAGAAAATGGATTCATGGATGCCTTACCTCGGCTTATAGCTTGATTCTCATCAACGATTCACCTACCAAAGAATTTAAACTTAAAAAAGGGCTACGCCAAAGAAACCCTTTATCACCATTTCTCTTTATCATTGTCGTTGAAGCTCTTCATGTCACCTTACAAGATGTCAAACTCAAAAACATTTCGAAGGAATCAAAGTGGGTTCAAACAACATTGATATCTATTATATCCAATTTGTGGATGATGCACTTATTATTGGTAAGTGGTCACTCGAAAATGCAAAAAATCTTTGTCGAATCTTGATATGTTTCCATATGGGCATCCGGGTTAAAAGTAAACTTCTCAAAAAGTAAGCTCTTTGGTGTCGAGGTTTCTAACATGGAAGTAAGTTATTTATATATTGTCAACCTTCTTCATTTTGGTGATCATACCTTGGTCTCCCCATTGGCCCAAACATGACCAAAGGATGCAATTGGAAATTTATTCTTTAAAATTTCCACAAAAGATACATCTTGGAAAGTTGAAATGCTTTCTTATGGTGCAAGAATCACTCTCATTGAATCAGTTCTTGGAGCACTTGGTACCTATTTCTTCTCTCTTTTTAAAGCACCTATTCACGTCATTAATTATCTTGAGAAAATTAGGCGCAAATTATTTTGGGAAGGGACCTTTGAGTCAAATAAAATGGCTTGGATTGCTTGGAATAAGGTTTGTTCTCCATCTTGTAATGGTGGTTTGGGAATAGGTAGCCTTCAAGCGTCTAACCTTGCCATGTTGACAAAGTGGTGGTGGCGGTTTCACACGGATCGTAACTCCTTATGGCAACACATTATTGTCTCCATACATGGTTTAGATGGAGGTCTTGGGGCTGCCTCTTCATCTCGGGGCACTCTTTAAGCCCTTGGTTGACTATTATTAAGCTGCACAACTCACTCAACAAGTTCAACATTAATTTAAATTCCATATTCTTACGTAAAGTCAGCAACGGTTCTATAGAAACCTAGAAGTGGGTTTGCATAGTTTTACCGATTTAAATTTAGTTTCAAAATCTTTTAGATCGAATATATGTGAAACCTTTGAATGGTGAGGTATAGATAATGCAAGACTATAAGTAATGAAATAAATACGATAAAGTAAAAGAGAGGAAGAGATAGAACCGTGACACAATGATTTATAGTGGTTCGACTACAAGGACACCTTCCTTGTCCGACTCCACTACCCGAGTACCTAACTCAAGAGTTCTTAAGTGCTATGTCAAAAAGCTCCTTAACGGGCAGAGAAGCCTCACAACGTCGCTTACATTTTTTTCGGTATAAAGCTAAATACCGAGTTCTTTACAATGGAAGAACCAATACAGCAACACAACTAACAAAACAAGTTTATGATTACAATATGATAAATCAAGTACGAAAATAAATTCATTGATCTTGTAATGATGATAAAGCCTATTAAAACTTCTCTTGAAGCTTGCAAGTCTTGTATGCAAAAATTGTGATCTCGCCTTTTAAGAAAAACCTTGAAATCACTAAAAGATAACTACAAGAATGATCATTAGATATGAGATTAGAGAGATATAAGAATATAAGAAGATATGTATGATAAATAGGTGAGAAATAATGAAGAAATTGCTCACTATTTATAGGAAAAATGTTTACGGTTCAGCAGGATTTGGAGGATCCCTTTCAAAAAGGATCTGGCCAGTGTAATCAAAGGCATCCGTCACACTGATTAATCCAGTCCAGATTTCGGGTTACAATTTTGGGTTTTGGGTCATGGGTAATAGACTATGGGTCATGGGTCATGGAATTTGGTCAAGATAACCCTACATGATGTCATGCATGATCCAATGCACATAGGCCATGGGTTTTGGGTCATAAATCTTGGGTCTTAGGTCATGGTGATAAGGATTTAAAACATACGTTTTTAGGGGGTCATTTAAACCCTAAATCAACAAATTTTATATCCGTTATTACTTAAAATCGTCCCTTTTTCACATTTTAGGTCTTTCGAAGTAAAATGCTGGAATGAAGCATATTTAGATGAAAAGGAGCGAAAACATGAAGAAAAAGTCAAAGTCAAGATCAAAGGCAATTCTGCAAGCCTGACGGCGTCCCAACCAAAGGGAGACGCCGTCCCTAAGGAAGAATTCTAATGAAATTACACGAGACGGCTCAGGTGAAAAAGAGGTTCTAAAGTATGACGGCGTCACGCCTAAAATATGGAAGGCGTCTACCTTATTTTCTACACCAGACGCCCAAGAACCATCTCAAGACGACATCCTTCATGAAGACAGACGGCGTCACACTCATCAACTGACACCATCCTAATGATGACTTGGCCCAAATAAAACCCTAAAGACAGCGACCTGGCGGTATAACCAACAAAAGGTGATGTTGTCGCACTTGTAAATCTATATATAGAATTCGATTTTTCTGCATTTAGAGAGGTTGAATTTTGGAGAGCAAACCCTAAATCGTGTGTAGTCCGACTTGAACAGTATTAGGGTTCCAAAACCTTCTTTACATCATAAGATAAGTTTGTTAATCCATCATATCATTATGTCTACCCTATGTTTAATTGTTTGTGTGTATGCTTGCTTATTATCATGAGTAGCTAAATTACAATTGTGTTTGCTTAGATCTATGAAACCTAGTTGTTAATTATTGTTAGGTTGTCTCTTGTCTTGATTGGTAGACGCTAGAGTAAGGAAAACTCGCTTTTTCTTTAATTGTTGCGAGCTTGAATGTCCTAAATATCAAAAAGCATGAGAGTGCACTTGAGCCATCGTTGTGTTTATTGCGTGAGTTGTAGCTTTAGGATAATATCCTATTCGGGGGAGATACTACGGTACTTGGTGATCCCGGGTAGTCTAGAGGAGAGTTACAATTCATAGAACTAGGGAATTAGGCACCCCCCTATGAACAAACATAATACAATGCACCAATTAATATGAGGATGTGACAATTCAACTGACCAATAAGGGTAAACTACGGAGTAAGAACATCTAAGTAAACACACTTTTAATCATCATAAGAGCACATTTACAATACATATCCTATCTTTACTTTTTCATTAGTTAGTAGTTTAATTAATTAGTAGTTAAAATTGGTAGAAGCACCACCCCCCCACTCTTATTTCAAGAGATATTTACCTTGCTTTCTAAAAAACATAAACAACTAAAAAGAATCTCCCTCAACCTTTCCTTCCCGTCATACATCTCTTCCTAGCATCTCTATTCCCCTAGAGGACGATCAACCCCTGGGCTTACCCATACTACACTGCAACGATTAGGTTCACTGCCTAGAGGGTTGTAAAGCTTGCTCGTAGAAAAGGAAGTTTATCGACCCCGAACCCACGCATCAAGTTTTTGGCGCCACTGCCGGGGAATAGAATAGCTAGTTAGTTTTCTATCTCGATTAGGTCTACTCGCTGGATTCCTAACAAGTGAGCTTTTTCTTTTTTATTAGCTTTCTTTTAGTCGATTCCCCTTCTTTGTTTTTTCGTTCATAACCTCGTCACTTTTCATCATGGAAGGTGACAATACACCCAACAACGATCCACCACATCATCTACTAGCACCACCCAATCCACCACCACTCGACCCGCCAAGAGGCCGTACTCTTGGTGAATACTCTAGACCGAGCGATCAAGGCTATAGGAACACCATTGAGCTCCCACTTTAAGCTCAAACTATGGCCTTGCGACCCGACATCATCCGGTTGGTCCAAAACGGATGTGCATTCCATGGACTTCATTCCAAAGATCCTAATCAGCATCTCAAGGATTTCCTTAAAATCGTTGACTCTATCAACCTTGTTGCTACCACACGGGAGACCACGCGATTGCGTCTCTTCCAATTCTCTCTACAGGACCATGCTAGTAATTGGCTTGAGCAACTTCCCGCAGGATCCATCTCAAGTTGGGATGATATCACCACCCGTTTTCTCACCCAATTTTCCCACCGGGGAGAACCATCAAGCTAAGGAATGAAACAACGTCAAGGCAAAACCATTTATGAGGCGTAGACTTGATTCAAGGACTTACTCCACAAAGTCCCTCACCACGGCACTGATCTTTGGCTCCAAGTCCAAATCTTTTATGATCATGTCAATCTCTCCACAAGGCAAACCATTGACCAAGCGGCCGATGGTAAGCTTAGTGAACTAACCATGGAAGAGTCATGGGGTACAATAAAGGACCTTGCCCTCTATGACAACGAATGTTGGAATGACCCCCGTGAGTTGCCCAAAATTTTAAAGGCAATATCCTTGCCTCCAATTGACTCACAACCTTCTAATCGTAGGATGCTCGAACTTGAAGATCAAGTCAAATTCCTAATGATTCCTAAGAGGCTCCTGAACCTTCACGCCAAGTGAACAAGGTCTCTTCCTTTTGTGAGTTATGTAGTGGTCCCCACGACACTCTTAATTACACGAGACTTCCCAAACAAGCTTCCGTAGACTACGCATCCTCGCGTACCAACGGAGCGGGAGGAAGATTCCCCATAACCCCTGGACCGAGGACTTACAACGAAGCCCAAGAGGCATGGAAGGGCAAACCCGAATATAATTGGAGTCAAACAAAATAATTCACCTCTGACGACTTCCCATGGCCCCAACAACATAATTCAAGCCCTCATGGCCCTAGTCAACATAACTTGGAAGGGATGATGCGAAACTTCGTGACATCCCAAGAAGCCCAAATAGCCAAGATTTCGGATCGCTTTAATCAACAACAAACCGATATGGATAGGAAGATAGATAACCTCTTGAAAGCCATTAACAATCATGATAGGATGAAAACTGAGAAGGTTAATGCCGTCTCGACTCACTCTTCCGAGAAAGCTCCCCTTGTAAAGATTAAGGACCCAAGCAAGTTCTTCGCTCACTCGCAATTAGGCAATGAAACTAGGGACCCGTCTTCATCAAAGCACATTCACTTCGTCAATGCCATCACCCTAGTGAGACCAAACAGGAGTAATGATGAAGCAAACCATGAGACGGTGCTTGAGGTTAGTGAGACTCCTAAGGATGAAACAACTAAAGAATTAGACGAAGTAGGTGACGAATACTTCAACAAGTTTCTTACAGAAGAGGAAATTTCATACCACCCACACCTAGTACGCGACCTTTGTCCCTTTTATACTATAAGATCCCCGCACATCACCTTCGAAAATCCTAGAAATCTCAAGATACCTTGTTGCATAGGACACCTTTGCGTGGCAAAGCCCTACATCGATCGCAAGTCCTCAATAAACATCACAACTAGCACATACTATAATTGGGTGATGAAAAAACCTAACCCAAGTAGGCAAGATCCTGACGAGATCCTAGAATAAGATGTAATTTCCTAGGTAGAGTTAAGGGATTACCCGTCTATGTAGGAAGCTTCACGTACCTAACGGATTTTGTGATTGTGGAAGATATTAATACGGCTATAGATCCTAGCTTATCCCATGTAGTTCTTGGAAAGCCATTCATATATAGCTCTGGAATGACTTATGATACATCATTAGGGATAGTTAGATTCAAGGATGAGACCGATAAAATTGCCTACCAATTGTCATTTAAGATTGAGCAATTTTCATCACTATCAAATAATGAGAAAGAACTTAAGCTATCGATCTATTATAGGAATGAGAAGGATAGAAAGGGAGGAGTAGATTATGTGATGAGTAAGATATTCGGATTCTATAAAGAATGTGTGAAGTTAGGAACGGAATATAGAACCAATTGGGAGCATGATGATTTCCTAGAAAGATGCACAATCAGACATATCTATGCTATGGAAAATCCCTATAGAAATCGTCATGAGGAAGGAGATGACGGTAATAAAGTCACATAGGGACACGACTTCAAGTCTAGCTAAAAGACTCATAAATAAAGAAAAACGCTTCTTGGGAGGCAACCCATGCTTAATTGTTTGCTTGTTTTATTTTTCAATTTTGCAAAAAGATAAGTGTAGAGAAGATCACATATGTTTTAAGAACATGCATGAACATGAGATTAACAATAATTGGAACTGTATATATTTGTGTGTTTGTTTGAGTCAAATGATTGTATCGAGTCATAATGGATGTTTTGCAGGAATTTTTCCATGTTTTAATAAGGTAAATTTTCCGAATTTTCCGAAAACGCATTGCACCCTTTCTATCGAGGACAACTGATGGCATCGGATTAAAGCCCGGCGTTAGGGCAATGTAGAAACAGATTATCGGTTTCATTTTCTGTCTAACTTGTGATTTTTTTTGGAAACTTCCAATTCTTAATTTTTCGTAAAAACGCAAACATCCATTCCACAAGCAATATATCTTATTCGCTTTCTAGTATAGTTTTTATATATATAGTTTTACCGCCGATTTTACGCAAGGTTTCATTTTGTTTTCTTATAAGTATGCAGGTTATATTAGACAAGAAGAAGAAATACATATTGAAAGCACTTATTACTTATTCATTCTTCTTGGAGGAGGATTTAACCGCAACTTCACACGTATCCTACCGAGCTAATCAGGGGAGTACTAGTTTTTTTCTCTTTTACTTACCTTTCTTTATCATAACTTTGATACTTTCGGGGAACACTGGGGACAATGTTCAGTTTACGTGTAGGGAGGGAGAATAAAACGGGAACTTAAAACTATTCACTCATTTGATTTTTGTCTTGTCCTTAGTAATTTGTGTAATAAACTATAAGAAATATCTGTTAGGGCAATTTTAGCAATAAATTTAAATTTTTTATGGCATTTACGAGTTAGACTTTAGTCTTAATAAAGCGTCTCATGGATAGGAATTATATGACTAGCACAAAAACCGTATACCACTCAAATTTCACCCCAAAAATGTGAGGTTCGCCCCTAGATCTTTAGAAATAAAAGCATTCATCTTTAATGCTTAGTGAGTGTACCGGTAGTATAATAGATTCTAGAACTTGTTTTGTGATGCATTCCGAGATCGAGTGAGACCACATTCGTGTAGTTTGGATTAACTAAATGATAAGAGGTATTAGGGTAACCCTTGTTTTAAACCTATAATTTAATTACGTCATCCACATCGGTTGAGTAATTTTCCCCACACCATTGCGATGTACTCATCTTTAGTACACGATACCCCTAGTTAACCCCTCAGAGCCTATCCTTTTCGCGGTTCTCGTGATGTTTTGGTCTCCGAAATATCAATGAAGAGCATTGTTTACAATCCATCCCCAAATGTTACACCCAAATCGCCTTAGCCTACCTTGTATGCACTCATCTTTAGTGCATTATTGTAATTATTTTTTAAACCTTTAGTTCAATTATCTAGATACATGCATGGTTGCTAAGTCGATTCATATCATTTGTATACAATTTTGGGATGATTGGGACTCATGGGTTAAAGTAATTTTTATGGAGTAACGAGAAATTCAAATTCCCTTTTTCTACGTAATTAAGTACTCCAAGTGTTTCGATCTTTTCAAATCAAGTCAATTAGTGTTAGTGAAATAAAAACTCAAGTGTAGGGATGATCCTATAAATCCCTTTATTGTGATGTTATTGTAGAGGATGGTAGAGTAAAAAGGTATGAAAAAAATGAAAAAAATGAGAAAAACATACGGGCTACCATCCTACATCTACCTTTATGTTTATGTTTTCAAGCTTAGGTTTATGTGTTGTTTCAAGTTAGTTAGTGTTAGTGAGTCGAGTCTTGGCTTAGCAATGCCATGCTTTACATGGTTGTAACATAAGATTTTTGAATTGCCACCACTAAATATCTTCTATCCAACAAAACCCTTTACTTCCCTACCCTAAGCCTAACATTACAACCCTTTGTAAAGTCCTCTTAGATAGTTATTCCTAGGTGCTTACGCCAAAGCGATGGAGGTTTGATCTATTCTCAAGCCTATGGATTTATTATGCCAAATAATGAGTGTTTATCTTTCATTTTCTTACATGTTATATTTCATATAAACCCGAGAGATGGGAGAATCCAAACACCAATTGTGAGGTGCTAGTGTATAATTTTCGTGCTTCTTATGACTATTGTGGCGCTTGTACTTGTTGTAAATTACTTAAAACCAATGTTACATGACCCCTAACTTATAAATTGATTGGCCAAAAGCACATTTGCTTGAAGACAAGCGAATTCCAAGTATAGGGATATTTGATAAGGATTTAAAACATACATTTTTAGGGGGTCATTTAAGCCCTAAATTGACACATTTTATATCCGTTACTACTTAAAATCGTTCCTTTTCACATTTTAGATCTTTTGGAAGCAAAATGCTGGAATGAAGCATATTTGGATGAAAAGGAGCGAAAACATGAAGAAAAAGGCAAAGTCAAGATCAAAGGCAATTCTGCAAGCCTGACGGCGTCCCAACCAAAGGACGGCGAAATCCCTAAGGAAAACTTCTGATGAAATTACACGCGATGGCTCAGGTGAAAAAGAGGTTCTAAAGCATGACGGCATCACGCCTAAAATTTGGAAGGCGTCTCCCTTATTTTCTGCACCAGACTCCCAAGAACCATCTCAAGACGACGTCCTTCATGAAGACAAACGGCGTCACACTCATCAACTGATGTCGTCCCAATGATGACTTGGCCCAAACTAAACCCTAAAGACAACGACCTGACAGTGTCACAAGTAAAAGGAGACGTCGTCGCACTTGTAAATCTATATATAGAAATTGATTTTTCTGCATTTAGAGAGGTAGAATTTTGGAGATCAAACCCTAACTCGTTTGTAATCCAACTTGGACAGTATTTTAGGGTTCCTAACCCTTCTTTACACCATAGTATAAGTTTGTTAATCTATCTTATCATTATGTCTACCCTATGTTTAATTGCTTGTGTGTATGCTTGCTTATTTATCATGAGTTGCTAAATTACTATTGTGTTTGCTTAGTTCTAAGAACCCTAGTTGTTAATTATTTTTAGGTTGTCTCTTGTCTTGATTGGTAGACGCTAGAGTAAGGAAAATTGGATTCTTCTTTAATTGTTGTGAGCTTGAACGTCCTACATAGCAAAAAGCTTGAGAGTGCACTTGAGCCATCATTGTGTTTATTGCGTGAATTGTAGCTTTAGAATAATAGAGTATTTGGGGGAGATACTACAGTACTTGGCGATCCCGGATAGTCTAGAGGAGAGTTACAATTCATAGAATTAGGAAATTAGGCACCCCATCCCCCTATGAACAAACAGAATACAACGCACCAATTAAGATGAGGATGTGACAATTTAACCGACCAGTAAGGGATAACTAGGGAGTAAGAACATCTAAGTAAACACACTTTTAATCATCATAAGAGCACATTTACAATACATAGCCTATCTTTACTTTTTCATTAGTTAGTAGTTTAATTAATTAGTAGTTAAAATTGGTAGAAATACCAGCCCCCACTCCTATATCCCGAGATATTTACCTTACTTTCTAAAAAACATAAAAGACAAAAAGGAATCTCCCTCAACCTTACCTTCTCATCATACATCTCTTCCTAGCATCTCTATTCCCCTAAAGAACGATCAACCCCCTGGGCTTACCCATACTACACTTCAACGATTAGGTATACTGCCTAAAGGGTTGTAAAGCTTACTCGTAGAAAAGGAAGTCTTTCGACCCCGAACCCACGCATCACATGGGTTATGGATACTAAGTTCATTTTTACTTACATTATTATTTAACTAATGAATAACTAACAATGTAAATTATTTAGTGAATATAAATATGAAGACTATTAAATAAATACGTAATCTTTAGATTTATACTTAAGATAATTTTACAATTGTTATTGACAAAACATAAAGATCGAGAAATATAAATAAACATTTCTACGTCTTATTTGTATTAACAATCTCCCCTTTTTTCAATGACAAAACATAAAATTATTATGAGTGAACTTAAGAATTAGTTGTTTATAATAGTTGAAAAATCAAAATTTTGAAATAGTTTAGTTTTACTCACTTCTCCTCCTTTTTGTAAAAAAAAAAATGCTGAAGAGACAATATGGTGGAATAAATATTCCAAATGTAAGAACTCACCCTTGATGTTAACACCCCCTTAATGAGGATGTCAAGTAAATGAAATCGAAAACCTACAAAAAATGGTTAGTGATAAACAAATAATAAAAGCTAAAGTGTATGTAAATCTAAGCACATGTATGTGGAAGAGAAAAGGTATGAAACAATTGATATGAAGTGCATTTATTCCAAGGACTAAGAATAAAACATGAAGAACGATGAGGGACCAAAAATGTTTAAGTCATATGAAGTTTAATATTAAAATTAGACACATTATTGTGTTTTTGTGATGTTTGATACACAAGTGAGGAGAAAAGAATTACAAGCACTGCAAATGAAACTATATGGAATCTTAGGGCCCTTTTGTGGACAAAGCATAACTTGATTATTATATATATTGATATCAAATGTGTGATATCAGAATCTATCTTTTGGTTCGTGGTTTTCTGGGAGCATCTGACGCAACAAACAAAAAAGAGAAAAGAGAGTTCATAGTTTTTAGGGGGCAAATCCTTCGGGGTTTGTCCCAGTACTCGACTAGGGGATCAAGAAAAATTGTTTGACACGATATGTATAGATTTTCCAACTCTAATTAATTAATTTAGTTTCACCATTTCTGAATAATAATTTTAATTATGCGTTAATGGTCGATGTATCATTTTTATTGTTCTTTGTGTTGAGTTTGTAATACATGAATACAATAAAACCATGTAGACACCACAGAATACACAGCGGAAGACTTAAGATCATAACAAATAAATAATTAACTGAATTAAAAGCGTAACATACCTCTTGCGAATGTCAGATCTGTTGAACAAAACAGAAGAAGTGGTTTAAAGAGTTGTCATTTACCGTTTTACAACTCAAACCAATTAGGTGTAAGAATAGTGTCTTACTACCACAGTTTTGTACACACGAATTAACCAACGAATCAAGCGCTTGCTAGATCTAACACAAGTCCTTGTTTTATAGAAAACAAAACCAAAACACCCTTGGAGGAGGGTTCGGCCAACAAGAGCAAGAGAGGAAGAGGAGAGATCTAGGGTTAATTCAATGCACAAGGTAATGAGAAACCCTAAACCCTAGCCTCAGATATATAGTGTTTACAAATCTTTTGGAACAAGTTAGGGTTTGGGCTTGGAGAAGCCCCCATGCCCGGCCACTCTAGAGCCCCAAAGGATACCCGAATCTTTCCATATTAAGATTTTACACTACAAGTCCTTCTCTTTACAGTTAACGGTCATTAGTTATTTTCCGTTAAATACTCAACGGTCGTTAAACGGACTTTATGTGCAATAATTAATCGTAAACATTAACATTAATTATTTAACTTTAATTCTCATTCGCTAATGTGTGCAATCCCATGGTCACGAGTTCGAATCCGGACATTTACGTATTTGTAAATATATACATTTCAATAGCTCCCACTGGATATGTTTACAAAGCGTGAAATGACATTGGTTAGCGTCTAGCAACACGCCAATGCCCCGGTACAACTCGTGTATGGTTTTCTGGAGAAAATCAAGTTTCGATGATTCATCATCATATTCATCCTTTGTTTCTAATACCATGTTAATAAGAATATGGATCTCACTCATTTCTTAATTAACTATTCTTTCTCGCTTTTGTGATTGATCAAGATTACCAATTATTCGAACATATTCCGAAGACCTTTGGCATGGCCATGCAAACATCTTAACAACCCTACGAGGGCCCAATGAAGATTATACTTCAAAATAAATTTGAAGGAAACAAATCCTATTTTTGACTACAAGGTGATTCATAAATTTCGCAACACTTCGAAAACAACCCTTATAACTACCGATTCGTATAGCGTTAGATTGCTTCACAAAATGCACTGCATCCATGACATATCTCGGTATCTCAAGTCGAGGATAAATATCCATGATATACTTAATGACAAAGATCCATAAAGTATCATCATGTGGGTGGGATAAGTCCTATACTCAATTCATTGAATATCATCGAAATTAGTCATGCTACACATCAATATACTTTCAAGTATATTCTAACTAATACTCGATTTGTCTTAATTCAATATCATTCCCATGTTATTGATTGACAATGGACTATTTAGAATAACTTAAGCTATTCAAGGATTTAAACATGCAAATATAGGATAACATCATAATAAATGAATAATAAACATAACAAAATACTTTATTTCATTTCAATAATAATGTTTACAATATCCTTTTATCTAAAATACTTAGTCACGAGATGGGCATGAAACTACTAGCTAAACGAAGTCCAAACTTATCGAAAAATGATTAAGTTTTTCACCGTAAGGCCTTCGTTAAAGGATCCGCTAGGTTATCATCTGTGTGAACTTTGAGCAACTCAATTTCACCTATCTTGACTTGTTCTCGAACATAGTGATATTGTCTAGGATAGTGTCCGTGCCCTTCATGACTCGTGTTCATGGGCAAAAGTTATTGCAGTGAAATTGTCACAATATACTTTAATAGGATTTTCAATCGACGACATAACACCAAGCCCCAAACAAACTTCCTTATCCAAACAGACTTCCATGGCGACCTCGGGCGCCGCTATGTACTCACTTTCTGTAGCAGCCATCGCAAGTGTTGTCTGCTTCTTACTCTTCCAATCCACAAGACCTCCATTGATGACAAATATGTAACCCGTCTGAGACTTCGTATCATCTTTGTCACACTTCCAAGTTGCATCGCAGAACACGTAATGAATAGCTCGCTCGGATTTCCCCATACACTATGAACATATCTCTTGTAGCCCTAAGGTACTTGAGAATATGTTTAACAACGATCTAGTGAATTTCACCCGGATTCGTTGATACCGACTAGTCAAGTTTTGAGCAAACGCCACATCGTGCCTTGTGCATCGCATCGCATACATGATAGATCCTACACCGAAGCATAAGAAACTTTCTTCATACATGCCACCTCTGCGGTGTTGAAGCACGACCTTGGTGCTCAAACCATGATTTACTTGCATTGGCAAAAATCCTTCTTGGAATTTTGCATATTGAATCTCTTCAATATTTTGTCAATGTAAGCACTTTGGCTTAAACCAATTACCCGCCTTGATCTATCCCTGTAGATCTTGATTCCGAGTATGTATACTGCTTCCCCTAAGTCTTTCATCGAAAAACATTTACCAAGATAGGCTTTCACCTCCTTTAGACTTGGTATCTGATTTCCCATGATTAATATGTCATCGACATATAGAATAAGGAAAGTAACATGACTCCCACTAGCTTTGTGATATACACACGGCTCATCAAGATTCTGAGTATCCAAAACTTTTGATTTCTCTATCGAATCTTTTATTCCATTGCCTTGATGCTTGCTTCATCCATAAATGGACCTCTTAAGCTTGCATACACGGTTAGGAAATAATGGATTCATAAACCCTCCTACTGTGCCATATAGATGTCTTCATCTAGACGTCCATTCGAAAAGCGCTTTGACATCCATTTGCCAAATCTCATAGTCATAGTGTGCAACTATAGCTATGAGAATCCTAATAGCTCTTATGTCCGCTACAGGAGAGAATGTCTCCTCGTAATCAATGCCATAGGTTTGAGTAAAACCTTTAGCCATTAGACGAGCCTTGTAGGTGTGTACATTGCCATCCATGTCAGGTTTCTTTTTGAATATCCACTTACTTCCAACGACTTTAGCATTGGGAGGAAGGTCAACTTCAATCCAGACATCATTATCTTTCATGGACCCATTTCCCATTCATAGCAATTTGCCATTTATCCTTTTCGGATCAGCCATGCCGACCTTATAGTTGGCGGGTTCATTAAGATCCCCAACTATATTTTCCTCCACCTCTACGTTAAGACATAGACGGTCAGTGCACGTATAGTCCTTTCGGACCTACGAATGGGAACAACTTGGGAGGAGCGCCTAAGCTTTCGTGCTCTTCTTGAAGTTGGCTAGTATTTTCGAAAGGTGTTGTATCCTCTTGATCATATTCCGATCATATACTCTCCCATGAGTTCTTGAGATATGAGATTCCTTTCAAGGAAATCTCCATACCTAGCCACTATGACTTTGTTCTCACCGGGTAGTAAAATTAGTAACCCATAGTTTCCTTAGGGTATCCTACAAAGATACACTTAATGGATCTGGGTTGGAGCTTATATGGTGAGTCACGTTTAACAAACGCCTCACATCCCTGACCTTTAAGTAAGAAAAGTTGGGAGCTTTTCATGTCCATATTTCATATGGAGTTTTAACAACCTTCTTCGTTGGAACCATATTCAAAATGCGAATAGCGGTTTCAAGGGCATAATCCCAAAAAGTAAAAGGAAGAGTCGTGCGTTCAAACATTGATCGTACCATGTCAAGTAAGGTACGATTTCTCCTTTCGGATACACCATATTGTTGTGGAGTATAAGGAGATGTGAGTTCTTTGGATAATTCCACACTCACTAAGTAATCTTTGAACTCTTGACTTATATACTCACCACCTCTATCGGATCGAAGAGATTTAATCTTCTTACCGAGTTGTAGTTCTACTTCACTTTTGAAAACCTTAAATGTTTCAAAGACTTCATGTTTATGTTTAAGTAAATAAACATAACCATAACGACTGAAATCATCCGTAAAGGTTAAGAAGTAGGAAGCAACACGTTTTGACACATGTCTAAGTGGACTACACACATCAGTGTGTATCAATCCAAGTAGATCAGAAGCCCTTTCCACTTGTGCTGAAAAAGGTTTCCTTGTCATCTTCCCAGCTATGCAAGACTCGCATTTGTCAAATGATTCATCATTGACCGTTTGTAAAAGCCCATCGTGTTGCAGCTTTTCCATGCGTTTCTTGCCTATATGAGCAAGGCAACAATGCCAAAGATAAGAAGAGTCACAGTTCAACTTGCTCTTCTTATTGCTAATGCTATACAACGAATTATTTTCATTTGATACACAACCATCCATATCAATTTCAAACACACCAAGCATAGTTATTGCATTAAAGTAAAAAACATTATTTAAAGAAACTGAAATTCCATAACTGGTAAAAGTGTGCACAAAACCAATATCTTTTAACAAATAAACTGAAATAACACCCCTAACAATGGTGGGTGCAAATGACAATTATTTAGTTCCAAAATTAAGCTCAAGGCAACACTAAATCAAAAGTCCCTATGGCTTCGACAACCGCACACTTTCCATTGCCAACGTACAAGTATCTCTCTCCACAGTCGACTTCCTTGCTCCTCTAAGTCCTGCGATGTATTACGGATGTGAGTACCACATCCCGTATCATATATCCAGAATTTTGCTTATGAGGAAAAGAAAATAATTCAAACATAAAATACCGATGAGCTAGGCACCATCTTATTTTTATTCAAGGCACTCATTCGGATAAATCGGATAGTTCCACTTCCAAAGGCTTTGTGAGTTTCGGTGGTGGCAAGTTAAATCTTTCTTAGGATTCTCCTTTTCTTTGTAGGGTTCTTCTTAGGAGCTGGTGGGATGACAACTTGTTTCCCTTTCCTTTTCCTTTCCTTTCTTATCTCTTGCGGCTTTGGCTTATTCACCCTACCACCTGTATTGCTAGTACAACGGTGTAGGAGCCTTCTTTGGCAATCTCTTCTCAAGTCTACAAGCATTGCATGTAACTCATTCATTGTCTTCCCATGCAATGCATGTTAAAATTTCGGACAAACTCACCAAATCGTTCCTGATTAAGGGAGTGATTGATGAGGCCGACACATACATCATTCGAGTAACCACAGCCGAGCTTCTCCAATTGGTCCAAGTGATGTTTCATCTCAAGGACGTGATCGGAGATAGATTTGCCAACCTCCTGCTTGCAGCTGTGAACCTTTTCAATTAGTTCATACAGTTCAACTGCTGGTGGCTTCTCTAACATACGTTTGAGTTCATCTAGCATGCTCATAGGCGGATAGTGCTCAAATTGTTTTTGAAATTGAGCAGACATCCCGAAAGCATTAGACACGCCACATCATTGTGCTTCTCATATTCAACACGATATGCCTCTTGTTCAAGAGCGTGAGCCGTGTCGAGAGGAGCATCGTGCGGAGGTGTAGTCAAAATATCAAGTCTTTTGGCAACACGAAGGATGATCCTAAGTGCACGATGCCAATCATTGAAATTAGGGCGGTCGACTTGTCTCTTCCAATCATATCTTTGAAAGCGAACTCATTAAGCTCATAGTGTTTTCGGGTTGATGAACCATCTACGTAAAAAGTTCAAAACCCATAATTAGTATTTTGATAATTTTCCTTTTCAATAAACAATTAAATACCCAAGGTTCATATTCATATAACCAATTAATTATTATTGAAAACTAGGATCCAAATTGTCATAATTTCATCACGCCGCTTGATCCGCTAGTAATGAACCTTATACAAAGTGGTAGAGCTTTTGCTCAATTGCCAATATCAATTGCAATTCCTAGATTTATGGGATTTACATATAGCCAATTTCAATCACCATGTAAACATGTTTTATCCCATCTTATGCCTTGAGTTTCCAGTTCTCACCGCCTAACTCAATTAAGTTGTCCAACTTAAGAAACTGCAAAATCGTCCATGCCCGTTCTCACGACACGTGGACATTTTACCCTTTGATTACGATCTAAGTCACGTTCTCACGAAAATAAAAGGTAATCTTAGATGTTTCCGTTTCGCTGGATGGCATATAACTTAAATTAAAGGGTAATAATTTTTTTGATGTCAAATCAAATATGTACAAAGATGTCATGCATTCATCTTTGTAACATAGGTTTTATTAAAACATTTATATATCTTGTTTTAATGTATAAGCTTTTTATCATCAAACTTTAATTGAGTTATTGGATAACCAATTACAGAATTACCTTTAATTACCACTATATCCTACTACTGCATGAGTCAAAAGACCCAAGTTATTCGGATAATTATCACAAAAGTGGCGCGTAGAATTTAGGTCAATTCACCCTTAAGATTTTATGCACATTCATAGGAATACTTGGTAGCTCCATTAAGACGCACAAAGTTTGTCAATAATGGGCGAGCCGTTCTAGCTATGTTGTGCATGAAAATCAATCAATTAAACGATTATGATTACTATGCTTAAAAATTACATGTTTCACCATTGTTTAGGCCAGTTTATTTTTCTTATGAAAATACCCTTGTTATACATAACAAACAAGCAAGTATTTAAAAAATAAACATATAAACAATGAATTCATAACAAAAACAAAATAAGTCATGCATATCAAATAGCCACATGCAAACCTTTTGATAAATCCTATTAATAATCAATTCTAGATCTGTCAATATGCATATGTTTAATTAAGACTTTCACCCGTTTGACATAATGTACAAGGTGAGCTACATGCATCGATTCATTGATTGCGTAAGTCAAAATTAAACACATAGCACATAGCACATAATTGATTAAATTAATAATGATTGAGGTCTTCCCCAATTTTAGATCTATCATCATATATAGTGTATATCACTTAATCAAGAAAGACATACAAAAAAAACATATCCATGATAAAACATGCATGTAATTATCATTGACATAAATTCCACTTAACAATTAATGCAATTAAACAGAGTTACGCAATACACATAAAATTGCATGCATCTTAGGGTTTCTAATCCAATTAAAACTTTAAGCTTACAAAACCCTAATTAGGGCACCAAAACCCCCAAAAAAAAAAAATTAGGGTTTAGGTTTTGCAAACCCTAGATCTATGCATACAAATAATAACACAATCATGTTTATTTTAATTATGTGTTTTAGTAATTAATTACTTGTTATACAAGGCTTGTGATGCCACTATTGAGTTTGTAATACATGAATACAATAAAACCATGTAGTCACCACAGAGTACACAGCGGAAGACTTAAGATCATAACAAATAAATAATTAACTGAATTAAAAGCGTAACATACCTCTTGCGAATTTCAGATCTCTTGAACAAAACAGAAGAAGTGGTGTAAAGAGTTGTCCCTTACCGTTTTACAACTCAAACCAATTAGGTGTAAGAATAGTGTCTTACTACCACAGTTTTGTACAAACGAATTAACCAACGAATCAAGCGATTGCTAGATCTAACACAAGTCCTTGTTTTATAAAAAAACAAAACCAAAACACCCCTTGGAGGAGGGTTAGGCCGAACAAGAGCAAGAGAGGAAGAGGGAGAGATCTAGGGTTAATTCAATGCCCAAAGTAATGAGAAACCCTAAACCCTAGCCTCTGTATATATAGTGTTTACAAATATTTGGGAACAAGTTAGGGTTTGGGCTTGGAGAAGCCCCCTATGCCCGGCCACTCTAGAGCCCCAAAGGGATACCCGAATCTTTTCCATATTAAGATTTTACACTACAAGTCCTTCTCTTTACAGTTAACGGTCGTTAGTTATTTTCCGTTAAATACTCAACGGTCGTTAAACGGACTTTATGTGCAATAATTAATCGTAAACATTAACATTAATTATTTAACTTTAATTCTCATTCGCTAATGTGTGCAATTCCATGGTCACGAGTTCGAATCCAAACATTTACGTATTTGTAAATATATACATTTCCAACACTTTGGTGTTTAGTTTATTTAATATACCTTTGTTAATTGTTTGATTTGATTGCATTTGATTGGTTTGTGTAGTATGCATGTTAATCCTCATGTCTCTAGATAGGTATAGAAGTATGCGTTTTGACTAAAGGATGACCATTTCTTAATTGTTGCCGCATGACCATTAGGCAACGCCTCTAAGAAAACTTAGCTAGAAGTGCGAGACACGTTAGTTAGTAATAAGTTATTAGCGTGAAGTACTCTTCCCTGAACCCTTGCATTAAATGTAAGCTATACACGCAACCGGGCCAGGTGTGTGTCAATAGGTGTAAGTGATGCGCACATGAATGTTAAAGGAGTGTACTAAAGCATATCTCTCGATTCAGTAGATATTTTATTAGCATATCTTGGGATCCCCGTATCTTGGTAGTGTTGAAGCTGCTGTAAAATCTAATAGCTAATTAGTACATAACCATTAGAACATTAGTGTATTAGGTTACTTAAGGTGTGACCATCACCCTTGTGTAGGAATTGACAATCGGACTACCTATACTAAAATCAATACTTAAAAAGTGCTGAAAAAATATTATGTCGACCAAACGAAGGTTTAGTGTTAAGCAGTAATAATCTCGACACTAGATAGGTCTAAGATGGAACATTAGATCATAACTATTTAACTTAGGATTACCATCTCTATTAGTTGTTACCAAGAAACTGTCCCATTAGATCATTTAGATTAATTAAACTTAATCAGCGAATTCATAACAAATATGCTTATTTCATTACTTTCTTAGGTAGATTGTCATTTTAGCTAGACAACTAGAGATCACTCACCATTCCTGAAGACAGCCTCGGACTTACCATACCCTCACTACGTATGACCGGGTACACTGCCCGTTAGTATATGTGTAGATCAGTAGGTAGTCGAGAATTATGAATGTAAAACCTGATCTAGCGTAACAAGTTTTTTGCGCCGCTGCCGGGGAATGTTTCTGTATTTTTTGTTGTTTGACTGAAATATGTGTTTATGCTTGTGTGTTAGGTTGTGTGCTTTTATATTTTAATTTTTGTGTGTTTGCGTGTTTCTCTATGTGTTTTATTTTGTGATTTTATGTTTGTGCATGCTTGTGTGTTTTTTTAGTATTTTTGTTTCGGTTCTTGCATGTTTGAGAGAGAGTGTGTTTTGATTGTTTTGTGTATTTTTTTATAAACTTAAAAATTCGTCCTCAAACTGAATTACGGCGTAGTTAGTTGTGCTACTTACGTCGTAACTAGGTCTGGGACATCAAAAATTGAGTATTGTGTGATATACCTCACTTTTTGCTTATGTTTATTGTTTTTACACATCTAATGCACCGGGTTGTGATAGTGTGTAGGTTGAGCAGGAAGAACAGGTGGAGGAAATCTTGGTAAGATCAAGAGTCGGGATGTTATGAGCAATGGACAAGATTGGAGTTGTCCATGAGGAGACACGATAAGGCATGAGTCTAAATTAAAGACTTGGAATAAAGAAAAGTGCTCGTGGGGAGACAGCTCGGCCTTATCTTCATTTTTGTTTTTCTTTTAAAACTTTTTGGACATTTTGTTATATTTTAGGATTTGTATTTGGTTTGGTTTGCTTTGATCATCATGTTTGCAGGTTTAAAGATAAGGATAGATGAGAGGAGGGCCGATAACACCTCTAGATATGTTGAAAAGTTGAAATTCAGGGAAAACGATATCAGTAAGTAACTACGGCATAACTGGGCCAATCTAGTTACGCCGCAACTGCTACTCCAGTAAGACCAATAGACCAACTCAACTTAACTACGGTGTAACTGGGCCAATCTAGTTACGTCATAACCCATCTATTCCTGGTAAACACGTTCTTAGGTCAATCAACCTACGGCGTAACTAATCCGATCCAGTTAAGCCGTAACTATCACCTGTTGCAAAAAACAAAAACAAAAACAAAAATAAATTAAAAAAATCCAAAACAGTTTTAAAATTTTCCAAGCCTTGTACTGTTAGTTAAATGAACTTTGTGGGTATGTTCACGGCAAACCCTCACGAGACTTCACTCGTCTTCTCAGTCCACTGAGGGGTTTAAAAGGCTTGTTGCATTGCTAAATGCAACCGTGATTTCTACGAAAGTGAGTTAGGTTTTATTTATTTATTTTTTTTATTTGTACATTTCGTGTTATTTTGTTTTTATTCGAATTTATGCTTTTTTGTTTTAGTTTTCTTTCTAGCTGTACAAGATGAAGGAACATGATGTGGAGTTCATAGCTACAAGTAGTATTTTATATATGGATTAGTTGAGTACCGAGATGGTTATGATGGATATTTGTTAGTAGAGTTGGATGTTGCTCGAGCAAGCATATTGTTAATACAAAATAAAATACGTAAGTTTTCAAGTCAATAGTTTCCTAACTGATTCTACTAAATTAATAAACCATCAAACATATTTAGTTAAATAGTTTATATAAACTAATTTATAAGTAACACTTGTTACTTAATATATAAGTATAAACTAGAAAAATAAATATGTAAGTAAATACAATGGGTATAACCCATAACCCATGCCCATGACCCATATCCATGATCCATGGCCCATTTACTTACATCATGCTTATGTCATATTGAGTAACCCATGACCCATAGTCCATTACCCATGACCCATAACCTATGGTTCATGTATATTAAATCATCCATGATATCATATTGGGTATCCATGACCGAAGGTCCATGACCCATAGTCGATTGCCCATGACCCAGCATATAACCTAAAATCCGGATTGGTTTACCTAGCTTGCCGGATCCCTTCTGGAAGGTATCCGCCAAAACCGGGGAACAGTAAGCTGAATTTGCCTATAAATAGCTTGCCATTTCTCTCTTGTCTCCCACCCCACTTGATATACATTATACACCTTCTCTCTTGAACTCTCTAACCTTTAATCTTAGATCAGCCGTGTAGTTTGTTTTAGTGATTCTCTATGTACCTCTTAAAGGCAAGATGACAACATATGCATAGAAGACTTGCAAGTTCTAAGAACTGTTGTAGTACATTATTTGCGACGAAAAGCTATAATTTCTTGATAAATCACTAAACAACTGTCGTAGGATGTTGTTTCAACATAAATCACTAAACAACTGACGATAAACTCTATTTTCAAAACTGCACAAGTGGTATAGATTACATGTGGATTTGCATGTATGATATATATTCATGATTTATAATAGATCATATCATTCATATTAGGTTGCAGATAGAGATTGCACCTCATTTCAGTATTGCCATTATATCATCATAATCATTGTATCAGGTGAGTTTTCATAGCCCCGTCTTTCAAGTTTATACATTATTTCAAACCTATGGGGGAGAATACATTGCACATCATTTTTATTACGATACCAAGTATATCAAATTCATTACAATGCTTAAGTTACCTCATTGCCAATTGAATGTCCCCATTTCATAATCATGAACAGTTAATTAGGAAGAAGCGAGTGAGTGAATAGATCTATTGAGGTGACTCCTCTATCCGGTTGGTGGTCCCAACTGGTCAAACGGATGCATTTCATTTAATATCATAATTTGAGTTGTTTGGCAAAATACTCTGGGGGCAAACATCATGATCGATCTAGCTTCGTGTCATGTGCTTATAGCAATTGTAACATTTTTATGTGACATATTTGTCATACATGGCCTATACTTGTGGTAGTCGATAAAACATTTTCATAAACTCTATGAACTCACTCAACCTTTGTGTTGACACTTTAGCAATGTATTTTCAGGTATCTAAGGCATATACTTCATGGCATGCATGTGGACTTATCATAGAGTCGCGGTGACGACACGTCTCACATGAAATTTATACATTTTTAAAACATCGTTTGACTTATATCGAACTTATTTCCGTACATGTTGACTATCAATTGGGACCTATCTTTTGTAAACTCGAATGTTTTATTATATCAAACGATGTGTTTTCCAAATGACACTTTAGGTCGTTCAATATAATCAGAATCGTGATGCTATGGCGGTCATCCCCAGAATTCCATTCACGCAAAACAGTATTTTGGGGTGTGACAGATTGGCATCGAGCAAGAGTTATAGAGAACTAGGTTGTATCATTAACCCTAGACTATAACTACATCATCATAGCATCTCATCTTTTCATCAGAAGTGCATATTCACTATACATGCGGTTTTATACGCACATTATGCGGGTTATTTACTTTCATTTCAAAATCGATTTTCACATTGATGTCTTCAGATACCCATCCCATCATACTCACATCAGACTCTGACATGGAGGATGCCTTGTCATTCCCTATCACAATTTTAACATCAGTTGACTCTACACCAGACTTACTGCACATATTATCCGATGCGGAGACTGAACCCTTTGAGGAGGGCGAAGTTTCACCTACACCACCACGATCACCATTAATTCACCGTAGGATCAGGAAAGTTTCTATCATTTCAGCTGGGACAGATCATACCATTTGGTAGGACTTATAGGCTAGTCCTAATGGACCTATTAGGATGCTTACTGCAAGGAAGAGTAGTATTTCATTCACCATCATCTCCTAACTTACCACTAGGATTTCCATTATCATCATTATCATCTAGAGCACCATCTGTACCATCACATCTCATGTACACTACTCATACATCTGACTTGTAGCTTGGGAAGCGTGCATGATTTGACACACCATTACCATCTATCACTAAGACTATAAACACTACACCATCTTATAGGTTTGAGGACGGTGAGAGTTTCAAGGTTGTTGCTGCTAGACAGCCTACTGTTCCTACACTTGAGACATGATTAGACCAACAACAGGAACAGATAATAAGTACCTTTCTATCTAATGTAATCTTTATCTTTTATTATCTCCACGATAATCACAACCTTCAATTATTTCATTCCCTATTCCAATTGCCCAATTTTCAATCATTTCGCAACAACATACCGCTATCTTACTATGGATTAGGGCAACTTTATTCTTGACCAATTATGAGACTATTACCATTATATGAGGTTCTCCCATGTATCCTGCAAACCATTTAACAAATCTTATTTCAAGTTATTTTGCTACCACTTTATAAAATTATTTCACATAATTTTATTCCAAGCTATTTTACTATCATCTTAGGAAAATGGTTTCACGGAATTCTAAAACAAATTGTTTGTTACCACCCTATAAATTGATTTTCAGTCATTCTATCAATTATTTACTACCATTACGCGAAACGATTTTCATGTTACTCTGAAAAATTGTTATGCCATTATCTTACAAAACAACACGTTGAATACCATCTAAAACTTCGGAGAAACATATACCATTTCAACAAAACCAAGCATCACATCATTTGCCCTCGATTATACATAGCCTGATCACCTATGTATAATTCATGAAGAATTATGTCATGAAAGGAACAAACATCATTCCAAATTCCCTAAAACAATCTTCATTCAAAAGCAAAGCTTTGTAATCAGATAAATTGTTCATAAACATTTCTTTTGATAACACTCTATAGATACCTACGCCATTCATCACTCACTCAACCAATAAGTTAGAATTTTACCAATGACCTTTTTAGGAAAGACTTTCTATACCATCTATGAGGAGGATTCCTCGATACAAAAAAAACAATGAAAGGATTTCAGAACTACCAACAAGGACTAGAAGTATGTAGTAAGATGATTCAAAACTCGACATAAATCTTAAGACATCACGAGACAATTCGAACCACTATCTTTGGAATGGAAGCCAAATTCTTTTTCAAAAGTACCAACTAGACCGAGTTACAAGATTTAGTACAAAGCGAATACACACTAAGCAACACTGTAGAAATAAACCAAGTCTTCTAACTGAGACTACAGAACATTCCATTAAACATAGCCTCAGCAATATGTAAACTTCCCTACAATGAGTTTCCCTCAAAGGATAATTGAGTTAAATTAAGGTTATCGATATAAACTTCCCCTAAGGCATTGTGTTCCCTAGAAATTCTAGATAACCTCACTTCCATATCAAGAGATGCAACAGGTCTGAACATATCGGACAATCAATGACTCTCCATCTACAAGTGGAATTAGAACAAACATTCCTCGACATAGTATGAGCTGATATCTATGTTTTTGCCAGCGTGATAACAATCTCAGTAATGAACTATTTTAGGAGCGCTCAAAATCGGAACAAATCTTGAAAATCAACCACCATACCACATCACTTAAATATTTGGAGTTTTGTGACTTGACAACATAGAGCGTGGAAATATTTCGATAAGAGAAATTAAGAGAGACACCATCAAACAATAAACATCTTAGTAATGGAGACTAATCACCTTAGAAAAGGAAGACTCAAGTCATGACATCGCTAGAACTAGAAACGCGAGGAAACACAATTGTGACCCATAATCTATTCTTTACAATAATGCCCATTTCGACAGACTTGACATTTTGGAATTTGACATGAGGCACGTGATATCAATTTCAATTATATCTAATATAAGGTAGCCGATTCACCTTAGACTTATGACAATTATTTCAAGATTCCCATGGAACCTACTGGGACATGAGTACCGCCTATTATCCTTAGCTCAATGGTCAAAATGAGAGAACAATTCAAACATTAGAATATATGCTCAAGGCATATATGATTGTTTCTGGAAATGATTAGGCAAATAATTCTTCATCGAACAAGTTCCCTTACAACAATAGTTATCACATGAACATATTGACTGCACCAATTGAGGCACTCTATGGTTGAGGTGTCAATCACTTATTCACGGGCCAAAATCAGGAAAGTCCAACACACTAGTCCATAATTTATTCATGAAACAACAAAGAAATCGTACAGATCAAGAATCAGTTACAAGCAACAACAAATAGATAGAAAAGCTACGTCTATATACGACGCAAAATATTGGAAATATGTTCCATAAGTCACAAACCATTAGAATTTCAAGTTGGCAACCGATTTATGTTGAAAGTTTCGCCTTGGAAAGGCGTAGTACGATTCAAAAAACGCGGGAAAACCCGATGCGACTCAAATATCCCCACCTTTCACAAATAACACCGTAGAAACCAACATGGACTGAATTCTAGGACTGAATTCCTTTTTGGGTGGGCGAATGTGACAACTCGTAATTTCAGGTCATTTCTCAAATTTACTATTCATCTCGGGGAATTTACTATTCATCAGTTACTATTCATCATTTTTGAAGTCGATTTGATATTTTGAAAGGTTATTTCAAAATTTTACTATTCACGAAACACTATTTATTCCCGGAGAAAAAAATCACTATTCATGATTCACTATTCATCATTTTTCGTAAACTAGGTTTACGAGTATCAAATACGCGTAACCGTAAGGGTTTAGCTGCGTATTCATGAAAAAAATCATTGGGGACATTTCATATGGACTAGAGTTAGTCTACATATCATCAGTAACATCGTCATCGTATTAGTTCATGCATGGGTTTGCATATTTCATTTACGTATATTTATTTATTAAATGAACGTTATCGCACGATCATTTATTTTGAATAATTGATCCGACACTTTCAACAATCATTCAAATATATTTTTATACTCATTTTAAAACTATAAAAATTATGTTATTAGTTTACCCGATGTTTTGACTTTATTTTGTATATATAATGTTTTATATATATATATATATATATATATATATATATATATATATATATATATATAGAGTCCGGTTCTAGAGAAAAGTGTATTTAGATAGAAAAGTGAGAAAAAAAGCTACAGGTAGATTTTGCAAATATCTAAAACTTCAAGGTAAAATTTGAATTAATGCAACCAAATAATGAGTAGCTGGTAAACACACCGACATAAACTCACGATTGAAAACACACGACACCGTCACCACAACCACCATCGCCACCGTCTTCCATCGTCCAACCATCGCGTCAATCATAACACCGCCACCGTCACACCGACACCTAAACAGTAAGATGAGCTACTATATTTGTATGATGAGACGACTCACCGTCACCACCACTACCGTCGCCACCGTCTTCCGTCGTGCAACCACTGCATCAATCTTCACTCCACCACCATCACACCGCCGCCGATCAAATGCAGTTCATTCACAAAAGCTACATCATCAAATGATCTTCTTTAGGTAAGCTAATTATATGTAACATTTTAAATTATATAATTTATATAAAATTATTTATTTATTTATTTTAATGTTTAGTTATTTATAACAAATTTGACAAAAAAATGCATAAAAATTGTGTTTATTAAAGTTGCACACCAAGTGTTTGATAAAATGTCTGAGTAAGATTTTATAAATGTGATGCACTAATTTACAGCATATGTGTTTGTTAATGAAAGACATGACATCTTAGTACATCTGTGCGTAAATTTGCAGCATCAGATTGCACGTTAGGGCATCGGTTTGTTTTAGTGCATCTGTGTTTGTAATTGTTGCATCACGTTAAAGGTTCATGTGTTTATTGCATCATTGAACATATTAGAGCATCATTAGGTATGATTAGTGCATCGTTAGACACATTAGGGCATCTTAGTACATCTGTGCATAAATTTGCAGCATCAGATTGCACGTTAGGGCATCAGGTTGTTTTAGTGCATATGTGTTTGTAATTGCTGCATCACGTTAAAGGTTTGTGTGTTTAGTGCATCATTAAACATATTAGAGCATCAGAGGGTATGATTAGTGCATCGTTAGACACGTTAGGGCATCATTGTATGTTTAGTGCATCAATGAACACATTAGGGCACAACTTTTTTTTGGGTCCCATGAAGTTCCGGCATTGCTTTCAAGTGACTTTACTCTGTAGTTGCTTGTTTATTTGTACAACAAGTAATTCACAACATATCATGTTATGGTTTTATCTTTTAAGGTGCTGTTATGGTTGTAGTTTTTTAGGGCGTTGAGAGTATGATGTATCTTTTATATCTAAAATGGTTGCTATCATTTGTTCACCTTGCAAGAGTTTGTTTATATGTTCAGATAAAGAAGGTGAATCCCAAAGGGCTGAATCCTTACTTCAGGAATGATGGAAGTGGCTATCCGGAAAAAGAGTGTGATGGAGCCAATTCTAGAGATAGTAATCTTCTGTCAACTTCAATAGTAGGAAACGGAGGTGCAAGCTGGAGACTTAAAGCTATGAAGCGTTTATGGATTTTTTTCAAAAGTGATTTATGTCACATGTTAGTAGCCTATTATTTTAAAAACTTGTTTTTTGTGAAAAATTGCCATATATGTCACAGGTTAAATTTATGCACATGTGTTGATATCAGTTGGTTGCATTAAGTAATTTATGTATTTTTTCTTTTTTATGTGTTGATATCAGGATATAATTGAGTGTTCCTTACTCACAAGTTACAACTGGACTTTTACTTTCAGTATGTTCTCAAAGTCTACGCGCGAAACGTTATCAAACAAGCTTTATCATACCTTCAGAAATCACAAACGCTTTGTGAAGCCTAAGTTGTCACGTACGAAATTCACAATAGCGCATTATGCTGGATAGGTTTGCGTTTCAGTTGTATTATGTTAATAGATGTTGTAAAACTCTCTCCTTAGTTGTAAGTTTATTGTAATTTCAGGTGCAATACCAATCTAATGAACTTCTTGACAAAAATAAAGAATATGTGGTCCCTAAACACCAAGACCTGTTGGGTTAGTCCATATGTCCATTTGTAGCTGGTCTTTTCTCTCCAATTACCGAAGAGTCTCCCAATTCCTCCAAGTTTTCTTCAATTGGGTCTCATTTTGAGGTATATTTAGTCGTTATTGTTAGTGTATTATGTACATCTAAATAGAAATGGTGATGTTAGATGCCTATATTTGGAAGTTTCTTCATTGGATCAAAACAAGAACTTTTTGGTTTGTGTGTGCTACTAACATGTTCGGTACACTAACATGTTACTACTTTTGATGCAGTTGCAAATGCAACAATTGATGAAGATACTAAGTGCAACGAAAACTCACTATATCAGATATCCTCTTTGTTGACATTTGCCTAACTATGCATGTCATCACTTCGTTCATTTCAGCGGCGGGTGGCATACTCAAATGCCGGCTGCGACCGTATCATTTTGTTTCAGGAAAATATTTTAGTATTCCATCAAGTGAAACCTTAAATATCCTTGTATTTTCTTAACAGGTTATGATTAGATATCGTTGTTTGGAGAACATCGTCAATAAGGCGTAATGTATAACTGCCTAAGGTACATCATTAGCTTGATTCTTAAATACTGTTGTGATCTTCCTTAAATATTATTTATACTTGAAACATCTTAAAGGGGTGTTTGGGTTAGCATTTAATATATAAATCAATTTATTAAAGGGGTGTTTGGGCTATCTTAATTTATGGGATAGCTTAATTTCCGAGCAAAGTGTCAATTCTATTACTGTTTGGTACAATGGCAGCAATGGAAGTGGTTTTGGTTTTTGAAAGTGGGAGAAGGTTTGCTGATGTTTTCAGCAAAATGATCCCATTTAGGGCAACTTCAAGGGTTAGGTACTGGTGTTCTTCAGAGCATACTTGGTCGGGTCCAAGTTTTTCATATATGCCATTTTTGGGGTTCCCATTGAATAAACCTAACCTCATTCTGATGGTAAACAAAATTCGTGGTGTTTACTCAATGTAATGGAGCAGATTCGGTTTTTAGTGAGTGTCATAGTGATGATACACATGAATATTTTAGTGCATCAGCATGTATGTTTAGTGCATCAACGTGTGTATTTAGTGCATCCACTTCTAAAATCATTTGCACAAATGGGACCTCAAGGCGCTCTTGGTGTTTCAAAGCTTTTGCAACCTTTTTCTGAAGTCGTTGATTCTTTATGATGTCAGTTGTCTTTGATTCCCGGGTCAACTCAGCTATGTCCTCAGAAGTTAGCAGTGAATCTAGTTCCATTCCCGCTGATTCATTTCTTCATGGTGGGATTTGCTTCATTGAAGTCACGTGGGTCTCGGCAATACCAAGCGTTGATTGTTCCTAAAAGAAGAATGCAGAGGTAAATTGATAACTTATACGATATTTTTGTATAAATTAAGGGCATCTGTATTTTCTTATTGGTGCATATACAATGAAACAAAAATAGTGATTCAATAAAGTATGTACATAAATTAGTAAAACTATAAATTAAGGGCATCTGTTTTGAATAGTTGGTGCATATGTTTTGTATAAAGTAAGGGTGAGCGATTTGTATGATTGAAAAATCTAAGGGCATATGTGATAATTTTGTATAATCTAAGTGTATATGTGTCAATTTGTATGACTGATATATCAATTTGTATGAATGGTAAATCTAATGGCACATGTGTTGATATTGTATAATCTAAGGGCATATCCGCAATTTTTATGATTGGTAAATCGATTTATATGATTTGTATGATTTTGTGTAATCTAAGTGCATCCGTGTTGTATAGTCTTGCATCTATCAGATAGTTGGTGCATCATATGCTATAATTTAAGAGCAATTGTTTGTATGATTGATAAATCAATGAAATATAATTAGAAAATTCCTAGTTATTTAAGGTAATATGTTTGTATAATTGGTGTATATGATATGTATGATTAGTGCATAATTGAATCAGTAGAATAGGTACATTGATTGAAGCATGATATTACAGAATATAAGGGCATCTGTTTCATGCAATTGGTGCATCTGTGTTGTTTAATTGATGCATCTTTTTTGTTTAATTGGTGCATCTGTTTTGAATGATTAGTGCAGTCAATTTCAAAAAAAAAGAGATCATTTTGTATAATTGATACGTTGTTTATTAAAAAAAATGATGCAGGAAATGAAGATGGATATATAAAAAAAACTTTGTCAATCACAGCGGGTTTACAAGGACAGCTTGATGATATTCTCCATATGGCAGCAATAACTTACCCTAAAGATGAGGAAATTGACAATCTAATTGGGTTCAAAAATGAAAAATTGATGAAAGCATTCAAGTCGGGGAAACTAGTAGAGAAGCATGTAAAGTCTCAGAATGTGATATGGAATAATTCAATGTACATATCACACCTTTATTACTTAAAAATAATATGTCCGTTGTTAATGCAGTGATAGCAAAATTGTGTTGATAACAATTTAAGTAACTTAATAAAGTAATTAACGATGTTTTATCCATTTTAACATACTCGGGATGACTTCAACCCCTGTTATGTTTTGGTTAAATCTTCCGTTAAAAGTTATAATTACCTTATGCACCATCAGTTTTGACTCATTATACCATGATTCTACACCATTTTTTCTGGCAGGTAATATTTTCTGATAAACATACATTTTATGCATTAAAATTAAAACATCAAAGCTAAATACAAATAGCCGTAATATAATCATCACACACTACCAAGTATCATTTCTCAGATTGGTTTACTGACCCTACCAAGTATGGTAAACCCATGTACTCAACTCATTTTTTAAACCACACATAACATTCAAAAATGCTATGTAAAAGGCAGAGAATGATCAAGAAATTCAAGACTTGTTGTCATTTCTTCAATATAAAGTTATAAACTATAACAATATAAAAGTCATAATCGGCACTTATCGAAAACTATAAAATACTTGAGGATGAAAGAAGAACAACGACAAAAGGAAAAAATGAAGTAAAAATGCGGCTCGTTAAAGCAAAAAAAGTCAAAACTAATAAAAATTAGCAAGCACGCATGTTCTTACATCAAACTAACTGAACCAACACAATAAGACACTGGTGGTATAATACAACCTCTCTCAAGGTACATGACATCAGCAACTAAAACCAACTGTTCTTTAGCAGTTATTTCAAGCTTAAAATTAAGCCCACTTTCAAACTTATTATAAGACCCTGAACCCCGAGTCGGGTATGGACCACCTGATTAGTATTCGTTTTGCCATAGCTATTGTGACTGCTAATGTCGTTTTGGCTGGCCTTGATACCCACCATCCCTAGTGTTCTATTGCAGTTGATGATCATGTGAGATCCCGTCTAAGATTGGTAGTAATTTAGATAGTTCAAAGCATCTCCACCGTAGCTCTGTGAAGGCTGCTAATCTTGCGTGTACCCACTTGGCTGCTGATTTTGACCCTGGAAACTATAATATGTGTTATGCATAGCTTTGGAACCGGCTCCTTGAACCCACATTGCTAAGTTATCGTTCTGTAAAATGTTGCAAGAATACACGTCAATAAATAAAAATTAAGGGCATCATGGATTCAATTTCATGAAGAAATAAGAAACCCATTTACTTATGAATGGGGCTATTCAAGATATTTTTATCCCTAACACGTACAAAAATTTTGCTAAAAAACGTAAGAACTAGAAAAGTGTCTATCATTGCATTTTGGGGAAATTATCTCATTGAGTGTTGCAATACCCAAATAATAACAAAATAGCAACCGATGCAAAAATAATATTACGTTGTATTATCAACTTCAACTCGTTTATCACCTATACTAATTACAGGAAACTCTATCAGCAAGAGATACTTTCCTCTTGATTCAACAACTTCCATCCACAGGGATCATTTTTTCTCAATAACAAGTGTATCGTATATTAGTACCATAACATATTTTCAAAAGTCTTATGCATAATAATAACATACGTTTAGGTCAACAAATATTAGTCAATCATAATGTATAATTTAGGGCATCCATTTGTTAACAACTAGTGCATAACTGTTATATATGTCGGTGCATATCAGTATCAACACAATCTTAAAAAAATCAGTAAAATGTTCTAGTGAATCATTCAACAAGTCACAGTGTAAAAATCAGTGCATCACAGTTATAAAATTTCATTTAGGCATTTTATCAAACACCTTGTGTGCAGTTTTTGCAAGCATGTTTCTGAAGTATTTTTTTTCTCAATTTTACTTCGAATAACTAACCTATACAGTGTATCATGTCACAAAACAAAACCATAACTCACAATGAACAATAATTCGTGCAATTAAACACTAACAAACATGTATGTAACATTTCTTTTTGCATTTAAAAAGCAAAAATAATATTACTGTAATCAAAATCAGTTAAATAACTTACTTTAATATTCGATTTGAGAATTATGACGAGATGATTAAGTGAATCTAATAATAAATCATACATATTGTGTTGATTTGAATGAATATAATCAATGAGATGAAAGAAGAAGAAAATGGTGAAAAAAATGAGAGGAGCGTGTGTTCAGAGAAAAAGAGGAAAAGAAAGAGAAAAAAATGAAAAGAAATACGTTTTATATATGATAATTAAAAAGTTACAAAACAACCTTTGGACAATTTACAAAGTTACAAAGTGGTCCCTCAGAGTTAGGAAGAAAAAAAAGGAGGGAGGGGGTGATCTAACGGTTGAGATCACTTCTCTCACTTTTCTCTTGAGATCAACTTTTTAATGATCCGATCTCTATATATATATATATATATATATATATATATATATATATATATATATATATATATTTCTGACGGTTTTCAGAATTCAATTCGATAAATATTTATTCACTCAATACTTGTGAGAAATGCATTTTTATATTTTTTATGACTTCAATATATTTTATTTTGTTCCATTAAAGTCGATTTCTAGCTAACGTTACACTAAATAATTAATTACATGTACCAAATATACAATATACATAACATTATACACTTTTAATTAATAAAACACATCAAAACACAAAATACTTCTACCCAATTTACCCATTGCCACCCCCCCTTGTCATCAAGAGTAGTCAGTTTGATCTTTACTAACTAAATTGTACACCTATACAAGTTATTAGATATTTGCAAACTACAAGTAATTTACTCGTTTCCAAAACACATACAAAAACACATATTCAAGGTGTAAAATAAACTAGAGAAACTCTCCTTCTCATCCATGGTGGTTCGACCAAGCAAGAAACCAAGGAGAAAACAAATATTTTTCATGATCCAAGTGATTATTAAGTTCTATTAGTAATCTATTTCAAGGTTTTGAAATAATAACCTAAGGATTAATTAAGTTTCTAGCTCAAAAACTCTTCAATCACTCAAGTAAGCTTCTAATAATTTTTCCTAATCTTTCTTACTCTTACTTGATGTATTTTTATGATTCTATTAGAAAAACATGCAAATATACTATGATCCATACCACTTTTACTTGTTTTTATATCATATTATAAATTTTAATCATCCTATAATTATTCCCATGAAACATATCATTGTTGATGATGTTTAGGAACCCATGACACCCTAAGAAGGTGTATGGTAGGTTTAGACTAGCTTTGGTGTTGATTGGAAGAGATTAGAACAAGTTACAAACTAGAGAAATCATTTTTGACAATATATATTTAGCTGCTGTCACGTTTTATAAAATCTGGAAATTTCAGTAGGCTGGGGATTATTTTGGTTTACATTTTCAGAAAATAGATTTAAAAACAAAACCATGGCCGCTTGAACGGGTTAAAACGGATTTATAACGAAGAAGTTACGCTATTTTCAAGTTTAACGACGAAAACTATTTTTCTGAAAATATACTTGCTGTCAAGGGTTTTTCAAAGGTCAAAAATGAGTTGTAAACATAAACTAGAAGAGTCGATTTATCAAAAATATATTAATACATACTATCACGATTCCGAGGATATAAAGAACGTAGAAAAAGGACTTAAGACGAAGAAAATTATGGCCAATTAAAGTTTAACGAAACTTATATTTTTTTAACAGCAATTTGTAAAAATATACATGCTGATATGATTTTAAATCGAGATTTTGACCCATTTCGGGTCCGAACCGGCTTAAGTGTAAAACACGAAAGTTGTCCGAAATGATGTTTTACAATTAATCGCGAGCTTTTTAAGCTTAAAAGTGTAAAATGAGAGATTTAAGCATGGTCAAAGACGGACAAATTTCTGAAAAAGTCAAAGTACCCATAGCTGATGGGAAATAAAATTGGTGTTTTTAAGCGTTTTCGAGTCCGTTTGAGCTTTGAAAACCTTACCAAATGCTATTGTATCACCTATAAATTATTAGGGAACGTTAGAAACCTTATAAACGATATTTTATAAGCGCGAGGGTTTATTAAAATATAATGGAGTGTTTGGATTGCTTACTTAAATTACTCATTTTAGAGTCCATAAAGGAGCGTTTGGATCGGTGTTGTTTTAGCACACGAGACTAGTCCAATGGATAGCTTGTTGTGGCTTAACGAACTGGATTAATATTTTTGAATGTGTAATTGTAATTGGGATAAATTATGGCTGTCGTACTTATTTTTACAAGTATTAACACTTGTATATTTTCTACTAGACCAAAGTGGTTATCGCAAGTGACCATGTTTGGAGCCATTTTTCATATCCATAGAATACTTTTGAGAAAACGATGTCTTCTAGTAAAAGTGAGTTCGCCTAGCCTATTTTTCAAAATGTTCAACCGTTCGTCAAACGAAGTTCTAACGAGTAAACTACGACCACTCAAACTTTGCCGAAGACTAACCTTAAACAATATTTTTAGTCCGACTACCCTACTTCATCTATATTTTTCTCCATGATCGAGACCTCTATGATCAAAAGTTAAATACTAAGACTTTTAGATAATGTGGCAAGCTTTCCAAAACCATTGAGTTTGTTTCCTAACACTCGATATTCACTATTTTACGACTAGCTTTTCAAGGCCGTTTAGTCACTTTCATGAATTGTCAAAGTACATTATTTTTGCGACAAAAAGCTATAATTTCTTGATAAATCACTAAACAATTGTCGTAGGATGTTGTTTCAACATAAATACTTGTAAAGTATTTTGTAACTTGACAAGATGTCATAAACATATATTTTGACACGTTTTCATCCGTATTTACACGTTTTCATCCGTATTTACACGTTTTCGTCCGCTTTTACACGCTTTTGATCGTTTTACATCATCCATCCGACATGTTTTAGTCCGTTTTACGTTTTCATCGTTTTATCTGCTTTTACACGCTGTCGGTTTTACACGCTGTCGCGGTTTTACACGCCGTCCGATATTTATTCTTTTTCGTCTGTTTTTATCTGTATTTACACATGTATAAATGGATAAAAATGTGTAAAACAGGAAAATTGTGTAAAAACGGACAAAAACGTGTAAAAACAGATGAAAACATGTAGAAACGAACAAGAACGTGTAAATGCGGACAAAATCGTGCAAAAACGAACAAAAACGTGTAAATACGGATGAAAATGTGTAAAAATGGAAGAAAACGTGTAAAAACGGACAAAAACGTGTAAATATGGATGAAAAAGTGTAATAACGGACGAAAACATGTAAAAACAAATGAAATCGTGTAAATACGGATGAAAACGTGTAAATACGGATGAAAACGTGTAAAAACGGACGAAAACGTTTAAAACCGGGTGAAAACGTGTAGATACGGACGAAAACGTGTAGATACGGATGAAAACGTGTAAAAACAGAAGAAAATGTGTAAATACGGATGTAAACGTGTTAAAAACGGACGAAAACGTTTAAAAACTGACGAAAATGTGTAAATACGAATGGAAACGTGTACATACGACGAAAACGTTTAAATACGGACGAAAACGTGTATAAACGGACGAAAACGTGTAAATACGAACGAAAACGTGTGAAAACCGACGAAAACGTGTAAAAACGGACGAAAACGTATAAATACGGACGAAAACGTGTAAATACGGAGGAAAACGTGTAAAAACGTGCGAAAACATGTAAATACGGATGAGAAGGTATAAAATACTAACGACCGTTAGTATAAAGGACTAACGACCGTTATTTAATTGTCAAAAGATTTGAAAAAGAAGATGACAAGGGCTTTTTGGTCATTTCAATTCGGATATGGATTGGATCCGTAACGTATGCAAACCACAGTGACTGAACCAATCAAAAAAAAATTTCAGTGACTGAAAGTGAAAAACCGCTAAACCACAATGACCATTTATGTGGGTAACGGGCATTAACGCCGGGGCGTTACCAGACCGTCCTCTCTAAGAGCAAAGGGTATGGGTTGTAGTTAACATGCCAAATGTAAAAAGTATGAGTTGTTGGCATGCCAAACCATACCATGCAACACGCCAATCACAAGCCAAAAATTGTTTGAGTTAGTTGAGTGGCTCAAGCCAAAGTAGGCATGACAAATTTTGCTATATTTTTTAGTGTATTGTGAGTGAGGGTATTTTTAGTGGGGTATTTTGTGGGCCAATAACGTATTATTGGTGTGTTATGAGGAGGGTGTTTGAGTTATTGGGAGGTGTATGATGTGGTGATGGTGCCAAGATACCAATAACGACATTTGTGATCCACGATACTCTTTCTAAGTTATGCGACATGAAAGGCATATTTCTATATTTGTTATGTTGCGGGAGACGGTAGAAGTACATTGCTTGAATCTCTGTGCACCATTGATCAATAGCACTTTTTGTTTTAATCGTTTTTTGTGTTTACAAAAGAGTATAGAAATATATTTTTCCAAGAAAGTAAGACAAACATATGCACACTAATATAGTAATATATCATTTAATACTTTACAAATGTCTTAACCGATACTTTAATTCATAAGTTTACAAAGGTCATATATATTTAGTAATGAATATCTATACTACTTATAATAAAAGAATGAATCTCTTTTTTTATTGTCTTAAAATTAAGACTTACAAAATACAAAGCCTATTGTATAATACATAATGCATTATTAATGATCTTTCTCATCAATCTTAATTTTAAGACTTACAAATCTTAAAGCTTAATATACAAAATATAAAGCACTATTAATGTGGTCAAAAATTTTAATGTAGTTAATTAATTAAGTGGTCAATAAATACAATTAATACGCTTATTAAAAACCCTTACACAAGAAATACAAATTATCAAGCATATTGTACAACAAACTTAAACATAATTTTGCATTAAAATGTCACTAATACAAATAATAAATAACATTATACAATATTCAGTTCGAACCAAGAACAATCTAAATGGGCCAAGCCGTAATCAGTACAATCAAACGGGCACGGCAAGCGGGTCGAGTTCGAACGGACAAGTTTAAACGAAATTTTGAAATCAGAATTTATTATCAAAAAGAACATAATAAACTAAAATACATGATTCACCGAAATTTTATTTCAGGGTATCTCACGCAACGCGGAACCCCGCATTAAATGTCACTAATACAAATAATAAAGACATTAAACATATATTCAAGCCCGAACGGTCAACGAGCAAAATGGGCTTAAGCCCGAACCGACAAGGGCCAACGGGCTCGAGTCCGAATCAAGGGCTAAAGGGCTCGAGTCCCGACGACGGCCAATAAAGACGGCCAACGGCTCGAACTCGAACAGCATGCGCTAAACGAAATTCTTGATATGAACATAATAAATTGAAATACATGATTCGTCGAAAATTTTTATTTCAGGGTATCCGCCGCCGCAACGCGCGGTTATTTGCTAGTATATATATTTAATTCATCAATTTGGATTTGTTTCAGATACGAACAGAATGGATCAACCTAGGACTACTCTACACGTAGGTTTGAAGTTGTATACTATACGTTGATTCAAGTAGTTGGACCATATTTCAACATCTCGTTTGACTAAAAATTCGACCATTATTTATCATGGAGTAGTACGTTGTAATTAACGTTGTTAACAATTTAATTGAAAGGGTACAGCCATGTGTTATGTAGACGTCGAATAAAAATAACATATATGAGATACGGAATCACATCAAAGAAAATACAGATTTACGTGATTTTATTCAATATGAAGTGATCGACCCTTGTCTATTGGCCGTCGTGTCTTGGGTTGGGGTGACATTGGCCATTCTATATGATGCAGACAATTTACGTTGAGGAACCCACAATATCTATATATTAAAGTTCAAATATTTGCTCTTGTTTAAATATTTATCAAGAAACAAATTTTCATCATTTAGTTTGATTTAATAGTGAAAATTAACTTAATATTTAATACATAAACATAAATTTATATTTTTTTTCTTGTCTTTTTGTATTTCTTTTTAATTCACAATTTTTTTCTTTATTTTTAAATTCACTTTATTTTATTCACGTTTTTCATTTTTTTCTTTTTTTATTAAATTCACGTTATTCACGCTTTTTAATTCGCCTTTTTCTTCGCTTTCATACGCTTTCATCTGTTTCGTCCGCTTTCGTTTCATACGTCTTCGTCCGCTTTCACACGTCATCCGCTTTCTTACATTTTCGCCCATTATTCATACGCTCATCCATTTCATACGCCGTCCGCTTTCATACGTGCTTTTCGCTTTCATACGTTTTCGTCCGCTTTCATACATATTCGCCCGCTTTCTTACGTTTTCTCTCTCGCTTTTAAATGTTTTCGGCCGCTTACACGCTTCTAAATATCACGTTGATATTCGAATATCATGTGATTTTCAACTAATATTTTGTAACATAAAATCATACTCTCACCGCATCCATAGCTAAATGGTTAAACATTTGAAGTTCTTTCCTTGCTCTTCATTCCGTGAAAAGAGATCACAAAGTGATATCCGAAATCACAGGTGATATTCATAATATCACGAAGTGATATTCAGAATATCACAAAGTGATATTCAAAATATCACGAAGTGATATTCAGAATATCACAAAGTGATATTCAAAAAATCACAAGTGATATTCAGAATATCACAAAGTGATATTCACAATATCACAAAGTGATATTCAGAAAATCACAAGTGATATTCTAAATATCACAAGTGATATTCTAAATATCACAAAGTGATACTCTGAATATCACAAAGTAATATTCAGAAAATCACAAGTGATATTCTGAATATCACGGAATATCACTTATGATATTCAGAAACGTATGAAAACGGACGAAAACGTAAGAAAATATACGAATACGTATGAAAACGGACGAAAATGTATGAAAATGGACGAAAATGAAAGAAAACTGATGAAACGGGCGAAAACGGACGGCAGGCGGCGCATTAAAAAGAAACGAAAAGATGAAAGCGTATGAAAAGTATGAAATGTATTTAAAACGATGACAACAAGAAAAACGCGAATTAAAAAAAATGTGAATTAAAAAAACGCGAATTAGAAAACGAGAATTTAAAGAAAAAAGAGAACGTGAATATAATTAAAAAAAACGTGAATTTCAGAAGAAAATAAATAAATTATAAAATGTGAATAAAAAAGAAAGAAAAAAACAAGAAAAAAACTCATTGACTTAGGTTTACCTTTTAACTTTTAGGTTAATCTTCACAATTAAATCAAACTAAATGAATTGTAAGAATTTGTCTTTTGGTAAGCATAAATTTATGGGTAGGCAAAATAAAGTGTCTCCTATTACAATATTCCACTATTATAATATTACCTTTTTCATGTATATATCATCACTATTACAATATTTCACTATTACAGTATTACCATTTTCATCCTATCACAAGTATAGGATAAGGTTAAAATAAAAAGATAAATATTCACATAAAAATAATCCTAAAAGATAAAAAGTTTTAAGAAACTCAAGAAAATTCACAAAACATGTGATTGGTGGATAAAATAGTTTTTTTTTTTTTTTTTTTTTTTTTTTTTTAAGGCTAGCGAGTAAGGAACCCTAATCCCCTCATTTCATTGCCACGTCATTTCTCTCTCCAAATGACCTTCAAAGATTAGGTGCCCAAGAAGGCGACCAAGTTCAATTTTTTTTTTTTTTTTTTTTTTTTTTTTTTAAACATTTTTAACACAAAATAAAATTTCATTAATAATTAAAACGTTACATAATAATTCAAATAAAATTAAAACATTACGACAATACAACGACTAAACTAGTTTTGATTCGACGATGCCAAATGTCTTCCACCAAATCGGCTTTGAGGCTAAGATGAGTCGCTCACATTGCATATCTCTTGGTAATTTCCAACGATTCCACATGCGTTCTTATGGGATCATAAGAACGGTCGCTCATTGAAAGAATACGGAGATATCGCCGTCTGTCATTCTGAATTATCATATTATGTAATATGATACATGTGTACATTATATGAGATAGACGCTCTTTGTCAAACCCTCTAGCCGGATATTTAATCATTAGCCACTTCTTCTTTAGTACACCAAAAGCACGTTCCACATCTTTTCTTGCCGCTTCGTGCATCGCCTTATACAATATTCGTTTGTGATCATTCGTCCTCGGATTTTTAATGGACTTCATAATAACCGACCATTCCGGATATATCCCATCGAGAAGATAATATCCGCTTATAAGGCACGCCATTAGCAACGATTCCACATCCGGTGCTCTCCCGCTTTGAGATCATTGAAAGAGGCGATGCACGTAAAACATTTATGTCGTTATTCATCCCATGACACCAAAGAACGATGCCAAATCCATAAATCTTGGGACGCGATCACTTCCAATAAAATGAAAGGACTTTGCCGTGATCACCCCTACAAAATTGAGCTTTTAAATCATGCGGGCAATTCTCCCACGCCAACTGCAATCGATGCTTCCTATCATCCCAGAAACCCATGACTTTGGTAGTGATGAGCATAGAGTTTGTCAATGTCACTAACCGTCGGCTTTCGCAAATACTCGGACCATATACCTCCATTATCACCTCACAAAATTTTTGAGACACTCACTAATTGTTGACGCACCCATTTGCACGTATTCGCTCAGAGCATCGCCCTAAAATCTCAAATCGCGTGAAATGACAATTTTGCCCTCCAACTTAAAATTTTACCAACTCGGAAAACACGTCAACATCATTTAACAAGTTATATGATTAATAATATTCCTACATTATGAAATAAGTAACTTATTATATAAATTAAAAGGAACATAAGTAAATAAACAATAAGTAACTCATAAACATTACAACTTGTACACTATTAACCTAGACTTGAAAGAGGACTAAATACATTGTAAATTGGTAACTTGAAAGTTATGAAATGGTCTTTGAGTCCCCATTATGGCCGGCCATTTAGGCCTAAAATCCTCATCATATCAATTTGCATTTAACCACATTTATCTCATTTCCTTTTCATTTTCAAAACACCAAGAAAACCCTAGTCCATTTTCTCTCTCACAAGTGGCGGCATCTTTTATTTTCACCATTCAATCCGAAAATCTTTCAAGCAAAGATGTTCCAAGGAGGCTTGTGATCGTAGGTGATCGTCTAGTGGGTGTTGTGATCGTGTTTGGTTCGAAAGGAGGCTTGGTCGTGGTTACATATTGTGGCCGTGGGTTTTGTAGAACCAAGAAGAGACTTGGTTGGTTTTGTGGTTTGATTATTGTTTCTTGTCTCGTACACGCTACAAGGGTAACATATCGTCATCTTGAATCTTTTCCTCCTTGCTTCCTTTGTTCAATTCGTGGCATATAAACCTAGGGCTTGTAATATGTTAATGAATCACATAAAATCATATATATATGTTATCACATGAAATAATGGAACATGAAATGATAAAACATTGAATCTTGATCTATATTATTCGAATGATATATGGCATAAGGTATGTAATATAAACATGAAAACCGATTTTGAATCTTTTCTTATGTCGATTTAACTATATCTTGTTCAAGGGTCTAACGAGCTTGTAAAATTATATGATTACGTATATGATAAATGGAATTGTTAACGATGAATAACGGGGTTTTGATTAAAACATGGGGCGTACATATGGTTTTGGATTAGGGAATGGTTCGAATGAAAATGTTATCACATGAGGTGTAATGTAATCTTGTATTAATCAAGCTAAAATGGTTGAAAACGGATTCGTTAATCTTAATCTAAAAACTAGGGTTTGTAATTACATGATTTAATAAGGTTAAGGGGTTGTTTTGTAAATGGTAAAACTTGATGGATTAACATGTTAATATTCTAACTAAATGGATTAAATGAGTAAAATGGGTAAACTTACTATATTTACACTTTTAACCCTATACTTTGCAATATTGACATTTTAAACCTTAAACTTTTGTAACTTGTCATAAATGATCCTTAAGGCATTATAATACTCATTTTCATAAATTAACTTGAGATAAGTAACTAAACTTACTATTTATGGAAACCTGCTAATTATGGAAACCTGCTATTTTTAGAAAGTTACTAATATGGAAATCTGCTATTTATGGAAAGTTACTAAAAATAGAAACCTACCTAAAATAGAAAGTACTTAAAATGGAAAGATAACTAAAATGGGGAACTTGCTAAAAATGGAAAGCCGTCTTATGCGAGTGGTTCTGATTCTTATAGAACGTTATCTAATTCATATAGGTTCCGGGCGACGTGATTGATCTCCTTTCTTGAATTTACTTTCATTGTTGATTGCTTCGAATAAGGTACATATATTCTGACCTTTCTCATAAGGTTTCTCATGATCTCTTTGCATCTTTGATCTCTTGCCAATTTGATATTGAACCTTTGCTATGCTTTTGAACCTTTGATATTGACCCTTTGCTATTGAACCTTTGATATTGATCCTTTGCTATTGAACCTTTGCTATGCTATTGAACCATTGATATTGGACTATTGATTTGATTTGTGAATCGCTAATATTGGACCTTTGATATTGTTTGAACTCTATATTGTACACTTTGACTTGTCGATTGATACCGAGCCATTAACTAGGCATGGGGTTCCATGTCCGTGTCATTGATGCACCAATGGCATGACTCCGGTGTGGATGAGTGATGTTCCACACCGTCCCCATTTTGTATTGATTATGCGCTTTGGATATATTGTATGGCCACTATTGTTTTGCGGGGGCGATGGATGCATCCTAGATTTGTTTTGTATTGTATTGATATTGATATATTGTTTTGGTGATGTGGTTGGTGTGTGCAATACACCCCCTCACATTTTGGGAGCTGATCACTCCATTGGCTACTCGAGGACTCCCCTCATATTGGTTTGGTATTCCGAGGTCACCCCTCCGAATACAATGGTTACTATTGGATACTTGGCTGCTAATGCCACTATTGATATTGGTTTGTTTTGTTGGCTCGGGATAGATTCTGACAGACCTTACACTATTGATATAACCATATTGTACCTTCTGTATTTCCCAACGCATCATATTCTGTATTGATTATCTTTATCCAGTACCCTTATATGATTCACTCTATTACCAAGATATATATTCCATTGCTTTGATCATCACACTCATTCCGTTAGGTCCGATTATCGTTCCATTCACGTATCGGGTTATTATATGTTATTGGATTTGATTATGATATTCATGTTTATGTGACTCACTTTACTCTGTATGATATGTATGTATGCGATATAAGATTTACTGTTGTCATCGGTGATATGCTATCTTCGGTTATGTGATCCTTTGATTTGTCTCGTAACCGTGTCTGTGTGAAATCGATTGTTGATCTGCTTATCTTTTGTTCCTCGTTCGATTAATCTCGTGGACTATGACTATCCGTGGTGTCCTTATCGCTTGTAGTTGACCCGCCATGTTTGCATTTACTTTATGCTACGGTTTGATTGGGTAAATGGTTCAACTTTATGATGTCCGGTTTGTTAACGTGTTCGCTTGCCTCGCTATGTCCCTACTTCATTTAATTATATCTTTATATTGTATTTCTACTTATTATGTGTGATTGCCATGTGTTGATCTTTGTTAGTACTTCACCGTTATGATCTTGGTTATGTTTTCAACTAAGGGTTTTGACACGTGTAAATTGCCATGCTCACTTATTAATTAATTGCTTCGCTTTCCTGTAGATATCTGTTTGGCTTATATGTTTTCTGATTTCCTAAATTGATTGTATGCGATATATGTTGTGTGGATGCGACGCCTGCTATGTTGCTTATGTTTCTGATCTTGTATGTCTGGTTTGTAGGTACTTGTTTATATGTCATCGATGCTTTGCTTCGCTTCGTTCTCTTTGTTTTATGTGCTTGGATATCTATATAATTGTGTTCTCGCAGATCCTCATTGACTCATTGTTCTCATTTCACGTGACTTTGTTATCCGCTTCCTTTGTTTCCTTCGTATTTACGCTTTTATTTAGCTTTCGTTTTGTTATATCCGCTCACCGGGCTTTTTAAGCTCGGTAGCATTTCTTTTCTGCGGCGGTGTTAGGTTTGAAGATGGGCTTTGATGGGTGAGAGTTGGATTATTTGAGTGGACCAACCCTAGATACATTATTACTTGGATTTATTTTGTTGGGCTATTGTTTGGAGATTTCATTTTATTTCGTACATATTGATTTTGTATTTTCCTTATAAGTCATTCGTCTATATGACTTGGTACTTCATTTCTTTAAGGCTTTCGTTTATAAAATTTTTTTGTATGTTACGATATGACACCGAATGTGACACTTCTACCCTTGTCGGGTTGGGGTGTTACAATTATGGTATCGAGCTCTAGGTTTTAGGACCCTAGAGCTTAGGCTATGACCGTGAGGATTGGGTAGACATTAGATTTCGCCCTGCTTAGATATCTTCGATTCCTTTTGATGGTCGCTCGATTTGACTTGATATCCTTTTGCCTTCACCGAATTGGCCCACCTTTTCGCATCGAATTTTGTTATTTTATTTTCGCTCGTCCGCTTGTCGATCGTTAGATGCGCACTACCCGTGGAGCCAAAGAAGATGGTGCCGACCTGCATTCTTTGCAATGATCCCCATCTTTGGAGAGGTTCGTGAAGCGAAGCCGTGCCATCTTGCCATGTCTCTTGGAGACATTAGGATGTTCTTTGGAGGAGTCGGACGGATCAACCAAAGACGCAAAAGACGGAGACAAGATTCAACCGGTGGCTGAGAAGGTTCATCTACTTCATATGATTTGGGCGCGACTTGTGTTACTCCGATTCGTTTGTCATGCGTTTTGAGGCGGTTTGATATTCTGTTAAGTGATTCTGATCAGTATTACTTTTCTTTGATTCGTTCGGAACTCGGTTTGAATCGTGAAGTTTTATCGTTTGGCATTTTGTTAATATCTCAGCTTTTCTTTTGGATCGTCAGTAATGAGTCATGAGGAACCGTTTCGAGCAAGTTGGTGGCCTTCTTCGTTGGCGTTATGGTAAGTTGTTTGATGTAGTATATGTCGTATGTATGTGATCTGGTATGCTTCGGTACATTACTTGCTATCTGTATGTTATCTGGTTTGTTGTGATTTTGGTTATGTGGTTTGTCATGACCCGAGGCAGAATATGATGACAATAAGGACTTGTTATGTGATGCAAGTATTATGACGCCTGATCAACGTGATAATACCGAGATCATATAATTTGAACTTATTGCAATCATACGACATCTTGGGAAATGCCTGGGGTTGGTACGTGAATGGACTAGGCCTTATATCCGTTATTTGTCAATCCTCATATTCGTTTGAAATTCTGTACCTCTTGCGAGATTCTCACCGACATCTGTTACGTATAAGTTTTGTACGCTTTGGAAACTGAAATCGTTATGGTCTGTGTGAAACTATGAATTTCTATGTCTGCCTTGATCCGGTACGTCTCCAGGTAGTTATGCGACTTCAATTTTCGAGGACGAAAATTTTCTTTTTAGAGGGGAAGAAATGTAAAACCCTAAAATCTCAAATCGCGTGAAATGACAATTTTGCCCTCCAACTTAAAATTTTACCAACTCGGAAAACACGTCAACATCATTTAACAAGTTATATGATTAATAATATTCCTACATTATGAAATAAGTAACTTATGATATAAATTAAAAGGAACATAAGTAAATAAACAATAAGTAACTCATAAACATTACAACTTGTACACTATTAACCTAGACTTGAAAGAGGACTAAATACATTGTAAATTGGTAACTTGGAAAGTTATGAAATGGTCTTTGGAGTCCCCATTATGGCCGGCCATTTAGGCCTAAAATCCCTCATCATATCAATTTTCATTTAACCACATTTATCTCATTTCCTTTTCATTTTCAAAACACCAAGAAAACCCTAAGTCCATTTTCTCTCTACACAAGTGGCGGCATCTTTTATTTTCACCATTCAATCCGAAAATCTTTCAAGCAAAGATGTTCCAAGGAGGCTTGTGATCGTAGGTGATCGTCTAGTGGGTGTTGTGATCGTGTTTTGGTTCGAAAGGAGGCTTGGTCGTGGGTTACATATTTGGCCGTGGGTTTTGTAGAACCAAGAAGAGACTTGGTTGGTTTTTGTGGTTTGATTATTGTTTCTTGTCTCGTACACGCTACAAGGGTAACATATCGTCATCTTGAATCTTTTCCTCCTTGCTTCCTTTGTTCAATTCGTGGCATATAAACCTAGGGCTTGTAATATGTTAATGAATCACATAAAATCATATATATATGTTATCACATGAAATAATGGAACATGAAATGATAAAACATTGAATCTTGATCTATATTATTCGAATGATATATGGCATAAGGTATGTAATATAAACATGAAAACTGATTTTGAATCTTTTTATGTCGACACAACTATATCTTGTTCAAGGGTCTAACGAGCTTGTAAAATTATATGATTACGTATATGATAAATGGAATTGTTAACGGATGAATAACGCGGGGTTTTTGATTAAAACATGGGGCGTACATATGGTTTTGGATTAGGGAATGGTTCGAATGAAAATGTTATCACATGAGGGATAATGTAATCTTGTATTAATCAAGCTAAAATGGTTGAAAACGGATTCGTTAATCTTAATCTAAAAACTAGGGTTTGTAATTACATGATTTAATAAGGTTAAGGGGTTGTTTTGTAAATGGTAAAACTTGATGGATTAACATGTTAATATTCTAACTAAATGGATAAAATGAGTAAAATGGGTAAACTTACTATATTTACACTTTTAACCCTATACTTTGCAATATTGACATTTTAAACCTTAAACTTTTGTAACTTGTCATAAATGATCCTTAAGGCATTATAATACTCATTTTCATAAATTAACTTGAGATAAGTAACTAAACTTACTATTTATGGAAACCTACTAATTATGGAAACCTCTATATTTTTAGAAAGTTACTAATATGGAAATCGCTATTTATGGAAAGTTACTAAAAAGAAACACCCTAAAATAGAAACCTACCTAAAATAGAAAGTACTTAAAATGGAAAGATAACTAAAATGGGGAACTTGCTAAAATGGAAAGCCGTCTTATGCAAGTGGTTCGATTCTTATAGAACGTTATCTAATTCATATAGGTTCCAAGGCGTGATTGATCTCCTTTCTTGAATTTACTTTCATTGTTGATTGCTTCGAATAAGGTACATATATTCTGACCTTTCTCATAAGGTTTCTCATGATCTCTTTGCATCTTTGATCTCTTGCCAATTTGATATTGAACCTTTGCTATGCTTTTGAACCTTTGATATTGACCCTTTGCTATTGAACCTTTGATATTGATCCTTTGCTATTGAACCTTTGCTATGCTATTGAACCATTGATATTGGACTATTGATTTGATTTGTGAACTGCTAATATTGGACCTTTGATATTGTTTGAACTCTATATTGTACACTTTGACTGTCGATTGATACCCGAGCCATTAACTAGGCATGGGGTTCCATGTCCGTGTCATTGATGCACCAATGGCATGACTCAGGTGTGGATGAGTGATGTTCCACACCGTCCCCATTTTGTATTGATTATGCGCTTTGGATATATTGTATGGCCACTATTGTTTTGGGCGTATGGATGCATCCTAGATTTGTTTTGTATTGTATTGATATTGATATATTGTTTTGGTGATGTGGTTGGTGTGTGCAATACACCCTCACATTTGGGAGTGATCACTCCATTGGCTACTTGAGGACTCCCTCATATTGGTTTGGTATTCGAGGTCACCCTCCGAATACAATGGTTACTATTGGATACTTGGCTGCTAATGCCACTATTGATATTGGTTTGTTTTGTTGGCTCGGGATAGATTCTGACAGACCTTACACTATTGATATAACCATATTGTACCTTCTGTATTTCCCAACGCATCATATTCTGTATTGATTATCTTTATCCAGTACCCTTATATGATTCACTCTATTACCAAGATATATATTCCATTGCTTTGATCTGTCACACTCTCATTCCGTTAGGTCCGATTATCGTTCCATTCACGTACCGGGTTATTATATGTTATTGGATTTGATTATGATATTCATGTTTATGTGACTACTGTTTACTCTGTATGATATGTATGTATGCGATATAAGATTTACCTGTTGTCATCTGGTGATATGCTATCTTACTGTTATGTGATCCTTTGATTTGTCTGGTAACCGTGTCTGTGTGAAATCGAGTGTTGATCTGTTTATCTTTTGTTCCTCGTTCGATTAATCTCGTGGACTATGACTATCCGTGGTGTCCTTATCTGCTTGTAGTTGACCTGCCATGTTTGCATTTCTGTTTATGCTACGGTTTGATTGGGTAAATGGTTCAACTTTATGATGTCTGGTTTGTTAACGTGTTCAATTGCCCTGCTATGTCCCTACTTCATTTAATTATATCTTTATACTGTATTTCTACTTATTATGTGTGACTGCCATGTGTTGACTGATGTTAGTACTTCCGCTGTTATGATGCTGGTTATGTTTTCAACTAAGGGTTTTGACCTGTGTGAATTGCCATGCTCACTTATTAATTAATTGCTTCTGCTTTCCTGTAGATATCTGTTTGGCTTATATGATTTCTGATTTCCTGAATTGATTGTATGCGATATATGTTGTGTGGATGCGACGCATGCTATGTTGCTTATGTTTCTGATCTTATATGTCTGGTTTGTAGGTACTTGTTTATATGTCATCGATGCTTTGCTTCGCTTCGTTCTCTTTGTTTTATGTGCTTTGGATATCTATATAATTGTGTTCTGCAGGATCCTCATTGACTCATTGTTCTCATTTCGCTGTGACTTTGTTATCCGTTTCCTTTGTTTCCTTTCGTATTTCTGCTTTTATTTAGCTTTCGTTTTGTTATATCTGTTCACTGGGCTTTTTAAGCTCAGCCGCATTTCTTTTCCTGCGGCAGGTGTTAGGTTTGAAGATGGGCTTTGATGGGCTGAGAGTTGGATTATTTGAGTGGACCAACCCTAGATACATTATTACTTGGATTTATTTTGTTGGGCTATTGTTTGGAGATTTCATTTTATTTCAGACATATTGGATTTTGTATTTTCCTTATAAGTCATTCGTCTATATGACTTGGTACTTCATTTCTTTAAGGCTTTCGTTTATAAATTTTTTTTGTATGTTCTGATATGACACCAGAATGTGACACTTCTACCCTTGTCGGGTTGGGGTGTTACAATCAGCATTGACCCCGTATGCCAATTGACGGATTGACGAAGTACACTTTATCAATGGAGAAATACCAAGTACGCCTGCACAATCAGGAGTTTGTTGGAAATAAGGTGAATGATCGGTTATATCTCGGACAATTCGTGTGAATAGTCGTCGGCTCATACGGAAACGATCATGGAATGTCAGATCGCCGTATCTTGGGGACTCCACAAGTAAGCATCAACTAAACGGTTATGAGCACCCACACGATCCCTACTAACTTGGGTTCGTGAGACTTTTTCTGAGGCTTGAATAGCCTCCTAGCACTCTTCCGCAAACATCATAAATTCGGTACTAACTTCATTTTCATCATCCGATGACGAATCGGCAATGAATAGCTCGTAAGAATTAAAACTCATAGTGTGTAAAAGAATATAGAGAATGTGTGAAATGAGATTTGTGAGTTTAGTGTGTAAATATGTTGTGTATTTATAGGGTAGTTTTAGTTGTATATATATATATATATATATATATATATATATATATTTTAAGCTCAAACGTTTTTTTTTTTTTTTTTTGGATTGCAACGTAAACTAAACATTTAAACGGTAATAAACATCCTTTTGTCTCGATCGTGCATGCGATTCATTTGGTAAATATTGTATGCGATCGAGTTGAGCCACAGGCCGATCGACTGAAATCGATCGCCACAGGCCACGATCGAGTGTGAATCGCCCTCATTGGGGCTAGCCTAATGTATACTTTTGTTGAAAATACTTATGAAAAAACGCATATGTTTTATAATTTATGAGTCGACATTTTGTGCATTCAATAAGTATACTCTTTAAAATTTTATTGTGCATAACATATAAAAATTAAAAAAATTGTGCATCATAATTAACTTTTTGCATTAAAAGCTTTTTTTTTTTCTCATTAATAAACCCTATAAAAACTTAAAATTTCAAAAACAAAAACTTCTCTCACAACTTTTTTATGCACCAATGTTCCCATCTTATGTAAAAGGTTTCAAATTGTTTTGAACACTTTTATTTTTTTCAATAGGTTTTACACTTCTTACGAAAAAATAACTTTTAGTCCGCTCCCATAAATGTTTACCTTAAAATGCACATAACTTTAAAAATACCATAAACTATATTTTTCATCGATAAATATCATCTTACCCAGAAATGTCTCTTTTCATCTCCACCAACAAATTATACTTTTCATCAGTGAAATACACGTTTACTTTGAGAAAATCAAAACAAAGATGTAAACACTTATTTTAGGTCGTTTAAACTTTTTAAGGTTTATTTGTTTAGTTTTAAAATAATGTTTGCGTTCAGCTTTCAACACAATAAGGCCTTAAGTAAATTTATCATCCTTAAGTTGCCGACATGTATTGTTAGCGGTCCGCGCATGTCCTATTTTATTTTGGTGTGTCACAATCTGTATATCTTTCATAAAACTCTGATTGCACATTCGTTAATCTTCGGATAATCATAATATTGGTATGTAGCTTAAAGACACCATATATCTACTATCTATATCTACAATTTGAAAGGAAGGACTATCAAAATGTTTGATTATCTTTTGTTTTTAGAGTAAATTACATGAATCGTCATTGTGGTTAGGTCAAAATTGCATGTTTGGTTATAAAACGCAATTAATTACACCAATGGTCCTTGTGATTGTCTCAATTGGGTTGACCGGTCCTTTAACTAATTTTCCATTTAATTGGATTTTAACGTCGGGGGCATTTTCGTTAGTTCACATACAACAATATACCTCAGGGATCATATTTGCAACACCTTTTCCCCCTTCATGACCTGTATCAATTACTATAACTCATAAAGCAAACCATTACGAAAGGATGCCAAGGCAAACTGATTCAAACTAGGCTTGTCAAATGGTAAGTTATCCTATCAAGACTCTGATCCATAGATCCCAACAACCCTTTTCTTTCTGGGATAAAGTAAAAAAGGATGTCAACAACCCTTTTCTTTTAGAAACCAAAAGCACCCACCATAACCACTTGAAACGGCTTCAATCCTATCTGTTAATACAAATATCGTCATTAAACGTTATTTATATTTTTGATCTTTACCTAAGTTTTGTTAACGACAAAAGTAAATTTAATTTGTATAAAAGCTTAAAGCTTGTCAAGTTTAATAGATATTAAAACAAGCTTTTTCAAATAATATCTTCATCATTTAAGCATTTACATTGTGACTAATCATATCTCAATATGAGTCTAAGCATAATGTATGATAGTAGTTTTTAGAATGTTTTAGTTTCTTAAAAACTAAACATTACTTATGCATTTGCATATTTCTAAAAATAGAAAGACAACACATGACATCATGTAATGCATCATGGAAATCATTGAAAGATTTCATTAGATATTTTGTGTGGATTTGTACTCTTCATATCTTACACAATCTTACATAGATATGGTTGACTTTGGCAAGATCTTGATATCTTGGTCATCGGACCATGCACCAAAATCCACAACGGGCGGAACCCTTTAAGGGGTCCGCGTCCGGATGTCTTCGATGGTTTTGGCTATAAATAGCAAAGCCAAACCAAGTAGTTTCTCATCCCTTTATATCATACTCTCATACATATCTTCTCTAACCTTTCTAAATCGGTTTCATATCATATTAGTGATCTCTTTGTAGCAAAGAAGATCAAGTCACATTCAAGCTTCAAACGAGAGTTGGAAGTCTTGTTTGTTTAGTGTTGTATGATCTAGTGTTGATTCATACTTCATTGTTGTGTTAAACCATCATAATCTTGTGAGTGTGAGTGGTTAGTATTTTAGTCCTCAGAATACATTGTGTGTGGGAGTAGTTGTACCCTTGGAAAGAACTCGACATCTAGCTTAGTGTCGGAAATAGTGTAAGCGAAGCGTAAAGGTTTTCTCCGCCGGTGAAAGAAGCTTGTTGACTAGTGAAGTTAAACTCTCGAGTGTGAGACTCGGGGAGTGGAGTAGGGCAAGGAAAAAGAGTCCTTGTAGACCGAACCACTATAAACAACTTATTGTGGGTTGATCATTTCTTTCCTTATTTACTCTTTACATATTGCTTGCATATTTCATAAACATATCCAAGATCAATATCAATTGATCTTTCAATAAGTTTCAAAACAAAGTTTTTAATTGGTAAACTATTCAACCCCCTTCTAGTTTTCTACAATTGGTACCAGAGCCTCGTTGCTCAAAAATTTCTAAAATAACTTGTATTTTATAAACTTGAAACGATCCATGGATTACGAAAACTTTAAAGAAGGGCAATCTATGCAAAGACCACCACTCTTTGAAACCAATGGATTTATCTATTGGAAAACCGTTTTGAAACATATGTAAAATCAAAAGATATAGATCTTTGGTTTATTATTGTTAAAGGGATTTTAGTTCTACAACAAAGGATATTTCATTGATGAACAAAAGAAATTAGTTGCTAAAAATAATGAAGCTAAAATGATGCTTTATAATGCTTTACCTAGAAAAGAATATGAAAGAATTTTATGTGTGAAACCGCCAAAGATATTTGGGAATCTTTGATTGTTACACATCAAGGTAATTCACAAGTCAAGGATAACAAAATTGATCTTCTTGTTCAACAATATGAACAATTTGTTATCCCTGAAGATGAAACCATTGATTGTGGCTTTGCTCGCTTTAATACTATTATTACATCACTTAAAGCACTTGATGAATCTTTTTGTAGTAAGAACTTTGTCAGGAAATTTCTTAGAGCACTCCATCCCAAATGGAGAGCTAAAGTGACCGCTATTGAAGAATCAAAGGATCTCTCCAAAATGTCACTAGACAAGCTAATCGGTAACCTCAAAGTACACGAAATGGTAATGGAGAAAGATTCAGAGATCATCAAAGGAAGAAGGGAGAAGATCAAATCCGTTGCTCTTAAAGCAAAGGCGAATCAAGTGATGATGACTTAATCTTGCTCGGTAGTGAAAATGAGGAGTATGCCATGGCCGTTAGAGACTTTAAGAAGTTCTTTAGAAGAAGAGGAAAGTTTGTAAGACGACCTCGAGAAGAAAAGAAGCCATTCAGAAAGATCGGGATGACAAAAAGGTAAAGGTGAAAGAAAGTGTTTTAGATGTGGTGATGCAAGTCATCTCATAGGAGAATGTCCCAAGCCACCTATAGGTCACTAGTTTTACAAACACAAGCTATAAGAAAGAGATAAGGCGATTGAACAAGTCAAAACACACACACACATTGATGATACACTTTGCAAGAACGGTTATAAGCGTAGGTGAGTGAAAGAATAACTTGAACAACCAACCTTCAAATGAAGGTTTACATAAGAGTATTTATAGGAGGAAAGCTAGGCAACACCCTAGTTTCCATCCTTTCCTTAATGGACTAAGGCCTAGGCTTATGGGCCTTCTACATAAGCCATAAGGCTAATTGCAAACATAAAGGCCATAATAAAGCTAACTATTACATATTAATTACTAACACTTGATTATGGTTTAGAGTGATTCCAACAATCTCCCTCAAGTGTTGGTGATGAACGGTGAAGGCGTTGATGTAATAGTAGCGTTGACGCCTTCTCGACATTCTTCTTCTTGTGAGAAGAATTGCCTTGATTCGAACAATCTCCCAAAGGTAGGGAAATTGTTTTCTTTAAACGGTTATGCTTTGACGCCATCTTTAACTTTGTTCTTTGATCATTGTTCTTTGTGATGAAAGTGATAGTATGTTGTTGTTGTCGCATCAATTCGCCTCGTGTCGCCTTCACGCCCAATGTCTCCACGCCATTCTTCAACATGCTCACACGCCTTTAACGTTGGATAACAATACCGATGAAGTTCTTTAAGTCTTTAACTTTGTAGATTCTTTGTTTGATGAAGAATCATTCGACTATTGTGTTGCTTTAGAGTAGAACTTCCATTAGTGATGATGTTGGCGTGAGCATGAGAAGAATCGCACGATCATTCCGCCCGTAGCTTCCATAAGAAGAAAACATTAAACGGTTAGTAATAAGCGGATGCCGCACTTACAAGTTTGAACTTCGAGAGTGTTAACAAAGATAGTGTGAAAACACAACTCTAATTCTCACAAAGGCCGCTCTCGAACCGGAGTCCCACAAGTGAGATAACACGATGTACCAAGTACACCTACGGTTCGGATGAGTCGCCGAGGTACACCAAGCATCACCTCACGATCAGACCGTTTGAGACACACCGCGTAATCCACGGGAGTTACCGGTGACCGCCGTCGTGGTCGTTTGATGTTGACCCCGGCAGAGTTTCCATTCAATCACCGAGGATCACATATGTGAACCTCTCATAAATGTTCTCGATGATTGCTAAGATCTCGTGAAGGACTCGATATGAACCATCGAACCATCAAGATCTTATTTGTTGATCAACAAGTGATGAAATGTCAAGTGTTCCTAAGAGATCTTTGATGAATCTCGTGGCTCTAGACTCAATTGTGCATTTTGGTTTTCCGAGCGGAGACTAGGAGAGGGTCTCTTCTTCAATATCAAGAATCTCTAAGAGAAAGCCGATAGATTATGTAGGGTTCCCAGTGAGAATGAAACAAGCTTCGTTAAGAGAAACTTGAGTGGCTAAGAAGGTTTAGTGCATGCGCCACTAGGTCCATGACGACTTTTAATCTTCAATACCGGTGTCATCAAGTGACAACCAAGAGTATATGAATTGAACCCGTGTCCGCCCTAAGTTGAATAACTGGAGGGCTATTTCTTTTCACCCTTTACTTTACATTTCTTTTGATTCTTCAACTCCTTCTTTCTCCGATTCTCATTTTCTCCTTTTACAATCATTCCTAAGGACTTCTAACACTAACTAATGGTAGTGTCCTTGGGTAGATCCTCCGCTCAAGGATCATAGGACGGTTATTCCTAACCTTAGTCACCTTATAACCCATGACTAACCTATGTTGCCATAAAACCATTTTGTACCATCGAAAATAAAATCTCTCACGTTGTTTATGAATGAAAACATTTTGAACCATCGTGAAGATAAGATTTTGCATAAATACTCCCTCCACATGTGCTTAAGAGTTTTAACGGTTAAATGCACAGTGAGGAAAGAGCGCACATTTTGAATTGATCCACTCGAGATAGACAATCCCCGCGAGACACGGTTACGTTGCATAGTTAAAGAGTTACATTGTCGCTTTTAGGTGACAACTAGCTCTAATAACTACCTTGAAGGTGTAGACAAACCTCGAAAGGTTGTCAAACCCGCCGAGTTCATGTCTATCAAGAGTTTCTCGAATGGTACATTCTACTCGCACAAGTCCTTTGCGAGACACGCTTTACATCACTAGCGAACTAGCTTGAAATTATTACCCGTCCAGACAAGTCTTTTCGAGTTACTAACGGTTAAGCATCGTCAATTCGTTGGTTAAGTCTATTCTCACGAGAATTCAATTAGCATTACGCAACATATTTCTTATCACAAATTTTCTCCCTCAAAAATGGCATATAAAATGTTATTTTGAAACGCTTGAGAATAAATATGACCATTTCGAGTGTTATGGAAGAGTGACACAAAGAACATTTGGTTGAACAAAGTTTCAAATACTCCCCTCAACAAGTGATATAAACGGTTGAGGTTTTGAAAATCATAAGGAAGTACTTGTTCTTTGAGCAAAACCTTGAAAAATGAAAGGTTTGATAGGTTTTACTCAAAAGTAAGAAGCTTTCGCTCCTTTTATAAGGATTGTGGCAATCAAGCGCACTACGTGGTCCTTTCTTTACAAGAACGGGTTGTACACCGACATGCGTGCACAAGCCATAGACATAATTAATCACACATCCAAATTTATAATGAGAGAAACAATTCAAGGGTACCGTGAAGTCCAAAGATGTTTCCGTGAGTGCGAACAGTATGCTGAAAGCCGGTAATGTTCATCCTGGTCGACCACCAACAAAGCTCTCCAATCGTCTCGAATCGATCCCGCCAAAACAACCTTTCATCAATCATTCGATGATCCTTCTCACATCCCTTCTATCCCGAGAATTCCATCGCTTAGGGTTCCCAATCTTATCACGTATATCCTTCAACCGATAAGCCAATCCGTCCCTAACCATCTTCAAGGTGTGATCTCCAAACTTGTGAAGATCATCACACGCCATTAAGCAATTTCGCTTGAAGTTCACCGCGATAAACGACACCAAAAGGTTTGTCCGATGAGCGATATTGTGTAAGTCGGTTGATGTCGGGAAGATCAAGTTGTGGTGGAGTGAAGTTGACACGTGTCGATATGATTCAACGGCAAGTCGGAGATCTTCTACACGCTCTTTGATGACTATGCGTCTAATGAAGATGAGCAATGACTTGATGAATTCACGTTGTACTTCGGTTGAAAATTGTCTCATGCGACCTTGTACTTTGGCAAGGTACATGTCTTCGATGTCGTTGATAGACAAATTCTCAAAGTCGCCTTCAGAGAATGCATAATCCTTTCATCTTGTCGCTTGACCACGATATTCTTTAGAAAGGTGTAGTCCCACTTAGATGACGAACAACATGTTTGATGGCAACGATATCCTTAGTACTAAACACCGCATGTTGAGACTTCAACCGGCAGCTTCGTAGTAGATTCTTCGCTGCTCGCCAATGATGAATCCCGACATTGCATCTCGGTCATATGCTTCCACTTTGTCGGAGAACAAGTGATTGGCACGCGCCTCGATGGCTATGCGCTCGAGTATATAGTCACTGGAATGGAAGTGTCAACGATGTAGCGATTTCCTTGAACCATCGCCACCATGTAGAAGAAATTCCGTGTCTTTGTTGAAGAAATATCCGAATGGAATCCTTGGTTCATCCGGTTGGCCAATTGTTGGTAGAGGTTTGGTCCAATCGGTGTAATATGGAGGGTTGTCCCGCTTAGTGAAGTCGATGTTTGCTTCGGGTTGAGCCAATCCATGTTGTTAGACATAGCTCGAGCAATGTTATCAAGGTGATATTCGACCTCGAGGGCACTTTCCGAGTCGTCTTTTAACAGTTGAAAAGCTTCATTCTTGATTCGCTTCAACTCGGATTTCGCCATCTTCTTCACTTGGAACTTTTCTTGCGTAATTTTGCATGCTCCAATGTATTACCGCTCTACCAACTCTTGACCTTCTTCGTGGTAGGGAGTGTTGTTAACAAGTGTAGCAAACCATTCAAATTCTTCGCTTTTATCGTCATCTAGCCATGATACGACGCCGCCGAGGCGCCTTCTTCTTCTTTTTTCAAGGCCTTGATGATGATTCCGGTTTCGAACTTGTTTGGGAGAGGTGGGTTGTTGTAGGGCTCAAGGACCTCTTCATCGTCACCACCCGTATACTCAAAGTGATCACCGGTTTTCGAGTCGGGGTGGTAACTCGAATCGCCCCGAGGTTTATCGGTTGAAGAACGAGGAGGGACCTTTGTTGAGCAGGAGTTCGCTGAGGAGGAGGTTGCATAGAAGAAGATTCACCGCATCGCTTCGACGCTTAGGTGCAGTCTTTATCCTTGTCCTTATCTTCATCGCCTCTAGGACGTTTAGGTTTCTCGCTCGAATCTACATGATGATCCGAAGTTGGTAAGGCAAGTGCTTGAAAAATTTTGCTTCATCCAAGTAAACATTGCGCATCGCTTTGACATTTGTGTCACAAGCTTGGCCACCAATTCATTATTAAAGAAAACTACCGGCCATTATATGGATTGATTGTGACGATGTTAAGGGAGTTGATCGAATAGTTTGCTTGGGACAAGGTCAGAAGATTTGGATATAGTTGTTTTGTGAACAAATCCTTTGTGACTTTAGGAACGATATCCGAAGGTACTTTTGAGTGTAGCCTTCGATCATTTCGCTCAGCCTCTTGACGATGATTTTTCATGAATTCTCGAATAAACTTCCTTTCCTCTTGCATCTTGTCATTCTCATCATGAAGATGTCAGATGTTGATCAAGAAAGAAATTCAACTTCTTGTTGAGCATGTCTTTCTTTCTCGACTTGTTTGACAAAGATTCACAATTCTTTTATGAGTGTGAGAAATCCAAGAACGAGGTGGTTTCTTCACCGATTTGGATGATGATTTGGTTGATTTCTTGATGGTGGTTGTGATGAATGAGAAGAAGAACCGATGAGGATGAGACGTGAGGAGATTCCGGTCCTTTGGTGGTTCGTAAGTTTCCTTCGTGATCGTAGGACTATCCGTAAGAAAATCGTCATAATCAAGATCTTTATCTTTCTCGCACTTTTCGCCTCCTTCCTCAAAATCATATACAATAGTATCCTCCACCGCTTTTGTTGTTGCACAAGAGTGGTGGCACCAGCCCCTTATCGGGTTGATTAACCGCATCGAGTTGGTGTAGAGTGGCAAGACCACTTGATCCTCCGGGCCACCCATTTGATCTTTTGCAAATTCTTCAGCTTTCTGTAGGTGTCTAACAAATTTGACCTTCTTCTTGTATACTTTTTCCGGTGGCTCTTCATCACTCTCCGAGCTTTCATCATAAGGAACAAGTGCAAGAGTCTTCCTTTCCTTTATCGCCTTGAGGACTTGGAGGTTTTGGCATCAAGGATTGTCATCCTTGCGCTTCGTAATAGTAATCTCTTCATCGATTGTCAAGTTTCTTCGTAGCTTTCGTCCAAAAGCTTTGTTGCGGTTCGGGCTTAGGGATTGGGATGGGAATAGCTTCCTTAGATGGAACAAACCTTTTGAAGGAGGGTTCCTCTTGGGAACTTCCTTTGACTTTCCGTGCTTAATGCACTTCCAAGACTTCCTCTTCTCGGTCCTCCGAGTAGGTGTCCCGTAAGCCTTTTCATCAAGATGGCCAACTTTTCCTTCTTTACGGCCACCCGATACCTTTTGTACGTTTCCAGCTTTTTGATTTCATTAGTCAGAAGGTGATCAGGTAACACCGCACCCTTCTTTGTAGACGATTCTTTGATTCTAACAGATAGTATGGGTTCACTCAACATGTCGTGATTATCTGGGTCATTGAGTCGCTGGGATATCGTGATGAAGTCCAAGTGCTCTCGGATCAACAGCTTGGTGTATCCGACATAGGAATTTTGGAGCCAAGCTTCTTGTGAAACAAAGATCATGTCCTCCCATATCGCTGCTTCGATTTCGATGTCCTTCTTATTGATCGAAGACCGTAAAATTTGCGCTCCATGAGCTTGGGATGCTCATAGCCACCGCCACGACCGTAGACCGATTTGGTGATGATCATGTAGAGTGTTCTCCATGGTTGAGGAATATTCTTCACCCACGTGAGAGTGCTTAGTAATGATTCCTTCAGCTTCATCATAACCAATATCTATCAAGAATTGCGTAACTGCTCTTCAAGAGGGTAGCAAAGAAGTCGGTTGGAGCGATGTCCGAATGATGAGAACAGCCCGTAAATCGCCAGGAGTGATAGTGACTTGTTTGTGATTAAGTGTCACATTCATCGCACTTTGACCAAAGGATCCTCTCGCATAGAATCCTGCATTGTTGAATGTAGACCTCTGAACTGTGGCGCAGAGTGAGAGCATATTCGTAGGGATGAGACTTGAGAATATCCACCGCAATGAGACAAGAAGATTCTCGAGCATGTGAGGGTGTCAAAGTCAACCCTAAGGTTGTTCTTTCCAAGCTTTCTGATAACCCTCTAGAAAGATATCAAGAATTGTAAGAACTTCGATGCATCCACATTCATTTGTTCACCATGTCGTGATCTCGAAATAACATTAGCCAAAAGAACCAACATATCGAAGACATAATGTTAGTCAATGTAAGGTCTTATTGTCTAGTTATTGAATGTACAAGTGTCAATGATTGTTACGAGTCCTAAGTCACTTGTTTGTCCAATAGTCCAATGACGCCGTGAAATGTTTCGTGAGTTAGTTAACTTTAAGTTTTAAAGTTTATGTTATCACTTATGGTTCACAACATATCAAACGCTTAAGTTTATTAGTGACATTATTGGATTCGTGACGTTATGATAAGTTTATTAACAAGTTTGTACACGTAACAATTCATAATGAAGGTCAATCAAGGCATAGGCGAGAATTGGCAAAGTTAAGCGTAAATAGTAGTGACATACGCCAGAGGCTAAAGCTTATGCGTAGGATCCTAACTTACGCGAAGAAATGTTACGCGTGAGGAAAAGGGGACCTTATGCGTAGAGCTTACGCCAGAGGCGATATATACCTTACGCGTAAGGCTTACTCGTAAGAGTAGACCTTATGCGTAGAGGTCATCGCACGCATATCCTTCACAGGATACGCCAGTAGTCCCATTGTAGAACCTTACGCGTAATAGTTATGCGAGAATTATTCTTACGATAACTTGACTACGCCGTAGGGTAATCCTTATGCGTAGAGAATCAAATGACCTTGATTCTCAATATTAAGCGTAGCAAAGCCCGAAATAAATTCATCAAATCATCAATATTAACACAAAACTTCATTTTATCAACAAAACATGGCATGAACATTCGTTAAACAGTTACGCGAGAAAGTCATACGCAGAGGTCAAAACCCTAAGGGTTAAGAATTACGCGATGAATTTCTAACCATAGGATTTGCACCAAACAAATTCGGTAGTTCAAGAGTGTTGTGAGAGTCTTTAGACCAAGTATTAACATCTAATTCATTGAGAATCAAAATTACCCAAACTTATGAACTTTAAACCCTAATTCCAAATTGTTAATCAATTAGAGTTTCGGGTGGTTAACAACCTTGGATATCATCAATTCATCAATATATGAACATAACCCAACAATCTTTTGACCAAAACACTTCACATTCGAAAATACCCAATTCGACTCAAGAACCCTAGTTTTCAAAAATCATCAATTTGTGTTTCGGGTGGGTTTTGATGGTTAAAATGATATCATTGATGTATTAGAAACGCTTTGACACTATCCATTTAACCACAAACACACACATTCATGATTGTGTGTTCATACGCTATGCGTAGAACACATAATCACGCCAGAAAACGTTTTAGCCGTAGGATTTGCATGAAATTCAAAACCTTAGCTTAAAAACATGTTGCAATCACAAAACACTTACAAAATGATGATCAAAAGGACGGATTTCTTGGTTGAATTCTAGGCGAGGATGTATTTAGGTTGAGAGTAATAAATGTGAAGTGAATAAGTTAGGTGGGAGGTGTTTTATTAAAATTAACTTTAACATTTTGACAGTTTTGGTCCCTCCACCTTTTCCTTTTTCATACAAAGCCATTTAACTTCCATTTTGGTTACCAAACAAAGTTTTTAGGAAAAAAACTTGACGACACTCCCCTCGACTTAAGAAAAATGATGAAAGGTTATTAATTTTAGTCCGAGGAGTGTCATTGAACCAGAAACTTCACCACCATTGTTAAAAGAAACAACCGAGATATGATAACATGCAAGTACACAGATGTTATGAAACAGTTAAATCTTTGTTTTCTCCCCCTCAACACTTGATCGGAAAAATACTGAATTTTGAAAGATTAAGGTGTTGACGGAAGAAATGTACTTGCCATGTTGAAAGAAAAATAGATTAGAAGAATATTTTTGTTTTTATCAGGTTTTATATTTTTGTATTTTGTTTTTGAGAAATTTATTTACAAAAGAGAATTTTGGTGTTTGATGTGTTTTAAGACTGCTTTTAGAGGTCATCCAATTCCTCTTGAGTCAAACACCTCATACCAATCCGTGGACCAACTCATTAAACCTAGCGGAAGGCAAGGCTTTGGTGAGAAGATCCGCCAATTGGTATTCAAGACCCACAAAGTATAATTCAACAAGACTGCTCCACGTGATCCTTGATGAAATGATAGCGAAGATCAATGTGCTTTGATTTTGAGTGCCGAATCGAGTTGCACGAGATCGCAATGGCACCGATTGTCGCAAGACATCGGATTCTCACAAATACGTAACCATAGTCTTTGAGTTGTGTTCTCATCCGATGACTTGAGCACAACACGCGACATTGCTACATATTCTCGCTCGCTGAGGACAACGATGTACAATCCTCGCTTTTTGATTGCCAAGACACCGCTTTATCACCAAGAAATTGTAGTGCTCTCAAGTACTTTTTCGTGAATCTAAACATCCCGCGTGATCAAGATCCGAAAAGCGATTAGTTCAAAACCGTAATCCTTCTGATACCGATCCCCAAGTTAATGGTTCCTTGATGTATCGGAGGATTCTTTTAGCCTCGTAGAGGTGGGTTTCAGCTTGGTCGAGATCGATAACGGAGCATAGATAAACGGCAAAGACAATATCGTGTCTCGCTAGTCGTTAGGTACATTAGAGACCCAATAATACTACGGTATTTTGTAGGGTCCACTAATTTCCCATTTAAATCAAGATCTAGCTTCTTGGTATGAGTCATTGGTGTGGCATAAGTATCACAGTGTTTTCATTCCAAATTTGTTTAGCAATTCAAGGGCATATTTGACCGACTCAAGAAAATACCACGGGTGATTGATGAACTTGCAATCCTAGAAAGAACGTAAGTTCACCCATCATGGACATTTCAAAATTTTTCTTCATTAATTTTGCAAAAGCGATTGAGTACTTGTTATGTGTAGACCCAAAATGATGTCATCCACGTAAATTTGAACAATTAAGATATGTGCCCGTGATATTGTATAAAAGAGTAGGGTCGACCGAACCTTTGGTGAAATTATTGGCAATGAGGAAAGATGATAGCTTATCGCACCATGCCCGAGGAGCTTGTTTGAGACCATAAAGAGCTTTGTTCGCTTTGTAAACATGGTTCGGGAACTCGTGATCAACGAATCCATCCGTTGGTCGACATACACCGCTTTTTTAAGTTGTCCATTGAGAAACGCAGCTTTGACATCCATCCGATAGACCGTCATATTCATATGAGCCGCGAACGCGAGAAATATCCGAACAACCTCAAGACGAGCAACCGAGCAAAAGATTCTTCAAAGTCTATACCTCTTCCCGACGATAACCCTTAGCAACTAGCCGTGACTTGTTTCGGATAACATTCCTTCAAAGATCCAATTTGTTTTTCCAAATCCATTTTAGACCGATGACATAAACCCCGATGGTCTTTCAACCGCCCCATACTTCAAGACGCTTGAATTGGTTAAGTTCTTCTTGCATGGATTCTATCCGTGTCTTTTGTCATTGCGCTTTGATGTTTTTAGGCTCAGATTGCGACAAAGAGTGCATAAATGCAAAGGCTCACCATCCGAGTGAAGACGTTGTCTCGTAACGACCGGTTGGTTCGGGTTGCCAATAATATTTTCCGAGGATGGTCTTTTGTCCATCTATGTGTAGAGGGTTGATGTTGGTATACATTGTGCGATTTTGAGGATTCAAATGGTTTGTTGAAGATTCCGCGACATCCGTGCAAGCAGCCTCATTAGCAAACGGGTTAAAGAACGATTTGGATCAAAATCCGCAGTGGGGTACTTCATTCGTAATATCATCACCGGTTCATCATTGTTGGAAGCGGTTTGTTCAATCATTGTGTTGGAGTCAATCGGTGTAGGTGCATCTTCAACAGTAGTTGTTGTAGCAGTGTATCGTATAAGAGTAGTATCGTTGAGCAATGAAACAATGGATACACCGAGCACGCTCATCAATATCGCCACCGAACAGAGGAGCAAATAACCTTTCCATTTGTTGACGAGTGAGTCGGGGCTTTGTTCACCGATGATGGGGTTGAGGAAGTTTAAGCGGTTGTGACCGGTTCTAAGTCGTTATACTCGTAAGCCATTTCGTGAGTTCATCAAATGAGCATGAATCGCTTCCATTACCTCCTTTGTTCGACGATTCCGATTCGAAACCTTTAGAATTATCACAATACCCAATAAAGACTCCAATGTCGCTTTGGCTTTGAGCTTTCCAAAGTCATCACGATCATTATTCGGATAGCAAAGAGATCCAAATACATGAAAGTGTTTTAGATTCGGTTTTCATTATGGACAAGCTCGAAAGGTGTTTTGTTGTATGCTTTTGTAATCATAGAGCGGTTTTGAGTATAGCATGCAGAGATACAACTTTTGCCCACAAGTAATCTGGGAGTTTGGCATTAATTAACATGGTTCTTGCAGCTTCCACTAACGCTCGGTTTCGCTCTTTCAACAACTCCGCTTTGTTCGTGTGTCCGCAATAGATGTTTGATGCTCTATTCCCACTTTCTCATAAAATTCACGAAGAGTTTTGTTAACAAATTCGGCCTTTGTCGGTTCGATCCGCCTAACGGTATTTCGAGTCGAACTCAGATTTTTGTGAGAAAGGTGATGATCATCTCGTGGAGCTTGGTCTTTGCTTCAAGAAAGTAAACCCAAGTCCAACGTGAGTAGTCATCAACAATTACTAAAATGTAGCGCTTGCCATTAATCGCTTGCACACGATCGGGCCACACAAATCCATGTGAAGAAGATGAAGCACATGTCGAGAGTCGTGTTCCACCTTTGAAGGAAAATGAGCACGAGTGCTTTTCCCTTGTTCACAAGTCGAGCAAAGGTGATCTTTGAATACCGAAATCGTGGGAGTCCTTCAACTAGTTTGTGTCGAGCAAGGTTGGTGATGGTTTGAAAGTTTAGATGTGAGAGACGACGGTGCCATAGCCAAGATTTTGTAGATGTTGCCTTTGAAAGTAAGCGATGGGAGAAGAAGCAACCATGTCTTGCATAGAGATAGTGTAGAGACTAGAATCACGCGAGCCGACATAAGATCGCTTCCTTGTAGATCACGAATGAAACAAGTTTTCTCCCGAAAGCGACCTCCAAATCTCCATCACAAAATTGACCCATCGAAAACAGATTGTGACCGAGGCCTTCCACATAGTAAACCCCGCTTATTTCGATGTTCCCATTGATATAGTCTCCGAGCCCATGATAGTCTGCAAGTGATCATTCCCAACCCGACAAAGCCAATGAACTTTGCAATAAAGTTTGATAACAGCTTAAGGTTGCTGTCATGTGTCGGGAACATCCGCTATCAACAATCCAGAATGATCTCATCACCGCATTACACATGCATTTACACGATGGAATAGAAGTAGATGTGGAACCCAAATGTTAGAGGGTTCCAAGCGCTTATATTAGACATACACACATCAATAATTTTAGGCATCCATTTAAAACCTAGTGTGTTATATATCCATTTCGCCATCTATAACTACTATTTGCTTTAGTCTTAGTGAATGCACTAGGTGGTACTACATTCTTAGGAGGTGAAACCGAGCTACAGGACAACAACGCATGCCTTAGAATCTAAAGAAGGCGGTCTACCAAGCACGTACTTAGAATGATTAGTGGGCCTAGAGGTATTCCGATTCTTAGGATTCCTTAAACGAGAGATGATAGCTTTAGCAACACATTTGTCATGACAATCGAATTCATACTTTTACGACAAATATCACAAGGTGCATTAGACCAATATCAAAAGTACTTAAAGGTTTAGCATTCGTTACATCACTATTTCTATTACATTTGCCGACGCAATTTCTATAGTGGAAGCAACGTGAGTCTTATTCATTGTCCTAGGGTGTTCTTCTACTTTAGCAGCCCTTATTGATCTTTTCTTAGGTCGCAACTTCCTATTCTTCGATTGAGTGCTCCTAGGCGTGAAGTGCGGACGCTTGGAAAAGACGAAACTAGTCCTGTGTCAAGAGAAGGAAGCACGTTAGCAACTTGTGATTTGGCAAGGGAATTCTAGGTTCACGATTACTAAGTGTGACTGGTGCTATCTTCTTAATCACGGTTGGGGGAAGTTGTTCATACTTTCCTAACATTTCTCTTAACTTAAAGATAGTGTGAATCAAATCTTGATTTTCGTAACTAAGATTACCGAAAAATTCATGACTTCCTTAGTGTGTGCAAGAAAATGATCAAGCTCGTTAGATGCTTCATCACGAGTCTTTTAAGTAAATCAAATATGACACCATATTCTGCTTAACTTTTACAAGCTCTTGTTCATATTTAGAGATTTGACATTTCAAAGACACGCTTTGATCATCCAGCTTGCTCAAATTTTGGATTAAACGATTTAGATTGCAACCGGTTGATTTTCTTTTGCAAAGCAAGTTCACGATTTTGACAATCTTTTGACACCATTGAAGACGCTGCTTTGCATTTGAAAGCTCGTTAATCAAACGCTCATTTTCAGCTTTTAAAGATTCGATTTGATGCACATTATCGTAATTCTCAACATTCACAACATTCATCAACAATATCGCAGAGATATAATCGATGCATATGGCAAAGAATGAAACAACACAAAGATTAAAGACATCAAGACAGTAGAAGATCTTCCAAGAGTCGATCAACATCTTTTCTCAAAAGTTTCTTTTACGCTTAGTATTAGAAATAGATGTTTCGCTTTCTCGAAAACGACCTTCATTGTTCCAAGTTCCTTATGAAAATCCTGCTCCAAAGCTAATGCACAACTTTTCAAATTTTTAACATTAGGTAAAAGATTTTTCTGAAAAATGTCTCTTTGTTCACGCGCTAGAGGCGATTGAAAATGTTGAATTTTGATTTCAGAATGATATTCTATCTCATGTTCTAAAGTTTTGAGGTCAGCCATGAAAATATCAAAATACCGAAGAATTTTGCGATTTTCAGGTTTTGAATTTACTTCACTGATGGAAGGTAAAGGACCATAAGTTTGTGCATAATCTGTTTTGGGATTAACATTAGAAGACTCAAAAGGTTTTATGATATTCCTTGGTGTGTTAGAAGAATCCGTTGGTGTGACGAAAGGGATCGCTTTTGAATAGTTATGAGGTTTATTATAAACAACATTTGCTAATTTGGATCGACTCGCCTTCTCAGATCTAATTCCTCTTGACGATGATATTCAACAACAATATAACAATATCATTAATTTTATAGTCTCGACCGAAACTTCGTGATTTGGTTTGAATGTTTTGGTGAAAGCTTAGGTTTGTAATCAGCCAGATTTGGTCCATATCCTTTTGGATCGGGTTTTAAGGTAAACTTTTCAATGGCTGTTACGGATTCACCATGTTTGTAAACAATAGTTTTAAACTCTTTAAGTTTGTTTTGCAAACCGACAATTTCTTCAAGAAGGTCATCTACTCGATTCGTTGAATGCTTTTTGTATGCGGAGAACTGCTTTTGACAAGTTAACAACTCAGCCTTAGCTTTTTGATTTTCCAAGGTGAGAGCGTTAATTTGCTTTTTATGATCATGTTTCAGTTGTTCTATTTCAGACAACAAAGCATTCTTCGAAGCGGCTAGATCACGATCTGCTTTCTCTAAATGTTTTTCGCTTTGATGAGATTTTGCAAAGCGGCTTCAAAACCTTTTTCACGGTTTTCTTGAGTTTTGAAAAATTGAGTTGCAATTGTAAGCATTCAAAATCCTTGGTTAACAAAGCATTCTTACTTTTTAAGGTCCGATTTAATGCAACACATTCAAAGAATTTGGGATTGTTGGTCTTAAGTAATGTAACAAGATCCGGATGAGGCAAAGGTTCGGCGTGTTCAACGCGAGTCACAACATGATCATTATTTAGATCCTCAAGTATAACCACGAGTCAATTTGATTATCAAGGAAACCATAAGGTCATCTTGATCGTCAAATGTAACTACGGGTCTATTTGAAAATCGCCGAATGAGATGTAGATGACTCATTTTGAACAACTGAGCCGTGCCGATTCGTGATATTGGCGGAGATATGAGTTCGATATGATGATGGTTTGTTCGTGTACCGAGACAAGCCATCGTGTCATACACTGGGCCTGTTTCACTCATGTGTAACTCTTGCATATTAGCCATCAACATAATAAATTGATTGGCCTCGCAAGTCCTCCATATCATCATCCGAGTCTCGATCCGCCATAAAGCTCGTTTTGTCCGTGAGAGATCCACCGCTTCATCCTTAAGAGCCAAAAGTAAAGCCTCTTTGAAGTAAGCACCGCCCTAGTCCTCGGCTTTGGGCATGCATTAGCCAGTGTCCCATCTCATTGCGCTTGTAGCATCAAGACCATTTAACCGATTCTCGAGCATTTCCTTGTTCCACCACTTGAGCTCGTTGTTATTCCTACCCAAAGATTAAACCCTTGACCACCGCCCATCCGACGACCATTAGCACGATTCTCAACTTCAACACGTCCATTGTTCACAACAGCTTGAGTCCGTGTGTTAGAGGAGGAACGAATACGATTGTTGGATTTGTTGGTATAACGCCAAAAGCATTAGCAATCATAACAAATCCTTGTTGCAATGCTTCGAACGGATCGATTTCCTCAAGAGCTTCACCGACATATGCTTGAGCATTGTTGTTGTTGTATGGAACCAATTGATTTTGTTGAGGTTGTTGCCGTGAAGGTGTGGTTGAAGCGCTTGGTTGAGTTGTTGGTCGAGAGGATAATTCGCTGAGCATACAAGGCAAGTTGTTGATTGTCCGGATGCGATCGTGGAGCGCTTTGAGCACGGAGAATCCTTTTCATTTCAACTTCCTTTGATGAGGCTTCAAGTAATCGTACAACAATCCGTAAGACGATGATGCATGTCCTTCGCTTGACGGAGGAAAATAACATACTTCTCCCATTCGACCAAGACTACTTAGGAATTTTGTATTGACAAAGAATACGTGGCATGATGATGTTGTGTTTATCCAAATCATTGATGATGTCTCGAAAATCGATGATGATAAGACTCAAGTGTCTCCCTGTGTTCAATCATGAAGTGTTCATAAGCCGATATATTTTGGATTCCAAATCCTCCCGATTGAGTACGCCTTCCATGAGTAGATGAATTTGTTCCCACATTTTCTCGTGCGCTTTTGAGCATCAACACTACGAAGAATTGGGTTAGGTAATCCTAAGAGGATATACTTGCATTGCAAGCTCATCCGCTTCATAGTGTAGAAGTTCTTCGTGTCTTAAGTCCGCAATGAGAGCAATGTTTGTTTGTTCATCTCTTGGTGGAGTAGCGAGGATCTCCGGTATAGTGATAGTAGGCATCCAAATGGACCTTCCAAGATAACCTTCTTTAAGAATTTGCCATGTGGCTTCTTCGCATCACAAAACCTAAAGAATCTAAGCATCCATTGGTCGTAATTTCGGAGTGAGCATTGGAGGTCTATCAAGTGATCCACCTCATGAATTGATTGTTGGCTACTTAAAGCTTCACACATTTTGCCAAACCATGTCGGTTCCTTCATAGTGGTCCTTGATGGATGTTGATTGTATGAGTCTGTAAGGTAGTACTTGAAGACTTGGTGGTGTTTGAACCATATTAGAGGTGGAATTGCACCAAGTTGTGGAGTATGTTGTTGATTAAATTGTTGTTGATAAATTGCTTGTTGTTGATTCCATTGTTGATGTTGTGGAGTTAATTGTTGTTGTTGTTGATTATAAGTGTAAGGGAAATAGTTAGAGTATGGTGGTTGAGACATGTTGATTAACTTGTGTAGTAAAATGGATCTTTGTAGTCGAATGAACCTTTGTTGAAGAAGTATCCTTAGGCGTAGAAAAGACAAGAACCAAGTAGCACTTATGCGTAAAAACACCAAAGTTACGCGTAACAATAAGGAGTTACGCGTAGGATTTAGCTTACGCGTAAGTAGGAAAAAACACTAAAGTTATGCGTAGACAAAAGTTAGGCGAGAAACTTAGGCGAGGATTTCCTTATGCGTAGAACTAGGTTTACGCGTAAGATGAATCTTATGCGTAGGATTTCACGCCGTAAGCTTATGCTTATGCGTAATTTTAGGTTTTACTCAAATGATCTTTTACACTATCACAAAGGCAAAAGATATCCAAAGTCGACGTATTTTCGGACTTATCCAAGTAAGAAAACACGGAATAAACCACGAAAATGAAGATCAAACCAAGGAAATACTTACGCGTAGTTTTAGGGTTTTACTACGCGTAGAAATACTCGTAATTTTGATTTCGCCCAAAAGTGTTTCTAAACCGCTTTTGTGTGATAAAATAGCTTCAATAACACCAAAAGACACAAAAGTGTGAAACTTGATGAACCAAAGCCTCTAAAACGGCTACGAGTAGGATGAAACCCTCGCTCAAAAACTAGATAAAAACAACTATCCACGATAAAGTTTGAAACTTTTGCCAAAACAAGTATTTTAACACCCTAAAACGTTGAAAGTACAAGAATCTTGGATTCAAAAGTGTAAAAATATGTTTTTGATCAAGCCAAAGGTATGATACGTCACGTTAGGCGTGAGACCAAAACTCACTTCAAACAATACGCTCACTCAACTATTAGGCGATTGATACCACCGATAGGTCACTAGTTTTACAAACACAAGCTATATAGAAAGAGATAAGGCGATTGAACAAGTAAAACACACACACACACGATATAAAAGACGGTTTAGGCGTAGGAGTGAATGAAAGAAATAACTTGAACAACCAACCTTCAAATGAAGGTTTACATAAGGTATTTATAGGAGGAAAGCTAGGCAACACCCTAGTTTCCATCCTTTCCTTAATGGACTAAGGCCTAGGCTCATGGGCCTTCTACATAAGCCTAAGGCTAATTGCAAACATAAAGGCCATAATAAAGCTAACTATTACATATTAATTACTAACACTTGATTATGGTTTAGGAGTGATTCCAACAATAAAACCAATTGTTACATCGAGTAGGACTTGCCAAAATGAATTTAGATCAAAACTACTCAACAACGATATACAACACCTTTTGCCAAACGCCTTTCATAAGAGCAACCACAACGTACAACCCAACTACCAACACAACGGTTGGAATCAAAACTTTCCTAGACCATATCAAACTCCAGTTACATGTCATGGAACTCTTACCCATCGTTTCCATACATGAATCAAATAAATGGTATGTTTAACCCAAACGGACTCATGAGATATTGGGGACCAAATGCTTGAGTTATTTGCTTCTTAGGTATGCTTGAAAGTTGGATTAGAACCTGATGAATGGATAAAAGATAGCGGATGCTCACGACACATGACGGGCAACAAAAGTCTCTTCTCATCATACCAAGAGTATGACGGAGGTAATGTCACTTTTGGTAGCAATCTCAAAAGCAAAATTATTGGCAAAGGTACGATTGCTCATAACTCCCTAACTATTGAAAATGGTGCTCATGTGGATAGGTTAGGATTTAATCTACTTAGTATTAGCCAATTATGTAATAAAAAAGTATAAAGTACTATTTGATGAAAATGGTAGTAAAATACTAAAAGATGGTATCACCATAGCTAAAGGAGTTAGGAAAAATAACATATACGTCATGAAAATAGATAAAACATCTAATGACAAACTTTACCTAACAACGTTAGACGATAGCTCATCTCTTTGGCATAGACGCTTAGGTCACGCTAATATGAGACTTATACAAAACCTATCTTCAAAAGAGCTAGTTAGGAATTTACCAAAACTAAAATATGACCAACACTTTTGCGACGCTTGCAAAATTGGTAAACAAACCCATAGTAGTCACAAATCTAAAAATATGGTGTCTACATCTAAGTGTCTAGAATTATTACATATGGACTTGTTTGGACCATCCGCTATAAGAAGCTACGGAGGCAACTTATACACTTTGGTCATAGTAGATGATTATTCAAGGTTTACTTGGACGTTGTTTTGAAAACCAAAAATGAAGCTTTTGATAAATTTGAAATTCTTAGCAAGAAAATTCAAAACCAACTAGGTGTTAAAATTGTGTCGATCCGAACGGATCATGGTCGTGGAATTTGACAACGAAACTTAATTTGGAAACTTTTGTGTTACAAATGGTATAACACATAACTTTTCCGCCCACTAACACCTCAATCAAATGGAGTAGTAGAACGAAAAATAGAACAATTCAAGAAATGAGTAGAGCAATGCTTAATGAACAAAACATTCCTCAAAAGTTTTGGTGTAACGCTTGACACTTCTACATATATTTTGAATAGATTCTTAATCGTCCTTTCTTAAACAAAACACCATATGAGCTTTATAAAGGTAAAAGCCAACGTTAAGATATTTTAGAGTCTTTGGTTGTAAATGCTTTATTCTTAATACTAAGGATAATCTCACCAAGTTTGACCCAAAGTCTTATGAAGGTGTATTTCTTGGTTATTCTCAAACTAGTAAAGCTTATATTGTCCTAAACAAAGAAACAATGATAGTCGAGGAATCGTTGAACATAACATTCGACGAAAGTCCACCTCCCTCTAAGACATCACCTTTGGTAGATGATGAATTAGTTGAAAGTCAAATGATAGAAAGTCAAGAAATAATTAATAATAACAAGGAAGATGAACCATTAAATAAGGAGATTGTCAATATCAAAGAATCTAAAAGTCATCCTTTAGAAAAGGTCATAGGACAACTTAATCAAAGAACCTTAAGATCACAAGCCCAAAATCAAAGTAATTATTTTTGTTTTGTATCCACCATAGAACCGAAAAACATAAATGAAGCAATAAAAGATGAATCATGGGTAATTGCCATGCAAGAAGAATTAAACCAATTGTTAGAAATGATGTTTGGAAATTAGTTCCAAAACCCAAAGATCAAACCATAATTGGAACGAAATGGGTTTTCAAATAAAATGGATGAAATTGGTATAATATCTAGAAACAAAGCTAGGCTTGTTGCACAAGGTTATAATCAACAAGAAGGTATTGATTATGATGAAACTTATGCTCGGAGCTAGACTCGAATCTATTAGAATATTACTTGCTTATGCATGTGCTTATGACTTTAAATTATTTCAAATGGATGTTAAAAGTGATTTTCTTAATGGGTTTATTAACGAAGAAGTGTATGTTGCTCAACCTCCCGGTTTTACCGACTTTGAGAAACCACATCATGTCTTCAAACTCAAGAAAACATTATACGGTCTTAAACAAGCACCTAAAGCTTGGTACGACCGACTTAAGACTTTTCTTATTGATAACAAATACACTATGGGATTAGTAGATAATACTCTTTTTACCAAGAAAAAGGAATCACATATTATCATTGTTCAAATATACGTTGATGACATTATATTCGGATCAACTTGTCAAGAGCTATGTGATGATTTCTCTAAATCATGCACCCATTTAGTTTGAAATGAGTATGATGGGTGAGTTAAATTTCTTTCTAGGACTTCAAATTAAACAACTAGAAGATGGCATATTTTTAACCAATCTAAATATATAAAAGACATGCTTAAGAAATTTGGTCTTGAAGATTCCAAACCAACTAAAACACCCATGTCCTCGGACACTAAACTCACCAAGGACGAAGAAGGTGAATTCAGTAGATAACACTAAATATAGAGGAATGATTGGTAGCCTAATCTATCTTACGGCTAGTAGACCCGACATTATGTTTAGTGTTTGTCTATGTGCTCGCTTTCAAGAAAACCCAAAGGCATCACACTTAGAAGCCTTAAAAGGATTTTAGATACATTAAGGAACAACGTGTTTAGGATTATAGTATCCCAAAGGAACGGGTGTAGAAACCATAGTGTATGCCGACTCGGATCATGCCGGTGATTATGTCGATAGAAAAGTACAAGTGGTATTTGCAATTTTGTTGGTCATTGTCTCACCTCATGGTTTGCAAAGAAACAAACGGCCTTAGCCATCTCAACCATCAAGTAAAGTCGTCTCGGTAGGAAAAGCATGTCAACAAGCTCTTTGGATGAAGCAAGCTCTCGTAGATTACGAATTCATCTCAACGACATTGTGATACTTTATGACAACAAAGGAGCCATCGATCTCAAAGAAGAATCCTGCTCAACATGCTCGTATAAAGCATACCGAAATCATCATCACTTTCTTCGCGACAATGTTCAAAAGGAAACATTTCAATCGAGAAAGTATCCTCCAAGACAACATTGCCGACATCTTAACTAAGCCTCTTAAACGAGAACCTTTAATCTTCTTAGACTTGGTTTAGGGTTAATGGAACCAAACATGTAGGATAAACATAGCCCAAAACATTAGAATAGTCAAACAAAACAATTTTGTCTTGTATCTCGCTATCGTAGCCACGGCACTAAACGACAACACGGACGGAACCAAAATTTTGGTACTGTCTGTCTGTCAGTGTGTCTGTACAAAAGCTACCTACAAAACATCTTCTTCCTCAAAACCCACTTTACCAAAACGTAAACATTAAACCAAGCTCATTATTGACACCTTCCCACTCACTAATCATCAAGATAACATCATTGTAAGTATCCTAACTACATTTTATATCTTAATTCGATTCTAGGATTCTTATTTATGCACAAAACCTTCACAAATCATTACATGGGGTTTTATGTATGCTTTTATACCAAATATGAATTCAATTGGCAAAATGCATAACTAGTCATTGAAATTAGGTACTACATTATCATATTGCATAAACAAATCATGCTTCCCACTAATTAATAGATAATGAATATAAGGCCTTATTCAAATAACCAAACACCCCATGTCAAAAAATTTGAAAAGCTTCTCACTTGTAGGAAAACAATTTTTTCATTGTTAATACAAATAGAAACGTTAGATTTTCATCACTTGCATGCTCTTGAATACTAAAGGTATTGCATAACTAATATGCATTCCGGTATATTCAAATGAAGCCACATTGAATTAGAGCATTTGGGTTATCTCATGGTATTTGCCAAACACCCCACTAAAACATTTTTGTGCATAAAATGAGTCGAGATAACCGCAACTCCAAATTGTTTTCATATAGGCACACACTAGAACCAAAACGTTAAAGTTTAATCCTATTTTTAACATATCAATTCTTGTCCTTAGGAATAACCATGGTAGCCGCAAGATTCTATGATCACAAAGACACCCTTGGCTATATTCCCAAACACCACAAAACCAAAGGACTTTCCAAGGAACAAGTAGAAATATTTAGGGTCTAGAATCAAGGTATTTCCATGAGGTAGAACCATTCACTTATCCTTCCTTGAAAATACTAATCTTCGTGAAGAACTAGTCATTCAATTCGATTGTCTTCTTGACATCGATGAACCAATTGTCCTAGGTTTGTGTTAGAATTCTATGCTAGTGTGACCGGCTTTAGTGATGAAGACGATGATGAATTTTGTCTTAGGTTTAAAATCAATCAAAACGACTACACCATCACCTTAGCCAACTTTGCTCAAGTGCTAGGAATTCCCAACCGAGGAACTTGTGTCTACTCGGATAAGTGGTCACTCACCGTTCTTGATGCAATCAATGACCGCACTACTCCCTACCAAACCCGTTTGGCCAATAAGGATGCTATCCGTGAACACCTTTTTAACCCAAGGGGTGATACAACCAGAGTTACCCGAAAGGGAAAAGAGGTAAACCGAGATCCATATGGAATGGAGCTAAATGAACTTAAGCTCGAATTTAAGAAATGGGAGGAGCTACTTAGAGCCAACGCATTAGCACCATAGGAAATAGGATCACATAAACGCTGCCTTTGTCACATGCTCTACAACTTGTCCACCCGACAACCATTCGGTTTAGCCTACTACATCGCTAGGAGAATGATTGATATTCCAACTCAAGGATCGGTTGCTCTTCCATACGGGATGCTTCTCACCCGTCTCTATAGAAACTTTGCACCAATTCCACCAAGCCTAAAAGGGATGCACCTTCACTATGAGCTCATCCCTCATATATTTGTACCTTTAAGTGATGAACGAGTTGCTAAGACAAAAGTAAAGAGAGCAAAACCTCCAACTCCATCATCATCATAATCAAATAGCTCTGATGATGGTCTTCCAAACTCTCGCCTTCCACCTTATGAGTATTACGCGTCTCTTCCCGAGATCGAGAATGAATCAGCAGAGTTCAAGCAAACTAAGGGAATGTTCAAGTGCCTTGGTAGGATGATGAGCAAGATCTACAAGAAATTGGACAAATGAGGGTCCATTAAGGAGTGTTTGGAACAATACATTATCGTTAATGGTTGATACAATTTAGTTGTTTTTATTATGTAGGATGATAATATAACTTGAAACATCGTTGTATGCTAACAATCTTATGCAAGGGGATAGCACAAGTATGCAATCAAATTTTACCCATTTTCACTATAATGTGAAAATCAAAAAGCCTTGCTCAAAATCTATGCTCCACTATGTTTATACATGTGTTATTTACTTTTCCTAACTAGAAATGTTTAGTGTCACAAGTTTTGAGAAAAATTTCAGGTTTTGGAAAAGTCCCCGACACCTAAAACATACTCTGTGAAGTTTTCAGCACTTCACGGATCGGACGGCACCAATGATTTGGTACCGTCTCATTATGTGAATTAGTACCACGCACTGACATGCAGCACTGACGGCACCCTTTTAGGTTCCGGCCGTGTATATTTTGGTGCCGTGGATCCTCCAGGTAACTTTCTGAATTTCGACTCTTTCGTGATTCCAAATTACCATCCATTACTTATAAGTCAATCTTAACTTGTTAGGACCGAAAAACATAAAGATTTATGTGGTTTGGAGGTCTTGGTTGGTGGAAGAAGATGAAGATCTTCATCCTTTTTAGTGAGAGAAACTAGAGAAAGGGAGGAGAAGATAAGGATAACTTTATTAATAAAACACACAATACAAATAACCAAATGCTTCACCTCACCCCTCATGGAGAGTCATGAGGGGTATTTATAGGCTCTATATTTGCCACTTAAACGATACTAGTCCCTAAGGGCAAAGTATACTACGCATCTAGTCCAATTCAAGTAAGTGACGTTATCTTTATAAAAAGCGAGGCTAACAATCTCCCTCCAAGATAGCGTCACACGTGAATGGTTACAATGAGACCTATACATACAAAACAGAGTAAATTACAATAGTAATGAACAATGTTGACTTTCTTGAAGTCAGAGTCTCGTAGTCTAGATATCGAGGCAAACTTGAAGTTCTCCTTCCGATTACCTCGGAAATGATCTTCTTGTAGCTCGAACTTCAACCGTAACGGTCTAGTTACGTTATTACTCCTCCTAACTAGTGAGCCTTTTTCTTTCTTTGCTCCCTCCGTAACCGACAACTCTCTTCCAACACGCCTTTAATCTTCGGACACGCAACGGAGAAAGTAAACTCTTGAAGCACAATGGTTGTCGCTCGGGAACATCATAACAACATAACTCACTTTGTATTGCATCCAAGTTGGTAAAAGCCCCGATGTACACCACACTACTTCTCTTCTTCGCCTTAAGCAAAATCCCTTCGTAATCCAATCACGGAAGATGAAATTCCAACTTCTCCCTCCCGATGGTTGCGAGCTATCTAATCATCCTAATGTTGCGTACATGTCATATTACCTTCTTGATGCAATATTAACATCATAGCTTGATCAAAATTCCGTGAGAATATGTTGCAGAAATACTCTCAATACGCTCTCAAACCAACCTTTAAACGAACCTCCTTTGAATTCACCGGCTAAATGTAATGACCACATATGGAGATAGCCGACACGATAACTTGAAAAAGGAAGTAAACATCCCAACTTGTGACTTGTCGCTTGTTCTAAATTTTGAACAATCCACAACCACGCGTGACATCGAGCACAACAACGTAACTCCTTAAAGTGATGGTTACACACCGTGAGCACTACAACGTAACTCCTTATCGCTTATAACCGATTTTCAAATTTCATAATGTGCTCCAACAAGTTATCTTGAGACCATCGACTTATCTCAAAGATAAATAAGTCCACCCGTGAAATGTCACTTCAACTCCGCATCAATAATACCGTACAAAAACTCCGAAGCCATTTTTTCAATTATCGTTCAAGCCGTGAATAATGTATCCATCCGTGAAAATATACCATACTTAAGCAATGTATCCAAAATTTTACAAAAATTCGGATATCTCAATCTTTGTAAGACCAATATTGGGTGACAATTAATGTCAGTAAGCTGCCCATTAATACTTGACAGTCCAATAAGCAAGTCTGATGACTATAGCGACCCACAACCGGATTTAAAAGCCCACTACTTTGATAAAGCAGTATGCAGCCCATTAATCAATGGTAATCCCCAATCCATATCCACATATACATCACCGGTTATAAAATAGTCTCTTACTTGACCTAAACCTAATATCACTTCACTAATACGCAATCACCACAAACACTTCTCACACCTACCAAAAAACGTATCACTTTTCTCCCGAATCTGCTCTCAAACATAGATCACATCTCCAAACCAAATAAACGCAATCAAAACCTTACACTACCTATATATTCGTTTTGTTTTCTGCTCCAACAGTATCAAGAAAGTAATTTAGTTGCTTCAAGATCCATTGTTGGGTCTCGGGTAGGTAATAATGAATGGTTTGTGATTTCGTTTTGATTCTATGAACGAATTAAAGGGATGAAATAACATACTTGTTATTTACATTACTTTCATATTCGGATATTAACAAGAAGCGCTGCCTTCAAAAACGATCAGTGAGGATTACGGATTCAATGGAAACAATCTATAAGATTTCAAAATAAATGAGTCCGAATCTGAGATATTGATATGTTTTTCTTTGTTGTTTGAGAGGTGGGGAGTGACATGTGAGGGTATATTGAAGTGAGTCTAGGTGTAGGATGTTGTGTTTGAACTGATGATGTAGATGGTAGCTGAGGTTGAGAGTGGATATTTGGTTTTGGTAATTGGTATTATGTTGTGGTCAGGTCTACGCATAACCTCCATTTTCTGATCTTAAGCGTAAAAAAAAATTTTACGCGTAACTTTTTCATTGCTCTGATACCACTTGTTAGGACCGAAAAACATAAAGATTTATGTGGTTTGGAGGTCTTGGTTGGTGGAAGAAGATGAAGATCTTCATCCTTTTTAGTGAGAGAAACTAGAGAAAGGGAGGAGAAGATAAGGATAACTTTATTAATAAAACACACAATACAAATAACCAAATGCTTCACCTCACCCCTCATAGAGAGTCATGAGGGGTATTTATAGGCTCTATCTTTGCCACTTAAACGATACTAGTCCCTAAGGGCAAAGTATACTACGCATCTAGTCCAATTCACGTAAGTGACGTTATCTTTATAAAAAGCGAGGCTAACATAACTAGTTTATACTCTTATTAGAACTAGTATAATTCACTTAGGTATATAAGAAATCCATTTCCCACCAAAATTCAAAATTTGAAAAATCCACCCAAGGAGCCCTTTATATAAAGGAAGGAACCAAATTTTGGTACCTTCAAACCGCGGGTAATCTCGATTGTTAGGAAATTCCACCATTAGAACACATTTATTGCAAATCTTTTCTTCTTCACTCTATCTCTCTGTATGGATTGACTTGGGTGATATGACTAGCATTCAACCCACTTCCAAATCATTAGGAACCTCATCTCTTCAATGGTTTAACATCAAATCAAACACACTTTCTATAATTTTTCACTTCTATAAATTGAGAGGTTTTACCATGATCATCCTCACACCTTCTTCATTCTTACCGCTATCTAGCAAAGAAAACCCAAGTCAAAATGACAAAATCCTCTCCTAAACCTTGCAAGAAAACCGCTAGAATTAGTGTGAGGTCTTGTTGCTTCATAACCTTAGCTCCTCATCCCAGTCTTCCACTCACAATCTCATCTCCCATCCGAGATGATACAAGCCTTACCTTGGCTACACCTACTCAATCACACATTGTGATCACCACCCACCACCTACAAAAACACCAACTTCACCTCCACCGGCACCCATCCAAACATCCAAAACACCCTCACCACCCTCACCACCAAGGTCTCCAACTCTCATCCCTATGGAGTTATTCTCCACACCACCCACTTCTCCAAATCCTTTCTTGGAGGACTTGGATGACTTGCCTCCTAGGCCTAATCATCCACCACCATTGCCATCCTTTGGCACAATTAAGCGAATAGCTCATGAATCACCAAGGTCATCTTTTGACCCAAACGCCCCACTAGGGCCAAAACCTCTTCTCTTCCACCCCATTCACAAAGACATTCATGGTCCTTTGTACGGGGACCATCCACTCCCAACATCAATGTCCCCTCATCTTGAAGACATTGAGGAGTGCATGTGGATGCCAATCCCACTAGAGAGAGATTCAAGCGAAACTCCACAACCTCCACCAATTCAAATGCATGGTGGATTCTCACCTAGTGAGACTATGCAAATGCAAATGCTTTGCTAGCCTCCATCATGACCACCCAAAACATCCCCAACACCACCAACACATCTACCATTCCACCACCACAACCTTCCCAAACATACTATCCTCCTAGGCATGGTTGCTCAACTTGTGAGCAAACGGCCAAACTGCTGAACGGACCGGGTTATGGTCCATGACTTTCAAGAGGAAATGAGATTCATCCTCAATCATATCCTTGAGCGCCTCAACGCTCTTTCTCATCCACCATCTCATTAGGATGGTCATAGACTAGCATTTCTAAGTTATTTTTTCTTAGAATTATTTTCTTTTTCTTGTACTAAAACACATCATTGTGTTCTCTTTTCATGATCTTTATTCATGAAAAATTTTAACTAATGAATGGTGTTTATTATATTGTTGGTGCCATTACATAGTGTTTGGAAATGCTTGTGAATGATCATTATTACTAACATTTTTTTGTAGCTTTATTTTCACAATCCATGTATCTTCCCATTAAGCACCCAATTTAGGGGAGCTTTGATCAAGGAGAGATAATGGCTCGTGCTCATTACATTCCGCATCGCTCTTCTTTTGTTGAGACAAAAAGGGGAAAAATATAGAACTTGAACTTGTTTATATTTGACTTTTCTCAAAAGTCAAGTCAAGCATACATTGACTTTTGAAAAGTCAAAAGGATATTTCATTGGTAATACTTGACTTTTCCTAAAAGTCAATCGCATACTTTGACTTTCTAAAAAGTCAACATCATGCATCAACTAGTGAATACTTTGACTTTCCGAAAAGTCAAACATCATACACTTGCATTATCATTTCCTTTTCAAGTTCTAAAACTAATATTTTTATAACTCTTGCACAAACTTTGTATCTTTTATAAAAATAAAATTTATATTTTGTCCTCAACAAAAAGGGGGAGATTGTTAATACAAATATCGTCATTAAACGTTATTTATATTTTTGATATTTACCTAAGTTTTGTTAACGACAAAAGTAAATTTAATTTGTATACAAGCTTAAAGCTTGTCAAGTTTAATAGATATTAAAACAAGCTTTTTCAAATGATATCTTCATCATTTAAGCATTTACATTGTGACTAATCATATCTCAATATGAGTTTAAGCATAATGTATGATAGTAGTTTTTAGAATGTTTTAGTCTTAAAAACTAAATATTACTTATGCATTTGCATATTTCTAAAAACAGAAAGACAACACATGACATCATGTAATGCATCATGGAAATCATTGAAAGATTTCATTAGATATTTTGTGTGGATTTGTACTATTCATATCTTACACAATCTTACATAGATATGGTTGACTTTGGCAAGATCTTGATATCTTGGTCATCGGACCAGTGGCACTAAAATCCATAAACGGCGGAACCCTTTTAAGGGTCCATGTCCGTGATGTTTTTGATGGTTTTGGCTATAACTAGCAAAGCCAAACCAAGTAGTTTCTCATCCCTTTCTATCATACTCTCATACATATCTTCTCTCTAACCTTTCTGTTAGGAATTAGAAATTCTAGGTATTAAAGAGTCGGTCACCTCAAGTATATGTAATCGTTAGAAAGCTCGTAGTCGTAGTTATTTTAAGCTAAGTAGTATTTAGTTAAGTAACACCGTGGAGGACGGACGGGTCTTTACCCACTGTATGCCTGATCCATAGCCCGTTGTGTGGCGTTTTATGTAAGACTATAAATACTCTCTACCTTGCAAGGTAGAGAGTTGGAGCTCATAATAATATTTTCTTTCTATCACTAGAACTCTCTCTCTCTCTCTAACATACTTATACGCCTACTTTGATCATGGTTTAGTGTGTTTGTGAAATCTAATATCTTACAATTTGGTATCAAGAGCCATGGTTTGATCACTCATCTTTCATGCTCTTTGTTTTGGTGGATTTCATAAGGTTTTTGGTGTATTAAGGGTTTAGGAGAGTTTGATTCATTTGAAAAAATTCTAGTGGTAAAGTTTGAATTTTGCTTGTACATTTGTGTTTAGGATCATCATAAGTGTTTATGTTTTGAATTGGAAGGCTTAAATCATTGTGGTTTGGTTGTTTTGGATTGATAAAGTGGTTATTTGTGAAAAAAGGACTAAGCGAGTTGAGTCTCGGACTTGTGTTTCTTCAAAGCGAGTTGCTTTGTTATTTGATGCGAGTTGGTACATGCGACTTAGCTGTTTAGCGAGTTGATATTCATGCGACTTGGGTTCTAAGCGAGTTGTTTCTTTAAGCGACTTGAGATCTAAAGCGACTTAGCTATTTAGCGAGTTGTAACGCTAGCGAGTTTCTCTAAGCGGCTTAGTGTTCAAGCGAGTTGATTGTGTTGCGAGTTGATACTAAAGCGAGTTGGCTATTTAGCGACTTGAGTTATTAAGCAAGTTGACTGTGTTGCGAGTTGATGCGATGCGACTTGGCTATTAAGCGAGTTGATTACTTAAGCGAGTTGTTAATTGCGAGTTGTGTAGTTAGGTACTTATTCATTTAGGCTTGTTACTTCTTCGTGATACATTCTTACGGTTGGTCTTTTGGTTTAGTAAAATCCGTGAAAGAATCAATTTCCGGTTTAATCAAAGAATAGTAAAATCCGTAGAGCTTGAAACATGTCTACAAACGTTTCGACTATCATCTCCACTATTGCCGAGGATGTTCAAGCGGTGGTTCGTGATACTCGCCCACCCATGCTTGATGAATCGACTACGACTCTTGGGCTCAACGAATTAGATTGTACTGTCTTGGAAAGGAAAATGGAGTCAACATTCTCAAATCCATTGATGAATGACCGTATCGGGTTGAGACGACTAGAGATGTACTTGATCTCGCTAAAGATGGAACTCGATTTACGGAATGGACGCACCAAAATGTATGATGAGCTTGATGATAAGGAGAAAAGAGATTCGATGTTTATATCGTGGCTTCTAACATTGTTCTTCAAGGTCTTCCTAAAGACATCTACAAGTCGATCAATCACAACACCGATGCAAAGGCGTTATGGGATAATGTCAAGATGCTTCTCTCGTGTTCAATTAACTATGGAAGACAGAGAATCATAACTCTATGACTAATTTGAACACTTCAAGATGAAACCGATGAGAGTGTCTATGAGTACTATGAGATTTCATAAGTCGGTAAATGATATGAGGAACATCGAATGACTATGCCTAACATTCAAATTTAACTCAAAATTTGTGAACAACATGAATCTCGAATGGCACAAGTTTGTTACTACGTGAAGCTCACTAAAGGATTGAAGAATACAATTATGAGCAACTCTATGCCTTCCTTCTTCGAATGAGAGACATGCCATGTTTGAAAAGATGATTCTTAATCGGTTCAAAACCAACCGAGGAGAGACTAGCTCATCTAATGACTCAACCGCCTTCTACTCAAACATCGGAATCACAACCAAAGCCTCACAAGTCATACCTATGGGTAATGGTAATCACAAACTCATTCCCGATCCTATGTTCAAACAAGTCGATCTTTGATGCACACGTGGGTAACATCATTAATCAACTAGCTCTTACGATTAGTCAAAACATGAATTCTCTCCACAAAACAACAACAACCTCATAACGACATCTAACCCACACAATCAAGCTACGGTTAAAGATGGGAGGATCGTGGTGCAACCGCCGGAAAGACAGTATGAACAGGGGAAGAGGTGGAGTCGGTAGAGGTTATGTTGGTAATCGAATCGAGGAAGGAATGGTAATCAAGGTCAAACTAAGCCGATCAAATGCTACAACTGTGGTGGTGAGGACACATTGCAAGGAACCGCACATCTCCAAAACGTCCACGAACGCCGATTACTTGAGATAAGATGTCGCTTGTACAAGCTCGGGATAATGGTGCCGCTTTGGATGAAGAGGAGTTGTTGTTTCTTCTTGAGGCAATGCCAAGACCTATGATCTTGATGTGGATGAGCGACCTATTCGGAAATAGGTCACAATCATCGAATGCCTTTCAAGTCGCTGATTGTGATGCATACGACTGATGTGGATGATGGACCCATCGCACACACAATTTTTATGGCTAGTATTTCTCCAATGGATTCTCCCAAGGTCTCTTCTTCACCACAAGTGGCCCATCCAAAGACAAACTCATCTCTCGAGGTATTAAAACTATACGATGATGTCGATGTGCAAAAGATGCATGACAAAGTACAATTAATCGAAACTTTTGAATCAAATATTGAAAATATGGGTAATATCAATGTTGTCCCATATGATCAATATGTGAAACAAAGTGAAAGTGAAGTTGTACCAAGTGATGCATCTTCTGCATCAACAATGACTATATTTTTGATGAATATACCGCATGTGCCCTGATGATTCTGTAATTTCGAACTAAATGCCTATAAAGAACGTGTTGCTATTTATGAACAACGTGCAAAATTTGAGTTGACCACTCGTGAAAGCGGGAAATGGATGACCAAGTGCGCATAATCATTAGAAAAAGTAATTTTAGAGAAGAAGTATTAAAACAAGAGTTAAATTCCTTGCAAGAAAAGCTTTCTAAAGCGCTAAGCAAAAACAAGAACTTCAAGAAAATGTGAAATGCTTAAGCAAGAAATTAATGCAAAGGAATCAAAACTCTTGAAAGATTTTTCTAATCTGAAAACTTTGAAAAACAAACTTGAAAACAAGTTGTACATACAAGGAACACCATTCGATGCTCACATGATCACTAAGCATAGAGTCTTAGCGATAAGCAAAGCATTCCCTTATTGAGGAACCAAATCCAGAGGTTATTAAAAGGCTAGAAATGCTCATAAGGTTCTTAATGATGGCAATGAAATCCTTAAACCTAGACAGAAACCTAGTTGCGTTGAGTGCACTAAGGAAGATAAGAAATCGATGAAGTCACTAGGAAAAGATGAACAGAAATTAGATGATCTTAAATGTAAAGAGAAGAAAATAAAGATCACACCCCATGATTACAAGAAGGAAAACTGGATTTCCTTGAAAAGTTTAAGCCTCGAGACATTGTTGACTCCGAACAAGTTTTTGGAAAATAGATCTAGATAAGCGAAAAAATGAAAATATTGTTGAAACAAACCCTCCCTTTGGAAAATGCCTAGAGCGATTGTGTATCCTCCTAATACACCAATGCATCTTGTTCCTAGAACAATTGCCACTAAAAGCAAGACCTTAATTAGCCAATATGTTATCTTTCAACTATTTGTTGATTTTGAGAAAACTTGCAAGAAAAGGATCACACCCACCGGTATAATCAAGGAGAAAGGGTTTTGAGCAAATGAACGAATGCTATTTAATCGAGGTCATGCCTTTCTTTAAACTTCTAAAAGATCACTTTGAGAGTCTTAAAAGGGATAGATATCGATATTAAGGGAATGGAAAAGGAATTTGATGCAATGATAGTTGAGGTTAGTGACTATGAGCGAGCACTAAAATATAATGAGATTGAGAGGAAGAACTTGCATACACTAAATGAGAACACGATTTACGAATGTATTGCTCAAGATGTGTTCTACATCGCTACTAACTGTTCTATTATCGCTTCTCGATTCCATGAACTGTCATTGCTTTGAAAGTCTCCCATGATCGTGTCATTGAGCTTGAAAATCTAATTACGAACTAAATGAGAAAATTGAACCGGATGATCACGATAATTTGGTCAAACATTTTCTAAACTAGAAGTTGAGCACTTCAATTTACAACTAAAATATCAACATCTTAAAGAAAATGTCAAAACTTCAAATATCAAGACATCCTCGGATGCTCCAGAGTTTGATGCGCTTTTCAAATTAACAAATGTGATAAATGATTCAAGCTCATTGCAACACGATCAAAAAATTGAAAGCCCAAATCTCTCAATTAAAGGGTCAAACGAACTATGTGACTGGTCCCTAAATGCCTCCTCCTTTAGATTCTCAGAGTTCTCAAAACTTTCATCTTCAAAACTTAGTAAATGCTTTACAAAAGGAAAATGAGGTTTTTCTTGAAGAAAATGAAAAGGTTAAACGTCATTTCAATGAATTATTTGAATCTATAAAGGTCACTCGTAACAAAAATAACGAAACGGTAGCCTTGTTACAAAAAGAAATTGAGAATCTAAAGAGTCGGGTAAAGGGAAGATGCCAATGACCAATGGGAGAATGGTGTATCAAAGGTACATGTCTGTAATAAATATGCTTTGTCTGTGAAATATGTTCCTCCTCATCTTAGGAATAACAAACTTGCTACTCAAACATATTTCTCATACCTTAAGGACAGCTTAGAATGTCTCCGAGAGATTGTAGAAGTGGATAAGTTAGAGAAACCAGATGATAATGAAATTGGCCATGCATGCTTATATGCCAAACGATCTCAAGAACTTCTAGAATGCCTAATTACAATATGCCCTAAACCTTAGGTGAGAAAGTCAATCCCTTGATACCGTGTTCTATGCCTAGTGCCAAGTATGCAAGTCATTCAATGCCAAATGTTACGAATAGGAACCCTAATGTGCCTTTAAGTAGTTCGATTCGGATCCATCAATACTAAGAAAGAGAACTCAAGAGTGCCTTCTAGAGTACAAATCCCAAGACTTCTAGTTTTAAGAAAGTGAACCTAGTGTGCTTGCATGTAGTTCAGATCCCAAGACATCTAAACAGTGATGCAAAGAGTTGTAAACCAACTAATGTTCCCATTCCCTACAGAGTAATCGGTGACATTAAAGGAGCGTCAAAGTCTCAAGACAATCCAAGGAATGATAGGACCTCGCAAGCTAAGAATGTGCCTTTGGAAAAGAGAGAAGAACAATCTAGGAACTTTAAGTTTGAACCGAATAAAACGAATCGTGTTGATTCTAGTATTAGCCATAGGCGCATCGTAATTAATTCGATTCGATACTATTTGCAAACCTTGTATTGATGTCTGCTTGAACTCGTTTCTAATCATGAATGTGGTGTTAATGTTTTGCCTAATGATGTTAATTGTCCGATTAATATTGTTAATGCTAAAATTCATGCTAAGAAGGCTAAAAGGCAAAACGAAAGAAAGTTAGAAAACAATGGAAACCCACGGAAGAACATTCTGTAAGATAGGCTATTATTGGATACCGGTTGGTCGTAAGACTAATCGCACAATGCCCACTAGAAAATGGATGCCTACTTGTAGAACTATTCCCTTAAGAAGTAAGCACACTGTGAGCAGGCTAATACAAACACTAGTATCGCATCTATTCACAATGATTCCATTGCCTTACTTTCGATATGAATGCTTCTATTTCGGATGTGGGTGTTCCAACCATTGTTACTAACCAAATGGAACCCATTCTTGCATGGGATCCCAATTATCCGATTATCCATTCTTGTATGTGTTCAACCGCAGATCATTCAAATCGCTACGTGGTACCGGACTCAGTTTGTTCCAAGCATATGATGGCGACCGGTCACGGCTCATGAACCGTGAGCAAATTCATCGGAGACGATTAGATTCGTGAATGATCATTTTGGTGCTATTATGGGTTATGGAGACTATGTTGTTGGCAAACCGTTATCTCCGGGGTTTACTATGTAGAAGGTCTTGGTCACAACTTGTTCTCTGTTGGTCAATTCTGCGATTACGATCTAGAAGTAGCCTTGAGAAAACATACCCTTGGTTAGAGAACTTGATGGTAAGGAACTTTTAAGAGGTTCACGTGGTTCAAATCTATACACCATCTCTATCGAAGATATGATGAAGTCTTCTCCAATTTGCTTGTCATCAAAGGCTTCTAAAACATAGTCATGGTTATGGAATCGTCGTCTCAATCACCGAACTTGGCACCATCAATGATCTCACCGAAAAGGACTTAGTTGTAGGTTTACCCGGACTCAAGTACGAAAAGGATCATCTTTGTTCGACATGTCAATTGGGAAAAAGCAAGAAGTATGCCCATAAACCCAAACCTACTAACTTTGTCACGAAGTTCTTCATATGATTCATATGGATTTATGTGGACCAATGAGGTGCAGAATATTTTGGGAAGAAATATGTGTTAGTTGTGGTTGATGATTACTCTAGATTCACAGGTCAAGTTCTTAAGGACAAAGGATGAAACTCGATATCATCATCAAACTCATCAAGCAGTGCAGTTCGACTTAACAAAACCGTCGAAATTATCGAGCAGACAATGGGCCCGAGTTTGTCAACAAACAACTTTATGAATTTTATGAAAGTGTTGGAATCGACCATCAAAGAAGTGTTCCTCGAACTCCTCAACGAGCGGTGTAGTTGAAAGACAATCGAACTCTTGTAGAAGCCGCTAGAACAATCTTTGATTTACTCAAAGGTTCCAATGTTTCTCGGGTCGAAGCTATTGCCACTTGCATGCTACACACAAAATCGTTCCACGATTCACACTGTTCATGGAAAAACTCCATATGAACTTGTCCACAACAAAACCTAATCTCTCTTTCCTTCGTGTGTTTGGTGCATTGTGTTATTCAACTAATGAGGACAAGACTTAGGAAAACTTAGAGCTAAAGCGAGACATTGGAGTATTTGTAGGGTATGCTCCAAACAAAAGGATACCGAATCTACAACAAAAGAACCCGAAATAGCATGGAAATAATTCACGTTACGTTTGATGAGTGATCGGTCAAATGGCTCTGGACAATTCGATTCAGGACCGCACTTCAAAACAGTCCCATTGGTTCATCCTTGTTCCAAACTCTTCTCATGAAACTCCATATGTACCTCCATCGAAGATGATTTAAAGAAATTGTTTGATCCTATGTTTGATGAACTTTATGAGCCAAGTACTAATGAGGTGTCAATTTCTACAATAGAGGTTGCTCATATTCACGAGAATGAAGTTAACCCTCGGTCTCAATATCTTTAAGTCAAGAAGCACTGCTGCTGATCCTTGATCTCATCAACAAACTATCATTCTTCAAATGTACATCATGGAACTGCTTCGGCATCAATGATGAAATTAATCCTTTGCTACTCCCGAAGATGATCCATTTGAAAACATATTTGCTCCGAATCATCATCGAACCATCTTCTTGACACATCAACTCGCTACCTCGGTCCCTCAAAACCGCCACATGAACACCTTAGAAAATGGACTCACGATCATCCACTAGACAACATCATTGGAAATCCTCTCGCCTGTATCAACACGGAAACAACTTGCAACGGATGCCTTATGGTGCTTCTTCAACTCCGTACTATCTAAGATCGAACCAAAAGATGTTAAAACCGCCATGAATGAAGATAGTGGTTCAATGCCATGCAAGATGAAATTCATGAGTTTGATCGACTTGATGTATGGGAGTTAGTACCGCTCGGATCGTACTATGATTATTGCCCTTAAATAGATCTTCAAAGTGAAACTTGATGAGCATGGTGATGTGTTGAAGAACAAGGCTCGATTAGTTGCTAAAGGATATCATCAAGAGGAGGTATTGACTTTGAAGAATCTTTTGCTCCAGTTGCTCGAATCGAGGCAATCGTAATCTTTTGGCAAATCTTGCTAGTAAGAACATGGTAGTCTATCGGATGGATGTGAAGGCGGCATTTCGAACGGAGATCTTAAAGAAGTCGTCTCACGTCGCCCAACCTCAAGGATTTGTAAATCAAGAGCATACTACTCACGTTTATCGTTTGAAGAAGGCTCTTTACGGTTTAAAGCAAGCTCCAAGGGCATGGTATGATACATCACAAAGTTTCTTCTATCTACCGGATTTAGCAAAGGAGCGATTGATCCAACATTGTTCACCGAGAAGTCGAGCAAACATTTAATTCATGTTCAAATTTATGTTGATGATATCATCTTTGCCTCGATCGACCCCAATGAGTGTGACCGTTTTCAAATGAAATGAGTTCAAAATTTCAAATGTCAATGATGGGACAAATGTCATTTTCTTGGGATTACAAATTTCACAAAGTCCGGAGGCATTTTCATAAATCAATCTAAATATGCAACTGAGATCTTAAAGAAATTTAAATTTGATTCAAGTGACCTCATTGACACTCCATGATTGATCATACCAAACTAGATGAGGACCACTCGGGGATAATGATTGACCAAACGAAATATCGTAGTATGATTGGATCCACGATGTACCTCAACGCTAGTAGACCGAGACATCTTGTTCGTTGTTTGCATGTGTGCTAGATACCGGCTAAGCCTACTAAAAAGCACCTTGAAGCGGTTAAGCGGGTCTTCGGTATCTCCAAGGAACCATCAATATGGGTCTTTGGTACCAAAGGACACCGGTATGTTACTAACGACCTATGCGAGATCTTGATCATGCGGTGTCAAGATACTCGTCAAGTACATCTGGAGGTGCTCGGTTTTGGGTGATAAGCTTGTGAGCTGGTCTTCAAAGAAGCAAATGAGTACTTTTATTTCCTCTACGGAGGTGAATACATAGCCATGTCATCTTGTTGTGCTCAAATCTTATGGATGAGATCTCAATTATCGACTATGGCTTTGAATTCAACAAAATCCTCTCTGTCTTGTGACAATAAAAGTGCTATTGCTCTCTTATGCAACAACGTTCAACACTCAAGAGCAAAGCATATCGACATTCGACATCATTTCATCGAGGAACAAGTGGAAAAGGTGTGGTGGAACTCTATTTTGTGAGGTCTCGAATATCGCTTAGCGACATCTTCACCAAAGCTCTTCCAAGAGAACGTTTGAGTTTATTCTTCCACGTCTTGGCTTGAAAAGTCTTCAACCGAAACACTCAAACGTCTTCGGGAGGAAGATGAGGAGTAAAGGTCTATCTTCATTTATCTCTTGTATATATCTATTCGAAAAACAAAATACAAAATTATAAAATCCTCAAAATCAAATAGAAAAATATAAAACTTTCAAAAATCCATAAAAAATTGAAAAATCTTTAAAATTTCCAAAAATATTGTCTTTTTATCATGTTTTTCCTCGATTCGATAATATCTAAGGTCTTTGTGATGTCATTCAAAGAATGACACGGACTTTAGATGTTGTTCGAATTTAAAAAAAAAAAAAAAAAAAAAAAAAAAAAATTGGGAGAAAGTAAAACAATGGTTTATTTTCATTTCGAGCAATAACCGCTTTTCAAAGATAGAACGAGCCATACTTTATCTTCCAAAATTCCATGCTCGATTCTATAAACATTTATCTGTGAAAACTAATCGCTTTGAAAAATAACTCGGACTCTATTTTTGATAATCATCTGGACTTACTTGTCAAAATATCAATCTCTCAATCAACAACCTATGTCATTGATTGAGGGGAGAATGATTTCAATTAAATTAAAAAGTTATTTGGCAGTGTTTTCAAAAGATATTCATGCATGTTTTATAAATGGAGTTTAAATCTTAAAATCCGATCCTTATCAGTTAAAACGCTTTCATAATCAAGTCACATTTTTCCCTAAAAAGCTTTCAAAATCAATTTAAATCTATAAGAAGATCACAAATCTCAAATGATTTGATAATTGTGATCGGGGGAGAATGTGCGATTTAAATTGGATTTAAACTGATAATTTGGTAAACGGTTTTATAAGGATGTACATGCTCTCCTTCCCACATGTGACAAACGATTTTAAATTTTCCATGCACATGTTGAGGGGAGCATCTATCTTAAACCTATGACTTGAAACGTGATCACTTATCTCATGTGCGGGTTCCTCCAAGATGTGCAAAACTCTTTTCAAATCTCGAGGCACATATTGAGGGGAGCAAAATTATGAAAATCTCATCCTTCCCAAAATGCTTTATCTACTTGTCTTGATTAGGGAAGTGATGTTGATATCTTTAGAAAATGGTAATCAAAGAAGTTAATTCTTTCTCTTGCCTCCATGTGCAAAACGATTTCAAATATTTGATGCACATGTTGAGGGGGAGTTCTCGTTATAAAATTAACAAAAACAATTCAGGTACAAAATGCTTTGATATTATATCACAAGTATCTGGATTGATTTTCAAATGGTTTTCAATTGGTCCCAATGGTAGATGAACAATACCAAATAGACCGACCAACTTTACTTTATGTTCGGTGATATAAGGATGATAAGGTTAGGTATGTGTTCCCATGATCCGCCAGAACCGGAAGGATCTAACCAGGGACTATCCACTAGTTAGTGTAGAGTTCTTAGGTATGATGATAAAAGGAGAAAAATGGGATATGGGAAGAGTGCGGTGAGATGTAACTAATCTTTGGAATAAACCCAACAAGGTTCTAGCTATGAAGTCTCGGTAAGCAATTGAAGGGTTGAAGAATTAAAAGAATTGAATGAGAAAAGGGTGAAAACAAATAGCCCTCCATTTATTCAACCTTAGGGCGAAAACCGGGTTCAACTCATATACTCTTGATGGTAACATCGGTATTGAAGACAAGACGTCATGGACCCGGTGGCCTTGATCGCACTTCAACTTTCCAAACCACTCAAGTTCCTCTTAAAGGGCTTGTTTCATTCTCACGGAAACCGACATTATCTATCGACTTTCTCTTAGAGATTGTTGATATTGAAGAAGAGACCCTCTCCTAGTCTCCGACACGGGATCCAAATATGCACATATTGAGTCTAGAGCCACGAGATCATCAATAAATCTCATTAGGACACTTTCATTGAAGACTCTGTTTCACACAATGTGGAAGAGAGATTATATCTTGAGTCCTCGCATTATCCTTGTGGTTTTGCGAACATCCGAGTGATATGTGAACATACTCACGGTGAAGATGGAAAACCTTCGAGCCAACATCAAACAAGCTCACGGTAGGTGGCATGTGAGATCTTTATATAGATCAACCATGTGACAACCGAGCGAGAAACAATGGGGCGATTCAATCTTTTGAATCAATCTTGGTTCGAGTTATGGATTGACGGATACCTTTGAAAAACCGGTCATTGTGCTTAAAAACTCTTTTCTTTAGCACATTGACCGTGTTCGTGATATTTCAAATCAAAGGTGTTTTATGATTGATAATTGATTTTCATTAAAACCTTCGTTGTATTGCAAAAACAATTTCTATTGAGCAATACACGATTGTCTTTCAAATCTCTTTTCATCAATCGGTGAATTTCTACTTATTTGGTTCACTCACTCCGTGTTGTCTTCTTTGAGATGTTCGGTTTGAGAACGGCTAGAGCAGTGCGAAACCACATCAAGGAAATTCTTGAATTATACGATCACAGGCGATGCGTGTCTTGATCAACGGGGAACCGTGGGCGTGTACCTCAATTCAACTAAAGTGGTCAAAGACACTTTTATGCGCTTTATTGCTAAGCATTTGTATGCGAGTGCATGCCGACGTTTGCGGTGATCGAGAATGAAGCGGTCAATCCATAGCCGCATGCTCACACAATACATTCATCTCTCAAGAAATCATGATAAGTGCATCAATGACTCGATATTTTCACTCCATGCTTACGCTACTGCTGCCAATATCATGAATCAGCGAAAGCTTTCGCTACTCGATGAGAAGATATCATGATCCGAATGTGAGCATGTCGGTCCGAAAGTCACAACATCACATAATACCAACACCACAATGGATGTCTCGAGATTTTGATAGGCGATGATCTCAAAAGTGGCTCAAAATTATTATCACGTGGATCGGTAAAGACCTCCAGTTGGATTAACCAAACATGCAATGAGAAGAATCAATGACTACGAGCTTGAACAAAGTACTACATCAAGAATGCAAGAACAATTTTAGTGTAATATCTGTGTGTATTCAATGTAATTTTAGTACATGATTGAGGTGACCTCCTTAGGGAGATTGTTAGGAATTAGAAATTCCGGTATTAAAGAGTCGGTCACCTCAAGTATATGTAATCGTTAAGCTCGTAGTCGTAGTTATTTTAAGCTAAGTAGTATTTAGTTAAGTAACACCGTGGAGGACGGACGGGTCTTTACCCACCGTATGCCCGATCCATGACCCGTTGTGTGCGTTTATGTAAGACTATAAATACTCTCTACCTTTCAAGGTAGAGAGTGGGAGCTCATAATAATATTTTCTTTCTCTCACTATAGTTCCCAACTCTCTTTCTTTCTATCACTAGAACTCTCTCTCTCTCTCTAACATACTTATACGCCTACTTTGATCATGGTTTAGTGTGTTTGTGAAATCTAATATCTTACACTTTCTAACTCAGTTTCATATCATATTAGTGATCTCTTTTGTAGCAAAGAAGATCAAGTCACATTCAAGCTTCAAACGAGAAGTTGGAAGTCTTGTTTGTTTAGTGTTGTATGATCTAGTGTTGATTCATACTTCATTGTTGTATTAAACCATCATAATCTTGTGAGTGTAAGTGGTTAGTATTTTAGTCCTCAAAATACATTGTGTGTGGGAGTAGTTGTACCCTTGGAAAGAACTCGACATCTAGCTTAGTGTCGGAAATAGTGTAAGCGAAGTGTAAAGGTTTTCTCCGCCGGTGAAAGGAGCTTGTTGACTAGTGAAGTTAAACTCTCGAGTGTGAGACTCGGGGAGTGGAGTAGGGCAAGGAAAAAGAGTCCTTGTAGACCGAACCACTATAAACAACTTGTTGTGGTTTGATCATTTCTTTCCTTATTTACTCTTTACATATTGCTTGCATATTTCATAAACATATCCAAGATCAATATCAATTGATCTTTCAATAAACATCAAAACAAAGTTTTTAATTGGTAAACTATTCAACCCCCCTTCTAGTTTTCTACACTATCTAATCACAACATGCCATTCCCAACACCAGTTACTCACTTTCAAACTCACAAGATACTGCATTCTCACACTCTCAAACACCTTTTACGCGCGAAAAATCTTTGATTCACTTATTTCACCGAATGTATACCTTTACGCTGCCATGATCACTGCTTATTCAATGCATCCCAGTCACAGCTCAGCGATACGCTTATATCGCGATATGGTGCAAAAAACGACCTCGAGTAAGTCATTTTATATACCCACGTGTGTTGAAATCTTGCCAAGAGGTCTTGGGACCGAATGGGGCGAAAATGGTGCATACCCAGATTGTGAAAACAAGTTATTGAATACCAAGTTTTTGGGTTTAATTGATGCTTTTTCGAGGTTTGAGGGTGGGGGTTTATGGGTTACGCGTAAATGGTTAAAGGAGCTTGTTGACATAGTGCTTAAGAACTCTCGAGTTGGGTACTCGGAGAGTGGAGTAGGGCAAGGAATGTGTCCTTGTAGCCGAACCACTATAAATCACTGTGTCAGGTTCTATCTATTCCTCTTTTTACTTTATTGTACTTATCTCTGTTCTTACTTACTTACATTATCTATATTTCATAATCCAAAGGTTTCACATACAATCAATTTAAAAGTTTTGTAAACTAAATTTAAATCGATAAAATTATTCAACCCTCATTCTAGTTTTCTATAGTAGCGCTTATTTGAAGCCAAACCATGGTCACATATGATCCATATCATTAACCTACAAGGCTACAACATGTTTGGAAGCAAACACAAAACTATACTCACTTTCAAACCAAAGTCAAAACATCATGCCAACACTTATTATCATCTTACTTGACTACGCAGATCTTCATGATGAAAGCGGCACCAATACGGTGAAGCGCCACCACATCATCACCTTTCTTGCATAACCATTTTCCACTTTTGATTTCAATGCAACTTCCAAAATCACCCCATGAGATTCGACAGATCGCCTGGCTTACCGCCCCTTGAAGAAGAAGTCCAATCAAACCCATGTAGACAAGGCGGGCCTAGGCGGCGTCTCGTCACTACAAGTCCAATTAAGCGAATGAGCCGGCTGGCTGGAACCATAGCGAGACAAAATAGGGACCGATGGTGCATGCTTAGCAACCAACTTAGTTGTGCTTCTACCCCGTTAGAACCACGATGAGTTTGGCTCGAGCCTTGTTAGTTATCCTAACAGAGATGATGCAAGTGACTCTAACGAGCTCATTGGTACGGGTTGACCTTATCATCTTTTGAAGATGACTCCATAGTCTAGAGATGACTCAACCCGATGCGGATCTGACGCATACTCTTGACCGTAATTCCGGTATGCACGGATATGGGTATGTTATTTTCTTAGTTTGGCCAAAGTGAGTCCGTAATAATGATCTTTGATGAAATGATGCTACATGATGTGAAACCAGATAATGTCACATTTGTAGGGTTGTTAAGTGCTTGTGCGCATGGTGGACTTGTATATAATCGCAAGTTATATACATTTTTTTTAGTTTGGATCTAAATCAAAAGTGTGGATCCTGTTTTTTGAGCTAACAAACTCGTGGGAATTAGATCAGCTATTTCTTGTAATTTTTGGTGCATGTATCTCAGACTTGGATATTCCATTAAGATTTCCAATATGGGAAGCATATATCTTGAACATGTTGCATTGACTTTGTAATTCTTAAGTGGAGAGATATAAAGATCATTCAAATTGTTTAGCTACTCATAGTAAACAAGCAAGCATACACACATACAATTAAACATGGGGTAGACATAATGATAATATGGATTAATAAACTTATCTTATGATGTAAAGAAGCGTATGGAACCCTTAGATACTGTCCAAGTCGGAATACAGCTGAATTAGGGTTTGCTCTCCAAATTCTACCTACCATTATATATTAAAATCAAATTCTATATATAGATTTACAAATGCAACGGTGTCACCTTTTGCTAGTGACGCCGTCATTAGGGTTTCGTTTGTGCCAATTCATCGTTGGGACGACGTCGTTTGATGTGTGTGACGCCGTCAGTCTTCATGAAGGACGTTGTCTGAGATTGGTTCTTGGGCATCAGGTGTGGAAAATGAGGGAGACGCCTTCCAGAGTTTAGGCGTGACGCCGTCAGGCTATACAACCAAAATTTGTTCTGAGCCGTCATGTGTATTTTGATATAAAAAACTCTCATATAAAGACGACGTCGCCCTTTGATTGGGACGCCGTCAGGTGCACTGGATGGCCTTTGATCTTGACTTTGCCATTTTCTTCATGTTTTCGCTCCTTTTCGTCCATATATGCTTTATTCCAGTATTTTGCTTCCAAAATACCTAAAATGTGAAAAGGAACGATTTTAAGTAGTAACGGATATAAAATGTGTCGATTTAGGGCTTAAATGACCCACTAAAAACGTATATTTTAAATCCTTATCAAATATCCCTACACTTAGAATTTGTTTGTCCTCAAGCAAATGTGGTTTTGACCAATCAATTTATAAGTTAGGGGCATTAAACATTGGTTTAAAATAGTCTACAACAAGTACAAGCGCCGCAATAGTCATAACAAGCATGGAAATTATATACTAGCACCTCTCAATTGGTGTTTGGATTCTCTCATCTCTCGATTTTATATGAAATATAATATGAATGGAAATGGAAGATAAACACTCATTCGTGTTATAGTACATAGATTACCATAGGCTTGAGAATAGATCAAACCTCCACCGCTTAGGCGTAAGCACCTAGAATAACTATCTAAGAGGTCTTTACAAAGGGTTGTAATGTTAGGCTTAGGGTAGGGAAGTAAAGGGTTTTGTTGGATAGGGGATATTTAGTGGTGGCATGTAAAGTGTGGTGTTGCTAAGCCAAGACTCGACTCACTAACGCTAAACAACTTGAAACAAAACACAAACATAAACTTAAAAACATAAAATAAATGACAAGGATTTAAAACACACGTTTTAGGGTGTCATTTAAGCCCTCAATCAACATATTTTATATCCGTTACTACTTAAAATCGTTCCTTTTCACATTTTAGGTCTTTTGGAAGCAAAATCTTTGGAATAAGCACATTTGGACGAAAAGGAGGAAAACATGAAGAAAATGGCAAAGTCAAGATCAAAGGCACTCCAAGCACCGACGGCATCCCAAACAAAGGGTGACGTCATCCCTCTATAGAAGTTTTGATCAAAAGTGCAAGCGATGGCTCAGCGGAAATTCAGGTCCTAACGCCTGACGGCGTCTCGCCTAAACTCTGGAAGGCGTCACTCACAAATTCTACACCAGACGCCCAAGAACCAAGACTCAGACGACTACCTGCATGAATACTAATGGCGTCACACATCTCAACTGACGTCGTCCCAACGATAACTTGGGCCAAACGAAACCCTAATGACGGCGACCTGACGGCGTCACTAGCAAAAGGTGACGCCGTCGCGATTGTAAAACTATATATAGAATTCGATTTTTTCTGTTTTTAAGGAGGTATAAATTTGGAGAGCAAACCCTAATACAGTTGTAGTCTGACTTGGACAGTATTATAGGGTCCCATACCCTATTTTACATTAGAAGATAAGTTTGTTTATTCAATTTATCATTATGTCTACCTCGTGTTCAATTGTATGTATGTATGCTTTCTTGTTTAACATGAGTTGCTACGTTATTCTTGTGTTCAATTGTATGTGTGTATGCTTTCTTGTTTAACATGAGTTGCTAGGTTGTCTCTTGTCTTAATTGGTAGACGCTAGATTAAGGAAAACGGCTTCTTCCTTCATTGTTGCGACTTGAACATCCTAAATAGCATAAAAGCCTTTTAGTGCACTTAGGCCATTCGTTGTGTTTATTGCGTGAATTGTAGCTTTAGGATAGTAGAGTATTCAGGGGAGATACCATTGTACTTGCAGATCCCGGGTAGTATAGAGGAGAGTTGCACTTCATAGAACTAGGGAATTAGGCACCACCCTACGACCAAACAGAATACAACGCACCAATTAAGATAAAGGAAGTGACAATTCAACCGACCAATAAGAGATAACTAGGGAGTAATAATATCTAAGTAAACACATCTTTAATCATCATACGAGCACACCTCAATTAAGCATAATCTATCCATAGTTAGTTAACTAGTTAATTAGATAATTAGATAAGTAGTAAAAGTAGTTAAATCGGTGAAGTACCACCCCAATCTTATACCCCAAGATATTTACCTTTGCTTTCTTAAAAACTATAAAAGACTAAAAGAATCTCCTCAACCCCACCTTCTCGTCATATATCTCTTTCTAGCATTCCTATTCCCTAGAGAACAAAATCAATCCCACAGGCTTATCACATGCTACACTACAACGATTAGGTTCATTGCTGAGGGTTGAAAAACTTGCTCGTGAAAAGGAGGTTTTCTCGACCCGAAACACCGCTATCAAGTTTTTGGCGCTTTTGCCGAGAATAGAATAACTAATTAGATTTCTATCTCGTTTAGGTCTACTCGCTTGATTCCTATCAAGTGAGATTTTTTTCTCTTTTCAATAGCTTCCTTGTAGTCTATCCCCATTCTTCGTGTTTTTGTTCGTAATCTCATCACTTTTCATCATGGAAGGTGATAACCCACCCAACAACGATCAACCATTTCCCCCACCAACAACCTTCGAAAACTCAGGACCCGTAGCTCTACCAAAACCCTCCTTGAGCCCTTTGCTGAACCCGGTAGAGAATTGATAGACGGAGAAGAGCCCTCCGTGAGTTAGAACCATAGGGCACCACCATTAATTTTGATGAAGCCATGATTGATAAAGAACCCACACATTCCCCCAATCCTCACTAAGCTTTCATCAACGATAACCTAAGCCTACACAGTGAGGAAGTTCCCGCCACTCCTGTCAATGAACACATCAACGAACCTAAAGCCAAAATCCTGAAACATTATTCTTCTCCTACCTCGTCTGGATTTACTGGCGCCATCGTTTATCCTTCCGAAAAAATCAATGAGGTGTTGCATGCAACCGACATTTGGCTTATCCAGAATGCATGTCAATTTCACGGATCTCGCAGCGAGAACCAAATTCACCACATCAAACAATATTTGAAAATTGTAGATACTATATATGCTGACGGAGCCTCTCAGGAGACATCTAGACTCCGGTTTTTCCCATTCTCTCTTCAAGGATAGTCCAAGGAATGGCTTGACAAGCTGCCTCCATGATCTATCTTCACATGGGAACAACTCACTTCCAAGTTCACCAAAAAGTTCTTTCCTCACGGAAGGATGCGACCATCGAGGCGAAATCCTTCACTTTCGTCAAAAGGATGGAGAATCTATCTTTAACTCATGGACTCATTTTAAAGATCTTGTTCAACAAGCCTTACACTATGGTATCAACCTTTGGTTGCTTGTTCAAATTTTTTACGATAATGTCTCCGTGATGACCAAAAGGGATTGGCGTCTCGACCGGCGAAGGATCTCCAACCTCAATACGAAGAAGGATGGGATCGCATTGAGGAATATGTCCAAGATTAAGACAACACTTGAAATGAGCCGACAACCGTGATGAATCCAAGGCACGACTTGCATACCTCACAAAGTCGCAAGAACCTAAGATATTGGTTAATCCATACCTTATATCGACATTTGTGAAGGGCCACACGAGGTGATGAGTGTGGCGATAATACACGCCATGAGCAAGCTCTCCTTTCCGGTCATGACATCTATGATGACCCTTCCTCCTAATATTTTATCAAAACAATGATTATACCCTTTGGGGTAATCTAAAAGAAAATATGAGGGAAGAGGGTCCCGATCGCTACCGTGATACCTTTGAAGAAGAACTTGGATATTTCACCATGGAAAAGAAAATTATTCTAAAGGGTCTTGAAGATATCATTCAAGAGCAACAAGCTGAATTAGAAGGCCAGTTCATTGAACTCCACAAAAGGATAAGCGAACCCAACCTAATCCAACAAGATCCAACCTTTGTTATCACCACTCGATCTGGAACCACTACCAAAGATCCACCATACCCGGTTCAAAACCCCACAACCCGTGAACCTGAGGCAGACAAGGAGGGAGCACCCGAACCCCCTCCAACCTCTCACAACCCCACTCCACAGTCATCTACACCCATTCAACGTTCAACTCTTACAAAGATACCTTATCCCTCGCGTCTAAAGAACCAGAGGCCGAAGAAGACAATAAACGATTGATGTCTTACTTCAAGGACGTCGTTGTCACCATCCCTCTTCTCGATGCATTCTATCATCTACCTAAACATAGCACATATTTTAAAATACTACTCTCCAATTGGAAGAAACTTGAAGGGTTAGTGACGTTAGGAGAAAATTTTCAGCTATTATCCAAAAAAGCCTACCCAAAAAGAAAGAAGATCCGAGTAGTTTCACCATTCCTTGCTCAATAGGAGCACTCTATATGAAAACCCGCTTTGGCAGATCTTGCGGCAAGTATTAAATTGATGCCGCAATCTTTATTTCTTAAGCTTGGATACTCAGGGCTGAAACCAACCAGAATGAGTATTAAGCTTGCGGACCGATCAATCAAATATCCCATCGGAGTTTGCGAAAATGTTCTTGTTAATACAAATAAGCCGTAAAAATGTTTATTTATATTTTACGATCTTCTAATGTTTTGTCGATAACAAACGTAAAATCATTTTAACGAAACAAATAAAATACGTAAATAGTTTGAGTCAATAGTTTTCTAACACACTAACGTTTTTACATAAAACACTAAAACAAGTATAAGTGTTCTTATGATTTAGATACATATGTACAACAACTAGTGTTTACATATTGGGCTAACATATGCTTGACCAAGTATATAGTAAAATGGGTAAAAACAAGTATATACTAAAATGGGTAAAAACAAGTATATACTAAATGGGTAAAAACTAGCAAATGGTATTGACCCATAACCCATGGTTTTATATATATCACTTAACCAAGTTCATTGTATCCTTGAGATACACTGTATCTAGAAAGAAACCCATGGATCAACCCATAACCCATGACCCATAACCAAAAATACCCATGGGCAAAGAAGAGCGTCCCACGGATCCCTAGCTTTGTGCTAGCCGAATCCCTTGTGGGAGGGATCCGTGGGATCCGGAAGCGATGAAAATTTCCTCTATAAATGAGAGCCATTTCTTCCTTTCTACTCATCACTTTACACATACTTCCCCAGTATTATACCTCTCAACCTCATATCCAAGTGATCTATGTAGTTTGTCTTTTGTTTTTGTGTGATTCTCAAGGTTCCTCTTAAAGGCGAGATCACCACTTCTTGAAGTCAAGCAAGCTCAAGTCCATGAGTTGCCATGCTTCGTCATCATCAAGACAACTAAGGTTCTCTTGTTGATAGTTATTTCTTCCTCCGTAGATGTTGGGTTGAAGAAATTAGTGAAGGATGCCGAAAGTGTCAAGATGAAAGCATTAGTGAAAGGTGCTTATCGTCCGTGTCAAAAGCATTAGTGAAGAATGCTAAAGGCGACAAGACGAAGGCATTAGTAAAGGGTGCCAAGCATTGTGTCAAAGGCATTAGTGAAGGATGCCTAAGAATCAAATTAAGTGGCATTTGGGAAGAATGCCTAGGTCGTATAATCCATGAGGTGCATCGTTATACATATAAGTATTTGTTTATTTCCAAGGATGGTGATATCCTTGATGGTGTTGTAATAAGGAGTGGATCTCCTTGACATTAGGTGGTGTGTTGTGAAGGGTAGTAGTTCCTCCATAATAATGGAACTAGGTGCTTATCCTAGTACCTAATAAAGGGTAGGCGACGTTGTGATAGGATTAGTTCTCCTTGGTGTGAAAGAACTCGGTGGTTAGCCTAGCACCGTATAAAGGGTAGGCGATGTTGTGTTAGGTGTGGTTCGCCTTGGTGTGAAAGAACTCGGTATTTAGCTTTGTCTGGAAAAGGTGTAGCGACGTTGTGAAGGCTTCTCCGCCATAAGGAGTTGGTGTAGTGTTTACGAACTCTCAAGTAGGTGACTCGGGGGTGGAGTAGGGCAAGGAAGGTGTCCTTGTGCGAACCACTATAAATACTTGTGTCGTGGTGATGTGCTTCTTACTCTTTATCTTTCATTACACGTTTATATATCTATCTATCAACGTCCAACATAAATAACCAAATAGATTGACATAAGTCGATCTAAATATTTAACCCCCTTCTAGTTTTAAATTGGTAAAACTATTCAACCCCCTTCTAGTTTTCCACAATTGGCATCGAGCTTGGTTACCATATTTCTTAGAGTATGCTGTACTTTAAAAACTTGATACGATCCATGTATGTTTGAAAAATACAAAGAAGGATTCTTTTTGTCATATTTTAAAAATCTTTATAATGTTTATTTTTGGACAATGATAGAATGCTCTAACATTTTTCTTTTTAAGCATTATCCATACTTGGATTTGGAGTTACCAAGAAGATAATGAAAAATCTATCTAAATATTTCTTTTCAAAAAGAATGTTTTGTGTTGTTCTTCTCACAACATGAATCTGGAGATTCCAAGAAGATCACAAAACATCTAAATACTTCTTTTCTTAAAAGAAAATTTAGCAAATGTATGATCATTAATTACTTACTTTTATTTTCATTATTAAAATCTTAGTTGCATGATCTATTAGTAATTGTTCAAGTAGTTATCTATATTAAAGTCATCATCAAGAATAGTATTCTTCGACTAATTTGTATAGACTTCACTACCAACTCGTAATAATGATATCTTGGTTATTCGATAACCTCAATCATTATTCATCACAAAGGGTTTATTGACACTTCATCTATGTCAATAAATATCCATGTGAAACTTCATATATTATGATAAAATGGGATTTTATTATAATGTTTGAAAAAGGTTCCCAAGAATTATGAATAATTCTTAAAAAGGGAACCACGTCTAATAGGATAAGTATTTAAATTTTCAAAACCTCAAACCACAAGTTTTAAAACCTTAATATCAAAACACTAGGCGTTTTAGAACTCCCAAACCAAAGTTATCAAGGAATGTTTGAGCTGACTTTTACAGTCATGCCGGATCCCTTCGTTTATACTAGCCGGATCCCAAATGAGAGGGATCCGCGGGATCCGTGCAACATAAGACAATATAAGTTAAAGAATAATCACTGTGAATGTTCCACAATTATACTCACCTCAAAGCTTAACAATCACTTGTGTAAGTACAATCTTCACTACATTGTTAATTTAATTCCTTGATTTCTAAGATTACAATTTCTTCATCTTTAAGAGTTGGGTTCAAATGGGTTTATCATAATTAGTCACCACATTGTTTTATAAGATAATCTAAATCAAAGAATTAACATTGTTAATACAAATTAAACACATTTCTTGAACTCAACAAAGATGATGAGAGCAAAATTGTGATCAAACCCTCTAGGTTACTATTCACAATTAACACCACATTGTGGTTGTATTGTTTAGGAACAATCATGCCAAGCAACAAGCAACAAGATTACCAAGACACCGCTCACTACATACCCATGTACCATAGGAAAGATGGATTAAGTCTGGACGATAGGAAAGCTTTTAAGTTGCTTGAAAGGAGACTCTTTCACGAAGTTAGAGTTGTTGATCCATCATTTCTTGCAAATATCGACATAAGGGAAGTATTTGAAACTATTGGGTTTGATTGTTTATTGGATATAAACGAGCAAATTTGCCCGGTCTTTGTGCTTGAGTTCTACAAGACAATGGGTATAATTAGAAATGATGATGGGTCCATCTCAATTGAATTCACCATAAATGGACATGAGTACACTCTTTCACTTGAGGAGTTTGGAAGAATAATAGGGGTTCCTAATGATGGTGTTTGCATGTATTCTAAAGAGTGGTCGTTGGAGGAGATACACTCTATGGTTGATCATCACGAAATTTATCACACGACAATCCCGGAAGCAACCACGGTAAGGGACACCGTATTTATGCCAAGAGCATCCCCATCGAGGGTTACTAGGAAGTTGAAAATGATCTATAGGGATCCTTTCCAAATGGAGCTCTCGGAGATGTACGCGTTGTATAGAAAATGGGAAGATGTGATAAGGGAGAATGTGGTGTGTCTAGTAGGAAACAAGAATCACTAACGCATGTCTAAGCTTCATGATCTATTGTCTAGTGGTGAGATTCGATTTAACATTGCCTACTACATGGTCAAGAGAATGGCAAGTGTAAGAAGCATGGAAAAGTTGGTGCTCCGTATGCAATGCTCCTAACCCGTCTTGCTAAATTTATCTTTGCATTAGATCCTTCTCCATAAACCTATGACCATAGCTTTTGCAACAAGGTTATGGTACCATTGACCGAGGGAAGAACCACGAGGTTTATGGTAGATGGCAAGAGGCCTCACCCACCCACGAATTCCTCGGAAGAAAGGGAGAGACAAAGAGAAGGTGAAGGAAGTAGCAACCCACTCGGAAATACCGAATTCGACCCCTTGGAATATATCAACCAAGCTGCGGACGTTCTGGTGCATCACCGAATGGCAACAAACCAAGGAATCTTCAGTGCTTTGCCAATTTCTTGAAGAAAAGAGATAAAACGTATGATAAAGAGTGAGGGCGGGTGAAGATGAGATGGGGAGGAGAAGAGGTAAGGTCTTAGGACCCAAATGTATGATGAACAATTTCAAACAATGGTTTGTAACACTTTAAACTGTGCTCGTAGTATGTAGGTATCGCCATATCTTGGAAGTAAACAATTCTAACTTAGGTATTTGAAAAATGAGATTTTACGACCCCTTGAGTGGTCGTCATCACTCATTCTAGGAATTTTAGCTCTTCCTACTTTGCTATACATTATATTAGTTGTGTTCTTGCATTTAGTCCCCATAGAAACAACTAGGAGAAGCATTTACTAAAAAGTTCAAAGTTGCACATTTCTTTGAAAGCCTTCGATCTGCGATGGGCGGATCCCGACATTGAACTAGCGGATCCTCCCGAGAGGGAACCGCGGGATCCGTGGCATCGATAAGCAATCTGATTTGCTTACATCAAAATAGTCTACTAGATCACCTCCCACGAGTCAAACATAAGATACTAGAGCCAACTAAGTCTTCCTCGAATAGTTGAAAACCTCACTCTCATCCATGGCTTACCTAGGATATATTTGAAATATTTTTGATTTATCAACTCGTCAAAACTCACCATAATTCCGCTCCAACACTCACACATTATCTATCACGTCTGATAGCACTTAGTTTGGTCTATCTTTCAATTTCAACAAATTGATCTTAATCATCTTCGACTTAAAATTAGGCTCAAAAATAGTTTTCATTTTTTTTAAAGATTTTAGTAAATTTTTCGTAGGTCATCATCTGACTTCTAGGATTTGTTACCACCATTTCTCCATATCAAATTAAATGGTATCCTTGTCAAACACATAGTTAGACTACCCAAAGTCAATTTTCTTGCCCAAAACCATCATTAAGCACCATCACTCATTATGGTTGAGGATTTGATATATCCAACAGCTAAAGACTTCAAAATTAAGTCAAAACCTCGAAATCCATTGATAATAAACCTTACAAAAGCATAATCATTTCACCTAAAACCTGCTGACAGTAGGATCCACAGTCTTTAACGGCGGATCCTATTGAGAGGATCCGCGGATCGATAGCTCTGAAAGCCTCAATCGCTTCCATATTCAATTTTAAGTCACCTTTGGTTCTCTAACCACTTTTAGCATTCATTTATTATCCTCCTAGAGCTGATCAAAATCTTAAGAGCATGCTTAATCCTCTAGGTGGCTAAGAATTTAATTTCCTAATTCAAATTATCCTTTATAAACCAAACATCTTTAGGTTTAAGGCACTATCCTCACTTACCTTTCAAAAATCAGCAATTAAAAGCTTACATTAGCATCATCATCACCATGACTAAGGCTCTTAGCAACAACTCCTCAACCATAGGATCATCCAAAATAAAGGGTCAAATGATCCATGAAATCTCATCCACCGAAACATCCCCATTAGAGATAATGATACTAGAACCCCATCTCACCAAACTCATCCAACAAAGGCTAAGAGAACCATGAGGATTAGAATCAAAACTTTCGGACTAGAAAAATGATCATCTAGTTCAAAACCAAACTTGACTAGTTCTAGCAAGCCATCAAAACCCTCATTCATTGAGCATGGACTACACTCCTTGAATGAGCCTCTCCTCACCAAACATCTACTCATTGGATCATTCACCACCAAGAATCTCCCATTCACCAACCTTTTCATTGAATAGGAACCACCAACAACATGAACTAGCCCATCATGGGAGACAAGGAACAACTTTGATCATATGGAAGAAGTTCCATTACCACCCTTATTTTAGAACCTCATCCTACTTCTCAAAATGAAGACCATAATCACACATAGAGCCTCCTCAAAATATCCATTTCCCTCGGGTCCAAACCAAGACAACAATTGTCCAAATTGTCTAATCACTCAAGGGCTTGTTCAAGAAGCACGAAATGAGATACATATCATGTTTAATCATCTTCTTGCAAAGTTGGATCAAATCAACAAGTCCACTCATCCCTAGACTCAAGCACATTGTCGCATTTTAAGTCTAGTAACTAGTTAGTATTAAGTGGTACTTGTATGTCCTAGTTCATTCTCTTAGTTTTAGAGATTTGTTTGATTATCTCTTGTTTTATTGAATGAATATTTATATGCTATGATTATTTTGTGCGTTGTGCTTGTTATTGTACACATATCTCATCTCTTCATTAGCATTGTTTGACACTTCTTCACCGCTAAAGCTGTCACCGAGATAGCGGATCCTCCAAAATGCCTAGACGGTTTTCTCGAAGAAGGGGCAAGTGGGATCCGTGGTCTGAAGCACAAATTTCTACTAACTTGAGTTTTATTTGCAGGAAATTATGCACTATACTCTTGTTTTCTAACCTTTACTTTGTAGATTTTCAAAATACACATGAAGATTTTGACACCATAAATCTAGGGGGGCTTTGTGTCAAACAATATTGCAAAATCACTTGCAACTTAATCCGATTTTGGATCATACTTCATGACACCCCATTGCAACTTTGCAATCTTCAAGGGGAACACGTTTTCGTCACTTAGGCGAACCATTGGCAAACATATTTGCAAACATATTAGGTTATTTACGTTATGTACTTGGCCTATCAAAGGATGGACTCGTCAAGGGGAGTTAAAACAATCTGGTTCCGTCACTTGCTCTCTTTACATTTTCTTTTACATATTTTTCTTATAAAAATTGTGTTAGTTTCTTTCAACACTTTTGTTTCGACAAAAGGGAAGAAAGTAAAACTACTAATTCAAATTTGCTACAATTTTAGTTTTCTTAAAATAATTTTATGTTTTGTCATCAACAAAAGGTGGAGATTGTTAATACAAATAAGCCGTAAAAGCGTTTATTTATATTTTACGATCTTCTAATGTTTTATCGATAACAAGCGTAAAATCATTTAACGAAACAAATAAAATACGTAAATAGTTGAGTCAATAGTTTTCTAACACACTAACGTTTTCACATAAAACACTAAAACAAGTATAAGTGTTCTTATGATTTAGATACATATGTACAACAGCTAGTATTTACATATTGGGCTAACATATGCTTGACCAAGTATATACTAAAATGGGTAAAAACAAGTATATACTAAAATGGGTAAAAACAAGTATATACTAAATGGGTAAAAATTAGCAAATGGTATTGACCCATAACACATGGTTTTATATATACCACTTAACCAAGTTCATTGTATCCTTGAGATACATTGTATCTAGAAAGAAACCCATGGATCAACCCATAACCCATGACCCATGACCCATGACCCATAACCAAAAGTACCCATGGGCAAGAGGAGCGTCCACGGATCCTAGCTTTGTGCTCGCGGATCCCTTATGGGAGGGATCCGGGATCCGAGGAACGATGAAAATTTCCTCTATAAATAGAGAGCCATTTCTTCCTTTCTACTCATCACTTTACACACATACTTCCCTAAGTATTATACCTCTCTAACCTCGGATCCAAGTGATCTATGTAGTTTGTCTTTTGTTTTAGTGTGATTCTCTAGGTTCCTCTTAAAGGCGAGATCACCACTTCTTGAAGTCAAGCAAGCTCAAGTCCATGAGTTGCCATGCCCGTCATCATCAAGACAACTAAGGTTCTCTTGTTGATAGTTTTTCTTCCTCCGTAGATGTTGGGTTGAAGGCATTATTGAATGATGCCGAAAGTGTCAAGACAAGCATTAGTGAAAGGTGCTTATCGTCCGTGTCAAAAGCATTAGTGAAGAATTCTAAAGGCGTCGAGGCGAAGGCATTAGTGAAGGGTGCCAGCGTTGTGTCAAAGGCATTAGTGAAGGATGCCTAAGAATCAAATCAAGTGGCATTTGGGAAGAATGCCTAGGTCGTATAATCGATGAGGTGCATTGTTATACATATAAGTATTTGTTTATTTCCAAGGATGGTGATATCCTTGATGGTGTTGTAATAAGGAGTGGATCTCCTTGAGATTAGGTGTTGTGTTGTGAAGGGTATTAGTTCCTCCATAATAATGGAACTAGGTGCTTAGCCTAGTACCTAATAAAGGGTAGGCGATGTTGTGATAGGATTAGTTCTCCTTGGTGTGAAAGAACTCGGTGGTTAGCCTAGCACCGTATAAAGGGTAGGCGACGTTGTGTTAGGTGTGGTTCGCCTTGGTGTGAAAGAACTCGGTATTTAGCTTTGTACGGAAAAGGTGTAAACAGCGTTGTGAAGGCTTCTCCGCCATAAGGAGTTGGTGTAGTGTTTATGAACTCTCGGTAGGTGTCGGGGAGTGGAGTAGGGCAAGGAAGATGTCCTTGTAGCGAACCACTATAAATACTTGTGTCGTGGTGATGTGCTTCTTACTCTTTATCTTTCATTACGTTTATATATCTATCTATCAACGTCCAACATAAACAACCAAATAGATTGACATAAGTCGATCTAAATATTTAAAGGAAGTTTTAAATTGGTAAACTATTCAACCCCCTTCTAGTTTTCCACAGTTACGGTTAGGATAGGAGAATTGAGGTTTCCATGACTTTGTGATCTTAGAAATGGAGGAGGATGACTCCGTTCAATAATCCGTGGGAGACCAAAACTTTTTTGCCACGGCTCGTGCCATTATCGATGTTCATGATGGTAAACTCACTTCGAGTGGGATCCGAGAGCTTAACCTTTGATATCAAGGACACTATGAGGCATTACTTTATGATCATCCCATATATCTTGTTGAAGAAGTTGATGAATTTGTTGATGAAGTTGATAGTTGTGTAGATGAGTATTTGGTAGACGGGTTTATGAATGTCAACGATGGCATGATGTACGATAATGGAGAGGAAGAAACTGAGATGGTTGGAGCCATTTCTTTCTATCCACGTAAGGAGGAAATTGAGCATCTTGAGCTTTAAAAACTTGAAAATAAGATGAAACCATCAATTAAGGAACCTCCTACCTTGGAATTGAAAGATCTCCCGTCATACGGAATATCGTTCCTTCAAAGGTAGATCAACTCTCTGTAATCATAAGCTCCTCCACAGCACTGAACAAAAAGGAAGCTCTTGGAAGTTCTAAGAGTACAAGGGGTGGTCGCATAGAGTGTTGCTAACATTAAGGAATTGACTCTACTTTTGCACTCAAAAATTATTATGAAGAAGACTACAAACCCACGTTCAACCTCAAAGAAGAGTAAATCCCAATATTACAGTGGCAAGAAATAGATCATCAAGCTCCTTGATGTTGGTTTAATTACCCCATTCGAATGACACCTCCTTGGCCGGTCCAAGTGGTCCCGAAAAAAGAGGAATGACTTGTGAAGAATGAAAAGGTGATTTGGTTCCTCAAAGAACGGTTCTGAGGTTGGCGTATGTGTATCGACTATAGAAAATTGAGCGATGCCACCCGAAGGATCACTTTCCTTTACCATTCATCGATCAAATGCTTGAAAGCTTAGGCGGGCATGAGTACTATTGCTTTCTTGGCAGGTTTCTCGGTACTTCCAAATCCTATTTCCACGAAGATCAAGAAAAAACTACTTTCACATGCCCCTATGGAACTTTTGCATACAGACGGATGCCTTTTGGGCTATGCAACGCTCCCGCTACCTTTTAACGATGTATGATAGCCATATTCCATGAATTGATTGAAGATAGCATAGAAGTTTTCATGGATGATTTTTCGGTGTTTGGAAATTCTTTCGATCTTTGTTTGTCTAACCTTAGGAAGATGCTAAAGCGGTGTGAAGAAACTAACCTAGTCTTGGACTGGGAAAAATGCCATTTCATGGTAAGAGAAGGGATTGTCTTAGGACACAAAGTATCCGGGAATGGGATCGAGGTCGATAGGGCCAAGATAGAGGCAATATCCAAATTGCCATATCCTACAACCGTTAAAGCTATCCAAAGCTTCCTTGGTCATGCGGGTTTTTATAGGAGGTTTATTAAGGACTTCTCAAAAATTGCCCGGCCAATGACACAAATTCTCGTCAAAGACGTACCTTTTGACTTTTCAGAGAAATGTAAGGACGCGTTCAATCTCCTGAAGCAAGATCTTACCCAAGCCCCTATAATGGTTACTCCTGATTGGTCTCAACCATTCAAGATCATGTGAGATGCTAGTGATTATGCTATAGGAGCCGTTTTAGGCTAAAGAAAAGAGAAGCATTTTCAGCCAATTTACTATGCTAGCAAGACCATGAATGTGGTGCAAGAAAATTACACAACCACCGAAAAAGAGCTTATGGCTGTGGTTTTTGCCTTCGATAAATTCAGATAGTGTCTCGTTCTTTCCAAAACTATCGTCTTCACCGATCATTCCGCCTTACGATATTTGTTCTCCAAACAAGATGCAAGCCCCGACTTATTAGACGGATTCTATTGCTCCAAGAATTTGACATTGAAATTCGAGATAAAAAGGGGGCTGAAAATCTTGCTGCTGATCATCTTTCACGGTTGGAAAACCCGGACTTAGAGAAATTAAATAATGATGAGATTCGTGACTCCTTCCCTGAGGAGCAGCTAATGTCTGTTAAGGATATTGAGCCATGGTATGCGGATTATGCTAACTATCTATCCAGTAGTGTCTTACCAAATTATATGACTAGGCAAGAAAATAAAAGATTCTTCACTGAGCTAAAGTATTATTTTTGGGACGAACCCTTTCTATTATGCATGTGTCCTGATCAGATCATCCGACGTAGTGTTGCAGGAAGAGAGATTGATCGGGTTATGAGAGAGTGTCATGCGGGACCATTAGGGGGTATCACGGTATAAATGTTACGGCACAAAAAGTTTTCGATGCTGGATTCTACTTGCCCACTGTATTCCGCGATGTCAAGAGATTAGTTCAGACGTGTGATGCATGCCAACGATCGGGGAACATCTCGAGAAGAGATGAAGCACCCCAAAACTACATCTAAGTCTGTAAAATATTCGATGTTTGGGGTATCGATTTCATGGGGCCTTTTCCATCATCCAGAGGGAATGAATACATTCTGGTTGCCATTGATTATGTGTCCAAATGGGTGGAGGCACAAGCCCTTAGAACCAATGATGCAAGGGTAGTCATTCATTTTCTCAAGAAACTCTTCGCGCGATTTGGGATTCCCAAGGCACTGATTAGTGACAGGGGGACCCATTTTTGCAATGCTCAAACTGAAAAGATAATGAAGAAGTATGGTGTTCCTCACAGGTTCTCTACGGCATATCATCCCCAAACAAATGGTAAATTAGAAAACACAATTAGGGCATTAAAACAAATACTAGAAAAAATGGTCCACCAAAACAGAAAGGATCGGTCATTCAAACTTGATGAGGCACTCAGGGCATTCAGAACGGCTTATAAAACGCACATTGGAACAACCCCTTTTCGCTTAGTGTACGGGAAAGTATGTCATCTCCCTATTGAGCTTGAGCAAAAGGCATACTGGGCACTTAAGGCCTGTAACATGGACTATTCTGAGGCAGGGTCAAATAGGTTCGTGCAGGTTCAAGAGCTAGACGAACTAAGACTCGAGGCCTATAAGTCCTCAATCAAGTACAAAGAAAGAGTGAAACGATGGCATGATCAACGAATAAAGAGTCCTAAAGAGTTTGCGGAGGGAGATAAGGTACTCTATTCAAGGTTAAGATTATTCCTGGGAAAACTCAAATCAAGGTGGTATGGACCCTTTTCGGTAAAAAGGGCAATGAGTGGTGGAGCCGTTGTGTTGATAGATAATGATGGGAGAGAGTTTACTGTAAATGGACAAGTGTGAAACATTACCAAATAGACAATAACGAATTAATCAATGATAAACATATTATTTTGGAAAATGAAGTCACGTGAGGCACGACTTTGAGTCTAGTTACAAGACTCATAAATAAAGAAAAACACCGTGGGAGGCAACCCATGCTTAATTGTTTGCTTTTTGTTTTCAATTTGTGTGTTTATATATCTTTTTCATTGTTGTTTATTCTCATGTTAGACTTTGTGAAAATGCTTTATTTTGTTTTTAACCTCGACTTAATTACATATAAAGGTATTTTACAAAAAGATAAGTGCAGGAAAAATCACATATGTTTTTAAGAATATGAACATGAGATTAAGAATATATATATGTAATGTGTGTGTGTGTTTGTTAGAGTCAAATGCTTGTATCGAGTCATAATGGATGTTTTGAAGGAATTTTTCCAGGTTTTAATGAGGTAATTTTTTCAGAAAAACGCAGCATGTGGAAAACTAGAAGGGAGGTTGAAAAGTTTTACCAATTAAAACTTCCTTTTAAACTATTTAGATCGACTTATGTCAATCTATTTTGGATGTGTGTGTTGGATGTTAATAAACAAGCATATAAAGGTAAGTAATGAAAAGATAAGAATAAGAAGCACAAAACCACAACACGGTATTTATAGTGGTTCGCTACAAAACACCTTCCTTGCCCTACTCCACTCCCGAGTCACCTACTCGAGTTCAGTAATCACTACACCAATCTCCTTATGGCGGAGAAGCCTTCCTGGCGTCGCTACCCTTTTTAGGTGCTAGGCTAACCACCGGGTTCTTTCACTCTAAGGTGAACCACACCTACACAGCGTCGCCTACCCTTTATAAGGTACTAGGCTAAGTACCTGGTTCTTTCACTCCAAGGTGAACTACACCTTCACAATGTCGCCTACCCTTTATTAGGTACTAGGCTAAGCACCTAGTTCCATTGCAATGGAGGAACTACTACCACACTACACCAACGACTAATCCCAAGGAGATCTACTCCTTTACAACATCATCAAGGATATCAATATCCTTGGATCTAATACTAGTCATCTTGTACATCGAAATACACCATATCGAATGTACATCTAAAGCACCTTTCACTAATGCCTTTGACTAGATCTACAAGACACCTTTCACTAATGTCTTGTGTCTTCACTTCTAAGCATCTTTCACTAATGCTTCTTTGTCTTGACTTCTAAGCACCTTTCACTAATGCTTCTTTGTCTTGACTTCAAGCACCTACCACAGTGCTTATCCTATAGGCGATAGATACCCTTCACTAATATCTTCGTCTTGACACTTGAGACATCTTTCACTAATGTCTTCAACACTACACTTCTTAGAAGAAGAAAGGGATCATCAACAAGAAGACTTGATGGCCTTGATGATGAGGAAGCATGGCAACTCATGGACTTGAGCTTGCTCGACTTCAAAGGTGGTGATTTTGCCTTTAAGAGGAACCTAAAAGATCACACAAAACAAAACTACAAACATAGATCTCTTGGATCTAAGGTTAGTGATTTAACTCGGGGAGAAAGTGTGTTAGAAAGGGGTGAGAAATAAGGAAGAAATGGCTCACTATTTATAGAGGAAAAATCCTACTGTTCCCCGGATCCCACGGATCCCTACCACAAGGGATCCGGCTAGCACAAAGCTAGGGATCTGTGGAACGCTCCTCTTTACCCATGTTTATTTTTGGTTATGGGTCATGGTTTGTGGGTTGATCCATGGTTTTCTTTCTAGATACAATGTATCTTAAGGATACAATGAACTTGGTTGAGTGGTATATATAAAACAATGGGCTATGAGTCAATACCATTTGCTAGTTTTTACCCATTTCAGTATTTACATATTTTTACCCATTTTAGTATACTTAGTTTAAGTATATGCTAACCCAATATGTAAACACTAGTTGTTGTACATATGTATCTAAATCATAAAATAACTTATACTTGTTTTAGTGTTTTATGTGAAAATATGAATATGTTAGAAACTATTAGTTCAAACCATTTACGTATTTTATTTGTTTCGTTAATATGATTTTACGTTTGATGAGTGTGTAAATACTCATCATTTTAATTAAATCTGAATTGCAAACGTTTAAAATGCTCGAAATGCATCAAAATACTTAAAATATTCCAAAATTGCATTTTATATGTTTCGGATGCAAAATGTTCAAAATCGGATGAAAAATGAGCTAAGTTTGCATAATTGGCGGTTTAGGTCCCCAAGTTTCAAAAGTTGTCGAGAAATAGTCCTTGAGCACTTAATTTCAAAAGATAAATCACCAAAGGTCCTTTTAGAATCATAACTTGTCAAAATTAGTCCTTTGGTGAAAAATATCAAAAGTTTTGAGAAATTACAAAATTGGTCCTTCAAGTTTCTAATTTGGCAAAAATGGTCCCTGGAAATTTGAAAATGTCAAGTTTGGTCCTTGTATTATTGAAACTTGTCACTTTTGGTCCCTTGAAACATCTTTGATGAATTGGCAGTTTTGGTCCTTGAATTTTCAGAATTTACACACAAGGTCCTTGTATTTAAGCCTAAACCTTTAAACCTATGGCCCTTGTCATAACATTGTGAACCCCTGCCAACCCTTTGGACCCTTCATTTTGGACCACCCCTTTTGATATTAATACCCCAGTCAAACCCACTGGTCAACCCCACTTGGCGCGCTTTTCTTCTCCTTCACCAAATACCTCTGCAACACTCTTCCTCCCACACCTCCAGCTCAAAGCCCACTTCCCTTGTTTCCCCCCCCCCCTCAACAACACTCCAAAATAGCATTAAATGCTTCTTCAATCCCTTTACTCAACCCCAACAGGTCAAAACTTATTTTGGCGCCAAAAATGCAACAAACGGCCAAGATCATTTCTAGACACCCTATGGTTGAGATTAATGATGGGAAGTGATCAGAGTAGTGAGAGAAGCAGTTTGGGTATAAAAGAAGCAAGAAGAAAGAGAGAAGAGTAGTAGTTAGTTAAATTTTCAATTGTATGTCGTTTTAAATTTCTAAGTCTTAAATAAACTCTTAGTTGTAATTTTAAGTTTAATTTGTATCAAACTAAAGAGTTTAAGTGTATTGCAACTAATTTCAAGCATCAATTTCAGTTTGTGTTTACAATTCATATTTTATGTTCACTGTTTCAAATTGCAATTTCAAAATCTTATGTACAAGTGTTTAGTAGTGTATTTTTAAGCTCAAACAGGCTTACATAAGCTCCTTACAGCTTTTGATAAGCTCACAATTCAATTTCAAACAATTTTGGATTCTGGTCAACAAAAGTCAAACTGGGGAAAAAATGATGCAGAAATGGATATGGGTTTATGCAGAAATGGATTCGGGTTGATAATGAGCTAGGTTAGAGATTGGAATAGGTTAGTTGTTCCTGTGTTCAGTGGCAAGCCATTGTGGCTAAGGACAAATTGTAAGTCATTTTCTAGGTTTATTGTAAAATCTGTTCTTGTGGTTTATAATAGTTTTAATCTGTTCAATAAGTTGTATTTAGGTTAGTTTAATTCAGTTTAAGTGTCTGCATTAGCTAGTTCAGTAGATTGTGTAGTGTAAATTGCTTATCAGTTGATAAAAGGGTGTTTGGATTTATTGCTTAATCATGTTATAGGTTAGTTCGGTGTTTGAGATTTGTTGCTTTAGGCTTGATGAGCTCATTTGAACTCATTTGAGTCATTTATTTGTGCTGCACTCTCGAGTCAAAATTCTCTTTTATACATCTTATAAACTTATCTGTTGGATCTTTGCAAAACAAAAACTTGATTTGTGTTTAGAATTGAGAGACAAAGCTTGCGGTGGTTCCATTTCATCATATAACATCAATCTTAGTCCTTAAAATCGGTTGCAAAGTTCAATTTGGTCAAAATCTCAAAAAGCAGTTAAAAGTCAGCGAAAATACCGTTTTCATCGAAATGGGGTGATTTTTCTTGGATTCATTTCGAGCCAAAATAAGTGAAACTTGTTGTTTTAAAGCTTGGTGGTCTAATTCCTTATTACCATTTTATAGATTTTAAAAAATTTTATAAGCTACAAAGCGCTTATCTAGATGGCCTTATTTGCCTGTACAACTAACTCGATTAACTGCTTGAGTGCGCACGAGGACTTGCGAACTTTGGAAAAGCTCATAAGAGCTTGTGAGAATCGATTTTTGGTTTACAAGGTCCCACCGAGGTCTAGTGTAGGTTCCACTTTTCATTTCATTTTCGTATTTTGAAGCTTGTGCTTAAGTCGAACTTAGCACCCAGCTGCTTTTAGCTCATAAGCTCAAAACCTCAAATTTGTGCAAGTTGCTAATCAGAGGTTAAGAGCGGTGGAGACTTGTTGCATTTAGTACTTTTAGCATATTATAGCTTTTGTTATCGAGTTGGTGGCCTTTTGTGGTTCTTGGCTTATTTCAAGTCTTATTATCTAGCACTTTGCATTACGATTGTTAATCCCATACACAACCACCTGTTTTCTATTTTTCCTAGATTCTAAATATTAAATTAGACTTATCTTGAGTTTTGATTTTTCCAAGTTAGTTTGCTATTTTCTTCAATTTAATCAATTTTTAGTATTTTTAATTAGCATTTTATACAAATAATTGAGAAAAGTTTCAAAAAATAATTTTCAATTTTCCTAGGTTTAGATAAATATAAAAAGTAAAAATTATTTTTCCAGATTTTCATAGTTTAATTTGTATTTTTAAGCAATTTAATTAGTTTTAAATAGTTTTTAATTCATAGAAAATACATAAATAATCGGAAAAATACAAAAATAGTTTTGAAAATTCTCTTTTGATATTTAGATTTTCCAAGTCAAAATTTTATTTTTCTAGCTTTATTTCATATTTTCTTGTATTTTAGGTTATTATTAAATAGTTAAAAATAGTTTTAATTAATAATAATTAGATAAATAGTTTTAAAATAATTTTCTTTTTCTAAAAATTTTCTTTTATCATTAGGTTTGTAAAATATCATTTTCATATTTTTAGGGTTAATCTTGCTTTAGTTTTATATTTTCGTTTATGCGTCGCGTAGTTTTAATTGATTTTATAAAAACATAAAATCAAAAACATCATTTTGCAAATAGTGATAGCGTTTATTTAATATTTTTATCTTTTAATTTTCTTTAATTTGCATTTAAGCCCTTGTAGTTTATGTACTTTTACGTAGTTATAATAATTGAATCCTCTTTTAGTTCAAATCTCTCGATCACTATATCGTTTGACTATTCTCGCATTTCGTTGGGACTTAACGACCGGGAAACACTATACTCCCACGATCTTCATTGCATTTGATTACGAACCGTTTTAAGTTTCTTCACGATTCGGCCATTCGCGAGTGGTAAACGTGTGAAAACTTGACCGTCTGGGGCGAATCAAATTTTAGCGCCATTCTTGGGTCTGTCTTGATTATCTTCCGTCTAGCAGATTAGTTATTTGGATATTCACTCTTTGTTCATACCATCCTTCTTATTATATCTATATATATTTTCTTAAAAAAAATAATAATAAAAAAATAAAAAAAAAATCAAAAACCCAAAAACATCTCAAAACCTATAAAACACAAAAATATTTTCTTTTGTTTCTCTATATATGTATAACCATAAAACTCAAAAATAATCTTCTTTCCCCATTTTCATAATTCCCTTCCTTGGCTCTGAGATTCCTTAGAGTTAACTCTAGTCATCATGCTTTTCGTTCTTCTAGATCATTGAGTCCTGCGTGATCTAGCGAAATTCTAGAAGGCGTTCTCGTGGGCGTCTTTGCCCAAATAGTCGAACCGAGATTCGTACTATTTCAAACAACAATATGGCGAACGAGCGAACTATGGCGAAATGCTCCAAGCACCCACGAGGGTTATCGAGATGCCATCGTTTCTGGGTAATCAATTCGATCACTTGAATTGAAGACACATTTGATCACACTTGTGTCTGAATCAATTCCACGGGTTTGATCGTGAAGACCCGTATGCACACATCCGTTGGTTTAACAAGTTGACTTCAACTATCAATTTCAAGGATGTACCACAAAAGTAATCAAGTTGATGCTTTTCCCATTCTCACTGAGGGGCGGCCGGTTTGGTGGAAAAAGAACCCCTCGATCTATCGAAACTTGGGAGGATCTTGTTCAAAGTTTGTCAATTACTTCTTTCCTCCATCAAAGGCGACTAATCTTAAAAATGAAATTTCTGGATTTCGTCAAAATTTCGATGAAAACTTTGGAGAGCATGGGAGAGATTCAAAGATCTCCTCGGAAATGCCCCATCATGAATTCACGGAGCTTCAACAAGTTAATATCTTTTATAATGGGTTGAGCAGTAGCGATCAAGATTCTTTAAATCGCAGCCGCGGTGGCAATATCTTGAATCGTAAGCCTAAAGATGTGATTGAGATTTGTGAGAAAAATCAAAGTTCCTATTTCTGCAACAAAGTCAATACTCCAAACACTCCACTTCTACATCCGGTAACTCTTACGAGTTAGTTGCTCCGATAACGCTCTAACGGACGCCATCCGTTGTATGATTAAGGATGTAAAGGAAATCAAAAGCGAAATTCATAAGCGGAACCAATCAAAGCCGTAAACAAGGTGTGTGAAACTTGTAGTGGTCCACAGCGTATTATGATTGTCAAGCAACCGATGCTTCTTTTACCAAGCTCCGTAGCTTGGTAAACCACAATCAATCTTGACCACAGGTGATCCTCATTACAGAGTACACAAGCGGTATGACACCACAGGTTTTCCTCTGTGCAAAACCATGGCAATCAAAATCGCTTTGTTCGAATCAAGGACAAAATTTCAATAACTCTCAAAATTTCAATCAAAGCGGAACAATTTCAACCAACCTTCTCAAGCTCCAATCATCAAAGTTATCAACAACCTTCTCAAGCTCCCATGCCAAATGACTTCATGAAAATTCTTGAGTCAAGCATCGTTCAATGCAAACTCGGATCAATAACATGAGAGTTGAGCTTAAAAAGGAAATTGATACCACAATGTCTCGTGAGACAAATGAGTTAAAGAATATGATGGCGGTTTCATGAACATGAATATGAACAAAGCTTCATCATCTTACGGAGGACTCCCAACAATCGATTCCTAATCCAAATGCCGAGTTGAAAGCCGTCACCACTCGTGGTGGTAAGGCGCACAATGGACCTTCGACTCAATGCCCCCTCCTCACAGTAGCAATGAGTCAAGTTACCAAGGATACAATGGACAAGGTGCATTTCTCAAGCCACGTACCGCACGTCCACCTTGGTGGTCAAGCTTTAAGTCCGGAACCCGAAGTTCAGAAGAAAAATTCCCAGCCAGTGACTTCCATCCGGCTCAAAAATCTAGTCGACTTCCTTACCCATCAAGAATGAATGATGAGAAGCTCAAAGACAAAAACAAAGAGCAAATGGAAAAAATTTTCCAAATCTTCAATGAGTGCACTTTGATATAAGCCGTTGATGCTCTCGTTCTAATGCCTAAATTTGCATCCACGCAAAAGGCTTACTCACCAACAAAGATAAGCTATCCGAGATGGCTAAAACTCCTCTCAATGAGCAATGCTCGGTGGTCCTTCTCAAAAGCTTCCCAGCTTGAAGACCTGGCGATTTCTAATCCCATGTGATTTCTTGGGGATGGTTCAATGCTCCGCCTTGGCGATCTTGGCGCTAGCATTAACCTCATGCCACTCTCGGTATGGAAAAATCTGTCTCTTCTTAAACTTTCATCCACTTGTATGACACTCGAGCTAGCGGACCGTACCATAACTCGTCCACTTGAGATAGCCGGGGATGTCGTGATGAAAGTGGGAAAGTTTCACTTTCCCTCTCGACTTTGTTGTAGTAGACTTGATGCGGATCCTAGAGTTCCCTTATCTTGGGAGAGCTTTCTTGAGAGCAGTCGTGCTCACGATTGATGTGTTTCTTTGAAGAGTTGACCATGCGGGTTGACAACGAAGAGCTCGCATTGAATATCAACGAGAACTCAAACCTCTGTCCAAATAGAGTGTTGCCACAATTGATCAAAAATCGAAAGATTCAATGCAACACTCTCAAATTTCACGAGTTAAGAGGAGTTACGAAGCGTCTTGAGTTAAAAGCTTTGAAAATCAACCTGGTTCAAACAAATGGTTTGAAAGTTGTACCGGGGAAGTCAAGAGTGTTCTTGATGATGATGATGATCTAGAATCGGAGACTTCATCGGAAGTGGTGGAAATTGCTAGCTCTAAGAGCACACCACTTGTCCCACCTCCGGAATCGGTTTGTCGCATCGAGTTTGTTAACTCGTGGATGAAACCAAACTCTCTTGATTTCATCTGAATTGGATGATGATATTTGTGATCCAATGGAGACATTCTTCCCATTGATGAATTTCTCAAAATGATCCATCATCTTCTAGTATTATTCCGACTCTTCCATCCCTTCTCTCACTCACGATGAGGAAGATGACAACTTTGGAATGAAGTCGATGCCTTTCTTAGTGATGAGTCAATTCCAGCGGAATTGATAATACTACTTTGATCAGGAGGAGACATCCTTTTTAAAAATCATTGATTGAAGAACCGTTTCCACCCTCCTCCGGACATCTCATTGACAATCACCATCTAAGCTTCAAGTTTAAGCTTAAAATGTCAAAGCGGTGATTTGCTTCTCTCGATGAGGAATGGACTTGCATTCTCATGTCGTCTTTATTCCATTCTTCACGGATGGTGTGGTTGCTCTTTCCTTTTCTCTTTCGGAATGAGGACACCATTTTGACCCAGTATCATCCTTTATAGTTTCTACTATTAACAATACAGCGGTTATATCTCGTCGGTGTGGAACTTTCGATGTTCATATGTTTATCAACATTGTGAGCGAAAGTCCGATCGAGATTGGTTTTCACGTTACTTTCCCGTGAACAAATGAATTAGGAATTCGAGTCAAGCTAGCGACTCGGTAATCAAAAACGATAGCATGCCATATGGGTTTCACCCATATTTCGATCTCTTTCTATCTTTCTACCACCCTAGTGTGGGGGGTTGCCCGCATGTTGTGTATATGCAAGTTTAAAAAAAAAAAAAAAAAATCTTTCAAAATAATGGCGTAGTATTTCCCTTTTCGTTCTTTGTTTGGCATAACCGCGGTACTTTGAATATTGAGGGCAATATTCATTTCTAAGTGTGGGGGAATTCTCACAAATTTATCACATAATTATCCGCTAATTCCCCATTTTGGCCAAATTTTTTTTGGAGTAAGTGTTTTGCACTTACTCAATTGGTTATCGATCCGCCTTGTCTAAAAACAAAAGGATTGGCTAATCCAAGAACAAGCGGATCTTGGTAAAGATATCTCAAATCCGTTGACGACTTGCAATTTGCCCAAAATTGTATGGTATTAACTCACCATATCCTAAAAAGTGAAGAGTTGGCTAGCCATAAGTTTATGGCTTGTGGTAAAGGCGATGGAAAAACCATAATTGGTAATCACTCACCAAAGATAATATTGATAATTTATCTAAGAGTTGGCTAGTCCGAAGCAAGCGGCACAGGTAAGAACAAATCAAATCCGTTGGAAGGCGGTGGTTTGCTCAAAATCACATGGTTATCGGTGTACCATGGTTCTTACTTGAACTAAAACATTTGGCTACTCCGAGTAATGGCTTTTGGTAAAGAGATTCAAATCCATTAAGTTTTTCTCAAAAGATTGCTAGGGACTAGCAATAGTTTAGTGTGGGGATTGATGAGTGTGTAAATACCCATCATTTTTGGTTAAATCTGGTTGCAAAAGCGTTTAAAATGCTCGAAATGCATCAAAATCTTGAAAATATTCCAAAATTGCATTTTATATGTTTGGATGCAAAATGTTCAAAATCGGATGAAAAATGAGCTAAGTTTGCATAATTGGCGGTTTAGGTCCCCAGTTTCAAAGTTGTCGAAATAGTCCTGAGCACTTAATTTCAAAGATAAATCACCAAGGTCCTTTTAGAATCATAACTTGTCAAAATTAGTCCTTTGGTGAAAAATATCAAAAGTTTGAGAAAATACAAAATTGGTCCTTGAGTTTCAAATTTGGCAAAAATGGTCCCTGGAAATTTGAAAATGTCAAGTTTGGTCCTTGTATTATTAAAACTTGTCACTTTTGGTCCCTTGAAACATATTTGATGAATTGGCAGTTTTGGTCCTTGAATTTTCAGAATTTACACACAAGGTCCTTGTATTTAAGCCTAAACCTTTAAACCTATGGCCACTTGTCATAACATTGTGAACCCACCAACCCTTTGGACCCTTCATTTTGGACCACCTTTTGATATTAATACCCGTCAAACCAGTTATTGACCCCCTTGGCGCTTTTCTTCTCCTTACTTTGAAATACCTCTGCAACCTCTTCCTCCCACCTCCATTTCAAGCCACTTCCTTGTTTCCCCCCTCAACAACACTCCAAAATAGCATTAAATGCTTCTTCAATCCCTTTACTCAACCCAACGGTCAAAACTTATTTTGGCGCCAAAATGCAACAAGCGGCCAAGATCATTTCTAGACATCCTATGGTTGAGATTAATGATGGGAAGTGATCGAGTAGTGAGAGAAGCGGTTTGGGTATAAAAAGCAAGAAGAAAGAGAAGAGTAGTAGTTAGTTAAATTTTCAATTGTATGTCGTTTTAAATTTCTAAGTCTTAAATAAACTCTTAGTTGTAATTTTAAGTTTAATTTGTAACAAACTAAAGAGTTTAAGTGTATTGCAACTAATTTCAAGCATCAATTTCGGTTTGTGTTTACAATTCATATTTTATGTTCACTTTGTTTCAAATTGCAATTTCAAAATCTTATGTACAAGTGTTTAGTAGTGTATTTTAAGCTCAAACGAGCTTACATAAGCTCCTTACGACTTTTGATAAGCTCAAATTCAATTTCAAACAATTTTGGATTACGGTCAACAAAAGTCAAGCGGGGCAAAATGATGCGAAATGGATATGGGTTTATCTGAGAAATAGATTTGGGTTGATAATGAGCTAGGTTAGAGATTGGAATAGGTTAGTTGTTCACGTGTTCGGTGGCAAGCCATTGTGGCTAAGGACAAATTGTAAGTCATTTTCTAGGTTTATTGTAAAATTTGTTCTTGTGGTTTATAATAGTTTTAATCATTCAATAAGTTGTATTTAGGTTAGTTTAAATCAGTTTAAGTGTCTGCATTAGCTAGTTCAGTAGATTGTGTAGTGTAAATTGCTTATCAGTTGATAAAAGGGTGTTTGGATTTATTGCTTAATCTGTGTTATAGGTTAGTTCAGTGTTTGAGATTTGTTGCTTTAGGCTTGATGAGCTCATTTGAACTCATTTGAGTCATTTATTTGTGCCTGCACACTCTCAAGTCAAAATTCTCTTTTATCTGTCTTATAAGCTTATCTGTTGGATCTTTTGCAAAACAAAAACTTGATTTGTGTTTAGAATTGAGAGACAAAGCTTGCAGTGGTTCCATTTCATCATATAACATCAATCTTAGTCCTTAAAATCAGTTGCAAAGTTCAATTTGGTCAAAATCTCAAAAACAGTTAAAAAGTCAAAACTGAAAATACCAGTTTTCATCCAAATGGGGTGATTTTTCTTGGATTCATTTCTGAGCCAAAATAAGTGAAACTTGTTGTTTTAAAAACTTCAGCTGGTCTAATTCCTTATTACCATTTTTATAGATTTTTACAAATTTTTTATAAGCTGCAAAACTGCTTATCTAGATGGCCTTATTTGCCAGGCAGTGACTCGATTAACACTTGAGTGCACTGCGAGACTTCGAGACTTTGGAAAAGCTCATAAGAGCTTGTGAGAATCGATTTTTGGTTTACAAGGTCCCACCCAGTCTAGGGTAGGTTCCTTTTCATTTTCATTTTGACTTATTTTGAAGCTTGTGCTTAAGTCCAACTTAGCACCCAAAGCTATTTTTAGCTCATAAGCTCAAAACCTCAAACTTGTGCAAGTTTCTAATCAGAGGTTAAAGCAGTGGAGACTTGTTGCATTTAGTACTTTTAGCATATTATAGCTTTTGTTATCGAGTTGGTGGCCTTTTGTGGTTCTTGGCTTATTTGAGTCTTATTATCTAGCACTTTGCATTGCGATTAGCAATCCCATACACAACCACCTGTTTTCTATTTTTCCTAGATTATAAATATTAAATTAGACTTATCTTGAATTTTTCAGATTTTCCAAGTTAGTTGCTATTTTTCTTCAATTTAATCAATTTTAGTATTTTTTAATTAGCATTTTATACAAATAATTGAAAAGTTTCAAAAAATAATTTTTCAATTTTTAGGTTTAGATAAATATAAAAGTAAAAATTATTTTCCAGATTTTCATAGTTTAATTTGTATTTTTAAGCAATTTAATTAGTTTTAAATAGTTTTTAATTCATAGAAAATACATAAATAATCGGAAAAATACAAAATAGTTTTGAAAATTCTCTTTTGATATTTTATATTTTCCAAGTCAAAATTTTATTTTTCTAGCTTTATTTCATATTTTCTTGTATTTTAGGTTATTATTAAATAGTTAAAATAGTTTTTAATTAATAATAATTAGATAAATAGTTTTAAAATAATTTTCTTTTTCTAAAATTTTCTTTTATCATTAGGTTTGTAAAATATCATTTCATATTTTTAGGGTTAATCTTGCTTGATTTTATATTTTCGTTTATGCGTCGCGTAGTTTTAATTCGAGTTTATAAAAACATAAAATCAAAACATTATTTTGCAAATAGTGATAGCGTTTATTTAATATTTTTATCTTTTAATTTTCTTTAATTTGCATTTAAGCCCTTGTAGTTTATGTACTTTTACGTAGTTATAATAATTGAATCCTCTTTTCGTTCAAATCTCCGATCACTATCGTTTGACTATTCTCATGATTTCGTTGGGACTTAACGACCGGAAACACTATACTCCCCGATCTTCATTGCATTTGTTTCGAACCGTTTTAAGTTTCTTCACGATTGACCATTCACAAGTGGTAAACGTGTGAAAACTTGACCGTCTGGGAGGCGAATCAACGTTGTTATCGACAAAACATTAGGAGATCGTAAAATATAAATAAACATTTTTACGGCTTATTTGTATTAACAATCTCCCCTTTTGTTGATGATAAAACATAAAATTATTTTAAGGAAAAGCTAAAATTAAGTAAAAGTTTGAATTTGTAGTTTTACTTTCTTCTCCTCTTTTGTCGAAACAAAAGTGTTTGAAGAAAGCAACACATCGTTTTAAGAAAAACATGTGAAAAGTAAAAGTAAAAGAGATAGAGAGCAAGTGCAGGAAAGGATCTCGTCTTTACTCCCCTTGACGAGTCTATCCCTATGTAAGGCGTCGAATAAGTGATACTAATCTAGTTTGATTCGCAAATAAGTTTGCAAAGATTTCGTCTTAGAGGCGAATGTGCTCCCCTTGATGATTGCAATTATACAGGGGATGTCACGAAATGCAAACCTAGTATTGCAAGTAATTTGCAATGTATTGCTTTGACATAAAGCTCCCTAGCTTTAGGATGTCAAAGTCTTCATGTGTAAATTGAATAACTACAAAACAAAGGTTAGAAAGCAAGTATAATTCACAATTTCACTGCAAATGTGGTTCAAGCTAGTAGAAAGAAAGCTTTACATCTCACGGATCCCTGGTTCCCTCTAGTAGGGATCCGTCTAGACAATCTGAGGATCCGTATTAGGCGATTAATTTCGACAAAGGTGATATAACAAGTAATGTTATCACAAAATGAGATATGAATACAAGGTAATCATATGCTCGGAAAAATAACAAGTAGCATGTAATTCCATTTAATAAAACTAGAGTTATGATATACATGACTCTAAAACTAAGAAAATAAGAAAATACATGACTAGGAATTTCTAAACCAACTATCGCTTTATGCTAGGACACCACTAAACTCTTCTAGCTCAAGTTTTGTTTAGGTTTGATCTCGTCGAAGCGTTCGAGGAGATGATAGAACATAAACGTTGGTCTTCTCGTACATCATGTATCAAACTTTCAACATGTTGACAATGATAGCAATATTTATCATGGCTAGGTAGTGGTGGTGGAAGAAATGAAATGACTTGATGCGAAGGATCAAGTGAAGGCGGCTTAATGGAGCTTCAAGCGATGGAGGGATTGGTGGGCGCATTTGAGAATGGCTCGACCAAGGATGATGGTGGTGGTAGAAAGTGTCAACTTCCATATGGTCGTGTGGTTGACTTTGATGATTTCTCATAATCCAAATGGGATTATATGATGGAAACGGCAAAAAGGAAGCCGGAGCAAGTGTTGACTCAACACCTTGATTTTGAACAATTATTCCTCTTAATGAGGAGAATGTTGTCGGCGGAAGTGGATGAGGCGGCCTAGGAGGCAAGTCCTCTAAATTGTAGAGGTGTGGTGATGATAGTGGGGATGTAAATGAGATTTCTCTAGGAACCAATGGTGATGGTTTAGTGGAAATGATATTGTTTGGCCTAGGAGGTATGGTGGTGTTTGGCATAGGTAGTTTTGTTGGTACTATCCTTTTAGGAATTGGTTTGATTGGATTATGAAGGATCCTATCATTTGTTGGCTTGACCAGAGATGATTCGGTTGAAAAGATTTTGTGTATAACACGAGCCTTATTCATGGGTGGTTCTTTGGTGGATAAGTTACTACTTGGGGTTTTCCTCATGATGAAATGGTTGTAAGGGTTTCTAAAGGGCTGAAAGTTAGGATGAGAGTGATGACTATGGAGGTCCTAACAAGGTGGTTTATATACCAAGAGATTTGGCAAGTGCATTTAAGCCTTAAGCCACTAGGATTCATTGGAATGTGATGATTAACATGCACAAGAGTCAACTTTAGAGTTTGCACTGATCTAGGAACTCATTTAAGATGAGATGGAGTGTTTGAGTTAGGAAGATGAGTTGAAAATGATTGTTTTAGCAAGATTTGACCTAAAGCGTCATCGGATCCCGGTTCTCTCACGAGAGGATCCTAGGCTAATCTAGGGATCCGACTCTCGTGACTATGAAAGAGTGGAAATGATGTTTCTAAGATCTAAGACCTATAGCATCTTGAGTGTTTCAGTCCTCCTAAGTGTCTTAAATGAAAGGTTGCTTAAGTACTTGAAGGTAATGAGTGATGTAGCTAATGATTATCTTTTATGGAAGGATTTGGGACTTTCAAGAGTACCAATGGATGAGCAAGGATGACACTAAAGATGAGAGTGTCAATTGAAGCTAAATGATCCTAGAGATCAGGTTGTGACTTAGGATAGTGTTTTTGGAAAATATCCTAGAAGCTTTGAGATGGGACAAACTAGAGTTTGATCATCTTTGATCAATTTTGAGTTGAGGATGATTTATGAGCAATTTTGCCATAATTGAAAGATTTCTAAGACTAGATGTGAGGGATCAAGTAGAAAATGAGGTGTGAGTTTGAGAGCGGAAGAGTAATGGGTTAAAGATGAAACGGTAGATCTACAAGCGTCTTAGAGTGTGATCTAGGTAAGTTATGTGTGAATAGGAAGGATCAACCTATCTTGATAAGGACTTAATTTGCCTTAAGACACTATGTTTAGCTTAGTGTGAGGTGTTCTAAGGATATGTTTGAAATATAATGCTTGCAATTGCATTTTACATTGGCGGATCCCATGGTTCCCTAAGTGTAGGGATCCGTCTAGCACAAACTTTGGGATCCGCCCATCGCTCGTGAGAACCTTTACTAAAGGTATGCAATGATCTTGACAATGCATTATATCCCAAGATTGATTTAAAGTTCTAACACCAAGATATCAAATGTAATATGTTTTATTTCATGAGGGAATGGATTACATTGATAAAGCACGAGTACAAAAGGATTGGTCCTATTTGAAAGACTACTAAGTTCCTTAAGTGTTTTAGCTAGATGGATCATCAAATGGTTGATGAGTGTTGGCGGATGTAGGAATGAAGAACGTCTTCATGAGGGAAATGTTCGGTGGTTCCATCATCTTGTTCACAAATCGCGTACAACGGACTTTGAAATTGAGGATGAAAGTGCATGACATTGTGATAGGCGCGTCAAGAACATTCCATATGGAATGAGTTTATTCTTGGAGCCTTGAAGATTTACAGTCGCCTTGCGAAGAAGTAGGCGAGATTGTATGGTTGTTGTGTTAGCAAGCGATTACAACATGTGAGCACAACAAGCGGGAAGAATTTCTCAATTTCCCTAAGACTCCGGACATTCTCACATGAAGATGAGTGCAAGAGGCTTGTACTCTTCTCGGATGTCCGTGTGAAGATAATGTTTGGATCGGAGTAATATAGTCGAGGTTTGCATATCATGCGATGTAAATCTTCGGGAGGGTATGTGTGAGGAATATGGACTATTTTCTTCACGAAAGTTGAAGAGAATCAAGAGACCAATCTTGGTGAAGGCACATTGTCCATGGTTTAGAATTCGGAGGATGTGAGCAAAATGCCCAAGGCTTAAAGTAAACTTTTGGTTTTGATATATAACCAAAGAGATGAGAGCGATCCTCGTTACGAGCGAGTTCCACTTGACGGAAGAATTCCATTATGAACCTTGGACATATCTTCTCGTTGATTTCAAGAAGACATTCTAGTCCTATGGCTCGGAAGGAGGTATTGATACCTTCTTGAATTGTAGTGAGGTATCTATGTCGTCCTTCATGGAGGTGGCGGGTTTGAGATTGTTGAACCTACGGACATGATTGCCGGTGTTTTGGGTTCAAGGAGATGTTCGGAGTGTAGGCGCTAGTGAGTGAAAAATCAAACTCATATTCATCGTCATAGTTGAACCTATAGAAATGATGAGTTAATAGAAAAGTGATGTTTGTGATCAACCTATGATTATCTAATGTTTTACTAGATTTTTATTAACAATGGTATTTAACACTTTAACCTACTCAAGGTTTTGACTTTCTAGTGGATTATTACATTTAGAAAGATAGTGGTTTTAATTTGCATGAAAAGCTGTTTTCGATGGGACGGATCCACGGTTCCTTTTCAAAAGGGATCAAGCTAGTTTATCTTCCGGGATCCGTGGATGCAGTAATGTAACAGTTTTGATAAAAACATAGGTTTCTGATTTTATACCACGAAATATGTTTTATCCTACATTTTCTTTTAGCATGCATACATGACTTCTAATGTATCACGAAAGAATATAAAACATATAAATCAAAGTAAGTGACAAACACATTATGATAAAAGTAACCTAGATAAACTAGATTATTAATAATATTGCATTTCAATACTAAGGATGATACAAAGTTGGGTATATGATCCCAATATAGATTAACAACACAAAGTAAATGTCTCCATATGTGAACTTCATCATAGGAACACAAGTGCAACAGTGTTAAGGCGATGAAACACGAGTGCGATGTAAACCATGTTTATGACGGATCTTTCTTGGTTTCGGTTGAGATGAAGTGAAGAGGAAGATAAAGTTTTGAGTGAGAGGGAATTTTTGAAATTGGAAAATTTAAAAAAGTGAAGGTTTGGTAGAGTGGTCGACGGTGGGGTTATTTATAGGGAAGGAGGAATTTTTGAAATTCGTGTTTTTGTTTTATTATAGGATTAAAAGAAATAAAACATAAGTTTTATATACTACGACTATAGACGAGAAATATAACACGTATATGAGAAAAAGGCTTCCTAATGAAGCTTCATGTAAAACATGTATAAGCACAAAAGATAATCATATAAATACCTAAATAGGTATACTTAATTATCAAGCAAAGTAAAAGAAAATCATACCTCTAGCGCACTTAGGAATGTCTTTACAAATGACACGACAAATGTCACTTAGGCGATTCCAGCTCCTTTGCGTTTAAGATACCTTCTTAAGGAAGGTATTCTTGTTACCAGCGACTCCTAAAGCTTGGTGGGTATGAACTTTGACTAATCAACATGACAAAGAAGATTAGTGCATTTAAATGAAAAAGTAAACAAGAAAATGTTGTTATCAAATCAACATCCAAACATATAGTTTTAAAAGACATGGTGTTTGTTTTTATGAAAAACCTTCTTTGTAGTTTTCAATTAACCATGGATCGTATCAAGTTTTAAAGTACAATATACTTCAAGAGACTTGTGTGAAGCTCGATGCCAATTGTGGAAAACTATAAGGGGGTTGAATAGTTTACCAATTAAAACTTCCTTTTAAACTATTTAGATCGACTTATGTCAATCTATTTTGGATGTGTGTGTTGGATTTTGATAAACAAGCATATAAAGGTAAGTAATGAAAGATAAGAGTAAGAAGCACAAAACCACAACACGAGTATTTATAGTGGTTCGGCTACAAGGACACCTTTCTTGCCTACTCCACTCCCGAGTCACCTACTTGAGAGTTCGTAATCACTACACCAATCTCCTTATGGCGGAGAAGCCTTCCAAGCGTCGCCTACCCTTTTTCCGGTGCTAGGCAAACCACGGGTTCTTTCACTCAAGGTGAACCACACATACACAACGTCGCCTACCCTTTATAAGGTACTAGGCTAAGTACCTAGTTCTTTCACTCCAAGGTGAACTACACCTTCTGGCGTCACCTACCCTTTATTAGGTACTAGGCTAAGCACCTAGTTCCATTGCAATGGAGGAACTACTACCACACTACACCAACGACTAATCCCAAAGGAGATCTACTCCTTTACAACATCATCAAGGATATCAATATCCTTGGATCTAATACTAGTATGTCTTGTACATCGAAACACACCATATCGAATGTACATCTAAAGCACCTTTCACTAATGCCTTTGACTAGATCTACAAGACACCTTTCACTAATGTCTTGTGTCTTCACTTCTAAGCATCTTTCACTAATGCTTCTTTGTCTTGACTTCTAAGCACCTTTCACTAATGCTTCTTTGTCTTGACTTCTAAGCACCTACCACAAGTGCTTATCCTATAGACGATAGATACCCTTCACTAATATCTTTGTCTTGACACTTGAGACATCTTTCACTATGTCTTCAACACTACACTTTTTTGAAGAAAGAAAGGGATCATCAACAAGAAGACTTCAGTAGCCTTGATGATGAGGAAGCATGGAAAATCATGGACTTGAGCTTGCTCGACTTCAAAGGTGGTGATCTTGCCTTTAAGAGGAACCTAAAGATCACACAAAAAAACTACAAACATAGATCTCTTGGATCTAAGGTTAGTGATTTAACTCAAGGAGAAAGTGTGTTAGAAAGGGTGAGAAATAAGGAAGAAATGGCTCACTATTTATAGAGGAAAAATCCTCATTTCCCGGATCCCACGGATCCCTACCACAAGGATTCGGCTAGCACAAAGCTAGGGATCCGTGGGCATCCTCTTACCCATGGGTATTTTTGGTTATGGGTCATGGGTCATGGTTTGTGGGTTGATCCATGGTTTTCTTTCTAGATACAATGTATCTTAAGGATACAATGAACTTGGTTAAGTGGTATATATAAAACCATGGGTTATGAGTCAATACCGTGTGCTAGTTTTTACCCATTTGAGTATTTACATGTTTTTACCCATTTTAGTATACTTAGTTTAAGTATATGCTAACCCATATGTAAACACTAGTTGTTGTACATATGTATCTAAATCATAAAATCACTTATACTTGTTTTAGTGTTTTATGTGAAAATGTGAATATGTTAGAAACTATTAGTTCAAACCATTTCGTATTTTATTTGTTTCGTTAATATGATTTCGTTTGTTATCGACAAAACATTAGGAGATCGTAAAATATAAATAAGCGTTTTCTGACTTATTTGTATTAACACGAGACCACTTTTGTCGGGACAACTGGCGATTAGGATTAACACTGACGGCGTCGAGCAATATGGAAACAAAATATCGGTTTAGTTTTACGTGTAACTTGTAATTTTGGAAATTCCCAATTCTTAATTTTCTAGAAAAACTGCAAACATCCATTCCACAAGCATTATATCTTATTTGCTTTCTAGTGTAGTTGTGTGTCATATATAGTTTTACTGTCGATTTTACGTGAAGGTTTCGTTTGTTTTCTTATAAGTGTGCAGGTTATATTAGACAAGAAGAAGAAACACATGTTGGAAGAAGCTTATTACTATACATTCTTCTTGGAGGAGGATTTAACATGCAACTTCATACATATCCTACCGAGCTAATCGGGGAGTACTAGTTTCTTTCTCTTTACTTACCTCCTTTATCATAACTTTGATACTTTGGGGAACATTGGGGCAATGTTTAGTTTAAGTGTAGGGAGGAGAATAAAACAGGAACTTAGAAACTATTCACTTACTTGATTATTTGTCTTGTCCTTGGTAATTTGTGTAATAAACCATAAGAAATATTTGTTAGGGCTATTTTAGCACCAATTTAATTTTTTTATGACATTTACAAGCTAAACTTTAGTCTTAATAAAGCGTCTCATAGATAGGAATTATATAACTAGCACAAAAAATCGTTTACCACTCAAATTCCACCCAAAAAATGTGAGGTTCGCCCCTAAATCTTTAGAAATAAAAGCATTCACCTTTAATGCTTAGTGAGTGTACCGGTAGTATAATAGATTCTAGAACTTGTTTTGTGATGCATTTCGAGATCGCTAGTGAGACTATACTTGTGTAGTTAGGAGTAACTAAATGATAAGAGGAATTAAGATTACCCTTGTTTTAAACATGTATCATAATTACCTCTTTCACATCGGTTGAGTAATTTTCCTACACCCTTGCGATGTACTCATCTTTAGTACATGATACCCCTAGTTAACCCCTCAGAGCCTATCGTTTTCACAGTTCTTGTGATGTTTCGGTTTCTGAAATATCAATGAAAAGCATTGTTTACAATCCACCCCCAAATGTACAGCCAAATTTCCTTAGCCTACCTTGTATGCACTCATATTTATGCATTATTGTTATCACACTAAACCCTTAATTCAATTATCTAGTTACTTGCATGGTTGCTAAGTTGAGTCATATCATTTGTATATAGTTTTGGGATGATTGGGACTCATGGGTTAAAGTAATATTTTATGGATAACAGGAAAGAACGATAAATTCAAATTCCTTTGTGTATATAATTAAATACTCCAAGTGTTTTGATATTTTCAAGTCGGGTCAATTAGTGTTAGTGAAATAAAAACTCAAGTGTAGGAATGCTCTTATAAATCCCTTATATTTTGATGTTATTGTAGAGGATGGTAGAGTAAAAAGGTATGAAAAAAAATCGAAAAAAATTTAAAGAGAAAAAAAGTGTTGAAAAAAATGAAAAAAATTAGAAAAACATATGGGCTACCATCTTACGTCTATCATTTATGTTTATGTTGATAAGTTTATGGTTGTATTTTGCTTCAAGTTATCTAGTGTTAGTGAGTCGAGTCTTGGCTTAGCAACACCACACTTTACATGCTTGTAACATAAGATTTTTGACTTGCCACCACTAAATATCCCTATCCAACAAAACCCTTTACTTCCTACCCTAAGCCTAACGTTACAACCCTTGTAAAGACCTCTTAGATAGTTATTCCTAGGTGCTTACGCCAAAGCGGTGGAGGTTTGATCTATTCTTAAGCATATGGTAATCTATGTACTATGCCAGGTAATGAGTGTTCATCTTCCATTTTCATTCATATTATATTTCATATAAACTCGAGAGATGAGAGAATCCAAAAACCAATTGTGAGGTGCTAGTATATAATTTTCGTACTTGTTATAACTATTGTGGCGCTTGTACTTGTTGTAGACTATCTTAAACCAATGCTTCATGCCCCCTAACTTATAAATTGATTGGCCAAAAGCACATTTTCTTGAGGACAAGCAAATTCCAAGTGTAGGAATATTTGATAAGGATTTAAAACACACATTTTAGGGGGTCATTTAAGCCCTAAATTGACACATTTTATATCCGTTACTACTTAAAATCGTTCATTTTCACATTTTAGGTCTTTTGGAAGCAAAAAGCTGAAATAAAGCACATTTGGATGAAAAGGAGCAAAAACATGAAGAAAATGGCAAAGTCAAGATCAAAGGCACTTGACACACTAACGACGTCCCAACCAAAGGGCGGCGTCGTCTCTATAGAAGTTTTGATCAAAAGTGCAGCGACGGCTCAACTAAAATTACGGTCCTAACGCTGTGGCGTCACCCTAAACTACGGAAGCGTCACTCACAAATTCTACACTAGGCGCCCAAGAATCAAGACTCGAGACGATGTCTGCATGAAGGCGGCGGCGTCACACATCTCAGCGGCGCCGTCCCAACGATGACTTGGGCCAAGCGAAACCCTAATGACGGCGACGATGGCGTCACTAGCAAAAAGTGATGTCGTCACCATTGTTAATCTATATATAGAATTCGATTTTTCTACTTTTAAGGAGGTAGAAATTTGGAGAGCAAACCTTAATACAGTTGTAGTCCGACTTGGACAGTATTCTAGGGTCCCATACTCTATTTTACATCACAAGATAAGTTTGTTTATTCAATTTATCATTATGTCTACCTCGTGTTCAATTGTATGTGTGTATGCTTTCTTGTTTAACATGAGTAGCTAAGTTATTCTTGTATTTGCTTAGATCTATTAAATCTAGTTATTGATTATTGTTAGGTTGTCTCTTGTCTTAATTGGTAGATGCTAGATTAAGACAAACTGGCTTCTTCTTTCATTATTATGAGCCTAAACGTCCTAAATAGCAAAAAAAGCCTTTGAGTGCACTTAGGCCATTCGTTGTGTTTATTGCGTGAATTGTAGCTTTAGGATAGTAGAGTATTCAGGGGAGATACCATTGTACTTGCAGATCCCGGGTAGTATAGAGGAGAGTTGCACTTCACAGAACTAGGGAATTAGGCACCACCCTACGACCAAACGGAATACAACGCACCAATTAAGATAAAGGAAGTGACAATTCAACCGACCAATAAGAGATAACTAGGGAGTAATAATATCTAAGTAAACACATCTTTAATCATCATACGAGCACACCTCAATTAAGCATAATCTATCCATAGTTAGTTAACTAGTTAATTAGATAATTAGATAAGTAGTAAAAGTAGTTAAATCGGTAGAAGTACCACCCCCCCAATATTATACCGGAGATATTTACCTTTGCTTTATAAAAAATCATAAAAAAATACTAAAAAAAATTTCCCTCAATTCCTATTCCCCTACAGAACGAAATAAATCCCCAGGGCTTATCACATACTACACTACAACGATTAGGTTCACTGCCTAGAGGGTTGAAAAACTTGCTCATAGAAAAGGAGATTTTCTCGATCCCGAACCTGCTATCAATAAAGATAGATGTAGGATGGTAGCCCGTATATTTTTCTCATTTTCATTTTTTCAACAACTCTTTTTTTGGCTTTTTGATTTTTTTCATAGCTTTTACTCTACCATCTTCTACGATAACATCAAAATAAAGGATTTATAGGAGTATCCCTACACTTGAGTTTTTATTTAACTAACACTAATTGACCCGAATTGAAAAGATCAAAACACTTGCTTAGTGTTTGTTATGTCATAATCAAAGCCGTAATGGAAAAGATTATTACAATGTAATGAATAAATGTTAATTGTTTACATTTATAGAATGTAATGATTCATTACAAGTAATGACCCAACACCAAAACCATTCCTTAAGGGTCCCCTACTTTGTTTTCATTACATCTTGTAATGGAATCAAAATTACATAAAACTCCATTATTAATTAACCACATTAAATAAACTTTCTATCATTAATGGGTAGTTTAGTCTTTTTATTATCGATTACATTATGTCTTATCATACAAACCAAACATGATTAATAACTACAATAATCATTACATTACACTCTTTATTTCATTACATCGTTTATTCCATTCAGTTGACATTTCATTCCGTCCTACCAAACGAACCCTTGGAGTATTTAATTACGTAGACAAAAGGGAATTTGAATGTATCGTTCTTTCCCGTTACTCCATAAAATATTACTTTAACCCATGAGTCCCAATCATCCCAAAACTATTTACAAATGATATGACTCGACTTAGCAACCATGCAAGTAACTAGATAATTGAACTAAGGGTTTAATGATGATAACAATAATGCACTAAAGATGAGTGGATACAAGGTAGGTTAAGGCAATTTTGGTGTAACATTTGGGGGTGAATTGTAAACAATACTCTTCATTGATATTCCGGAGAACCGGAACATCACGAGAACCGCGAAAAGGATAGGCTTTGAAGGGTTAACTAGGGGTATCGTGTACTAAAGATAAGTACATCGCAAAGGTGTGGGGAAAATTACTCAATCGATGTGGAAGAAGTAATTATATTACAAGTTTAAAACAAGGGTTATCCTAATGCCTCATATAAGTGTAGTTAATCCTAACTACACGAATGTAGTCTCACTTGCGATCTCGGAATGAATCACAAAACAAGTTCTAGAATCTATTATACTACCGGCACACTCACTAAGCATTAAAGATGAATGCTTTTATTTCTAAAGATCTAGGGGCGAACCTCACATTTTTTGGGTGGAGTTTGAGTGGTAACGGTTTTTGCGCTAGTCATATAATTCCTATCCATGAGACGCTTTATTAAGATTAGAGTTTAGCTCGTAAATGTCATAAAAAATTTAAATTTGGTGCTAAAATTGCCCTAACAAATATTTCTTATGGTTTATTACACAAATTACAAAGGAAAAGACAATTAATCAAATGAGTGAATAGTTTCTAAGTTTTCGTTTTATTCTCCCTCCCTACAGTTAAAGCGAACATTGTCCCTAATGTTCACCGAAAGTATCAAAGTTATGATAAAGGAAAGTAAGTTAAAGAGAAAAAACTAATACTCCTCTAATTAGCTTGGTAGGATATGTATGAAGTTGATTAAATCCTCCTCCAAGAAGAATGAATAAGTAATAGCGTTGCTTCAATATGTGTTTCTTCTTTTGTCTAATATAACCTACACACTTATAAGAAAGCGAAATGAAACCTCGCATAAAATCGGTGGTAAAACTATATATGAAATAAAACTAAACTAAAAGCTAGTAAGATATAATGCTTGTGGAATGGATGTTTGTAGTTTTACGGAAAATTAAGAATTGGAAGTTTTCAAAAATCACAAGTTAGACGGAAACAACGAGAATCTGTTTCCACATTGTCGGCGTCGTCGGTGTTAATCTGACGCGTCGGGTTATCTGAAAGAAAGTGCGATGCGTTTTACGGGAAAATTCGGAAAAATTAGCTCATTAAAACCTGGAAAAATTCCTGCAAAACATCCATTATGACTCGATACAAGCATTTAACTCTAACAAACACACAAATATATACAATTTCAATTATTGATAATCTGATGTTCATGAAAGTTCTTAAAACATATGTGATCTTCCCTACACTTATCTTTTTGTAAAATACATTTATATGTAATTAAGACGAAGTTAAAAACAAAATAAAGCATTTTCACAAAGGAATATGAAAATGAGAATCAACCAATAAGGAAAAAGATATATAAAACACACAAATAAAAATAAAAACAAATATGCAAACAAATAAACATGGGTTGCCTCCCAAGAAGCGCTTGATTTTTTTCGAGTCACGAGCTTGACTCTACCCTTATTTAACGGATAAAAGGGAAGTTTTCCCTACACTTAAGCTTAAGTGCAGGTGATAGTAGCGATACACGCCCTTGGGGTAGAAATTTGCCACACGAGGAGAGGGTGATGGGTGATACTTATGCTCAAAGGGGTGTACTTCTTTTATTGTAACCTTACCTAATTCTATTGGTGTAGCGGGTGAATCAAGTTTTTCTCCTAGAAATGGATCATATTCTATCAACTTCAAGAGATTCTTAGTTAAGGATCCATCTTGACCTAATAAACCAGGTTTAAAACCATAATGTTTCTTGTTATCAACCATGAATGAGTGATGTAAGTGTGTAAGGTCATGGGTTACTCCTATATTAGCTTCCACTCTACATGGCTTAGAGTCTACTAACTTTATCTTAACATTACCGGACTACATTGATTGATGGGTGAATTGGGGCTAATTCAATTCCTAAATTCACATCTAAAGGCGAGAAATTGGGTAAGGTTTTGGTTGAGGCTCAGGTTCATCAAAACTAGTAACTTCCGTAGAACTAAAAGAAAGGTCATCACTACAAGCGTTCAAGCAGTCATCACTACAAGTGTTCAAACCTACATCCTCTAATGGTGTTTGGTCCAAAGGTTCTATATCAATCGGGTTCCAATAGTCTCTTCTTCCTCTTAGGGTAAGTCATAGGTGGTGTGTATTCCTCATATGATGGTAGGCCTTACAGGCTTGAAGTTTTCACCCATTCTCCATTATATCTAGAGCACCTATATCATCATGTGTTTTAGTATAATCTAACCCAAATGCACTTCTAAGTATCTCAAATCATTCTTTAGCCATTTTAGATTCTTGGTCCGAATCATAAGAATCGTTCATAAAAAATTTGATCACTATGTTCTATTTGCCTGAAGGATTCCTTATGCGTGTCATATGTTTTGAAATCTATCCCACACATGCAACTAAGTAGTTCAACTCTAACCATCTCACAATCTTGTTCGGGTTTAGGTTCCATGTTATTAAAAACTAGGTCTTTTTGATCATGGTGCCTAAGATCGGATAAATCCTCCTTATATGTTTTCTTAAGTTGTGATGTAGATAAGCCTATGATTTCATTCAACTTATGGGTTATGCTTAGGAAGCTTTTCTCAAAAAAATTCCAAAGGGTCTCACTAAAAGGAGTTGATCCTAACAATGATTGTTGAATAGAGGCCACAAAGCACAAAATTCATCAAATCCATCTAATTTTACACCCATCTCCTTTCGGATATATCTAAGATCATTCACAAATCCATTAGAATACTAAGAAGCAATTCTATCTACAAAATACATTTGTTCCTCATTTGTTAGTGATTCAAATGAAGCTTCAGTTGCTATAGTGACAAATGAAAAGGGTTTTACGAACAAAGGCACAAAGAAAAAGATAAACTACAAGAAAGATAATAAAAAGAAAATAAAAATCTCACTTGATAGGAACCAAGCGAGTAAACCTAAACGAGATAGAAATCTAACTAGCAATTCTATTTTCCGGCATTGGTGCCAAAAACTTGATGCATGGGTTCGGGGTTGAAAAGACTTCCTTTTCTACGAGCAAGTTTTTCAACCCTCTAGGCAGTGTACCAAATCATTGTAGTGTAGTATGGGGTAAGTGGTATGTGAGAAATAAGGCTTAAGGTTGTGTGTATGGATGAAATAGTATAATAATATCAATATCAAAATAAACACGAGAATCGAATCGAAAACCTCTTAGGAAAAAGGTTAGTCAATCAAATCCCGTGAGTGAGATATGTGATACCGGATAAGGATATCCGGGTCGTGTCCCAACGAGGTGTGAATGGACAACGTCGTTTTTAGGTTTGTTATTAAAATGCTCGATGTTTTGGGTTTTTGTGTTTTTGATTACGTTATCTACAAATTAAGTAACGGGAAAGTAATTAAGGCTAGGATAACCCTAATAAAGCTAACAAATAGTAAACATAACGCTAAAATGCAAAAAGTGAAAACCCGAGCTATTCCCGAGCCTCAAAAAGTGAAAATAATGAACTTTAAGGACTATGGATTTGAAACTAATTTTCCTACGTTCTAAATGACTAAAAATAATTTTAGGAAAAAGCCGTGTATTTTTTCGACTTTTAAATTATTTATTATGAATTAAAATCTAATTTAATCTAATTTAATTATAAAAAAATACTAAACTAATTTAGAAAATTCTGAAAAATTCACAGAAAATACTTTAAGGATTACTGGATCTAAGAAAAATCTAAAAATGTGGTACGGCTTTTGGAAACAAGCTACTAAAAAGCTAAAAATGCTACTAACTTAAAAACGGAATGTGTATTTAAATAACTAAGGGTGCAAGAGATTAACTGAAAAAGACCCTAGGGCAGTTGGTAGCGTGTGTGTGTGGTGAGCTGGGTGGCCAGAGATCAAATCCCAGCAAGAGCATTTTTTGTAAACATTTTTTTTTCGAATTTTTTCTTTTACAACTTATAAATAAGGTCAAGTTAAGCACTTTTTGTAAAGACTAAACTTTTGAAGAGATTGCAATAAGCAGTTTGATCGCTTATTGCTTCTTATTTAGACGATAAAGCAAAACAAATCAAACACCCATTTCAGTTTCTTTTTAAGCCCAAGCAAGCAACAAATAAGCAAAGGTATGAGAACTCAAGCAATGTACAACTACAATAAGTTGAAGTTAAATGAAAGAGACTAAGGAAATAAGGGGATAAGCATTTGGCAAAGATGTTTATACTAAAGGAGATCTTAAAGCTAAAATTGAGCAAATAAGCTAATAATAAGCTACAACTAAGCACTAAAAGGCACAAAAGGGAACTAACCTAGCCTAATTATACTAATGACCAATAAAAATCCTAAATAAGCTAAAGGAATATGAAATATGCTAAAACTAAGGAGTGCACTAGGCTGCTGAAGTGGGACAGCAAATCAGTCCAGGGGAGGCTTTTTGAGGGCAAGTTAAGCTATCAATAAGCTGAACCTAAAAATTACAAAAAATACTCCTAGCTAGCTAACCTACTGAATAAGCTAAATACCAAATTTTAGAATCTAAGACTAAGTATATAAGAAATTAAAAATAAAAAACAAGTGGCCGTTGGAACAAATTGATACTAACTATAGAACCTGATATGAGTTTTGAGCGGATTCCAAATGCAAAATTAAGCTAAGACCACTATCCTAATGTGCATATAAACTACTATTATGATGAAATGGGTACGTGAGGTTGCAAGAAAAACAATTTTGGAAAAGATTTGATAGGAAATAAGCTACCTAAGAAGCCCTCGAACAGCAGCTAAGGGGCTGTTTTTGTGCAGAACATTTTAGACAGAAAACTTTTTTTTTATATCCAAACTTACAGACTTTGTCAAAAACAGTTTCTTTTCATCACAATAACCAACTAAATACTTGAAACTTGTTTTACTTTGAAAGTCAAACATGGGTAAAAAGCTTTTTGACTCATAAGTAAGTTTAAGCCAAACACTCCTTATGGGCATAAAACACATGAACTGTAAAAAAAACTTGAAACTTGTTTTTTTTTTTTTTAGAAACTTATCTAATAACTTTAAGGAGACTTTAGAACAAATGATAAGAAGTAGAAAGCAAATGAGTAAACTGTTAAGCAAAGAAATTTTTTTTCATTAACTAAAAAAAAAATTACAACTAAAAGAAAACAGAAACTTAAATTTAAAACTACTAAAAACCTAATGCCTTCCAAAGGCTTACAAAGCACATCTATTTATACTAAAATGTCTAGGTCTTCAAGTGCTTGAGGTGTGCTTGTTTTGTGAGACAAATGAGAGAATGGACAGCTTTGTGTTTCTTTTTCTCAATCTCAACCCTTCATTTGAACTTGGGCACCAAGGAGTGAATCTGAGTCGTCCATCTTGAGTCTTCCCATAAGCTCCAATGGGGTAACTTAGGATTGCCAAGGTGGCATATGACCCATGTGCTTGTGGGGCTTGAGCGAGCTGGGGACCGAGAGAGATAGGGTTTGAGATAGTGACTGGGAAGAAGAAGACAAGGAGGGGGGTTGGGATTTGGCGCCATGGTTGTCTGGGTTTGTTTTGGGTAAAACTGGGATGGGTTAAAACGGGAAATGGTAAAGGTTGTTTTATGGGTGGAAGGGTTTAAAGGGATCAAGGTAAAATGGTTTTGTTTTGTTTTTTGTTTTTTTTGTGTTTTGGAAAGAAAACTAATATTAATGAAAATTGGTGTTAATAAAATAATTGTTATAAATAAAATGGATAAAAATAAAAATAGTTGTTTTAGGTAAAAAAGCGTTTTAAGGGTAAAATTAGCGAATCGGGTTCGGGAAAGGGTAAAATGGAAATTTGGATTTAGGGATAGGTTTTTTTCTGATTCCCAAGCTCACTCCCAAATGTGAATCCGGGCTCTGAAAATGTAGAAAATCGTCTTTCGGTTCCGTCTTCAAAGCACGTTATCCAATCCAAGCTCATTTCTGTCTGTTTTGGCCCTGTTTTCGATCCTTTGTACCTGAAACACATAAAAACACACTCCAAGGATATCTGCAGTATAAATTGTTATATTTCCTCGTTTTTAGACATTTTTGTGGGCTTAGATGGGTAAAAATGATGAGTGAATAAGCACTCATCAAATCCCCCACACTATCAATTGCTAGTCCCTAGCAATCTGATCATATGAAGTAATGAAAGGATCAAAAAAACCAAGAATACCCCGTTTTGACTTTTTATTCAACTACGAGAAATTTAAAACTTGAACGATAATAAATAAAATGCTTGATTTTCAAAACATGGCATCATGGAACGGGATTCACACAAAATGGGTGTCTCCGGGGAATTGTAATCGTCATCCTCTTTTTAATACTCTCAAACCAAGCTTAAACTTATTGTGCAAACGTTTTTGTAAAATGCTAACACTACTTATATCAATAATCTATGTAAGTCGAGACTTAACTTTTTACTCCCGCAATTTATAAAATTTAAGTTCGTGTGCTCATTTTCAAAAGTTTGATCATTGAAATCGACATTTGTTATGGTTGTTATCCACTTAGCTAAAGTACTAACTCACTGGAAACGATGAAAGTCTAAGGATCGAAAGAGCCTTTTCCATGTAGCGGCTTTCTTCTCAGCTTGCCCTTTTAAGGAGGCTAGGTTTTCACCCTTGAGAATAGTACCGGAATCGTGAAATTCGATTCCAAAGATTTCTGAAGCTACCGTTAAGTTAAAACTAAACCTAAATGGATTACAACCGGCGACAATTTAGAAATTCAAGATTCAAGGTGAGATCACTCCATGTGGCGACTTTCTTCTCGACTTGTCCTTTTAAGGAGGCTAGGTTTTCACCCTCGAGAATAGTATCGAACTTTGGGATCTTTGAAATCAAGGATTTCCAAATTACCATCAAACTTTTAGACAACTTTGGCGAATCTGAGTTCAACTTCCAATTTAAATTTAAGAAAAAGCAAGTTTAGCACATTTATTCATAAGCAACTTAGTGCTTTTATTCACATAACTCATATTTTCATTTTCATTTTCAACTTTTCATCACTTCCTTTTTTTTTCTTTTTTTTTCTTTTTTTTTTTTTTTTTTTTTTTTTTTTTTCACTCGGTTTTGACTTTAACTTTAAACTTTGCAACTTTTGCGACATTCAAGCACTTTACGGTACTTTCATTTTGCAACATTATTGATTTAAAGAAAGTATGCTTTTGGAAATTTAAATAAAAGTTGAACTCGGACTCTAAATCAATTTTGCTTAAAAACTTTTTATTGTAACAAGACGATTTGAATGTTCAAAAGTTTGACAACGAGCACGTATTTAAGTCCGATTAGTTAGCTTCTGGGAGAAAAAGCCATAGATTACTTATATAAGCTCTAAAGAGAACCAACTACTCCACGCTTAGCATTTTCATTTGCACAACTCGTAAAACCTTAGCCTGATTGTTAAGAGAGCAGCTAGATCAACACTCTAGCAGAGTCGGGATTCCCCTTGTTCTAGCCTAATCAAGACTAAACTACCATTAACACCCAAGCATTAACGCATTATTTTTGTGCAAAGCACTTCTTTTAAATGTAAATACTTGAGTTAAAGCGATAAATTTTAAAATTTTTGGTCAAAACGGGGGTGCTAGGGTACTAGGAGGTACACATGTGATCAAAATTCGTTTAGAATTCCCCCTCACACTTAGAATTGAATATTGCCCTCAATATTCAAAGTACCGGCCAGAGCCGAAACTATAGAATGGAAAAAGGTAATACTACTAGCCAAGTGTGGAAGCGAAATCTTTTTTCACAAAAAGGATTAATTAAGATATCCCTAGATAAACGTTAGTAAAAAGATCGGATATTGGGCGGCTGGATTGAAAACAGGCGCATCAATCATCACGATCTACGGGAATCCTGAAAACAGAAAGCAAACACACAACAAGCAAACAATAGTGGGGGTTTCCCCCCACACTTAGTGTTAGAAAGTAGAAAGAAGAGAGAAACATGGGTGGATACCCATGAAGTGCTACTGTTTTTGTTAACCGAGTCGCTAGCTTGACTCGACCCCGAATTCATTTGTCCTTGGGGAAGCAAGCGGAAGGGATACCCGGATCAAAGATGGTATCCTCACTCCGGAGGGAAAGAGAACGGGTGGGTTGGGAGGGAAAGAAAATGTCGGGCTCCAGCACATAAAGGTTAAATCCTCCCAAACTTGCAAAAGGTTTAATAAGAAAGAGTGATCCATCATCCGGCGGTTTAGCGGGCGGACATCGGGATGACGAATCAAAGTGAAACGACTCTATAGAAGAAAGGAGTCTATGGTACAGAAAAGTGTTACTTGAAGGTGCAACAATGAAGGCATCCAAGATAGGATCCTTTTTCCGAATAACTTTGGTGATATGAATGTCTTCTCCGATGAGTATCCCAGGGCTAAAAATCTTGTCCTCATAGAGGAATGAAATCAAGGTATCATCTACGTGAAAATCCTCACGAGAAGAGGAATCACTCTCGGATAAAAATTGTCGTGGGACCTCAGTATCAACAAGCTCATCAGTCGTAATCTTTGCTTCTTTTTCTTTCTTCGGGTAAAATGGATCATCGTATTCATTTTCTTCATTTGCGAAAGGAATTAAGTCGGTAGGAGCGAGTTCATCGGTGAACTCCTCGAGAAGTAAATCGATATAAAAATCCTTAAGCTCGGGTTCCGTAGGAATTTCATCAGACGTTTGTACTTCTTTGGTTTCTTCAATCGTGATCTCTTTTGGAGGGAGTGACGGAGATGGATCTTCATTCAACAATTGTTCAAGATAAAGGATATTTCCCTCCGAATCATAAACACCATCATCAATTCCCGGTGGAATCGATTCATCAATAGCAAGAAACTCATCGATTTCTTTCAAGAAAAGTCTTCTCCTCAAGCGGAGTAAGAGGGGAAGAATTAGAAGGTTCCATAATTTCGAGAAGAAGGGTGGGATTGCCACTCAAAGAAATCTCGACATTCTTAGGAACAAGGTCAATTCGATACACGAAAAGCGGAGGTGGGACAAGTGGTGTGCTCTTAGAGCTAGCAATTTCCACCACTTCCGTTATGGTCTCCGGTTTCTTAGTAATCGTTTAAGCTCAGCACGTTTACTCAAAGATCTCTTAACCGTAAATCATGAAAGACTTTGATCGATCCTAGATGAATAATTTTGGATAACCGAAGGTTGGACGTTTTCGGTACTTCCGTTATTAGAAGGAAGCATCGGGTCCTTTGTCACCTTGGTTTCACGGCTTTCAACATTATCAATACCACAAATGGTGGGCATAGATTTCAAATCTTGGTTAACATTGAAAGTCACGGCTTCCTTGTTTACCCTCAAAGTAATTTCCCCTTCATCAACATCGATCACTGCACGACCAGTTTTTAAGAAAGACCTCCCAAGGATGAGGGGCACTCGGGGATCGGCATCGAAATCGACAACAACAAAGTCGGCGAAATGAAATTTTCCTACTTTCACAGACATCCTCGGCTATACCTAGCGGACGAGAATTTATGCGGTCGGCAAGCTCGAGGATCATACATGTAGGTGTGAGTGGGGTAAAAGCTTTTCCACATGGAGTGTGGCATCAAGTTAATGCTCGCACCAAGATCGGCCAAAGCGGAGCATTGAACTAGTCCTTGAAAATCACACGGGATGAGGAACTTTCCGGGGTCTCCTAACTTTTCGGAAGTTTTTATAGGATAACCGCTGAACAATTCTCGTTCAAGGAAGTTTTAGCCAACTCGGAAAGTTTTTCTTTGTTGCTCAACAAGCTTTTGATCGTCGGACCAAACTTGGGCATTAGAAGGAGAGCCTCATGAAACTAATCTCTAAGTGCGTATCTTGAAAGATTTGGATAAGCTTCTCCATTTGTTGATTAGTTTTGTCGCGGGCCTTTTGATCATTAAGCCTTGAAGGATAAGGAATTGAAGGCTTAATCTTGAACATCGGGCTCCGGAATGAAAGTTTGGACTAGGAGGTTGGACGTGTCTGGTACTTTGTGGGCTTGTAGAATGCACTTTGTCCTTTGTCACCTCGGTTTCTCGTGCTACTTCCCTCACCGGAGAGGGTGTAGGCATCGAGGGTCCATCATATGACTTACCACTTCGGGTGGCAATAGCATTCAACTCTCCCTTCGGGTTAGGAATCGTATTACTTGGAAGAGAACCGGAACTCGAGGGTTGAGAATAAGAAGTAGAAGGTTGATTGGCTTGAAAGCAACTAGCCATCATATTCCTCATTTCAGTCATCTGTTTGTTACTTGTAGCTTCAATTTCCTTTTTGAAATCCGTCCTCATGCCGTTAATTTGAGTTTGCAAACATTTAATGGTGTAATCGAATTCTTCATGTAAGTTAGAAACTCGTTGTTGAACAACTTGAGGAGGTGCTTGATAAGGTTGTTGAGGAGGAGGTGGTTGATATTGATGTTGAGGAGGAGGTGGTTGTTGGTAAACTTGAGGTGGAGGAGCTTGGTATTGTTGATTACCATGATTAACATTAGCTCCTCGGTTACGATTAACATTGTGGTTACCATTGAAACGGTTTTGATTTTGGTTTTGGTGTTGAGGTTGGTTGAAACCGGAGGTCCGAGATAATTGTTTGAGCGGTAGCTAAGAAGATTTCAATCTCCTTGCGGTTGATTGTAGCTTCCGTAGCGACATAAACATTCTCATGTGCGTAGCCACCGGCGGTGGGCACTCGGAATAAGAATGTGGACCTCCATGAGTCTCACAAGTCGGTTGAACCGCTTTCACTTGTTGATGTTGATTACGATTATTCATCCGAGTAATCCGTAAGATATCGTCGATCTTTTGTTCATGGCGGCTATTTCGAGAGAAGAAGGCGTGTTGCTCGAGTCGATTCACCCTTTCGGTAGAATCCCAATAATTGTGATGGGCGGTCATGTTCTCAATAAGATCGTAGCATTCCTCGGGGCGTCTTTTCATGAAAGTTCCACCGGCGTGACATTGATTGTGTCACGGTGTCTCAATGTCAAACCATTATAAAACGTATCTATTTGAGTGACAAGCAACATGTTATGATTCGGACATCGATCAATTGCAAGCTTATAACGTTCCCAAGCTTCAAACAAAGATTCGTCGGGATATTGTCGAAAATTACTGATATCGTTTCTCAACTTCGTCACCATCGACGGTGGAAAGTACTTTGCCAGAAACTTAGAAACCATTTCCTCGAAGGTATGAATCGAATTCTTCGGGAGTCGATCAAACCAAGAAGTAGCATGATGAGTCAAAGAGTATGGGAAGAGATAGAGACGAAGGGCATCATCGGAGACCCCATTTTGTTTCATACTCTGAGTAGCGGTCAGAAATTTGTCAAGATGCTTGTTAGCATCTTCATCAGTAAACCATGAAATTGACAAGCTGTTTTTTACTTGTTCTATCATATGATGTTTCAAGCTAAAATCGGTAGCTTGAATATTAGTCGGTGCAATGGGTCCTCCCTCCCGTACATTGTAGGTTGACATAGCTCCTCCATCGTTCGGAGATCGGGAGCTACATTTTGATTAACGGAGGAGGATCGGGATCGGGACCGGGGGACCGGAATGCAGGTGGTGCGTTGTTACCGGCCATAGTGCGTAACTTCGGGTGCGTTCGATTACGATTCAAAGTCGTCTTGATCGAGGCGAGTGCGCATGCACTTTAAAACCAAGGTAATTAAATGAGAGCGGTATTCGAAAACAACGGTGAACTTAAACCAATAATCCCAAATGAATAAATCACTTCTATAAGACAAACGCACAAGGGAGGCGGAGAAGCTTTATGAGGTCGTGTGAAGCTTATTAAAAACCCGCCTCTTTTCACCGCAATTTAATGTCGGGCCGTCCTTATACCCCCACACGGTTTGTTTATCCGATAGAAATAAATCGATTCTGGCGACACAAAGGCAAGTTTTGATCTTTAGTTCGGGAACTTACTAATGATAACACCTCCGTTGAGAATGTTATATAATTGGTGTATTCTTTTTAGCTCAAAAACAAAAGGGAAAATCTTTTTGTATTTTTAATATGATATATATATATATATAGAAAAGAAAAAGGAAAATATTTTTTACTTTTTTTGATTTTTATAAAAACAATAACTTCACGAAGGAAGGATCTCGAGTCACTAATCGTCAAACCTTCAACGATATTGTCGCGACACAACCTCCCCGGCAGCGGCGCCAAAATTTAGTATGTGTGAAATAAGGCTTAAGGTTGTGTGTATGGATGAAATAGTATAATAATATCAATATCAAAATAAACACGAGAATCGAATCGAAAACCTCTTAGGAAAAAGGTTAGTCAATCAAATCCCGTGAGTGAGATATGTGATACCGGATAAGGATATCCGGTCGTGTCCCAACGAGGTGTGAATGGACAACGTCGTTTTAGGTTTGTTATTAAAATGCTCGATGTTTTGGGTTTTGTGTTTTGATTACGTTATCTACAAATTAAGTAACGGGAAAGTAATTAAGGCTAGGAGAACCCTAATAAAGCTAACAAATAGTAAACATAACGCTAAAATGCAAAAAGTGAAAACCCGAGCTATTCCCGAGCCTCAAAAAGTGAAAATAATGAAATTTAAGGACTATGGATTTGAAACTAATTTTCCTACGTTCTAAATGACTAAAAATAATTTTAGGAAAAAGTCGTGTATTTTTTCGACTTTTAAATTATTTATTATGAATTAAAATCTAATTTAATCTAATTTAATTATAAAAAAATACTAAACTAATTTAGAAAATTCGAAAATTCACGAAAAATACTTTAAGGATTCTTGGATCTAAGAAAAATCTAAAAATGTGATTCTTTTGGAAATAAGCTACTAAAAGCTAAAAATGCTACTAACTTAAAAGCGGAATGTGTATTTAAATAACTAAGGGTGCAAGAGATTAATCGAAAAAAATAAGCGTGTGTGTGTGGTGAGTTGGGTGGCTAGAGATCAAATCCCAAAGCATTTTTGTAAACATTTTTTTTGAATTTTTCTTTACAACTTATAAATAAGGTCAAGTTAAGCACTTTTGTAAAGACTAAACTTTTGAAGAGATTGCAATAAGCAGTTTGATGTTATTGTTCTTATTTACGATAAAGCAAAACAAATCAAACACCCATTTCGGTTTCTTTTTAAGCCCAAGCAAGCAACAAATAAGCAAAGGTATGAGAACTCGAGCAATGTACAACTACAATAAGTGAAGTTAAATGAAAGAGACTAAGGAAATAAGGGGATAAGCATTTGGCAAAGATGTTTATACTAAAGGAGATCTTAAAGCTAAAATTGAGCAAATAAGCTGTTAGGAATTAGAAATTCCGCTAAAAGTATTAAAAACTAAGGAGTCGGTCACCTCAAGTATATGTAATCGTTAGCTAGCTCGTAGTCGTAGTTATTTTAAGTTAAGTAGTATTTAGTTAAGTAACACCGTGGAGGATGCGAGGTTGCAAGAAAAACGGAAAAGATCTTTACCCTAAGAAGCCTGTTAGTATGCACGATCCACAGTATATGTAATCCTCGTAGTGTGTGGCGTATTTATGTAAGACTATAAATACTCTCTACCTTCCAAGGTAGAGTTGGAGCTCATAATAATATCTTTCACTTTCTCTCTAAGTTCCCTAAACCTCTAACTTTCTCTCTCTAGAATTCCATTTATCGCCACTTTGTGTTATGGTTTGATGTGTATGTGAAAACTAATATCCAACAATTGGTATCAAGAGCCATGGTTAGATCATATCTTACACATCTTTGGATTTCTAGTGGTTTTAGGTGGTTTTGAGTTTGAAAAAATTTAGTGGTTTTGCATCATTTGGGTGATTTCTAGTGTTAAAGTTTGGATTTTGATAGTACTTTTGTGTTTAGAATCATCACAAGTGTTTAGGTTTTGATTTGGTAAGCTTGAATCATCGTGGTTGGGTTGTTTTGGATTGAAAAGTGGTGTTTATGAGATTTTCTTGCTAGCGACTTGAGCCACGGATTGTTATTCTTAGTAGCGACTTGCTTTACAATTTTGTAGCGAGTTGCGGTTTTGGAAGCTAGCGACTTAGTCCTAGCGACTTACGGTACAAGTAGTGGATTCTCCACTACGGGTAGCGACTTGTGTTAGCGACTTGGTGAGTGCGAGTTGCTATTTAGCGACTTGATCTTTAGCGACTTGAATCTTAGCGAATTCTTTGTTTAAATTTTGCTAGCGACTTGAGGCTTAGCGAGTTACTATTTAGCGACTTGCCTTTGTTTAGCGACTTGGTGGTTTAGCGACTTGGTGGTTAGCGACTTGGTGTTAGCGACTTGGTTCAAGGGTTATAGCGACTTGGTTGATTTTTACGAAGAAGAGGTTTGACCAAAGTTGACTTTTACGTCAAAACTTCAAACGGCCATAACTTTTGATCCGTAACTCCGTTTTCAATGAAATACACATCAAAGCGACCGGAACGACTGAATATTGTGAGGTTTCACCACGATGTCGTGAAACGAATTTTTGAGGCCCAAATCCTCTCGAAAGGAAGTTATTGAGCTTTTAAGTTTTAGACCTAAATTTCTCCATAAAATCGTGCAACAACCAACCCAAATCACAACCAAACAACATCTCTGCTTATCCCACAAACAATCATAAGACCTAACACACAATTGTCTATCATTGTGTCAATCCATCGATCATCTTAACACATTCCATTGGTCATTGCTTAACGGTTTGGTCTTGATTTTAGTAAAATCCATGAAGATTCTATTTCTCGGTTTAAATCATAGACTTGTAAAATCCGTGCATTCTACCACATCATGTCTTACTCTCTTGACCCGGTGATTTGAAGTGCTTAAATTGTATGATCTTGTGGATAATAATGATAATGGATGCTACACCGAGCGATTAAAGATGTTTGAATTAAACAACGAGGATGTGAGATCTTCATGTTACGAGTACAATGAGAATGAATTGCACACTACTACGAGAATGCCATGCAAATGGAATGCGACATTGAGCCCTATCAACTACTTCATCGCACCTCATACGGTTGTTATCCATAGTCGGGATCGAACATGTAGTGCTCTTTTCCGCCAGGACTTACCTACATTGACAAGAAGCTTCTTTGTTGAACTTAGAGCATTTAAAGCGCAACTTACCAATGAAGAAGTTCAAAAGGATGGTTCGGTCAGCACTCTTCAAGTAATCTACAAACAATTTCGACCATTCATCGGTGGGAATATTGATGATTCGATCAACACTTGATTGGAATTTCCTTCAAAAACATCTTGGAATGGAAATTGAGAATTCATTGAGACATTTATCCAACTCATGGATAATGTGAAAAAGTACATTGAGGAAGCGCACAAAAGGATGAAAAAGTGAATGAGTGTCGGTGCGGTTGAGAGATTGTTGTGATAAGTTGGGTAATGTATCGTGGAAGAATCGGGTGTTCTTGAATGCGAATGTTAGAAAACAAATAATGATGAGTCGGACAATGCTAAAATAGAATCTTCATGCTCATGTTCACAAGAGAGAGGTGCACGATCACAACCCGTGCAAGCTAATGCAAAGGCACGCTCCATGGAAGCTTGGATGTACCCAAGATAGAGATGCACCGCCACAACACATGCACGTTAATGCAGAGGAAAGTTGCATGAAAGTTTCTGCGGTACCTAGGTATGCATCTTCTTCTCAAAATGATGATTATGAATTGCATGAGTACCTTTGCATTTGTGCTGATGATTCCTTGACCATTGAACTCAATACCTATAAGGATCAAGTTGCCATATCGAACAACGTGCTAAGTTTGAACTTACCACTCGTGAGCGGGAGATGGATATCCAAATGCGTACAATTATTAGAAAAAGTAATTTTAGAGAAGAAGTATTAAAACAAGAGTTAAACTCCTTACAAGAAAAGCTTTCCAAAGCGCTAAGCAAAACACGAACTTCAAGAAAATGTTAAAATGCTTAAGCAAGAATTCAAGGCTAAGGAATCAAAACTTTTGAATGATTTTCCAATCTAAAAACTTTGAAAAACAAGCTTGAAAATAAGTTATGCGTACAAGGAATACCATTCAAAGCGCTCACATGATCACTAAGCATCGAGTCTTAAGCGATAAGCATAGCATTCCCTTGTTGAGGAACCAAATCCAGAGGTAATTAAAAGGCTAGAAATGCTCATAAGGTGCTTTATGATGGTAATGAAATCCTTAAGCCTGGCGAAACCTAGTTGCGTTGAGTGCACTAGGAAGATAAGAAATCGATGAAGTCACTAGGAGAAAATGAATAAGAAGTTAGAAGATCACGAGTGTAAAAGAATAACATAACGATCAAACCCCATAATTACACTAAAGAAAATTGGATCTCCTTGAACAAGTTTAAGCCTCGAGACTCTATTAACCCCCGAACAAGTGTTACGGAAAAGGATTTAGATAAGCAAAAGCGAGAGAATCTTGTTGTAACGAACCCTCCCTTAGGAAAATGCCTAGAAGCGTGTGTATCCTCCGAATACACCAATGCATCTTGTTCCTAGAACAATTGCCACTAAAAGCAAGACCTTAATTAGTCAATATGTTATCTTTCAACTATTTGTTGATTTTGAGAAAACTTGCAAGAAAAGGATCACACCCAGCTGGTATTCTTGAAGGAGAAAGGGGTTTGAGCAAACTAAAGAATGTTATTTAAGCGAAGTCATGCCTTTCTTTAAACAACTAAAAGATCATTTTGAGAGTCTTAAAAAGGAATGAATTCGGACATTAAAGAAATGGAAAAGGAATTTGATGCAATGATTGTTGAGGTTAGTGATTATGAGAGAATTAAAATATAATGAGATTGAGAGGAAGAACTTGCATACTTGAATGAGAATCGATTTACGAATGTATTGCTCAAGATGTGTTTTCAACTGCTACAAATTGTTCCATTAATGCTTCTCAATTTCATGAATTATCTGTTGCTCGAAAGTCTCCCATGATCGTGTCATTGAGCTTGAAACAACAAATTCAAAATTGCATGAGAAAATAGAACAGGATGATCATGATAACTTGGTCAAACATTATTCTAAATTAGAAGTTGAACATCTTGCTTTGCAATTAAAACATCAACATCTCAAAGAAAATGTTAAAACCTCAAATATCAAGACATCCTCGATGCTCTGAGTTTGATGCAATTTTGAAATTAGCAAGCGTGATGAACAAATTCGAGCTCATTATAACACGATCAAAAGATTGAAAGCCCAAATTTCTGGCGAAAGGTGAAAAGAAGGATGTGTTGGTTCCCATATGCCTCCTCCTTTAGATTCTCGAATTTCCAACTTCAAAACATAATTGATAACTTGCAAAGGAAAATGATTGTTTTAAAGTTGAAATTTCAAAGGTTAATGATCAAAACAAAGAGTTATGTGATTCATTTAAAGTTAATCATGATAAACAAATTGAAAAGATAACTTCTTTACTTAACGATATTGAGAATCGAGCGTGAGGTGAAAGGAAAGTTGCCAATCCCAAATTGCAAATACTACTGTTCCTAAGGTTTACGCTTGTGATAAATATGCTATCGATATGTTATATATTCCCCGCCCATTAGGAATAATGAACTTGCACATAAAGCATATCTCTCATACCTTAAGGACAGTTTGAAGGGTCTCCGTGAGATTGTTGAAGATGAAAGATTAGAAAAACCTTTTGATAGTACTATAGCCTATGCTGCATGGATGCCAAACGATCTCGGGAACTCTTAGAGTATGTAATTGTCACAAGTCAAAATCTAGCAATAGGCGAGATAGAATAGTTGTGCCTTGTTCTATGCCTAAAGCCAAGCATGTGACCCTTGATATGCCTTGTTCCATGTCAAAATTCAAGCAAGCAACCTTTGATGTGCCTCCTAGAATTTCGGATCCCAACACTTCTAGACCGGAAATGCGAAAGCGGTGAAACCATGTAATGTTCCCATCGTTACTTCTACGGATGTTAAGATTGACACTAAAGTTAGCGGGTCAAAACCTAGAAGCAATGCAAAGAAGGATAGGATTACGCAAACTAAAAGTGTTAATGATAAGGAAGTGAAAAGAACACCATAGGGACAAGAAGTTTGATTTGAACAAAAGAATCGTGTTAGTTCTAGTATTAGCTCTAAGCTTCTGAAATTAATTCGAGGCCTCATGTTGTCTGCAAAACATGTAAAAATGTTTATTTTCGGTAATCATGATAAATGTGATGTGTTATTTACGAGGTCTAAGATTCATAACCCGATTAAGAAAGTTTGGAGAGCAAAGCAGTTAAGCAATCACGAAACCTACGGGAATGTGTTTACAAATGTAGGATTTCGGTGGAAGCCCACAGTCGAATATTTACGAATGGCAAACCTTACCCCTCGCTAGATCCACTATGCCTAGAATAGTGCTGTTAAGGTTTGGAAGCCAACGGTAGAATAATCCCATTAAGCACAAAATGTCATTTGACTAAGTCCGATGCTTCTACTAGTTCGGCTCCTAGGAATAATGCCATTGCATCTAGGGTTTCTGTGATTCAAAGATTGTTTGTGCTAACCAAAAGGAACCCATCGACGCGTGGGGATCCAATGTTTCCAATTCTCTGTCTTCGTCATTGTCCAAAGCGGTCGTACAAATCGTCCTTGGTATTTGGATTCGGTGGCTCTAAACATATATTGGGCTCTTAACTATGACGTCTGTTCAATCGATTCGAGCCTCGTACTTCATCATTATGGCGTCTGCGACATAACACTTCAAGCCTCGTTCTTCAAAGAAAAGAAAAGTGTACGCTCTTACGTGCGCTTTATCTTCAACTAAAGAGAAATTCTCTCATGAATGGCCATACTCATCTACATTCTTCATCAACAAGCTTCATGTTTTCCACGCTCATTCGGTCATCAAGTGGATCTCGTTCATTGGTGTATACTCTTATTCTCTTGATTAAATCAAAAATGGCAACTTCGGATGCAATTTTTGAGGGGGAGAAGAGTGAATATACTACATGATGATGGATGTTTGAATAATGGTTATACGACTTAATTTTTGATGATGATGAGTGTATATTCTTTTTGATGAAGAGTGAATATACTAAGGATAACTAGGATTCATTGTTTTGATTTTTGATGACTCTCCTCCAACGCCTAATGCTTCACTTACTAAGGATAATTGGGAATCAATGTTTGGGATTCATTGTTTTTCAAAGATATGTTTGATGAGTACTTTTAACCTCCGACAAATGTTGATCATCCGACACGAAGCTCATGCTCGGTTTCTATTGACTCAACTGGTTCACCATCTAAGAAGTACTTCTTGGAATTCTCAAGAAACCTTATCTCTAGTTACTTCACAAGGCGTTGTTAATGACTATCATTGCAGTTGCACTCATGAATAGTGATCCGCTCTTTGGTACTCCTTTGCCAAATCTTCACGGATCATTGTTTCATTGTTCTTCTCCAAATGTGCACTCTGTAAATCAACCACATGAACATTAAGGAAAATGACTTCCTCATCCGCTTAAAAACATTATTGGTAAATCTTCGGATCGGTTTCTACATGTATACCTTAAGGAAGAATGCATTGATGTTGAGGAATCATTTGCTCCGGTTCGATCGGTGGGTCAATGTACATCCGATTGTATGTTTATTCACGTGTTGGACATTTGACACAAGTTGATTACTTGAAGTTACTCATTTATCACTTATTTGAGGTTGAAGTTGACATTCACAAAGGCGTGTTCTTATTTGATAACTTGCTCGGGCTTAAGAATTTGAGTTGAAGACTTGGGTTATCTAGTTACCGGTGATCGAGGTGGATGGTTGAAGACACAGTTAACTATCACTATTAGGAGTTACTTTGTTTTACTCGATGTCACACGCATATGGCGGTGTGGATAATCGCAAGAGGTGTTAATGTCTCATACTTTGTTTGAGTAGTGAGTACTTAGAGATTTGCTTGAAGCATAGATTCTCGACACCGTTCTTCCATCTTTAAGTGCAAGCTTAAGACACAAATCGGGAATTCGACTTGATTTCAAGTTTGGTATATCGGGTTTTCTTCAACGATGGTCACTTCAAATTGTCTACATATGGGTTGATAAAGATAGTCGAGAGAGTTTATGTAGCGTTGATTCTCACGAGATTCATTTGAGCTAATTGTGTTCTTCTTCAAGTAATTTAAGGAATATTACAAATGTCATAACCATTTGGGGATACTCGGTATTACTCATAGCTTAAGGTGTATTATTCCAACTATTTGGGGAAGTGGTCTCTGAGACCTTTGGTTTTGTTACTTGATGTTGATTGGAAGAAATGTGAGAAGAATATTTGGAAAGATGATCTTTATCGACATCTTATATACGGTTTATGATAAAGTGCTTCGGTTATATGCACAACATGTTCACTTGATCGAGCTAATTCGATTATTTGAGTTGACATCCACGAGATGATTAGTGACTCAACATGTTACATGGATGTCATCGTCTCTACTCTTGTTGGGTACATGTGTACATTATGTCTTGATTGGTTATATGTTATATAAGCGGAATGCACTTGGTAAAATGAAGATGTTGATATATTGTTCCCCGTAACTAGACAATGGTCAATCTCGAAGAGTAAGGTGTACATCGGGGATGCACAGTTCATGTGATCGGTCGTGTCGGTTAATCCGAATTTGATAACCACCGAAGCGATCAATGTTTCAACTTGTTACTTGGTGTTCTCGTGTTCTTGGTCTTGAGCTTCAATCAATGAGACCGCTTTGTATTCAACTCTACTTCTTAGGAAATGGTCTTTATTCGATGTTTGTCGGTTTGGGGAAGCTACCAAAGATTCAAATTGAGAAGGCTCATGTCGAGACGATTTTCTTAGAAGCCTCGAATGCTTTGGTGGCGAAAGTTTAAGAGATGTTGATTCCTTTCTTCTACAACGTCTTTGAGCGATATCTTTATCTCGGTACTCATTTCATCATTCTCTTAAACTAATTTATCTCTTGTAAATATTTATTCGAAAAACAAAATACAAAATTATAAAACCTTCAAAATCAAATAGAAAAATATAAAACTTTCAAAATCCATAAAAATTTGAAAATTGAAAAATCTTCAAAAATATTGTCATTTTGTCATGTTTCTCTCGATTCGATAATATCTACGGTCTTGATGTTGTCATTCAAAGAATGACACGGGACTTTAGATGTTGTTCGAATTTTATAAAAAAAAAAAAAAAAAATCAAAAATATTTTTGGGAGAAAGAGAAAAAATGGTTTATTGTCATTTTTCGAGCAATAACCGGTTTTAAAAGAAAGAACGAGCCATGTTTTATCATGTTTTCAAATTCCATGCTCGATTCTATAAACATTTATCTGCTTGAAAACCAAATGCTTTGAAAAATAACTCGGTCTCTATTTTTGATAATCATCGGGACTTATTTGTCAAAATCTCTATCTCTCAATCAACAACCTATGTCATTGATTGAGGGGAGAATGATTTCAATTAAATTAAAAAGTTATTTGGCATTAAATTGTTTTCAAAAGATATACATGCATGTTTTATCAATGGAGTTTAAAGTCTTTTAAAGTCTTAAAATCCGATCCTTATCGATTAAAACGCTTTCATAATCAAGTCACAATTCTCCTTAAAAGCTTTCAAAATCAATTTAAATCTATAAGAGATCACAAATCTCAAATGATTTGATAATTGTGATCGGGGAGAATGTGTGATTTAAATTGGTTTTAAAGCGATAATTGGTAAATGGTTTTATAAGGATGTACATGCTATCCTTCCCACATGTGACAAACGATTTCAAATTTTCAATGCACATGTTGAGGGGAGCATCTATCTTAAACCTATGATTTGAAACGTGATCATTTATCTCAATGTGCGGGTTCCTCTAGTATGTGCAAAACTCTTTTCAAATCTCGAGGCACATATTGAGGGGAGCAAAATTATGAAAACCTCATCCTTCCCAAAATGCTTTATCTACTTGATTTGATGTGGGAAGTGATGTTGATATCTTTAGAAAATGGTAATCAAAGAAGTAAATTCTTCCTCTTGCCTCCGTGTGCAAAACGATTTCAAACATTTGATGCACATGTTGAGGGGAGCACTCGTTCTAAAACTATCAAAAACAATTCGGTACAAAATGTTTTGATAATATATCACAAGTATCTGGATTGATTTTCAAATGGTTTTCAATTGGTTCCAATGGCGGATGAACAATACCAAATAGACCGACCAACTTTACTTTATGTACGGTGATATAAGGATGATAAGGTTAGGTATTGGTTCCCATGATCCGCCCGAGCAGGAGGATCTACCGAGGACAATCCACTAGTTAGTGTAGAAGTCCTTAGGTATGATGATAAAAGGAGAAAAGTGAGATATGGGAAGAGTGCGGACTCGGTAGAGCAAATCTTGGAACAAACCCAACAAGGTTCTTGCTATGAAGTCTCGGTAAGCAGAAGGGTTGAAGAATTAAAAAGAATTGAATGAGAAAGGGTGAAAACAAATAGCCCTCCATTTATTCAACCTTAGGCGAAACGGGGTTCAATTCATATGCTCTTGATGGTAACATCGGTATTGAAGACAAGACGTCATGGACCCGGTGGCCTTTGCACTTCAACTTTCCAAACCACTCAAGTTCCTCTTAAAAGGACTTGTTTCATTCTCACGGGAACCGACATTATCTATCGACTTTCTCTTAGAGATTGTTGATATTGAAGAAGGAGACCCTCTCCCTAGTCTCGACACGGGATCCAAATATGCACAAATTGAGTCTAGAGCCACGAGATCATCAATAAATCTCATTAGGACACTTTCAATGAAGACTCTGCTGTTTCACACAATGTGGAAAGAGATTATATCTTGAGTCCTCGCATTATCCTTGTGGTATTGCGGAACATCCGAGTGATGTGTTTACATATTCACAATGAAGATGGAAAGCCTTCGGAGCCAACATCAAACAAGCTCTGGTAGGTGGCATGTGAGATCTATTATATAGATCAACCATGTGACAATGAGCGAAAACAATGGGGCGATTCAATCTCTTGAATCAATCACGTTCGAGTTATGGATTGACGGATACCTTTGAAAACCGGTCTTTGTGCTTAACAACTCTTTTCTTTAGCACATCGACCGTGTACTCATTTTCAAACCAAAAGGTGTTTTATGATTGATAATTGATTTTCAATAAAACCTTCGTTGTATTGCAAAAACAATTTCTATTGAGCAATACTCGATTGTTTTCAAATCTCTTTCATCAATCGGTGGACTTAAAATTATTTGGTTCACTCACTCCGTGTTGTCTTCTTTGAGATGTTCGGTTTGAGAACGACTAGAAGCATTGCGAAACCACATCAAGGAAATTCTTGAATTATACGATCACAGGCGGTACTTGTCTTGATCAGCGGGGAACCGTGGGCGTGTACCTCAATTCAACGAAGTGATCAAAGACACTTTCGTGCGATTTATTGCTAAGCTGTTGTATGCGGTACACCCGACGCGTTTGCGGTGATCGAATGAAGCGGTCAATCCATAGCCGCATGCTCACTTAACACATTCATCTCAAAAGAAATCATGATTAGTGCATCAATGACTCGATATTTTCACTCCATGCTTACGCTACTGCTGCGCCAATATCATGAATCAACAAAAGCTTCCGCTACTCGATGAGAAGATATCATGATCCGAATGTGAGCATGTCGGTCCGAATGTCACAACATCACATAATACCAACACCACAATGGATGTCTCGAGATCTTTGATTTGATGATCTCAATAGTGGCTCAAATTTATTATCACGTGGATCGATAAAGACCTCCACTTGGAGTAACCAAACATGCAATGTGAAGAATCAATGACTACGAGCTTAGGAACAAAGGACTACATCAAGAATGCAAGAACAATTGTTAATGTAATATCTATTTGTATTCAATGTAATTTTAGTACATGATTGAGGTGACCTCCTTAGGGGAGATTGTTAGGAATTAGAAATTCGGTATTAAAGAGTCGGTCACCTCAAGTATATGTAATCGTTAAAAGCTCGTAGTCGTAGTTATTTTAAGTTAAGTAGTATTTAGTTAAGTAACACCGTGGAGGACGAGACGGGTCTTTACCCACTGTATGCACGATCCACGACCCGATGTGTGGCGATTTATGTAAGACTATAAATACTCTCTACCTTCCAAGGTAGAGTTGGAACTCATAATAATATCTTTCACTTTCTCTCACTAAGTTCCCTAAACCTCTAACTTTCTCTCTAGAATTCCATTTATCGCCACTTTGTGTTATGGTTTGATGTGTATGTGAAAACTAATATCTAACAAGCCCTCGAGCAACATTTGAACTTGGGCACCAAGGAGTGAATCTGAGTCGTCCATCTTGAGTCTTCCATAAGCTCCAATGGGGTAACTTAGGATTGCCAAGGTGGCATATGACCCATGTGCTTGTGGGGCTTGGCGAAATGGGACCAAAGAGAGATAGGGTTTGAGATAGTGGTAGGAAGAAGAAGACAAGGAGGGGTTGGGATTTGGCGCCATGGTTGTCTGGGTTTGTTTTGGGTAAACTGGATGGGTTAAAGCGGAAATGGTAAAGGTTGTTTTATGGGTGGAAGGGTTAAAAGGGATCAAGGTAAAATGGTTTTGTTTTTTTTTTTTTTTTTTTTTAAGAAAGAAATAATATTAATGAAAATTGGTGTTAATAAAAATAATTGTTATAAATAAAAATGGATAAAAATAAAAATAGTTGTTTTTAGTAAAAAAAACGTTTTAAGGGTAAAATTGGCGAATCGGGTTCGGGGAAAGGGTAAAATGGAAATTTGGATTTAGGGATTGGTTTTTTTTTTCTGATTCCCCAAGCTCACTCCCAAATGTGAATCCCGGGCTCTGAATAATGTAGAAAATCGTCTTTCGGTTCCGTCTTCAAAGCACGTTATCCAATCCAAGCTCATTTACATACTGTTTTGCCTGTTTCGATCCTTTGTACAGAAACACATAAAACACACTCAAGGATATCTGCGGTATAAATTGTTATATTTCCTCGTTTTTAGACATTTTTGTGGGCTTAGATGGGTAAAAATGATGAGTGAATAAGCACTCATCAGTAAGCCCAGGGGATTGATTCGTTCTTTAGGGGAATAGAGATGCTAGAAAGAGATTTATGACGAGAAGGTAAGGTTGAGGGAAATTCTTTTAGCCTTTTTGGGTTTTCTCAAAGCAAGGTAAATATCTCGAGATATAGGAGTGGGGGTGGTACTTCTAACAATTTTAACTATTTTTTATAACTACTAATTAACTAAGGATAGATTATGCTAATGTAGGTGTGCTCGTATGATGATTAAAAATGTGTTTACTTAGATGTTCTTACTCTCTAGTTATCTTTTACCGGTCGGTTGAATTGTCACATCCTCATCTTAATTGGTGCGTTGTATTCCGTTTGGTCATAGGAGGGGTGCCCAATTCCCTAGTTCTATGAATTGTAACTCTCCTAGACTATCCGGGATCGATAAGTACATAAATATCTCCCCCGAATACTCTACTATCAACAAGCTACAACTTACACAATAAACACAACGAATGGCCTAGGTGCACTCCTAAGCTTTTTTTTGCTATTTAGGATGTTCAAGCTAGAAACAATTAAAGAAGAAGCCAGTTTTCCTTACTCTAGCGTCTACCAATTAAGACAAGAGACAACCTAACAATAATCAACAACTCGATTTCATAGATCTAAGCAAACACAATGATAATTTAGCTACTCATAGTAACAAGCAAGCATACACACATACAATTAAACATGGGGTAGACATAATGATAATATGGATTAACAAACTTATCCTATGATGTAAAGAAGGGTATGGAACCCTTAGATACTGTCCAAGTCAGAATACAACTGAATTAGGGTTTGATCTCCAAACTTCTACCTACCATTGTACAGAAAAATCGAATTCTTTATATAGATTTACAAATGCGATGGCGCCACCTTTTTCTAGTGACGCCGTCAGGTCGCCGCCATTAGGGTTTCTTCTGGGCCAAGTCATCGTTGGGACGACATCAGTTGATGTGTGTGACACTGTCAGTCTTTATGAAGGACGTCGTCTGAGATTGGTTCTTGAGCGTCTGGTGTGGAAAATGAGGGAGACGCCTTCCGGAGTTTAGGCGTGACGCCGTCAGGTTGTAGAACCAAAATTTGTTCTGAGCCGTCATGTGTATTTTGATCAAAACTCTCATATAAGGACAGCGTCGCCTTTGATTGGGAAGCCGTCAGGTGCACTGGATGGCCTTTGATCTTGGTTTGCCATTTTCTTTATGTTTTCGCTCATTTTCGTCCAAATATGCTTTGTTCCAGCATTTTGCTTCCAAAAGACCTAAAATGTGAAAAGGAACGATTTTAAGTAGTAACGGATATAAAATGTGTCGATTTAGGGCTTAAATGACCCCCTAAAAATGTATGTTTTAAATCCTTATCAGCACTCGAGATGCTTTCCTTTACGTTGAAATAATTTGTTTAATAAACTCTTGATGCATCTTTTGAGATTTTAGGTTTTGGGAGTAATATTTAAAACAATTAGTATATTCTGTTTTCAAGAATTTTCATAGCAGGTTAAGCATTTTTTTTCGTTGTTTTAACATTTATTATCGTACTTACTAAACCGTTTAACAATTTGACGAACGTTAAAATTTTTGATTATCATGTTAGATTTTTAGACTATCGACAATGGAGTTGAGATCAATATAGAACTCATATTTGTCATATAACAAATGAACCAATCATAACTCTCCATTTTTATCTAAATTAATAGAAAATTATTTTCCACCTTTTTTAAAACAACATATCTTACAAACGGTAAATCTTCAAAATATAAAAATACACCATCGTGACGAGATTAAATTATCTTTCATAGATATGCACTTTTATATATTTTAAACAACATTTTTTCAAAATTCCGTCAGAAAAAATCATATATGATTTTTACGAATCATATATGATTTTAAAAATCATGTATGATTCGATTTTACGAATCATATATGATTTTACAATCATATATGATTCTCAAAAATCATATATGATTAGTAAAAATCGAATCATATATGATTTTCACAAATCATATATGATTTTATTGACCGAAATTTTGAAAAAAAAAGTTGTTAAAATATATAATAGTGCATATCTATAGAAAGATAATTAATTCTCGTCATGATATATAATTTTATCGCGTAGCAGTTAACGGTTTGCGAGATATTTAATTTTTAAAAAGGGTGAAAGTTTATCATAATAAAAATGAATGGTATTATTGGTTCATTTGATCTATGGTAAATTTTGGATCTATATTGAACTTTTGCCATCGACAATGTAATACAAGACATCAATTGGTCTAATGTACATACTTTCTCTATAACACGATCATATGTGAAATCAGGCACTACAACTAAAGAAATTCAGTCATTTTATTAGTTAAACATCTTAATTATAATTTTTATTTATCCCAAGTTGAATACAACTAAAAAATAAGCCCAAAATGTATATTACTTCCCTTAATTTGACCTATTAGATCTTAAATTTGGACACGATGGGGCCAACGACTTCATTTACCGTCATCGCCTTTCTCTTCGATGACCTACATGCGATTTTTTGCCACAGTAAAGGCGACCTACATTACAAAAAACACCGATATTTTAATTAAATAACACACACATGGTAGTCACAGTTGGTCGTTCCAGCGATTGATGGAAACTACCAAAGAAATAGTTGATCGATCATGATTTCATGACACAATAGTGGCGATTGATTGAGACCGCCACAAATTTTTGACCGATCAATATTAGTATGTCTAGCCTTACTACCCTAAAGTGGTACCTTGTAGTATCATATATTTGGTTACCTTAGTCAGAACTTGTGCTTGAGTCAATTGATCCACGTTCAAATTCCATCCTTAACATTTGCTTCATATAGGTACTCATTTATTGGTTTGTGGAAGTTGAAAACACGACAAAACGACTAAGAGTGTGTGAGCCGATGGGGGCACACACGATTATCACGAGTATACGTGACGAACGTATTTTGTACTTTAATAAATATACCGGATATGCATGTAATCTTGAACCGTTAACTGTTTTGACCCATGGGCTTGTTATAAGTTCCAATTTGGGTCGAATAAAAGCTGTCTTGGGCCTTGTTAGCTGATGATCGGGCAAGAGGAAAAAGGAGGGAAGTTTTGGCTTGGGTTTGGAACTTGTCGAACAAGTTTTTGACTCCAACTGGGAGTCGGTTTGTGAAGCTATATAAACAAACCCCTAGCCTTGAAAAACATACGCATAACATTAATTCCTAATCCCTAAACCGATTCAATCTTTTCCCAGCTAAAGTTCTTGGTCGATTGCTTCTTAAATCGACTAAGGGTTTCTTGGTTTGATTAATTCTAAACTTGTTAGATACAAGTGTTTAGATAAATTGGTGGTACTTTGTTTCTTGTCTCCTGGTCGACACAACAGCAGCAAAGAAGATTGATTTGTTCCTGGTCTTTGATTACTTCTCGGAAAAGGAGAAAAGCAGATATCGGACAAGTTATATCCGATATCGGGTGTGGGTATATATTTTGTTTCTCGGACAGAATTTGATTGGGCAGAAGTGAACTTGTTTCTTGGTGGTATTCTGCTCGTGACATATTCAAGTGACAACGGTTGTTGGTTTTTATTAATACGTTCTCGACTAGCCATTAATCGAACGTATATGTTATCGGGTTTGTGTGTGATACTCATTGAGGTATCTATCTTTGATACTCGGGTTTTGTTTTGGTTTCTTGTTCGTTACTAAAGATCAACTGCCAAGCAAGGTTAGGCTTTCTTTTATTCCTTTTATTAATTAATTATTGTATTAATTAATTGTTTATTAATTATGTGTTTAACCTAATTGAAAATACTAGATCCATATCCGCTGCGAACTCGTAGAGGTTAATGGTTAACTTAGTTCTAAAATCCCAACATCATCTTCACAAAACCTATGGGCACATTGGCGAGACTTTGTGGAATAAGAACTCAGGGGTTCGAGTCTTGGCTCGTGCTCACTCCAGTTGGTACCCCACTAGGCTAGGAGAGTTTTCGGAGCTATTTCTTGTGAGATGGACAATGGCTGGTGCCAAAAAGCACCCGGGGTCAGAGTGTTCCCGCAAATCTACACATTTTTTTGTAAAATATAGTACTTAGTCTTAATTAAATTAATCACATGACTGTCACATGTCTAATTCGTTCTACCTCATAATAAAATGACTCTAAAAGGCCTTTAGTCGTTTTGTTTTGGGCCACGGACAATATCACAAAAAGGACGTCTACATTTTTTAAAGGGATAATTCCATATTTACCCAATCTAAACATGAAAATGCCATACCCAAAATACAATTTTTGAATGCATGATGTACAATGCATTTAAAGCATGTTTTGCGTAAACATGTCATTATTAAGTTTAGAGTAAATTGCATTTTTGGTCCTTGTGGTTTGGCCAAATTGCAGGTTTGGTCCCCATCCTTTCAAAAGTGCAACGATGGTCCTCATTTTGAAGTTTTGGTTGCATGTTTGGTCCCTGGCCAAACTTAAATGACTAAAATACCCTTGTCTTCTTCCCCTTTAATTTTATGATTATTTTTTCTTTTTATTTATTCATCCAATAACAAGAACATATACAAGAACCCAGATAATATCAAACACAAATTCATATCCCAAAACTACAACCTCGTGTCTACAATATCAAACACAAATTCATCAACATAATTGACGCCAATCGGTTTTTAAAAAGAAGTATACCACGCACGATTAGCTTTTCAACAATCAATAAAAACTTTTATTGCCGATCGGTATAAACATTAAACCATTACTGATTCACTCTTAAAACCAACTCAATAATCCATGACCAAAAATCACAAAACTGATTTCCTAAAAAAATTGTGTATCATTCGATATAAAAAAAATCATGTCGATTCATCATCAAAATAAATTGACCAATATATCAACAATAAACATAAATGAATCAATTGAAAACCTTACAACAAAGGAAGAATCAATCGTAGGAAAACAAACAAGGCTCGACTCTGATTTCCCAGCAAATCCACACACCAAACAGAAAATCATAGTAACCTTACTACAAAGGGGACAAGTTTCGATCGGATGAAAGACTCCACACGAGCAATCACGATCCGCCACTTCCTGGAACAATTTGATGTTGAACTCGACCCTATGACCCTCGAATTTCAAAACCCCCAACTCAATTTCTGAAAACCCTAACTTTTGAAACCCTAATTTTCGATAATGCTTGAGGTGTAAATTAAGACATTCTGGCCTTCAATTGGCTTTTATAGGAGTTAAATAGGGATGTTCTTGACAACCTTTTGGCCATGGGGGTTTGATAATTCCCTTCTTGAGCAAGATCACTTTCATTCTTCAATCTTGGTGACCCATGAGTACTTGTGATGTTGAGGTTATTGGATACTAGGTCAAAAGGGCAGAGTCGTGAGGCGTTGGGGATGGTGGAGGAAGACAAAAGAAAACAACCCTTTGACCATTTTGGTTCTGCCTTGGAAATGAGTTTAAGGTTTTTTGATTTATTGTTTTGGTCTTCTTATGTGAAATCTAATTGTGGGTTTTGTGGTTTTTGTATTTTTGTTTATCTTTGCTAGATCTGAAATTGTTTTTGAAAGTGTTTGTGATTTTATTATTGATTTGTGTTTGAAAGTGGGAGTGGTTTTGTTTTGTCTGGGTTCTTGTATATGTTCTTGTTATTGGATGAATAAATAAAAAGAAAAAATAATCAGAAAATTAAAGGGAAAGAAGATAAGGGTATTTTAGTCATTTAAGTTTGGCCTGGGACCAAACATGCAACCAAAACTTCAAAATGAGGACCATCGTTGCACTTTCGAAAAGATAGAGACCAAACCTGCAATTTGGCCAAACCACAAAGACTAAAAATGCAATTTACTCTTATGTTTAAGTTGGGTAAATATATAATTGCCATTTTTTTTAAAAGGTAAAGAATGTATTTGCAATATTGACATACCACAAGAAGGATTTTTGCAACTTACTCTAAACTTGATGGTAACTTTTTTGTATGAGTTGCCGTAAAATCGAGTTATTGACCAACTAGGATAACAAGTAACATGGGTTGATTTAGGTGAGCACAAACCGTCGAGCCGAGCCGAACCGGAAAACCGAGCCGAACCGGGACCGAACCGAACCGGACCGACCATTTTCGGTTCGGTTTCGGTTCTAGGTCTTATCGGATGTCGGTTTTCGGTTGGTTCGGTCCGACCAGCAAACCGACCAAACACGCAAAGCATATAAGCATGAACGGTCGAACCGAGCAAACCGAAAAGCGAACGAACCGAACCGATTCGGTTCGGTTTGATCATATTTTTGTGAAATCGGTTCCGGTCGCGTCGGTTGGGTCGGTTCGGTTGATTCCTACGTTGCTCAGCCCTAGGTTGATTGAGTACCCATACCCATAGATATAGTACAATGTCAAATCTATGCACACACATCTTATAAAGGATCTTTTACAACTGAAAATAACAGAGCACCTTCAACACATTAACACATCTTCTTCTTCTTCCCTAAAACACACACAAAAACCCAATCTAATCTTCATTACACAAAACACGTTACAAAACCCTTTGTGGGTTTGTCTGGGTTTTTTCAAATAATAAATCAAGAACCAAAAAAAACGAAAAAATTAATTCAGATCTGCAAAAATTTGGATACCCAATGAGGTAAAGATTTAAACTTTTTTTTTAAAAGTTTGAATCTTGATCATAACTTAGTACTTAATAGTAGTACTAATTAGTTATGTTTGTTTTATTGCAGTTTTGTTATAAATCAATTGTGGACATTGTTGTGAATGAGATGAAAGAATGACAAGTGGTTCATTGGGATTAAGATCATCAAGTTATGGTTCATTGCAACAACAGTTTCAGAATAATGGAGGTCAACAAAAAGTTAATATTCAGTCAACACCACCAATGGCTGCATCATCAAGGAAGCCTTCAAAGATGTTTGTTAAGGAGAATCTGTTTCTTTGGATGTTTAAATTTGTGCATAGGAAGAAAGTTGGAATGATGTTCTTGTGTCTTGTTTCTATTGCAGCTATGTTATGGGTTCTTTATGTTGGCAAAGGTGTGTTTTTTATTCTTTATTTTAGCTCAATTTTCTACCTTTTAAGCTCAAAAATGGATCTTGATTGATTTTGTGCTTGATTTAGTTTATGGGTCATTAGCTACACTGCTTCCTAGAACCTGTCTCCCTATGCTCCGGCACATCCTGTCATTTGTGTAATTTTAGCTCAATTTAATTAGTTCATTGGTATTTAGTCGCAGTAATAATTTGTGTGTTTTAGGCCTAATTTATTCTCACGGTACGGTTTGTTTTGTATTTGAGCTTGTTTGATTTTAGCTCAATTTAATTAATGGTAGGCTAAACTTGATTGATTTTGAGCTTAACTTAGTTTATTGGTATGTAGTTGCACTAGTAATTTGTGTGTTTTAGGCCCAGTTTATTTTCATGTTTTACAGTACTATTTTAATTTTATTACAGTATTTATTTTATTTTGATTGATTCTGAGCTCAATTCAGTTCATGGGTCCTGTTAATTATGGTACATTTGGTACAATTGTAGCTCAATGTCAATTCTTGGTATGGACCAGTATTTAATTGTATGAACTTGTTGCACATTGATTGATTTGACTTAAATAAAATTTATGGTCTTTAACTTGCTTTACCGTCTTGATGTTTGACAGTGATCATATTTACTAAGCGCAATTTGGTTTCTGGTCATCGTGTATATTAATATGCATTCTTGATGGTGGCAAACAACCAGTTTTAGCCGACATTTATTGTAGTTTAGTTGATCTTGAGGTCAATCTAGTCATGGTTCTTTTTGTTGTCGTAATGATTATTCACTTAATTTTGTCTCGATTGTAGTTGAATCTGGTCAATTAAGCTATCGTGTTTGGGGTTGTTTGTAGGCGAAGTTGCACAAGTTCAGTCTATTCAAAGTATAGAATTTAAGAACAATTCCATTACAAGATTATCACCAATGAGTGTTGACGAGGAAAAAGTTCAAGCCATTGATTCTTCGTTTGTGAATCAGGAAATGAAGATTACTTTAAATCATGACAACACAATTACAATCTCCCTGCCACCACCACCACCACCACCACCGCCACCACCATCAATAACATCACCAGCACCACCATCACCTACACCACCACCACCACCATCACTATCACCACCACCACCACCACCACCGTCACCGCCTGTTTATTTTACCGGATATACCCTTCCTCCTGGCAACCCTTGTGAAACCTTTACAATGCCGCCTCCACCAGCTGACAAAAAAAGAACAGGCCCACGTCGTAAGTTTTCAATGTTTCACACTTCTTTATCGGTTTTTATGTTTTGTTTTATGTAAGTTTTAAGTTTTTTTTGCTTGCTAGCATGTCCCGTGTGTTACCTTCCTGTGGAAGAAGCTATCACATTAATGCCGAAAGCCCCATCATATTCTCCAGTCCTTCAAAATCTGACTTACATTCATGAAGAAAATCTAACCAAAAGCGAGTTTGGAGGTTCAGATTTTGGTGGGTATCCTTCTTTAAAGCAAAGATCTGAATCTTTTGACATAAAAGAGTCGATGTCCATCCACTGCGGGTAACATTTTCTCCAGAACTCAGTGATACCGGTTTCCTGGAAATTTTACTTTCATTGAATCTTGTTTAGTTGACGTATAACTATGCAAACAGATTTGTTAAAGGAGATACGCCAGGACGCAAAACTGGATTTGACATTGACGATTCGGATCTTTTAGAGATGGATCAGTGTCGGGGAATTGTGGTTGCATCAGCCATATTTGGTATAATATTGCAATAATCTGCTAAACTTTCCTGCTCATATATCTTGATTATTTTAACATTGATGTTTCACAGGTGCTTATGATTTAATACAACAGCCAAAGAACATTAGTGAATCCATAAAGGAGAATGTGTGCTTTTTCATGTTTGTTGATGAAGAAACCGCTAGTTTTTGAAAAACTCGGTGATCTTGATGATAGCAAGAGGATTGGGTTATGGAGGATCGTTGTTGTCCACAACCTACCTTATACTGATCCAAGAAGAAATGGAAAGGTACATTGTTCGATGGTTCAACCATATTTCCTACATAAAAAGTCATCTTATTATTTTGATCTCCTGAATTTTCAGTAGGACATACCAAAAAGATAGACATAGTTAGTAGGTAAAAATTCATTTAAAAACCGATAAGTTCAGAAAACTACTATAGTAAAACTCCTATCTACTGTTCTTTGATGGCGGAAAACAGGCATGCCATCTTTGGTTTCCTCCATGTTTCTTTGTATGCTCCCCGGCTCCAGATTTTCAGTTTGATTCATATTAAAATAATATAAATGGTGGAGCATTTATTGGTGACTCTTCCTAATGAGGCTATTTGTGTGCAGATTCCTAAACTTCTACTACATAGGCTTTTTCCAAATGTTCGTTATTCTCTATGGGTGGATGGTAAACTCGAGCTTGTTGTGGATCCATATCAAATTCTTGAAAGGTAATCTTATCTTTTAATTTTATCTTGAAAATCGTTCTTATGTAAGATTGTATGTCAATTCACATACTGATCTAACAAGATACTGCAAAAATGGCTTGATACATCGTTATATCACATCCATAAGATCACTAATTAAGCAAGTTATGATCCCGCAAGAATCACCACATTTCCTTGACTAGACTCCTTGAAATCATTGCAAAGTAGTTTCTGTCATTTTAATTAACAAAGATCTTCTACTTAGAACTACAACGTACTTTGCAAGGGTAGTTAGACATTTAGCTATAATGAAATTGTTTAATTCATCTATGTGTGTAGTCAAGTACTTCAATTCTTTTTGGATAGGGCGAGTTACCGCTAGCCATATCAAGTTAGTTTGAATAATACGATCAAATACTCACGTGATTGGCTCGGGAATAAAGTAGAAAGTCGACATGAGTAATTTTCGGGTTCTTGTGGAGGAAAATGCTAGTTTTGCGATATCTAGACACTCTGGCGGTTTGATGTGTTTGTAGGCGAAGCTAATAAAGCGACTTCAAAATACGACAACGCCTCCATCGATTTCGGATCAACTTTACAAAACGGAAGGTTTAACCCCATATCTGGAGGCCAAACTCCACATTAGAAGTGGTAAAATACCTACTCTTGTTATATTTAAGATTTATGCTTAGTTTAAATCATAGTCACATGAAACACGATCGGTTGATGCGAGATCGGTGGAGCGGGATCATTGTTTGCTAGGGTCTTAAGATTTGAGTGCGAAGGGGTAAGCTCATCTTGGATCACTCGGGTTGATGTACCATATTAATTGGTACGATGTACCCAATTTGGTACAGTTAGGGCCGGATTAGAGCAAGTGCAAGGTGCTCAACCGCACAGGGCCTCCATTTTTTGAGGGGCCTCAAAATCTTTATACTTCGAGGCTGATTTAATTTAGTTTTAGCTTTAAATTGATTATAAAATGGTAAGATATATACTTCAGTTTGATTCAGTGTTGTAAAAATCGGCCTTGGCGGCCGCCTAGGCGGCGCCTAGGCGGATATCGGTGGTCCACCGCCACGATTTTTCCCAAATCGGTCTAACATGGCGTTTTGGTCAAAATCGGTCAGAAATCGGTCAAAATCGGAGCTTGGCGGTCAAAATCGGCCTTAGGGGCGGTTTGGTCAACGCCGGTCAACGCCGGTCAACGACGGTCAACGACGGTCAACGGTGTTCAACTTCAGATCTGGGTTTTTTTTTCCAATTCACGGCAATTAACTCCGATTTTATTGATTTTGTTCTAATTTAAGCTAGTTTTTATAATTAATCTTGCTAATATTCATTTCTTTAATAAATTCCTTTGTAATTTAGGGTCACCGCCTAGGCGCCGCCTAGGCGCCGCCATGGCGGCTATGGCGCTTGGCGGGGGTCAACCGTCACGGTACCGCCGAGCGATTTTTACAACCTTGGTTTGATTCCTATCGAATATAAGGTAGTATTGATAGATTTATGTGATTTAAGAACGTATGTAGAAACAGAGTAAAGTTCTGCTACGAAGATGAAGAAGGTATCTTTTTGTTGTGTACAGTTTTTACCCTAGTGTTTATAACACTTTCACTTTTGGATAAATAAGTAATTTGTACTTTTTAATAGATGCCAATAACTTAACAAAATTAACACTTTCAACCCTTGTTCAACCCTTGTTTGAGAAAAAAATTGGCAAATAATCTAATGCTATACATTCGAAATCGTATACTTTTATGTTGTTTGAAAAGTTTCAATTGTGTGATTTGTTTTCAGTTTCTATCACTTATTATGCATCCTTTAATTATTATTTTTTTTTTAAATTCATACATGTATTAATACTTCATATCACGAGCTTACTTGGTAATTATAACATTTTAACATCGAACACGTACGTATGTGATCTTACGGTAAATGTTAATATGGCACAGGGCCTCCAAAATCAACGGGACGGCCCTGGGTACAATATACCATAATAATATTTTTTTTTCTACACTTATATACATATTAGGCCAAACCTCCATGATATGTTGATATAAAACAAAGAATGCAGTCATCCAATTGATTCTTTGAGCAAAAATGATACACTTGCATGTCTATCAAAATTTCACCCAAAAATAAACCACTTGAACATAAATGGTAGATTATGTATTAAAAATCAATGTACCAAATTCTCTAAATCTCTGAATCCATTGTTGTTGGTACGCTGATTTGTTTGATTTTGGTACGTTTAACTGCATTGTTTCGGGACGCTCAAATGAGCGATCCGGAATGCGATCGTACCACGTTCTGGTACGCGCGATCCAGAACGTAAAACATGGGTTAGCTAGCATTTCCTGTGACTATGGTTTAAATAATCATGGGATTAGTTTCAATAGTCTGGTGTGGCCTGATAGGATGGTTATTGATGAGAGAGCTTGTGTTTGTTTTGTTTCAATTCTGCAGATGTTCCTGAAGGATGTGTGGTAATACGAGAGCATATTCCCATCTCGAACCTTTTTACATGTCTTTGGTTCAATGAAGTTGACCGGTTTACTTCAAGAGATCAGATTAGTTTCTCAACGGTGAGGGATAAGATCACATCAAAAACAAATTGGACAGTTCATATGTTTTGGGACTGTCAACGGCGAAACTTCGTAGTTCAGGTAATAAAAGTTTCTTCATCGTGTTACGTTTTGGCTTTTTAAGTTATAACAGTTTTCCCTAATGCAATCTTGATTTGAGCACACGATCTATCCGTTTTAAATCTTTTGCTATAATTTCAAAATTGTCCTTGTTCAAATTGTGATTAGAATTTAGTGTTTACCTAGCATAACATGCTATAATTTGGAAAGTGTGGGATGATTTGAACAAGTTCATATAGAGTTCTCAACATCTTGTAAAGTTTGATTTAATTTTGGATTCGAAACTTAGTTTTGTTGACCGCTAAAGTCAATGCCATACTAGCTGTTTGATCTGCCTTTCCACTTTTCCGCTTCATATAACTTTCTTTGCTGATGCTTGATATACTTTTACTTTCAAGGTAATTATACTGATACTTAAAACACTTTGACTTTCAAGGTGATTTTTTTTTTCCTAATGCACTCTTGATAACGATTTGGTTTTAGATAAAGCGTAATATGTAATCATTTTGAAACTATCACTTCACTGTGAACATGGGCGCACACAAATTTCAACAGTTTGATATAATTCTAGACTTGAAAATTAGTTCTATTGACCCCTGAAAGTCAATGCGATGTTAGCTGTCTGATGTTCTTTAACAATCATACATCTTTCTTTTGTATTTTGCTGATCCTATGAGCTCCTATGTTTCAGGGATACCACCGAGATGTTCTCGAGCATATGCCACCACCACCTCTACTGCTGCTACCACCACCTCCACTGCGACTGCTGCCCCCTCCTGCCAATTCACTTCCAGTTTTTATGCCTCCACCCTCTACCCCACTTGATGAAACTCCAAATCTTTCAGCTTTAGAAACATCCACAGAACATATTGTAAGTAATCCCACAAAGATTCCATCAGCTCGACGTCGGAGAGATCGAAGAATTGGCTCAAGGAGGCACCGGAAAGTAGTTGTGACGACGCAAAGTTAAAAAGATTTGTAAATCGAAAAGAAGCCATTACTTCTTTCCTTCCCTGGTTAGAAAAATCATTTTCGGGTTAGGAAAATTTGTTCAAGATGAGTATTTGTCCACACGAGGCCTTGATCCTCTTCATTATATGCGTTTTAGTTTTTTTGGTATATCATTTTTTTGTTGTATATATACTTTAATATAGATCATGATAACGAGTTGTATCAATCGATTTTGCTGCCATTTTTTCAGATTAAAGCATTCCGTTATAGGCTTCATTGTTGCTTTCTTGGGTATGCAGTCCGGTTAAGATACGTTCTCATTGGTTGCATTACGTGAACTAGTCTAGTTCTGGTTAAAATTGGTTTCATTGTTGCATTCTCATTGGTTGCATTGCGTGAACAAGTCCGGTAGAGATACATTCTCATTGGTTTGCATTACGTAAACTAGTCTAGTTCTGGTTTAGAATTGGTTTCGGTCCAAGCTGTGCTGTAGTATTAGATTATAAAGCATTTGAGACTTCCTATAAAAGTAAGTTTTAAAATTTTAATACCAAAAAAATTACTATAAAAGGTAAATTAAAAAATTAATGTAAAATTTAAAAAGAGTAAATTACACTGTTCGTCCTCGTGGTTTGCGTTGACCGCAGGTTTAGTCCTGATCGATCAAAAATCAGCACCGTCGCCCCTGTGTGAAGCGTTATCGTCGTTCGTCGCTTCGACCAAACGACGTTAAGTTTGGCTAAAACCCATCACGCGACTTCAGCGCGAAGATAATCGTCGTTCAACACCATAAGCGACGAATGCGAGGACGAACGGTGTAATTTACTCTAAAAATAAAACCTAACCTATCCTATCTCTAAAATATTCTCTGTCCCCTACCTTCCCTTTTTATTTTATCAGCTTTTCTTTCTTTCCTGGAAACCATACTCACGCCACCATCAACCTCAAGAACTTCAACCTCCATTCTAGTGATAAAACTCTTACACTCTCATCAATCACTATCAAACAAGAGCTACAAAGTAAAGGTGATAAATCTCTTTCTTTCCCTTCCAACATAAACCACCCCACCACCACAGATCCGACTACAAGCCATCGTAAACCACCCCACCACCACAGATCCGACTACAAACCACCGCTAAACCACCCCACCGCCGCCACAGATGCAATAATGACCACGCCGCCACTCACCACCATCATCTAGCTGCCACCACTATCCACCACAAATCCGACTACAAAACTCTTTTTTATTTATTTATTTATGCCCCCCCCACCACCACCAACACTTTATCCAACTTCATTACCACTTTTCTTTTTCTCTTTGATACATCACCATCTCCTTTCTCTCTTCCCCAAAAAACCATCATGGGATCTCTTTAATAGATGAACTTTGATGTAGATTGTTGCCAAGATAGATCGAGTCACAAGGGTGTCATCAAGAAAGTAGAGTCAAAGTGTTCTTCTTATTCTTCCTTATATGGCTGTCGAACCACAGGGAACAACACAAGTTCACAACCAAATCTCATCTCCAAAACAAGATCATTAATCAAGCTGAAGGATTTTGGGTTCGATGGATTTTGGGTGGTCTCCTTTTGGTTCCTTGTTGTTTCCAAAATCGACAGCCTATATTTTGTGTAAGGAACTTTTATTTTTTTTTGAACTTTGTATATTCTTGATTTTGTTCGATTAATAAGACTTGTTATCTTATAAGTTATAAATTTTGTAAGTTTTGATTTGTGTTCGGAAAAAAAAAAAAAAAGTATCGATCTATATGTAAATGGGTTGATTGATTTTGGTTGTTGTTGATCTTAGTAAATGGGTTGATTGATTTTGGTTGTTGTTGTTGTTGATCTTTGTAATTTACTCTTTAATTAAAAACAAAAAAAGTCATTTAGGCTTTATATGTAGAAAAAGAATAATATGCAGATGGTGATTAGGGATTTTTGATAAAGAATTGATTTTTGGATTTTTTTTTCCTGGTTATGATGGAATTTTGATAAAGATGATATGATTAGGGATGAAGATGATGTAGATGTATATAAGGATGAAAATGTGAAATCTGGTACCTTGGTAAAGATGATATGATTAGGATGAAGATGAAGTTGATGATATTTTTAAGGAGTAGATGAAATGACATTTTTACCCCATGTCAAGTCACATGATGGGAGTTTAACATCAGCTTAACGTTTTTGGTCGAGGGGTAATGGCGCATAACGTTTCACACTTAGGGCGACAGTCTGATTTTTTTTGGTTAAAGGACGAAACCTGCGGTCAATATAAACCACAGACGAACGAGTGTAATTTACTCATTTAAAAATTTAAATCTCATTTAAACACCATATATAATAACGCCTCTAATAATAATATATTTTAATAAAATTATTTATAAGAAAAATTTACTAAACTTATGACTACCAATTCAATGTTAAAGTTTAAAAAATAAAAGTGCTGATTATTTACACTATTAATAATTCGGATTTTTCTATTTTTTATAAACATATATCTACTACATTATAAAATATCTGAGATATGCTAAATAAGAAATGTTTAAAATGAAAATCATTTATTCGCTACAAAATATTATCTAAGACCATTCCAAATTCTTGGCATCTCTCTACTATAATAAAGAGAACCACTTTGACCAAATTGAGAATTAATTTAAAAAGGTAGAATTTCATGGTTATTTAGCTTTTGCTTTATACATACATACATACATACATACATACATACATACATACATACATACATACATACATACATACATACATACATACATACATACATACATATATATATATATATATATATATATAGGAAGTGATCCATAAGAAGAAAAAGCTAAAATGAGAAGAATAAGAAGAATTTCTAATACACATTTCAAATAAGGGAGAGATTTTCGAGGGAGATCGTATATTTTAATAGGTGCATATCAAATATGCTATTTGTTAGGGTGTCCGTTTTGGTTTGACACCAACAAATCGAAATATAAACCGAACCAAAACCAAATAAAACCGAACCGAAAATTTTAATTGGTATATGGTTTGGTTTAAAACCAAACCGAAGTATTTAATTGGTGTTTGGTTTGGTTTTGGGTTTGACAAATACATAACCAAACCAAACCGAAAAAACCGAATATATATCTATCCACACAAAAAAGTTTAAATTATATATAATATAGATTTTATATGTTTATCTTCCTAACAAAAAATCTTAATAATTTAAAAAATCTTATAAAATAACCACCCTCAAATCAAGGATTGATGCATATCCAGGACTCTAGGAGCAAAAGTTTAACCTACTTGATTCCTATAAATTCACATATACCGTATCCTCTCCAACCATAATTTCACACATCATCTGTCATCCAAAAAATGAATCAACAACTCCCTTCTGGAAGCAAATCACAAAAAAGTTAGTTTCAATTGCTTTTTTTAACATCATCTGCAACTTTTATGTATTAGTAATATTTCACTTTGAAATTTCTATATAATTGATGTTTAAGTGTTGCACTAATTTCTATTTCGCTTTCATTTATTTTCGTTAAGTTCTGAAATTTTTTGGTTTCTTAAACTTTTGTTTTGTTGATTTACTTAAGCACTTTGTGAGACATTTTGATTTAGTAAATTTATTTGAACTTTTAGGTTTTTATTTGTGACTTTTAGATTATATTTTGAAGTTTACTTGAATTTAGTTTTCTTGGTTTTAACCAAAACCAAACCGAATTCTAATTTGGTGTATGGTTTGGTTTTATCCGTTCTACAATTGGTTTGGTTTGGTTTGGTTTTGGTTTTAACTTTTAAAATTTTCAAACCGATTAACCCGAATCATACAACCCACGAAACCGAAAACCGAACCGATGAACACCCCTAGTGGTTGTGGTTTCTTCTTATCCTTCTTATTTTAATTTTTCTTCTTATTTGATCCTAACTCTATATAGGGAAAGGATCCGGTAAGAAGAAAAACTAAAATGAGAAGAATAAGAATTATCATATATGTCCAATTACCCAATTTATATATAACTAAACCTTAAAATACATATTAAATATTATTTGATTTTAAAATTACCATTATACAATTATTTCTCTTTTCATTATAATCATACATAGGGGTGTTAGTCAGGTCAGGTTCAGGTCAATTCGAGTTGCGGCTAAAAAAATACCCGAACCCGAACCCGAACCGACTAACCCGGGTTCTAAATGGAGTCTGTTCGAGTATTTTTTTAAGCCTGAACCCGAATTGACTCGACCCGACTAACACCTTTATTTGTGATTATAATGAAAAGAGAAACAATTGTATAATGGTCATTTGAAAATCAAATGATATTTAATAAATATTTTAAGGTTTTAATTATATATAAATTGGGTATTTAGACATATATAATAATTTTAAGTTTTAGAATGGATATATATGTAATTTTTAAGTTATGTTGGATATATATGAAATTTTAAGTTTTAGATTGGATATATATGTAATTTTTAAGCTAGGTCAGATATATATATAATTTTAAAGTAAAAGAGGGATATACATGAAATTCTCTCTTAAAACAATTATCTTGTGCCTCGAAAAATTTAAGCCAAAGGCTAGGCTCAACAGTGACCCTCAGCGACCCTCAATTTTCCTGTCATATCAGCTTACTCTCTGCTGCAATCTACAAACGACCTTTTAAGCACAATAAAACTACCGATATCTATAAAAAAATATAAATTTTTTAACAGTAAAATTAATTTCATTAATAATAAAAAACCATTACATAATAATTCAAATACATTTAAAGATATTACAAATAAAACTTCAAATAAAATGACTAAACTAGTGTTGATTTTCACGATGCAAGATGTGTTCTTCTAAATCAGCTTTTAAGCTTAGATGAGCTGTTCTGTTGCGTATTTCCCGCATAATTTTTAACGTTTCTTCATGCGTTCTTATGGGATCATCATCACTATGTTGCTCTTCTGGAAAACATTTGGGAGAAATCGCCTGCCCGGAATCATGTAATATCATATTATGCAATATGACACATGTGTACATTATATCCGTTATTCTATGTTGCGTTATCCCTCGAGCCGGCTGTTTAAGTATGTTCCAGTTTTTCTTTAAGACACCAAAAGCTCGTTCCACATCTTTCCTTGCTACTTCGTACTTCGTCTTATACAATTTTCGATTGTGATCATTCATCCCTGGATTTCTTATGGACTTAATAAGAACAGACCATTCCGGATATATCGTGTTAGTAAGATAGTATCCCTTTTTATAAGTCACGTCGTTAGCTACAAATAGAACATCCGGTGTATGTTTTGTGAGAAGTGAAAAAACAAGCGAGCTTTTAATTTTGATTAAAAAAACATTTATCAATTTAACTTGGATATGATTGGTCATGTTGAAACCAATTGAAGTTATTAGCTTTATATAGGGGCGGACCTAGGGGGATTCCTAGGGGTTCACGGGAACCCGATGGATGTTTGTCGCTCAGTCTAAATTTTCATTAAAAATCATGATTTTTTCAAAATAAACCTGGTCCTAGAAATTTGTGTCACATAAATACATGTTTTGTTTAGTTAACTTACTAATATGTTAAAAGAAAGGGTTAATAACCTATTAAAGCATCATACTTGTCACAAAAAGCAGTTTGACGTAGCGAACAAAAAAAATAGCTCTTCTATACATTAAACTTGACTTTTTTGTCTTCAATCGAGTATTATGACCATTTTACCCTTTCAAATTACATGAATGGTCCCTGTGAGTTTGCAAAAATTGCATCCATCGTCCCTAGGATAAATTACAAAAATAGTCCCTGTAGTTTGAAATAATTGCGTCCATCGTCCCTTTTCTAACAATCAACAAAAACACAATCAAGAACCCAACTCAATTGCACCTCGATATTATCGCCACGATTTTCCTCAGTATTCGAACCTATCAAACACACCCATCAACAAATAACTAAATTCACCTTCCTTAACAACAAAGTCACAAACTTTATACAACACATTTGCTATACATTGCATAATGCATACGATGAGCTAGATGGAGACGAATAATCGGCGAAGAGTACTGAATCGAAGATCCAAAACACTTGCTAACTTTTGTTACGGGTGAAGGCTACTCTAAATGGCAATCTGATTGAATATCCAAAACACTTATTTGATCTCCTAGATTTCTATTAACCTACAATCATCGATTATTAGACCTCCAAATAATCGGATAATCAAAACCGGGATCTATTTATCGAGCATCGATGGCGATTCATCGGGAATTGAAGTTGCATTATTTGGTCTCAAAGCGTAAATCCAAACACCCACGAGAGAATCTTGCGACACAATCGATTTCATCAATTTTAATGAGGATGATGAAGTATGGGATAGAACTGTTGCCTTCACCATCGCCGTGCACGAACTAATCTTGCAGTGACATCCCCAAATAAAATACAAGTCCTCTATCTGTTTAATCAACATAACGAGACGAGCATCTGCTCCAATTACAAGAACATTTTTAAATCCACCACCGCACGTAAAGCTCTCAATTCTATAAACCGTGAAAATTTGAGGAAGAACCGAGAGAAGAGAGGTGTCGTGACCGAGAGAAGAGAGAGAGAGGAGGGATGTAGGGTTGGTTGTTAGTGTTAAAATGAGTTAAAAACATTAATCGGGTTATTTATATACTTGGACAAAGGATGCAATTTTATAAATTTAAGGGTAAAATAGTCATTACAATTTTGTATTTTGGAATTATTACTCAAGGAAGACAAGAATTTAAGTTTAGTAGCCAAAGAAAATTTATTTTTTTTGCATTCGTCAGCTAAACTTTTTGTGACAAGATGATCTTTAATAGGTTATTAACCCTAAAAGAAATGCATGTCCTCTTAATTTGTTTATTTGTTTCAGTAAAATCGCATCTTTTAGTTCATCTATATTTAATTTATGCTCGTGAAAAAATATATGCATCCGGTGACTTAAAGTCCTGGCTCTATAAAATAATTGTGCGTGTGTCATGCATTTTTGGTGCATATGATTCTATAAAAGAATTGTGCGTGTGTTATGCATTTTTGGTGCATATGATTGAATAGGACATTGGGACATAATAAGTATTGGCCTTACAAATATTGAAGATGTTTCTTTTAGACAGTTATCTGTATGATCATGGTTAAGAAAGTTGCACGACAATGTTGTTAGCTTACCCTAATTGTAAACTACCCACCCATCACAACACACAGGTAAGTCTAGAAAAACTAACCCGCAGTGAGTTTGAATACGATTTTATAATCCCAAAACCATTTATAAAAACTGAAGCACAAGTCATAAAGCTGAATCAATTTATAAAAATTAGTGCAAGAGGAGATGCACGCGGTGCTTGTGGTCCTTTTTTTTAGAAAATAAAACACTAGAAGTTAAGTTGGAAATTGAAAGGAAAAATTATAATGGGTTTAATGTAATTTGAGTTTGTTCTTAAGCTTTTCTTCTAAAGATTTTGAGGTCTAGTGGTGTCTTACCGAAGAATAAAGATGTTCTTGAATGTTTTTTTTATATGAAAGAAGTTGTAGGTTTCGATGAAATCGAATATCTGAGGTTGAAGATGACTATAATTTCTGCGCTTTATATAATTTCGGGGTTCGTGATCCTACAATGCATGATCAATCTGCTGATGAATTGTTTGTTTTAATATTGAAATAAAATGGATAAATTTGTTCTTTTAGAAAGAAAACTATTTAAGTAAAACATTGAAAACTCGGTTCTCGTCTTTATCTGATTTTAGTTGCCGGTTTACAAAATTCAGCACACTTCGATGAAGGTTGCTTGTCTTCGTACGTTCATTTATGTTTGTTCAATTCGTTTACGTTCGTTTGTTCTTTTAATGAAGAACATAAACGAACACAAAACAACTTCATTTCTTAATGAACGAACATGAACAAGAAAATTCATCCATTTAAGCGTTTTTATCCATTCATTTGTCGGTTAAAATTAAACAAACGTACATGAACAACGCTCCGTCCATTTGTGTTCGTCCATTTCATTTACAACCCTAGGTTCGACATTCTCTATATTTATTGCGGATAAAAAGATGACGGAAAACCTTTCAATCAAAATGATGTTATCCTTGTACCATAAAGTCCATCGTGACAATTATTCAAATAAGATGCTTTGTGAATATACTATTAACTCATTAACCAAATCAATAGTTTCCTACACATATCAGAAAATATAAACTTCATTGCTTTAATGAGGCATTTCATCAAAAGAATCAAAGATTATTTGCAAGCAAGTTGGGATTTTTTGGGCTCTCTATGTCTTTAAGGAGTGTTTGGTTTTGAGGAATCCAACAACTGTGCTTGATATCTACTGTTGAATCTATTTGCAGATCATTACAATATCTAGATACCTTGTACCTTGGAGTCCTAACTGGCATGACTGTACCTACTTAAGCCCATTGCTTTTCTGAATTGGCCTTGGGAGGGATTTGGAAGGATGGCGTCTTAGTAGGAGGTCTAATTCAGACTGGATGTACCATAAAGTAGGGTCTAATATTGTGAAGGGTAAATGATCTGGGTGGATGGCGCATGTTGGATGGAATAGAGAGGTGTGAAAGATGAATCTTCTTGGTCCATCCTATGCACCATCAAAGGAGGTTAGGCTGGGTCTATTTGAGGGTGTGTGTTCCCATTATAGTGATGCCTAAGTTTGTTCTGAGAACAGGCTAGTGAGGTTGTAGCTGCTGTTTGTTCTTGGGTCAAATTTTAGGAAATGTAGCTATAATCCCTCTTATAGTGTGAATGGGGCTATATCCCACTTTATGATGCTTCCTCTGTTTCATCTCATTCTATTGTGGATGCGGGTTGAATGGTTTGAGCTCTGAACTGAGGATGGAAATGTAGTCAAGAGGATATGGTATCGTGCTTAAAGGTGAATTTTGCTGAAACAGATGGATTGGGTAATCTGTTTTTTGTTGGTTTGACACACTGTCAGACTTGTTGTATCAGAGATAGTATTAAGCTGTAACCGAGATCTAGTATGGTGATGTCGAGATTGTTTTTTAGGTTGTTTTTAGTTCTGGTTGTATTCAGAAGGATGGGACCTGTCTATCTCTTCTTCTTTGATGTATTTGTTGACATTAATTATGAATTCACCTTTTGCATAAAAAAAAATTCAAAGATAAAAAGTATTCTATTTGTTTTAAAGGTTTGATTCCTTTTTAGGAGATACTTGGTGTGCAAGAAGATTAGAAGAATTGAGAATAGATATAACAATTAACAAAACAAAATTCAAAAACTAGAACCCCAAAACTTACCCACACGAATCTTTAGTTTTGAAGATTAAACTGAAGAATCTTAAAATCATTAATTGTAGCTCACTTAGGGTGGTTCTGAATAAAAAGTCGATTATCATTGACATATTTGGGATTTAAGAGACTGGTTGAAAGTAGTTTCAGTCACTTACTGATAAATAATTGATCGAGTGTAATGAATATGAAGGAGGGAGTAGTTGAAGCTTGAAGGCACGGTTATTTGTTGCAGAAGTTGGGTGGTTTTTCATTTTTTTTTTACTTTGCAACAAAGAAGCGGGAGCATAATTCACGGAGATGCCGACATGTCAAATATGCCTTACGTGACTTGGTTAGAATTTTGCCACGTACTCTTTCAATTTCCTGTTTTAATCAAGTAATAGATAGTAACTGGTAGGAACCAAGACCCGAAGAGGACTTTGATTTGATCAGGCCTCACTTTGTTGTCAATTAGTAACAATAATTATTGTACTTGAATAGAATGAGTCTTTTTAATGTGTAAGAGACACAAATTTTATTGAATAGTAAAACTTTCATATCACCAACGTGAATGTGTCTGCTCTGCATTATTCATAGTGAAATTGGGTAAGAGATATTTTAATTAAATGTTTTATGATGCCCATATGAACACAGATTGACAAGTAATAAGCTTAATCTATATGCGTTGCCCTATGTAATTTTTTTATCACTCAATCTGCCTAATGAATCACGCTCGACTTTTGTAGACTGTGGGCAAGGAATCATCCTGAAGGTTGGTGATATCACTCAGTGCAGAGAGTGTGGTTACTGCATTTTCTATACTAAGCAACAACCCTGCACAAGTATGTCATATTTTTCTGGTAAGTGTCATGTACTTAATTTTTGTTGAAACTCATTATAGGAGTACGGAGTTTGGGACGGTGAGGTGTCCTAGTTTTATAGATTTGAGGTTATTACAAGCATAATCAGGCTCTTTCACTACTAATGCAATTTTCTGCATCTTAGTTTACCTCTACCCTCAACTAGTAATCATAAAGTATATGTGGATGTCTTGTAACCTTGAATTTAGGCTTTTTCGACACACCGGTCGACATGCCCACAAGAGATAGATAAGCTATGATATAGCTGATTGATCTAGCATAGAACATGGGTGGTCCCTTGATAGAGATTTATGTACTGTATTATTCCATTTCTCTCCTTTCATGGCGTTTTGCCTGTCAAAATTATAGCAGATGAGTTGAAGTTACCGCAATAATAAATTAAATAAATTGCATTGTTGTAATTTTAAGCAGTTTCACTTTATCAACAGTACACCAACAATAGCCGTCTGATCCCCTTTGCCTACTCATACCTGATTTGGATCCACTGAATTCACAATGACACTCTACGGTCATTGAGGGATACGTTGGTTGGGGTGGTAGAAATGATACAAATAGAACTAGAATAACGGTTTTTTAGAAGAACTAGAATAACGGTTTTTAAAAAACCCAAAGCTTGTGATGTATACCAATCTGTTTACACACATAGATGAATATATGGCGATATTGTGGAGATGAAGGGAGTAAACAGAAGTAGGAAAAAAAAAAAAAAAAAAAAAAACTACATGTATATTTGTGTATATGAACTTTGATTAAGGCAGGCTGAGTGTGATGTACAACACAATAAATATGGCAACATTAACAAGTATATAACTTTGTCTCAAAATGCTGTGATTAATCCAAATGCTATCACTGTCATTGATTTACACTTTGAAATGAAACCTCTTTGTTCTCAAGTATATAAAGTAAAATGAGCTGCCTCGGGTAACATAAACAAACCGGGTTGGTTCAGAATGTGTAACTATGAATAACATGTACTACCTTATAGATTACGTACTTGCGTTTAGTAAAACTCATTCCATAAATATCCAAACAAGAAGAGTGAGGGCGGTTAAATTTAAACATTATGGTGCACCTTAAATTATATTTATTAATATGGTTAATTTTGGGTCCCAAATGAACCATCATAGTCATGTGTCTCCAACAGATAATTCTAGAATGAGGCCACACTCTGACACTCATTTCCTCTTTCGATCAATCTATTCTCAAGAAGAATACAAACCTTTAGATGATGTCAAACTTTTTAAACTTCGGGAAAAGATTGTTTTTGTTTTGGTTTTAGATTATGTGGTTTCAACATGATACGTCAGTCATGTTGATCAATCATAGACAACTTATTAATATATATATATATATTTTTTAATTATGTTGAAATCAAACTTGAAAGGATCTTTTTCTTAAGGGTGTTCACGGATCGGGTAATATCTCCGTAACCGAACCGAACCGAAAAAACTGAAGCGAATTTGTAACCGAATCGAATTGGTCAAAACCTAACCGAATCGAATTAAAAATTCAGTTATCGGTTTGGATATGGTTTTGGCAATGAAAACCAAAAACCGAACTGAAAACCAAATTCATATAAATATATATGTTTTCTATGTATCTATATGAAAACAAAAATCACTAAAACTCGTTTTAAGTAAGAATATAAAATTATGGGCAAATGACACTAAAAGGTACTCAACTTAGGGTCTATTTTCAATCAGTCTTATATTTTTTCTTGCACATAAAGGCGCTCAACTTTTTAAAGCGATTTAGGTTTTTTCGTTAACCCACTTCGTTAGTAAATTATATGTTTGGTCTTTGAGTTTGTATAATCATTTCATGCACCTTCCACCACCACAAAATTTTCAAAAAAAAAAAAAGTTTTGTAAAAAAATCGGTAACAAAAGTTTCCAAAAAATTCGAAAAAATTTTGAAAGGAATTTTAATTTTTTGAAACTTTTTGGGAACTTTTTTGAATTTTTGAATTTTTTTTTCTTTTATAATTTTTTTCTGAATATTCTTTATTTTTTGATTTTTTTTTCTTTTCAAGATTTTTTTTTTGAAAACTTTTTTACTCATGTTTTTTTCAAAAAAACTTTTTTTTTTCAAATTTTTTTGTGGTGACTGGTGATTGACGGTGCATGAAATGATCATAAAAACTCAAGGACCAAACACGTAATTTACTAACGAAGTGGGTTAACGAAAGTTAGAAAAAAACCTAAATCGCTTAAAAAAAAGTGGAGCCCTTTATGTGCAAGAAAAAAAAAGTAGAGTACCCTAATTGGAAATAGACCCTCAGTTGAGTGCCTATTTGTGCCATTTGCCCTAAAATTATTTAAGCTTGAAAAAAAAATTGTGCTAAAAATATATAAAATTAAATGAAAAAATAATTAAAATTATGTAATTCGGGTTATTCGGTCCGGTTGAATCATTTTGAATTCGGTTCGATTCGGTTTTCGGTTTGACAAAAAAAATTTAACCGAACTAACTGAACCGAATAATCCGATAACCGAAACCGATGAACACCCTACTTTTTCCGGATTCTTAATGGACTTTGCTTGGTTGTTCATTGCAATCTCGGTAGAAGCATTGAACTTCTTCATCAATTCTTTATGCTCAGTATGCCTCCTAGCAGGATCATCCATAAATTTCTTTTGAGCCTCCTCTAAAGATGATCTCCTTTCACCACCTGCAGATGCTGTAGGCTTGGTTTCATCTCTAGCATAGAAGCCTAATGCTCCTTGCTGTACCTACATGCGTTACCTAAAAATGGCCTCCCATAAAATTTCCCGTACTTGGCTTCTTCAACCTGTTTAGCTTCTTCCTTCAACGAGCAATCTTTAGCCAAATGAAATCCATCACGGATTTCACATCCAACCTGTATTGTGTGAACCTTTTCAGTTACATTGGTGATTTCCGGGCCTAACTTGTCAATTTTGGCAGTGATGGCAGCCAAACCCTCTGAGTTGTCACTAACTTTCCTCCTGTTACTCGCACCCTCGTGCCACATTTGGGAATGGCCAGCTATATCTTGGATGGCTTTCTTCCCGTTAGTAGGAGTCATTTTGAGAACAGGACCATGTGAGTCAAGCATGTGTCGAGTGGGCACATCTAAGCCCTTATAGAAGAAAACTACCACTTGCATATAATTCAAATCATACTGGGGAAATTTAAACAATAAACTTTTATACCTTTCCCACGCCTTGTAGAAGGTTTAGATTACCAACTTTTTGCATAAAGTTGTGAATTTCTTCAATATGTCTAGCAGTCTTCATAGATGGGCAATACTTAGTAAGGAACTAGCTCTTCATAGCAGCCCATGTAATGATAGCACCTATGAGTTCACTCTTAATCCACCTCTTTGTTGCTCCAACAAGGGTCTTGGGAAAGATCCTCAACATTACCTGATCTTCACTCACCTTAGTTACATGGAACAGATCAACAACTTCCAGAACCTTCTCGAGTCCTTGACATGTTCTCCTCTATTTTCATGTCGTTAATGTTAGCCATTCTTACTTGTTATCAACACGAGCAAAAGAGTATCAGTAGAATAAGTTATAAACAAGAAAATACGAAAAACAAATTACAAAACAAAAACAAAAACAAAGAAAATAAGAATGTAAATAGAATTCTGATAGGCGTATACACAAAAGTTTGTATACGCCGTATACTATGAACTTAGTATACACCTCATACTCCTGCTAAAAGTAAAAATCGGTAAAACACAAATCCAAACACACCTAACAAAAACAAAAACGCACAAACACATAAATATATTAAAAAAATACTTAAAAATAAAAAAAATTCAAACAACGGCTCCCCGACAGCGTCGCCAAAAACTTGATGTGTAAAATCTCGTTTTAATATTTATAAATGGAATTCAATAAGACTTACCAACAGTCTCGGACAGTGTACCCGATCGCATATAGTATAGACTCGGTTAGACTGGTTGTTCGCTGGAGCGAGTGGATTTATAATGATTAAAAATAAATTGAAGTAAACAAATGTGTTTTAAATCTACACGATTATGAAAATACTAAATAACTAAATAACGAGGAAATGTAAACAAGGAGAAAATAAGAGATAAAAGATGTGCTCACCAAGCTAATCCTCTAACTTATCAATGACATTACATGTGTGTGCAATGCTCATCTAGCAATGTCCCAATGTGTCTTTTGTAATGTAGGTCTAATTCGGGTCGTTAGTCCCTACACACTTCGTCTAATAACTACATATCTCGCTGGTAGAGGGTGATTAACTAGTTATTATCTAAGCATTAAGATCCTCAACTAACTTATATGACATTGTTTTTTTGTGTTCACCACGTACTTAATTACTAAGTAAATTTTTAGATTACCGTTCATTAAATCTTAAACTCTATCGTTTACCACTTTTAACTCCGTTAGTTCAATGGGCAATCCCTAACCACTAAGAGGTATCAGTCAATATATTAATGATTTGAGTACACTAATTTTCAGACTTGTAACTTACTAATAAACTACTCTCAACATGTAGCCATGGTAAATTCTAAGGCGTAAGTCTATAACCGTAATATAAAGTATCTGAAACAAAGCTAGAAAAATGTAATACTCATGTCATTCATAAGATAGATTCATAACTAGGCAAGCACTGAAAGGCTTAGCCTTCCATAACAGAAAATAAAAAAACGATGGTCGAGTTTGAAAAATTAAACAAAATCATAACGAGCAAACCAATGTAAAAAAATGTTTATGATGTGTTAATCATCGATCTTGATGATGTTATAGCCTTGGAAATCATCTTGGAAGCCTGGGAAATTGTTTGGTCTTCAAGGGTTATGAAAACATACCCTAAGTGTGTGTAAAATTTGGCTTTAAAGCTGAAAAATCCCCAAGCCCGTCAGTGTGTATACACTTAAGGTGGTATACGCCGTATACCGCTCTTGTGCACTAGCCATGTTACAAGTCATCAGGTGTATACAGCGTATACAAGAAAAGTAGTATACACCGTATGTTAATACAAATAAACCGTAAAAACGTTTATTAATATTTTGCGATCTCTTTGTGTTTTGTTGATAACAAATATAATGTTATCTTAAGTACAATTATAAGGATACATGTTATTTTTGAAAAGCATTTACATATAGCCATTTAAATACAAAAATGTTGTAATTAATTATTTGTTGTAATAGTTTATTAGAATGGGTAAAAACCACAACCCATGGACCATAACCCATGGATCATAACCCATACCCAAGTTGACTAGATACAATGTATACTTAGATACATTGAATCTAAAGAAAACCCATGGACCAACCCATAACCCATGACCCATAACCCATAACCCATGACCCATAACCCATAACCCAAAAACCCATGGGCAAAGAGGAGCATCCCACGGATCCCTAGGATTACACTAGACGGATCCCAAGTGGGAGGGATCCGTGGGATCCGGGGAACAATGAAAGATTTTGCCTATAAATAGAGAGCCATTTCTTCATTCTAACTCACCCTCTTCTTACTAAATCTCTCAAACACTCTCATTCTCTTCTAACATATAGATCACTTGATCTAGAGAGTTGTTCTTCTTTCTTTCTATTGTGATCCTCATATAGGTCCTTCTAAGGCGAGATCACGAGCATTCTACAAGTCATCCAAGCAAGGGTCCTTGATTGATTTGTCACTCCAAGATTTACATAGCGAGATCTTGTATTTTATATTTCACATATTTGTTGTGTAATAGTCGTGTTGGTTTGGTCCACCGTGTTACGGACTCGGTATCTAGCTTTGTCTGGGAAAAGGTGTAACAACGTTGTGAAGGCATCTCCGCCAGTGAAGGAGTTTGTTGACATAGTGCTTGAACTCTTGAGTAGGTGACTAGGGGAGTGGAGTAGGGCAAGGAAGGTGTCCTTGTGCCGAACCACTATACATCGGTTGTGTCATTTCTATCCCTTTGCTTTACTTTATTTACTTGCTTTATCATTAGATATATATTTTCTCTACATCCATAAGATCTCACATATTAACGAATCTAAAGTTTTTGAAACTAACTTAAAATCGGCAAAACTATTCAACCCCCTTCTAGTTTTCCACAATTGGTATCAGAGCTAAGTTTATAAAAGTTTTAAAGTAAAATTGTATTTTAAAAACTTTTCGATCACTATGGGTTCTGAAAATTATAAGGAAGGGCAATCTATGCAACGACCACCACTACTTGAAACTAATGGTTTTATATATTGGAAAAATAGATTCGAAACATATGTGAAATCTAAAGATATTGATCTTTGGTACATTATTGTTGAAGGCGATTTTGAGGCTACCTCAAAAGATGATAAAGGGAATGTAGTTAACATACCTCATGATAAACTAAATGATGAATTGAAGAAAATGCTTTTTAAAAATAGTGAAGCAAAAATGGTTTTATATAATGCTTTACCGAAAAAGAAATTCGAAAGAATTTCTATGCTTAAAACCTCTAAAGAAATTTGGAATTATTTAGTTGTAACTCATCAAGGCAACCAACAAGTTAAAAATAATAAAATTGATTTATTTGTTCAACAATATGAACAATTTTTGAATATCGGATGAGGAAACTATAGATAATTCATTTGCTAACTTTAATACTATTATTACATCTTTACAAGCACTTGATGAATATTTTTCTAGCCGTAACCATGTTAGGAGATATCTAAGGGCACTTCCATCGAAGTGGAGATCCAAGGTGACGACGATCGAAGAGTCACAAGATTTGACAATCCTCACCCTCGATGAACTCATAGGCAACCTAAAAGTCTACGAGCTTGTCCTAACTAAAGACTCTGAAGCCTCAAAGGTGAAAGAGAAACACAAATCTCTTGTTCTTAAAGCCAAAAAGGCTTCAAGCGATGAAGAGAACTCTCTCTTGAGTAGTGACGACGAGAGTACGCTATGGCGGTGAGGACTTTAAAAGTTCTTTAGAAGAAAGGAAGATCGTCAAACAACCGTATGATGATAAGAAAGGCTTTCGGAAAAGCAAAGAGACGAGTAGCCAAAGATGATCGCACTTGCTTTAAATGTGGGGACCCAAACCACTTTATTAGTAAGTGTCCCAAACGGGATGATCAAAAGGCGTTCGTGAGCGACACGTGGGGAATGAGCGACGAGGAGGACGAAGAAATTTGTCTCATGGCAAGCGGCGGTATGTCACGAATACTATAGTAGCTTATCACTTGATGACGACTCATTGCATAATGAATATGACAAACTATGCAATATTAGCTTAAAACTAATTAACAAAAACAAGCTTTTAAAGAGTCAAAACCAACGTTTAGATAAAGAAGTCATAGAATTAAAAGAAAAACTAAAAGTTTAGAAAAGGGTAAAATAGCAAGTGGTGAATGTGAACTTTGCGTTCAACTTCAAACACTAGTTGATCATCTAGATTCTAAAATTGCTAGAATGAGTACGAACACTTTAGATACGATATTAGATAGTGTTAAAACCGGTAACAACCAAAAGGTTTAGGTATTCAACAACTTGATCCATCAACTAGTGAAAATAAAGAAACAAAATTTGTTAAGGCACTAGAAAAACCGACCCTTTGTTGTGGCGGATCCCACGGATCCTCGAGAGGGAACCACTAGTGTACAACGAGGATCCGTGGATCTGCTTTGTGCAAACAAAGGTAATAACGTAGCTTCTTCATCTAGAACCGAGTTTGTTATCGTTAATAGGAAGAAACCAACTCATGTCACCACTAGACAACCACCTCCAAAATATAATCCTACTTTTGCAAGAAACAAAGCTCCATCTCTTTCAAAACATAATCCATCTAGGAGACCTAATAACGTTTATCCAAGAAGTAACCATCAAATGGGATGGAACCCAAATATGCAAAATGGTTTTCCTTTCCAAAACTTTGCTACATGGAATGCATACTCATTTTATCCATACATGTCTAACATGAATGGAATGTTTAACACTAATAGACCCATGAACAAATAGGGACCAAACTTTTGAGTTTATTATTGTCTTAGGTATGCTTAAAGGTCGACCTAGACCCGGATGTAATACTTACCTCTATGGAATTTCTAAAATTCACAAAAGACCAAAATACCCTACAATCAAAAGTATGAATAATTAATTTAAAGAATACCAAATAAGCTATGTAAATTCGAAAATTATTAAGAAATATCACATGATCCAAATAAATTTTAAAGACTTTGTAAAGGTAATTTTATAGTTTATAATTTTATAAAATCGGTTTTGTATTTTATATATATGGCGAATATATTTAATATGTTTTATAAAAGAATAAAATTAATAAAAGCCCAATATAAATTTATAAAATTAAGAGTCCATTTATTTTAAGTCCAATACATTATAAAGCCCACAAGAAAAATTATAAATCCTATATAAACACATTATACGGTTTATATTTAACCCTAATAACCGATTATACCTAAACCGACTCCCAAAACCCTCCAAAATTCGACTTCCAGTTTCCAGAGCTTAAAGCCATTTTTCTTGGACGAGTTTGAAGGTAAAGAAGGTGAGAAAAATAGTGTTCGAGGTCCTAAGCTGCTGGTTTGATCGTGATTAGTTTTGGGTCAATTAGGGTTTCGTGAGTGGAGTTTTTTGTTTCTTTTGTTCTAACGACCAAAGCTCATCAAGGGTATGTTTCTAATGTTATTTTCAGTCCTACAAGTCATATAGAACACGTAAAATTGGCCATGCATAATTAATAAGTCGTATGAAATTAATTTGGATTTAAAACCCTAAAAGCGTATAAACTAGCGAATGAGCTTATGATAATTTTAAGACCATGATTTGATTTTTCCAGAAGCTATTACATGTTATAAGACCTGAATAAAATACATATTTATGAATTGAAGCTTGTGTGAATTGTCTTGAGTTTTATTGTTCGATTAAGCGTATGAAAAGGAAAGAATTATAAAGGGACGATTAGGGTTTGCATGAACTAGGGTTTTCTTGTTATCATTAAGGGTAATAAATGAAGTAGTAATGATGAATTAATGATTGGTTTAACCTAGGTTTAGGGCTTGTACTTGAATTATGCATTATTCGGTTTTACATAAAAGTTTTGGGTTGGTTTTGTAAATTATGAAACTTAAAGGTTATTTTGTGAACAGTAAAATAAAGGTACTAAACGTATAAAAATAAGTATGGGGTTAAACGTGTAATTTTGGATATTTAGAGGGCCATTCGAATTGTATTTAACTTAAAGGGTATGTTTTGTAAATTCTAAAACCTTTGGGCTAAAAGTGTAAAATCGATAATATAAGGTTAGGTCGTATAATTAAAGATGTTAAGGGTGTAATATGTAATTCTGAGTAATTATGGGTCGACATGTGTAAATAAATTACGTAAGGACATGCATGAGTTAAGTTAATTTCCGTTTGAGTTTTCATATCGTTCTAGGTCAAAGTGGAAATCATTAAAAGAAGTAACATGTAAATTAAATGCGTAATAAGTGATATTAAAAGTATGGAAACCCTAGAACATAAATAGGAAGTTGATTAGGGTTAAAAGCTAAGTGTGTAATTTCGTTATTTCATGTAAGTTATAGAAGTTATGTAAACTATTTTGAAAGAGAATCCTAAAATCCGTTATTGACATTTGTAAACCCTATACTATGAATAATGATCATATAAGTTCTCAAATAAGATAATTATCATATTAAACCCTTAAGTTTACCGTTTGTCATTTGTAACCCATAAGTTTGGCTAATTAATGATTAATACTCTAAAATGTTGGAATTCGTCCGTCACTAAAAATGAGAATAATCGACAACTCTAAAAGTATTAATGAGATTAATCCGTTATACTAATAAGTATTAAATAAATCATAATCCGTGTAGATTCGTTGGAGGAGGCGCGACGTTACATCTTCGTATTCGTTCATTCGTTGCTTTTCTCTCATTTGCTTTAAGGTACGGATATTACATCTTACTTTAAGACACTTGTGTTATCGTCTGAGATATTACGACCTTTTCGATAAAGGTTCCTCATGATGTTCTTTTCGTTCGTCATTCTATTATGCTTATTAGGATTTCCAATGCCATTGCTATGAACCCTTTTACGAATGTTTGATCATTACTTATACGAATTTATGTTCTAGTGAACTATGCAATATCGATGTGAACTTATGTTAGGAAGACTTTGATATATACATTTGTTGAACTTTGCTATGAACTTTGATTATGAACCTCGATTATGAACTTACGCTTATGAATATATGATATGCCACTATGATATGAACTTATGATTTACGAATATCGAATATGAACCTTATGATATGAACTATCGATATGTTATCGTGACCTTGTGTTTGACTATGATCATGCTATATCGAAAATCTGTTTGACTTAAGTTGGTTGATAATAACCAAATATTTAACTAGTCATGGGGTTCCATGTCCGTATCGATGATGCACCTCGATATGACTCTAGGGCGATGAGTGATGTTACGCCACGTCTACGGATGGTGAAGCATATTTTTGAATATGTAGGAAGGGCGTATGGATGCATCCTAGATCGATCATTATCGATATGTTATCGGTGAATGATGTCGTGTCTGCAAAAATTCTGGCGTCTTCACAAAATCTGGGAGCTAGCTACTCCATTTATTTTCTGATGTTTACCTTTTTGAAGAAGAAAGATGTTTCTGATATGATATGTTAGTGAATGTGCTTATGACGTACTAGTTTAAGTGAATATTAGTTGCCATGCTAGGATAGGATTAATATGTTTGAAACATGATTCGTATATCTGATATTATGATTTGTTATCGTTACGTGAATGCGTTGATCTGCGAGATGAATGTGCTAGTGTATAATTGAGTGTTTTGAAGGTTAATTATCATCGCATATGTGACTGCCATGTTAAAACTACGCTAAGGTTAGGATTTGATCGAGAACTGGTTTAGCTATTATATACGCCATGACTTGTCGCTATTTCATTGCTACAATATTGAATTAAGTGTATTAAATGTTGATTAATTGATTTGTATGAATGCCATGTTTATTTTCTAGGAAGCGTTTCCGTTAGTTTTGAGACTTTCCGTTTGGCTTATCGTGTCTGTTATTTTGATATGCTATGTGTTTGGTTGTTACGATGTGTTTGTGTTTGTGTCATTAATGTGCTATGTGATGTCTAAACTGTTATGTGGTTGTTTGGATTTACGTATATTTGTGCTTCCATGAGAATCCTAAAAGATCCTTCGTCATTATTTCATTTTGATTTCGTTATTCGTTATTTGTTTTGTTTTAGCTTTTGTTTCGTTATATCATTCCTTTGGGCTTTGTAAGCTCGGCCGCACTTTTCTTTTCTGCGGCGGTATTTAGCATTCAAGATGAGCTTATGGGATAGGCGATCGGGTTTGAGAGTAGAGTGAGAGCAAGATTTTACCATAGAGATCTTAGATTTATTTTGAATATTAAGTTATTTATATTATCTTTTGTAAGTTTTGTAAAGGCTTCCGCTATTGTATAGTATTTAAAGTTCTGATATGAAACCGTATTGTGATATCTTTACCCTTGTCGGGTCGGGGTGTTACAATTTATGGTATCAGAGCTCTAGGTTTTAGGACCCTTAGAGCTTAGGCTATGACCTGTGAGGATTGGGTAGACATTAGGTTTCCGTCTGTTCAGATATTTTTCGATTCCTTTTGATGGTCGTTCAGATTTGACTTCGATATCCTTTTGCCTTCACTGAATTGGCCCTCCTTTGTTCGCATCGAATTTTGTTAGTTTGTTTTCGCTCGTCCGTTTGTCGATCGTTAGATGGAGACTACCCGTGGAGCCGAAGAAGATGGTGCCGACCTGCGTTCTTGCGACGGTTCTGTCTTTGGAGAGGTTCGTGAAGCGAAGCCACACTCATTGCCGTCTTGTCGGAGACATCTGGATGTTGTTGGAGGAAGTTGGATGGACCAACCAAAGGCGCAAGAGGCGGAGACAAGATTCAACCGGTGGTGAGAAGATTCATCTACTTCATATGATTTGGGCGCGACTTATGTCACTCGATTCGTTTGTCATGCGTTTCAAGGCGGTTTGATATTCGATAAGTGATTACGATCGTATTGCTTTTCTCGATTTGTTCGAACTCGGTGTGAATCGTGAAGTTTTATCGTTTAGCATTACGGTATATCTCGACTTTTCTTCTGGATCGTCAGTAATAAGTCATGAGGAAGAATACGAGGTGGACTCGGATTTAGAATCTACGGCTACTGGTAGGTTTAATCCGACACAAGAATAGGAATTTCGCTTCTGATTAGTTGTCCTCCTTATGAGAAATTTCTGACGTTTGATTTTGAGCTAAGTCCTTTTGTTTTCATTTTGACGTTTGAATCTGGGATTATTAGGTTTTGTTTTGGAAGTTCATCTTAAGACGATTCTGCAAATTTTGTTTGATTAATGGAAATAAAACAAAATTTTGAAAGTATAGTTCCTGTCTGTTGTTTCTTTCTGATAGATTCGTTAAGTTTCCGTTAGTCCTCATAAGTTTAAATCGCTATTTTTTTTCTTAGTGATGTTGTTTAATTACCGCTTGAATGAAGTATGGCCATCATGATGGTATACTCATGTGTATCTGGTTTGTTATAGTATGTTACTTGCTATCATGTGTTATCCGTATGTGGTATGTTTTGTTATGATATTAGTTATGTGTTTTGTCATGACCGAGACCGAATATAATGACAATAAGAACTTGTTATGTGATGCAAGTATTATGGCCTTTGATCAACGTAATAATACCGAGATCACATAATCTGAACTTATTGAAGGTATCGACGTCTGGGAAATGCACATGATTGATGTGTGTATAGGACTTTGACTTGTATCATTATTTGGTGCTTCTCATGTTCGTTTGAAATTCGTACCTAATTGTGAGATTTTCGTCGATATCTGTTTCGTATAAGTTTTATGCGCTTGGAATCCGAAGTTGTTATGATCATGCGAACCTATAGATTGCTATGACCACCTTAAGCTTATATGTCTCCACATATTTCTGCGACTATTGAGGCCGATAGGATTTATTTCGTCTATGCATATGATGTCCTCATCATTAGATATCTGAATAAGTTAGAATTTGTCGTTTGATTTTCTGCGTCTCATCTGTTCTCCGCCATTATTCTGATATGTATATAATTATCTATTATAAGTATTTGACTATTGATTTAATTTCTGAATAAGTTTGAGTTTGAATATTCTGATAAGAAATTCATTTGTTCCGAGATAAGATTAACGTTCGTTATATTCCTAGAAATTCTGAAATCCGATTCGTTTTCTGTTCCGTTCCGTCTTGTCCAATTTCGAGGACGAAATTTTCTTTTAGAGGGGAAGAATTGTAATACCTGGAATTTCTAAAGTTCACAAAAGACCAAAATACCCCTACAATCAAAAGTATGAATAATTAATTTAAAGAATACCAAATAAGCTATGTAAATTCGAGAAAATTATTAAGAAATATCACACATGATCCAAATAAATTTTAAAGACTTTGTAAAGGTAATTTTATAGTTTATAATTTTATAAAATCGGTTTTGTATTTTATATATATGGCGAATATATTTAATATGTTTTATAAAGAATAAAATTAATAAAAGCCCAATATAAATTTATAAAATTAAGAGTCCATTTATTTTAAGTCCAATACATTATAAAGCCCACAAGAAAAATTATAAATCCTATATAAACACATTATACGGTTTATATAAATCCCTAATAACCGATTATACCTAAACCGACTCCCAAAACCCTCAAAATTCGACTTCCGGTTTCCAGAGCTTAAAGCCATTTTTCTTGGACGAGTTTGAAGGTAAAGAAGGTGAGAAAAATAGTGTTCGAGGTCCTAAGCTGCTGTTTCGATCGTGGTTAGTTTTAGGTCGATTAGGGTTTCGTGAGTGGAGTTTTGTGTTTCTTTTGTTCTAACGACCAAAGCTCATCAAGGGTATGTTTCTAATGTTATTTTCAGTCCTACAAGTCATATAGAACACGTAAAATTGGCCATGCATGTTTAATAAGTCGTATGGAATTATTTTGAATTAAAACCCTAAAAGCGTATAAAAATAGCGAATGAGCTTATGATAATTTTAAGACCATGATTTGATTTTCCAGAAGCTATTACATGTTATAAGACCTGAATAAAATACATATTTATGAATTGAAGCTTGTGTGAATTGTCTTGAGTTTTATTGTTCGATTAAGCGTATGAAAAGGAAAGAATTATAAAGGGACGATTAGGGTTTGCATGAACTAGGGTTTTCTTGTTATCATTAAGGGTAATAAATGAAGTAATAATGATGAGCTAATGATTAGTTTAACCTAGGTTTAGGGCTTGTACTTGAATTATGCATTATTCGGTTTTACATAAAAGTTTTGGGTTGGTTTTGTAAATTATGAAACTTAAAGGTTATTTTTGTGAACAGTAAAATAAAGGTACTAAACGTATAAAAATAAGTATGGGGGTTAAACGTGTAATTTTGGATATTTAGAGGGCCATTCGAATTGTATTTAACTTAAAGGGTATGTTTTGTAAATTCTAAAACCTTTGGGCTAAAAGTGTAAAATCTGATAATATAAGGTTAGGTCGTATAATTAAAGATATTAAGGGTGTAATATGTAATTCTGAGTAATTATGGGTCGACATGTGTAAATAAATTACGTAAGGACATGCATGGGTTAAGTTAATTTCCGTTTGAGTTTTTATGTACGTTCTAGGTCAAAGTGGAAATTATTAAAAGAGGTAACAAGTAAATTAAGTGCGTATTAAGTAATATTAAAAGTATGGAAACCCTAGAACATGAATAGAAAGTTGATTAGGGTTAAAAGCTAAATGTGTAATTTCGTTATTTCATGTGAGTTATAGAAGTGTGTAAACTATTTTGGAAGAGAGTTTTAAAATCCGTTATTGACATTTGTAAACCCTATGCTATGAATAATGATCATATAAGTCCTCAAATAAGATAATTATCATATTAAACCCTTAAGTTTACCGTTTGTCATTTGCAACCCATAAGTTTGGCTAATTAATGATTAATACTCTAAAATGTTGGAATTCGTCCGTCACTAAAAATGAGAATAATCGACAACTCTAAAAGTATTAATGAGATTAATCCGTTATACTAATAAGTATTAAATAAATCATAATCCGTGTAGATTCGTTGGAGGAGCGACGTTACATCTTCGTATTCGTTCATTCGTTTGCTTTTCTCTCATTTGCTTTAAGGTACGGATATTACATCTTACTTTAAGACACTTGTGTTATCGTCTGAGATATTCGACCTTTTCGATAAAGGTTCCTCATGATGTTCTTTTCGTTCGTCATTTCTATTATGCTTATTAGGATTTCCGATGCCATTGCTATGAACCCTTTTACGAATGTTTGATCATTACTTATACGAATTTATGTTCTAGTGAACTATGCAATATCGATGTGAACTTATGTTAGGAAGACTTTGATATATACATTTGTTGAACCACTTATATTGGATTGATTATGAACTCACGATTATGAACTTACGCTTATGAATATATGATATGCCACTATGATATGAACTTATGATTTCGACTATCGAATATGAACCTTATGATATGAACTATCGATATGTTATCTGTGACCTTGTGTTTGACTATGATCATGCTATATCGAAAATCTGTTTGACTTAAGTTGGTTGATAATAACCAAATATTTAACTAGTCATGGGGTTCCATGTCCGTATCGATGATGCACCTCGATATGACTCTAGGGCGATGAGTGATGTTACGCCACGTCTCGGATGGTGAAGCATATTTTTGAATATGTAGGAAGGGGCGTATGGATGCATCCTAGATCGATCATTATCGATATGTTATCGGTGAATGATGTCGGTATGCAATCTGGCGTCTTCACAAAATCTGGGAGCTAGCTACTCCATTTATTTTCGATGTTACCTTTGAAGAAGAAAGATATTTATGTATGATATGATATGTTAGTGAATGTGCTTATGACGTATTTGTTTAAGTGATTATTAGTTGCCATGCTAGGATAGGATTAATATGTTAAAACATGATTCGTATATCGATATTATGATTTGTTATCGTTACGTGAATGCGTTGATCTGCGAGATGAATGTGCTAGTGTACAATTGAGTGTTTTGAAGGTTAATTATCATGTGCGCATATGTGACTGCCATGTTAAAACTCGCTAAGGTTAGGATTTGATCGAGAACTGGTTTAGCTATTATATGCGCCATGACATGTACGCTATTTCATTGCTACAATATTGAATTAAGTGTATTAAATGTTGATTAATTGATTTGTATGAATGCCATGTTTATTTTCTAGAAAGCGTTTCCGTTAGTTTTGAGACTTTCCGTTTGGCTTATCGTAATCTGTTATTTTGATATGCTATGTGTTTGGTTGTTACGATGTGTTTGTGTTTGTGTCATTAATGTGCTATGTGATGTCTAAACTGTTATGTGGTTGTTTGGATTTACGTATATTTGTGCTTCCATGAGAATCCTAAAAGATCCTTCGTCATTATTTCATTTTGATTTCGTTATTAGTATATTTGTTTTGTTTTAGCTTTTGTTTCGTTATATCATTCCTTTGGGCTTTGTAAGCTCACCGCACTTTTCTTTTCTGCGGCGGTATTTAGCATTCAAGATGAGCTTATGGGATAGGCGATCCGGGTTTGAGAGTAGAGATGAGAGCAAGACTTTACCATAGAGATCTTAGATTTATTTTGATAATAAGTTATTTATATTATCTTTTGTAAGCATTTTGTAAAGGCTTCCGCTATTGTATAGTTTTTAAAGTTCTGATATGAAACCGTATTGTGATATCTTTACCCTTGTCGGGTCGGGGTGTTACAACTTCGACCTTATGGCATCGAATATTGGGTCACGCCAATATGCGACTTCTTCAATCACTATCATCCAAAGATCTAGTAAGAGATCTACCTAAGTTAAAATATGAACATCACTTTTGTGATGCTTGTAATGTAGGAAAACAAGCTCATTCTAGTCATAAAGCTAAAAACATGGTGTCTACAACTAGGTGTCTAGAATTACTACATATGGATTTATTTGGTCCATCCGCTATCCAAAGTTATGGAGACAACTACTACACTTTGGTCATAGTGGATGATTACTCTAGGTATACATGGAGAAATTTTTAAAGAACAAAAGCGAAACCTTTAATTATTTTGAAATATTAAGCAAAAAGATCCAAAGACAACTAGGAAGTCCTATAGTGTCTATTAGGACGGATCATGGTAGGGAATTCGATAATGAAGTGCAATTTGGAGCCTTTTGTGACGCTAATGGTATTACTCACAACTTCTCGGCTCCACGTACTCCACAATCGAATGGGTTAGTAGAAAGAAAGAATAGAACCCTACAAGAAATGAGTCGAACCATGCTTAATGAACAATCCATTCCTCAAAAGTTTTGGTGTAATGCCGTTGATACTTCAACGTACATACTCAATCGAGTCTTAATTAGACCAATCTTAGGTAAAACTCCATATGAGTTACTCCGAGGCAAAAAGCCTACGTTAAATCACTTTAGAGTCTTTGGAAGCAAATGTTTTATTCTTAACACTAAAGATTACCTTACAATATTTGATCCTAAATCAACCGAATTTATCTTTCTAGGTTACTCTCCAAATAGCAAAGCTTACGTCATATTAAACAAAGAAACAATGAAGGTAGAAGAGTCATTAAATATAAAATTTGATGAAAGTCCACCCAAACCCTCTCCACCTCTTGTCGATGACGAGATTGTAGAAAGTGAAGCTATAGTAATAAAGAAAAAGATAAATGAAGAAGAAGAACCTTTAAATGATGAAGTCATAAACATTAAAGAGTCCAAAGATCACCCCGTAGATAAGGTCATAGGAAAGCTAAACGAAAGAACATTAAGGTTTCAAGTTCAAAACCAAAGTAGCTTGTTTTGCTTCGTTTCAACCATAGAACCTAAGAATACACAAGAAGCCATAAAAGGTGAGAGTTGGGTAATGGCTATGCAAGAAGAATTAAATCAATTTGTGTCTAATGATGTTTGGACACTTGTCCCTCCGCCTAGTAATCAAACCATAATAGGAACCAAATGGATTTATAATAACAAATTAGATGCAAACGGAGTAGTGTCTAGGAACAAGGCTAGACTCGTTGCTCAAGGGTATAACCAACAAGAAGGAATAGACTTTGATGAGACCTATGCCCCCGTGGCTAGATTAGAGTCTATAAGAATACTTCTTGCATATGCTTGTGCTAATGATCTAAAGCTTTATCAAATGGATGTCAAAAGCGCTTTTCTAAATGGTTTCATTAATGAAGAAGTATATGTAGCTCAACCTCCGGGCTTCATCGATTTTGAAAAACCCAAACATGTGTATAAGTTAAAGAAAGCCCTTTACGGTCTTAAACAAGCTCCAAAAGCTTGGTATGATAGACTCAAGTCCTTTTAATTAAACACAACTATACCATGGGGTTAGTTGACAACACACTTTTAATAAGAAAGAGAGTCACATATAATCATAGTGCGAATATATGTAGATGATATTATATTCGGATCCACTTGTCAAGACATGTGTGATGATTTCTCTAAAATCATGCATGACGAGTTCGAGATGAGTATGATGGGAGAACTTAGTTTCTTTCTTGGTCTACAAATCAAACAAGTAGAAGATGGTATCTTTTAATCAATCTAAATACATAAAGGAGATGTTAAAGAAATTCGGTCTAGAAGAGTCGAAACCAGTTAGGACACCAATGTCATCCGACACCAAACTCACAAAAGATGAAGGCGGCGAATCCGTCGATAATACTAAATATCGTGGCATGATAGGTAGTCTTCTACCTCACGGCAAGTAGGCGGATATCATGTTTAGTGTTTGCTTATGTGCTAGGTTTCAAGAAGACCTTAAAGCATCACACCTAGAAGCCATAAAAAGGATATTTAGATACATTAAGGTACAACACAATTAGGATTATGGTATCCTAAGGGCACGGGAGTAGAGACAATTGTATATGCAGATTCGACCATGCGGTGATTACGTTGATAGAAAAAGTACAAGTGGGGTATGTACTTTCATGGGATGTTGTTTAACATCTTGGTTTTCTAAGAAACAAACGGCACTAGCAATATCAACAACCGAAGCCGAGTGCGTCTCCGCCGCAAAGCATGCCAACAAACACTATGGATGAAACAAGCGTTAGTCGACTCGACATTCATGTAAGCGACATAGCCATCCTATGTGACAACAAAGGTGCCATCGACTTAAGCAAGAATCCGTATTGCATTCTCGCACAAAGCATATAGAGATTCGTCATCACTTCTTAGAGACAATGTTCAAAGGGAACATGTCTATTGAGAAGGTAGCATCCGAAGACAACATAGCCGACGTCCTCACCAAACCGTTGAAGCGGGAACAATTCAACCTACTTCGTCTTGGTCTTGGTCTAATGGAACAAACGTCGTAATTTTTTTGACTCTACAAGGTATGTAAACACTAGCGTTCTTCTTTCTGAGTCTAGGATCTCTATTTCACGCACAACTCACAAACAATACGGGAATTTTAAAAACCCAAAGACAAGTTTTCCACTTATAGCTTTCTTATTATTTTTTTTATATACAAGTTGCAAACACATAACTACATACACATTTTCAAAGAAAACCTCGTTTCAAAATGTTTTCTAAAAGGATGATACCTTCCCGTATCAATTTCACAAAAGCAATTTCTCACGTCTAGGACAAATCACTTTTTCATTATTAATACAAAGTAAAAACCCGTTTTCATTGCATCTCATTCCTTATGAATGCTAAAGGAGATACATAACCAATATGTATTTTCGGGTACATTCATTTAAGCAACAACGAATTAGGAGCATTGATAAACACTAAATTACGTACTCAAGTACTAAATATGTGTTTTCGGGTTATCTCAATAGGATGCTTTTCTACTTCTAGTTTATTTTTCTTTTTCTTCTTAGGGGTCGAGATAACCGCAACTCCAAATAGTTTGCATATAGGCACACACTAGGCAAAAATGTTTCCAAAAAGGAAAATTTTGTGTTGCCTGAATCACCAGACCCACGGATCCCAAATTTCATCTTTGGACGGATCCCTCGAGGAAGGATCCGTGGGATCCGTGAGACGAAAGCTATTTTACCTTCTATTTTCTCACTTTGGATGAAAATCCACATTTGTTTTATTTTGGGAGTATGCTCTTTAATGCTTGTGTTCTCATGATCACATGCCTTAAATTCATATCTAATCATTCGATTTTAATCCACATTTTGGGTCAAGCATTCATTACAATGCTTTGTTTTTCTATATATAGAACTCCCAAAATGCTTGCATAATCCATCTAATCCTCACAAACAAAATACACCATGTCATCCACAAACCCTTTAGATGAATCACCTAGTACAAATAATCATTTTCGTGAAACCCAAACCTTTGTACTTCCACCTTCCAAAATACCAAAATCAAACTCTAGGATATCCGCACGGATTAACATCTGATCTTGTTGCTTAGGAAAACCATCATCATATGGCTCATCACCATCAACTAACTCACCACAAGATGCTTCCATTATAGCACCTCCTTCATCACCAACGAGTACACCAACTTCATCACCAAATCATTCACCACCTAAAATCACTCTTTTGGAACTCCTTACGACTCCAACAAGATCTCAAAAACCAAAGCAAAAAGAATTAGCCTCTTTGACACCTCCAACTTCTCCAAACACAATATTCAATGATCTTGAAACATCACCACCTTTAGCTCCCATTAAATTTCAAGAACATCTAGGTTCTTTTCCACCACAACTTCCAATCATTCTGGACTTTGATCCGTATTTTCCTATTTTTCCACCACAACTTCCGCAACTCACAAATCAAAACAACCCGGAAGATTTCCGTACTCATTACCCACATCACCTACATTGTGAACATTGCCAATCCACTAGGGAAATTGCAATAGAAGTTAGGGAAGAAATGTGATTCATACTCAACTTCATCCTTGATCGCATCAATACCATTACTCATCCAAACCTTATGCAAGCATGGAAGAAATCATTACTACTATTTTCTATTTTTAGTACTTTTTCTTTTTGAAGTCATTTTCAAGAACAAGTCTTGTTCTTATTTTTACATGCTTGTAGGTGGCATAAATACCACTACAATTTGTTGTTTTATTACAAGGCCTTGTTTACATACCTTTGCTCCCTATCTTGATTCTCGTCAATCACAAGATTATTTAAGCATGTTACTAACCTTTCTCTTTGTAGGATTTTTATTTTTCTTCACTTGGCGCCCCAAACTAGGGGAGCTACCGTCAAGGGAGTTAGCGATCGTGGACTAATTTTTCCACACTTTTATTTCTTCCAAGGTTAACTTTTGTTTCGAAAAAAGGGGAGAAGAAGTAAAACTTAGGGCTTTCAAAACCTACATTTATTCTTAAGTTTTACTCATCATAACATTATGTTTTGTCATCAACAAAAAGGGGGAGATTAAACCGTCAAAACGTTTATTAATATTTTGTGATCTCTTTGTGTTTTGTTGATAACAAATATAATGTTATCTTAAGTACAATTATAAGGATACATGTTATTTTTGGAAAGCATTTACATATAGCAATTTAAATACAAAAATGTTGTAATTAATTATTTGTTGTAATAGTTTATTAGGATGGGTAAAAACCACAACCCATAGACCATAACCCATGGATCATAACCCATACCCAAGTTGACTAGATACAATGTATACTTAGATACATTGAATCTAAAGAAAACCCATGGACCAACCCATAACCCATGACCCATAACCAAAAAACCCATGGGCAAAGAGGAGCGTCAAACGGATCCCTAGGATTACACTAGACGGATCCCAAGTGGGAGGGATCCGTGGGATCCGGGGAACAGTGGAAGATTTTGCCTATAAATAGAGAGTCATTTCTTCATTCTAATGCACCCGTCTTTGTAAGATATAACTTTTCACATGCACATCAAACCATAACACAAAGTAGCATATAGATGGAATTCTAGAGAGAGAAAGTTAGAGGTTTAGGGAACTTAGTGAGAGAAAGTGAAAGATATTATTATGAGCTCCAACTCTCTACCTTGGAAGGTAGAGTATTTATAGTCTTACATAACTCGCCACACTTTGGGCTATGGATCGGGCATACGGTGGGTAAAGACCCGTCAGTCCTCCACGGTGTTACTTAACTAAATACTACTTAACTTAAAAGAACTACGACTACGAGCTTTCTAACGATTACATATACTTGAGGTGACCGACTCTTTAACACCGGAATTTCTAATTCTAACAATCTCCCCAAGGAGGTCACCTCAATCATGTACCAAAATTACATTGAATACAACCGGATAATACATTAACAATTGATCTTGCATTCTAGATGTAGTCCTTTGCTCCTAAGCTCGTAGTCATTGATTCTTCACATTGCATGTTTGGTTACTTGGTGGAGGTCTTTTCTTGATCCACGTGATAATAGTTTTGAGCCATCTTTTGAGATCATCATTATCAACAATCTCGACACATTCTTTGTGGTGTTGGTATTATGTGATGTAGTGACTTTAGGACCGACATGCTCACATTACGGATCATGAAATCTTCACATCGAGTAGCGGAAGCTTTTGTTGAATCATGATATTGGCGGACGTAGCGAAGCTTGGTGTGAAAATATCGAGTCATAGATGCACTAATCATGATTTCTTTGAGTTAAATGTGTTAAGTGAGCATGCGGCTATGGATTGACCGCTTCATTACGATCACCGCAAGCGTCGGGTGTACGCATACAACAGCTAGCAATAAATCGCACGAAAGTGTCTTTGATCACTTCGTTGAATTGAGTACACGCCCAAGGTTCCCGTTGATCGATACAAATCTTGCTGTGATCGGTAGGATTCCTAAGAATCTCCTTGATGGGGTTTCACAATTGTTCTAGCCGTTCTCAAACCGGAACATCTCAAAGAAGACAACACGGAGTGAGTGAACCGACAAATTTTAAGTCCACCGATTGATGAAAAGAGATTTGAAAACAATCGTGTATTGCTCAATAGAAATTGTTTTTGCAATACAACGAAGGTTTTATTGAAAATCAATTATCAATCATAAAAATACCTTTTGGTTTGAAAAATGAGTACACGGTCGATGTGCTAAAGAAAAGAGTTTTAAGCACAAAGACCGGTTTTCAAAGGTATCCGTCAATCCATAACTGAACGAGTTTGATTCAAGAGATTGAATCGCCCCATTGTTTCTGCTCGGTTGTCACATGGTTGATCTATATAATAGATCTCACATGCCACCTACCGAGAGCTTGTTTGATGTTGGCTCGAAGGCTTTCCATCTTCATTGTGAATATGTAAACACATCACTCGGATGTTACAGCAATACCACAAGGATAATGCGTAGGACTCAAGATATAATCTCTTTCCACATTGTGTGAAACAGAGTCTTCATTGAAAGTGTCCTAATGAGATTTATTGATGATCTCGTGGCTCTAGACTCAATTTGTGCATATTTGGATCACATGTGGAGACTAGGAGAGGTCTCCTACTTCAATATCAACCATCTCTAAGAGGCGATCGATAGATTATGTCGGTTCCCGTGAGAATGAAACAAGCCCTTTTAAGAGGAACTTGAGTGGTTTGGAAAGTTGAAGTGCGGTCGTCCTTTGGGTCCATGACGTCTTGTCTTCAATACCGATGTTACCATCGGTAGCATATGAATTGAACCGGTTTACGCCTAAGGTTGAATAAATGGAGGCTATTTGTTTTCACCCTTTTCTCATTCAATTCTTTTAATTCTTCAACCCCTTGATTGCTTACCGAGACTTCATAGCTAGAACCTTGTTGGGTTTATTCCGATACTAGCTCGGTCTTAGTCCGCACTCTTCCCATATCTCACATTTCTCCTTTTATCATCATACCTAAGGACTTCTACACTAACTAGCGGATTGTCCACAGGTAGATCCCTCCGTTACGGCGGATCATGGGAACACATACCTAACCTTATCATCCTTATATCACCGTACATAAAGTAAAGTTGGTCGGTCAATTTGGTATTGTTCATCGCCATTGGATCCAATTGAAAACCATTTGAAAAATCAATTCGGATACTTGTGATATATTATCAAAGCATTTTGTACTGAATTGTTTTGATATTTTAAACGAGAACTCCCCTCAACATGTGCATCAAGTATTTGAAAATGTTTTGCACGGAGGCAAGAGAAAGAATTAACTTCTTTGATTACCATTTTCTAAAGATATCAACATCGCTTCCTACATCAAATCAAGTAGATATAGCATTTACGGGAAGGATGAGGTTTCCATAGGTTTGCTCCCCTCAATATGTGCCTCGAGGTTTGAAAAGAGTTTTGCACATACTAGAGGAACACGCACTGGGATGAATGATCACGTTTCAAATCAAAGGTTTAATATAGATGCTCCCCTCAACATGTGCATGGAAAATTTGAAATCGTTTGTCACATGTGGAAGGACAACATGTACATTCTTATGAAACCATTTACCGAATTATCGGTTTAAATCCAATTTAAATCACACATTCTCCCCGATCACAATTATCAAAACATTTGAGATTTGTGATCTCGTATAGATTAAATTGATTTTGAAAGCTTTTAAGGAGAATTGTGACTTGATTGTGAAAGCGTTTGAGCGATAAGGATCGGATTTTAAGACTTTACACTCCATTGATAAAACATGCATGTATATCTTTTGAAAACAATTTAATGCCAAATAACTTTTTAATTTAATTGAAATCATTCTCCCCTCAATCAATGACATAGGTTGTTGATTGAGAGATAGAGATTTTGACAAATAAGTCGGATGATTAGCAAAAATAGAGACCGAGTTATTTTCAAAGCATTTGGTTTCGGAGATAAATGTTTATAGAATCGAGCATGGAATGTGAAAACATGTTAAAACATGGCTCGTTCTTTCTTTTAAAACCGGGTTATTGCACGAAAATGACAATAAACCATTTCTCTTTCTCTCAAAAATATTTTTGATTTTTCATTTTTTTTTTTTTTTTTTTTTTTTTTTTTTTAATAACATTCGAACAAACATCTAAAGTCCCGTGTCATTCTTTGAATGACAGCACAAAGACCGTAGATATTATCGAATCGAGAAAAACATGACAAAATGACAATATTTTTGAAGATTTTCAAATTTTTCGATTTTATGGATTTTGAAAGTTTTATATTTTCTATTTGATTTTGAAGGTTTTATAATTTTGTATTTTGTTTTTCAATAGATATATATATACAAGAGATAGAGCGAAGATAGACCTTTACTCCTCGTCTTCCTCACGAAGGCGTTTGAGTGTTTACGGTTGAAGGCTTTTCAAGCCAAGGCGTGGAAGAATAAACTCAAACGTTCTCTTGGAAGAGCTTTGGTGAAGATGTCACTAATTGATATTCGGACCTCACAAAATATAGTTCCACCACACCTTTTCTACTTGTTCCACGATGAAATGATGTCGAATGTCGATATGCTTTGCTCTTGAGTGTTGAGCGTTGTTGCATGAGAGAGCAATAGCACTTTTATTATCACGATCTGAGGGATTTTGTTGAATTCAAAGCCATAGTCGGATAATTGAGATCTCATCCATAAGATTTGAGCACAACAAGATGACATGGCTATGTATTCAGCCTCTGTAGAGAAATAGAAGTACTCATTTGCTTCTTTGAAGACCGACTCACAAGCTTATCACCCAAAACCGAGCACCTCGATGTACTTGACGTGTATCTTGACAACTGCATGATCGGCATCTGCATAGGCCGTTAGTGACATACCGGTGTCCTTGGTGCCAAAGACCCATATTGATGGTTCCTTGGAGATACCGAAGACCCGTTTAAGCGCTTCAAGGTGCTTTTAGTAGGCTTAGCACGGTATCTAGCACACATGCAAGCAATGAACAAGATGTCCGGTCTACTAGCGTTGAGATACATCGGGGATCCAATCATACTCCGATATTTCGTTTGGTCAATCATGATCCACGAGAGGTCCTCATCTAGTTTGGTTCGGTCAATCATGGGGGTGTCAACGGTCACTTGAATCAAATCCAAATTTCTTTAAAATCTACATTGCATATTTAGATTGATTTATGAAAATGCCTCCGGGACTTTGTGAAATTTGTAATCCCAAGAAAATGACATTTGTCCCATCATTGACATTTGAAACTTTGAACTCATTTCATTTGAAAACCGATCACATTCCATTGGGTCGATCGAGGCAAAAATAACATCATCAACATAAATTTGAACATGAATCAAATGTTTGCGACTTCACGGTGAACAATGTAGGATCATCTGCTCCTTTGATGAATCCGGTTGATAGAAGAAACTTTGTGATGTATCATACCATGCCCTTGGAGCTTGCTTTAAACCGTAAAGAGCCTTCTTCAAGCGATAAGCGTGAGTAGGATGCTCTTGATTCACAAATCCTTCGGGTTGGCTAACGTGAGCGACTTCTTTAAGATCTCCGTTTAGAAATGCCGTCTTTACATCCATCGATAAACCACCATGTTCTTACTTGCGATTAGCGAAAGATTCGATTGCCTCGATTCGAGCCATCTGGAGCAAAAGATTCTTCAAAGTCTATACCCTCCTCTTGACGATATCCTTTAGCAACCAATCGAGCCTTGTTCTTCAACACATCACCATGCTCATCAAGTTTTACTTTGAAGATCCATTTGAGAGCTATAATCATAGCACGATCTGGAGCGGTACTAACTCCCATACATCAAGACGATCAAACTCATGAATTTCATCTTGCATGGCATTGAACCACTATCTTCATTCATGGCGGTTTAACATCTTTTGGTTCGATCTTAGATAGTACGGAGTTGAAGAAGCACCATAAGGCATCGGTTGCGAGTTGTTTCCGTGTTGATACAGACGAGAGGATTTCCAATGATGTTGTCTAAGGGGTGATCGTGAGTCCATTTTGAGGTGTTCATGTGGCGGTTGTTGAGGAACCGAGGTAGGTGAGTCGATGTCTCACGAAGAAGATGGATCGATGATGATTCGGGAGTAGCAAATATGTTTTCAAATGGAGCATCTTGAGGAGTCGCAAAGGGATTAACTTCATCATTGATGCCAAAACATTTCCATGATGTACATTAGAAGAATGATGATTTGTTGATGAGGCGAAGGATCGTGAATGGTGCTTCATGACTTAAAGATATTGAGGCGAGGGATTGACTTCATTCCACGGAATACGAGTATCCTCTGTTGTGGGAATCATCACCTCATTAGTAATTGAATCATACAGTTCATCAAACATAGGATCAAACAATTTCTTTACATCATCTTCGGATGGAGGTACATATGGAGTTTCTTGAGAGGAGTTTGGAACAAGGGTGAACCAATGGAATTGTTTTGAAGTGCGGGTCTGAGTGGAGTGTCCGGGAGCCATTTGACCGGTCGACTCATCAAACGTAACGTGAATTGTTTCCATGATATTTCGGGTTCTTTTGTTGTAGATTCGGTATCCCTTTTGTTTGGTGCATATCCTACAAATACTCCAATATCGCCTTTAGCCCTAAGTTTGCCTAAGTCTTGACCCTCATTAGTTGGATAGCACAAGGCACCAAACACACGAAGGAAAGATAGATTAGGTTTTCTGTTGTGGACGAGTTCATATGGAGTTTTCCATGAATAGTGTGAATCGGGAACGATTTTGTGTGTAGCATGCGGTGGAAATTGCTTGACCCGAGAAACATTGGAACCTTTGAGTAGATCGGCATTGTTCTAGCGACTTCAACAAGAGTACGATTTAGTCTTTCAACTACACCGATTACATTGAGGGGTTCGTGGAACACTTCTTTGATGGTGATTCCAACGCTTTCATAGAATTCACTAAGTTGTTTGTTGACAAACTCGGTTCCATTGTCTGCTACGATGATTACGACGGTTTTGTTTAGTCGAACTGCAATTTGTTTGATGAGTTTGATGATGATGTCGGAGTTTCATCCTTTGTCCTTAAGAACTTGACCTGGTGAATCTAGAGTAATCATCAACCACAACTAACACATATTTCTTCCCAAAGATATTCGCACCTCATTGGTCCACATAAATCCATATGAATCATATGAAGAACTTGATGTGAGTTAGTAGGTTTGGGTTTATGGGCATACTTCTTGCTTTTTCCCAATTGACATCTTGAACAAAGATGATCTTTTCATACTTTAGTCTAGGTAAGCCTACAACTAAGTCCTTTACGGAAGATCGTTGATGGTGCCGAAGTTCAAGTGATTGAGGCGCGATGCCATAACCATGACTTTGTTTTGAAGCCTTAGATAACAAGCAGATTGGAGGCTCTCATCATGTCATCGATAGAGATGGTGTAAAGGTTTGAGCCACGAGTTCCTTTCAGCAGTTCCTTACCATTAAGATCTCTAACAAAGCGGTATGTTTTCAAGGCTACTTCTAGATCGAATCACGAATTGACCAACAGAGAATGAGTTATGACCTAAACCTTCCACATAATACACTCGGAGATGACACTATCACCAACAACATAATCTCCATAACCCATTATCGCACCGAAATGATCATTACCAAATCTAATGTCCGATGAATTTGCTCACGAAGTTCATGAGCATGACCGGTCTCCAACATCATATGCTTGGAGCAGACTGAGTCCGGTACCACGAGCGATTTGAGCGATCTGCGGTTGAACACGAGACAAGAATGGATAATGGATAATTTGGTTAGTTACAATGATTGGACCACCCACATCGAAATAGAAGCATTCATATCGAAAATGAGGTAATGGAATCATTGTGAATAGATGCAATACTAGTGTCTCGTATTAGCCACATTTACGGTGTGACCACTTCTTAAGGAATAGTTCTACCGGTGGGCATCCATTTTCTAGTGGGCATTATCGATTAGTCTTATGACCAATGTATCCAATAAAAGCCTATTCTCTTGAATGTTCTTCCTGTGGGTTTCCATTGTTTTCTAACTCTCTTTCGCTTTTGCCTTTTAGCCTTTTTAGCATAAATTTTAGCATTAACAAAATTAATCGGACAATTAACATCATTAGGCGAACATTAACATCACATCCATGATTAGAAATGTAATTCAAGCAATCATCGGTACAAGGTTTGCAAATAGTATCGAATTCGAATTAATTACTGATGCGCCTATGGCAAATACTAGAATCAACACGATTCGTTTTATTCGATTCAAACTTAAGGTTCCTAGATTGTTCTTCTACTCTTTTCCGGTGCACATTCTTAGCTTGCGAGGTCCTATCATTCCTTGTATTGTCTTGAGACTTTGACCTGCTCCCTTTAATGTCACCGATTACTCCTGTAGAGGAATGGGAACATTAGTTTGGTTTACTACTCTTTGCACCACTGTTTAGATGTCTTTGGGATCTGAACTACATGTAGGTGCACTAAGTTTCACATTCTTAACACTAGAGTACTGAGATTTGTACTCCTAGAAGGTACACTTGAGTTCTCTTTCTTAGCATTGACAAATCTAGAATCAACCCCTTAAAGGCACACTACGGTTCACATTCAAAACATTGGGAATCGAGTGCATATCATACTTGGCCTTAGGCATTGAGCATGGAATCAAAGGGTTAACTCTCTCACCTAATGTCTTTGGGCATATTGTGATCAAGCATTCTAAGATTTCTTGAGATCGTTTGGCATATAAGCATGCATGTCCAATTGCATTATCATGAGGTTTCTCTAGCTTATCCTCTTCAACAATCTCACGCAGCATTCTAAACAATCCTTAAGGGATGAGAAATATGTTTGAATGGCAAGCTTGTTGTTCCTTAGATGAGGGGACATATGTTACGGATAAAGCTTATTTATTACAAGAGTGAACCTTTGATACACCATTCTCCCATTGATCATTGGCATTTTCCTTTTACGACTCTTGATTCTCAATTTCCTTTTGCAATGAAGTTATTTGTTCGTTGTTTTGTTACGAGTGACTTTAATTGATTCAAACAACTCATTGAAGTGACGTTTAATCTTTCATTTTCTTCTAGAAAACTTTCGTTTTCCTTTGTAAAGCATTTACTAGGTTTTGAAGATGAAACGTTTGAGAATTCGAGAATCTAAAGAAGGAGGCATTTGGGAGCTGTCATATTGTTTGTTTGACCCTTTAATTGAGAGATTTGGGCTTTCAACTTTCGATCGTGTTGCACCGAGCTTGAATCATTCATCACGTTTGTTAATTTGAAAAAGCGCATCAAACTCGGAGCATCGAAGATGTCTTGACATTTGAAGTTTTGACATTTTCTTTAAGATGTTGATATTTTAGTTGTAAATTAAAATGCTCAACTTCTAGTTTAGAAAATGTTTAACAAAATTGTCGTGATCATCCTGTTCAATTTTCTCATTTAGTTTAGAATTAGTTTTTCAAGCTCAATGACACGATCATGGGAGACTTTCAGGGCCACGATAATTCATGAAATTTGGAAGCATTAATAGAGCAATTTGAAGCGTTGAAAAACACATCTTGAGCAACACATTCGGTAATAAGATTCTCATTTAATGTATGCAAGTTCTTTCTCTCAATCTCATTATATTTGATTGCACGCTCATAGTCACTAACTTCAACAACCATTGCATCAAATTCCTTTTCCATTCCCTTAATATCGGTTTCTATCCCTTTTAAGACTCTCAAAGTGATCTTTTAGAAGTTTAAAAGGGCATGACCTCGATCAAATAACATTCTTTCATTTGTTCAAAACCCTTTCTCCTTGATTATACCTGGGTGTGATCCTTTTCTTGCAAGTTTTCTCAAAATCAACAAATAGTTGAAATATCACGTATTGGCTAATTAATGTCTTGCTTTTAGTGGCAATTTTCTAGGTACAAGATGCATTGGTGTATTAGGAGGATACACAGTTGCTCTAGGCATTTTCAAAGGGAGGTTGGTTTCAACAATATTTTCCGCTTTCTGCTTATCTAAATCCTTTTCCGGAAGACTTGTTCGGAGTCAACAATGTCGAGGCTTAAACTTGTTCAAGGAAATCCAGTTTTCCTTCTTGTAATCATGAGGAGCGATAATTATGTTTTCTCTTTGCATTTAGGATCATTTTGTTTCTTATTCATTTTTCCCTAGTGATTTCATTTGATTTCTTATCTTCCTCGGTGCACTCAACGCAACTAGGTTTCGCCTATGCTTAAGGATTTCATCACCATCATAAAGCACCTTATGAGCATTTCTAGCCTTTTAATTACCTCGGATTCGGTTCCTCAACAAGGGAATGCTATGCTTATCGCTTAAGACACGATGTTTGGTGACCATGTGAGCGATCGAATGGTGTTTCCTTGTATGTACAACTTGTTTTCAAGTTTGTTTTCAAAGTTTTAGATTAGAAAAGTCTCTCAAGAGTTTTGATTCCTTTGCATTAAATTCTTGCTTAAGCATTTTCACATTTTCTTGAAGTTCTTGTTTTTGTTTAATTGTTTTAGAAAGTTTTTCTTGCAAGGAATTTAATTCTTGTTTCAATACTTCTTCTCTAAACTTACTTTTCTAATTATCGTACTCACTTGGGCATCCATTTCACCTTCACGAGTGGTCAACTCAAATTGTGCACGTTGTTCGTAAATAGCAACACGTTCCTTATAGGCATTTAGTTCGAAGTATGGAATCATCGGGAGCACATGTAGTGTATTCATCAAAGACATAGTCATTGTTGACTGCAGAAGATGCATCACTTGGTACAACTTCACTTTCACTTTGTTTTACGTATTGATCGTATGGGACAATATTGTTATTACCCATATTTTCAACATTTGATTCAATAGTTTCATTGATTGTACTTTGTCATGCATCTGTTGCACATCGACATCATCGTATAGTTTTAATACCTCGAGATGAGTTTGTCCTTGGATGGGCCACCTTGTGGTGAAGAAGAGATCTTGGGAGAAACCATTGGAGAGATGCTAGCCATAAAGATTGTGTGTGCGATGGGTCCATCATCTACATCAGTCGTATGCATCACGGTCGGCGACTTGAAAGGCGTTCGATGATTGTGACCTATCTCACGAATAGCCGCTCATCCACATCGCATCATAAGTCTTGGCATTGCCCTCGGCAAAGAAACGGCAATTCCTCTTCATCCAACGCACACCATTGTCCCGAGCTTGTGCCAAGAACATCTTAGCTCAAAGTAATCGGCGATTCGTGGACGCTTTGGAGATGTGCGTTCCTTGCAATGTGTCCTTCACCACCACGCTTATAGCATTTGATTGGCTTAGGTTGACCTTGGTTACCATTTCTTCCTCGATTCGGTTTCCAACATAACCTCTCCACTCCACCTCTTCCCCGATCATCTTGTCTTTCTGAATGGTTGCACCACGATCCTTCCATCTTTAACGGTGGCTTGATTATGTGGGTTAGATGCGATTCGAGGTTGTTGTTGGTTTGTGGGAGAGAATTCATGTTTTGACTAATGAGAAGAGCTAGTTGATTAATGATGTTACCCACGTGTGCATCGATCGCCTTGTTTGAACATGGGATCGGGAATGAGTTTGTGATTACCATTCCCAAAGGTATGACTTGTGATGCTTTGGTTGTGATTCCGATGTTTGAGTAGAATCTTTGTTGAGTCATTAGGCGAGCTTGTCTCTCCACGGTTGGTTTTGAACCGATTGAGAATCAATTTTTCAAACATAGCATGTCTCTCATTCGAAGGAGGAAGGCATAAAGTTGCTCATAGTTTGTATTCTTCAATCCTTTAGTGAGCTTCACAATGTGACAAACTTGTGCCATTCGGGATTCATGTTGTTCACAAACTTTGAGTTCGGTGAATGTTAGGCATAGTCATTCGATGTTCCTCATGTCATTCACTAACTTATGAAATCTCACATAGTACTCATAGACACTCTCATCTGGTTTCATTTGAAGTGCTCGAATTAAATCATAGAGTTGGGATTCTCTGTCTTCCATAGTTAATTACAACACGAGAGAAGCATCTTAACATTATCCCAAACCCTTTGCATCGGTGTTATGATTGATCGACTTGTAGATGTCTTTAGGAAGACCTTGAAGAACAATGTTTGAAGCCACGATATCGCATCGAATCTCTTTTTCTCCTTATCATCAAGCTCATCGTACATCTTAGGTCCGTCCATTCCGTAAACAGAGTACCATCTTCATTAGTATCAAGTATGTCTCTAGTCGTCTCAACTGATATGGTCCTTCATCAATGGATTTGAGAATGTTAACACCATTTTCCTTTCCAAGGCAATACAATCGATTCGTTGAGCCCAAGAATCGTAGTCGATTCTGTCGAGCATGGGTGGGCAGTATCGAGCCATTGCTTGTACATCCTCGACAACAATGGAGATGACGGTAGGGACGTTGGTAGACATGTTAACAGATTATACGGATTTTATAACTCTATGATTAAACCGGAAATAGATTCTTTCACGGATTTTACTAAATCAAGAGAAAACCGTAAACAATCACTCAAGTCGCTAGATGATAATGCACTAAGTCGCTAGAAACAAATGCACTAAGTCGCTACCAATTAATTAAGCTAGACAGCTAAGTCGCTAGAATTCCAAGTCGCTAGACGAAAGCAAGTCGCTAAGTAGTAACTCGCTGGACCAAGTCGCTAGCCAAATTTTGGCGACAATTATTACACAAGTCGCTAGAGATACAAGTCGCTAAAGAGCAACTCGCTCTGGACCAAGTCGCTACCACCAAGTCGCTACTCGTGGTGGAGAGTCCACTACTTGTACTTTAACTCGCTAGATCTAAATCGCTAGCTTCAACAACATAAGTCGCTACAAAATGTGAAGCAAGTCGCTACCAAGAAAACACTCCGTGAACTAAGTCGCTAGCTTGAAAACCATATAAACATCACTTTTCAATCCAAAACAACCCAACCAAGATGATTCAAGCTTACCAAATGAAAACCTAAACACTTGTGATGATTCTAAACATAAAAGTACCAACAAAATTCAAACTTTAACACAAGAAATCACCCAAATGATGCAAAACCACTAAACTTTTCAAACTCAAAACCACCTAAAACCACTATAAATCCAAAGATGTGCAAGATATGATCTAACCATGGCTCTTGATACCAATTGTAAGATATAACTTTTCACATGCACATCAAACCATAACACAAAGTAGCATATAGATGGAATTCTAGAGAGAAAGTTAGAGGTTTAGGGAACTTAGTGAGAGAAAGTGAAAGATGTTATTATGAGCTCAAATCTCTACCTTGGAAGGTAGAGAGTATTTATAGTCTTACATAACTCGCCACACTTTGGGCTTTGGATCGAGCATACGGTGGGTAAAGACCCGTCCGTCCTCCACGGTGTTACTTAACTAAATACTACTTAACTTAAAAGAACTACGACTACGAGCTTTCTAACGATTACATATACTTGAGGTGACCGACTCTTTAACACCGGAATTTCTAATTCCTAACAGCCTTTACTAAATCTCTCAAACACTCTCATTCTCTTCTAACATATAGATCACTTGATCTAGAGTTGTTCTTCTTTCTTTCTATTGTGATCCTCATATAGGTCCTTCTAAGGCGAGATCACGAGCATTCTACAAGTCATCCAAGCAAGGGGTCCTTGATTGATTTGTCACTCCGCAAGATTTACGTAGCGAAGATCTTGTATTTGATATTTCACATATTTGTTGTGTAATAGTCGTGTTGATTTGGTCCACCGTGTTCTGACTCTCGGTATCTAGCTTTGTACCGGAAAAAGGTGTAAGCAACATTGTGAAGGCTTCTCCGCCAAGTGAAGGAGTTTGTTGACATAGTGCTTGAACTCTCGAGTAGGTGACTCGGGGAGTGGAGTAGGGCAAGGAAGGTGTCCTTGTAGCCGAACCACTATACATCGGTTGTGTCATTTCTATCCCTTTGCTTTACTTTATTTACTTGCTTTATCATTAGATCTATACTTTCTCTACATCTATAAGATCTCACATATTAACGAATCTAAAGTTTTTGAAACTAACTTAAAATCGGCAAAACTATTCAACCCCCCCCCTTCTAGCTTTCCACACCGTATATTCTTCAATCCTTAGTTCACCAGATAACAATATGTATATACCGTATACCTAATTAGGTGTATAAGGTGTATTCTATGCCTAGCGTCCATATTTCTTCACTTTTAGCTTCATTTTCTGGTCTTTTCCGCGAGAATTGCTCCATAGCTCCATATTAATACTAAAATGCAAATTTATAACTATTAAGTACCAAATATCATATAAACACTATAACAATAAGCAATAATCGTTAGATTTTGATAACAAAAGCATGTTACTATTTGATGCTATCATGCTTACTTTTGATCATGAGGCGTTGATCGACATAATCACTCTCTTGGATCCAAATTTAAATCTTAATATGAAATACTTTAATATATGAATGCCAATATCATGCTTATCCATCATGTTATCTTAGAATAAAGCCACAGTCATCTTTGTTTGTTTCTTATAGTACAATATTCATGTATTGTAAACCTTGAGTCTTACATGACAGATATGTTGCGTTGAACATGCTGATGAAAGAAATATCAATAGATGGTCAAGTTATGCAAAGACATCGTGCTACAATCTCATAATTGTTTAGTGAAATTATGAACAAATTATCTCTCACAAGTATTTGGATCATTAAATCAACCTAAGTTAAGATAGTTGATTACATCAGAGACCCAACTCTCTCTCCCTGATATAGTTAAATCGTAGACCATGAGCAAAGTTTACCCCCTGACTAAATGATCAGCACAACTGATCATTATCAGCTATCCAAAAGACTCAAAGGTATTGATAACATAAAATAGTCCTGATATTTTAGTGTCAATTTCCACCTATTATGCTCATCATTTTTATCGTTTTACTTGAATATATACTCTTAGTTGTTAATATTTCATTTTCAGGTTACTAATGAGCATAGGAATAATGAGACGCAGATTTGGAAGGTTATTAAAGAAGATATACAAGAGTATATTTTCCAGACAGAAGTTACGGCGTGGTTCCACGCTCTACTTACGTCGTAACTATGATTTACACTAGAAGACCAAAGTCAATGCAATTCAAGGTTACGACATAACTTCTCAACATAGTTATGTCGTATGTATTTCTAGACTTAGAAGAATTTTATGGTCAAGATACTTACACCGTAACCCATTGATGTGTTGTTTAGTATAGGTCTATTTGTGAATTCAAGTTTTAATATTTATATTTAGCCAACTTAACCTATAAAAAACACTAACAAGTAGTATACCCGATCAATGTAGCCTAGTTGGTAAGTAGAGTGTCGATCACTGAGAGTGGAACATTAACACTTAGATATCTATAAGTATTTTAATCCTAAAGTTAGTCTAATTAAACCTAATCTAATGCAAAAGGGGTTTTCAGCCTGAGAGACTGGCACAATGTGTTGATTAAGTAAAACTAATAAAAGGTTGAAGACAACAAGACACACACATACACAAATAGAAAGCAGATAGAAATAAGAGGTCAATCCTATAGTAAGGAAGATATGCTCGCTAATCGTTTAGTTATATATGATGAGTACTAAATAGGTAAATACTTTATGGCTGCTTTATGTGTACCGTACTAAATACCTAGATCTCTTGTAAAATCCCATTCACGACTAACTAGAAATCTGTATTAATCTTTCCTCAATAATACTTATTTTATATTATATATCTATTTCGGGCTTACATCAACGATGCAAACGATGTTAATTAAGTAATTGTGGAAGGCGTATGGAGGCGCAAACAAGCCACCATAAACAAGAGGTATTAATTCTTACACACCAAACATTAAAGCCAAATAAAACATCATATAATCAATAATGCAGGTAGTATTTTTAATGCGAATCTAATGAAAGAAAGAGGACGCTAACCAAACGATTAAAGAGTACTACCACAATTAAGCGAATCTCCCTATGTAATTACGCACTAGCGAGGCCTTCTTACGCTTCTGAATTCGTTCTTCTGGTGTGTCTTGTGGTGCTTGGTCTTCTGATTTCGTAGGGTATATTGTGTCCTTGGAATCAGAGCAGCCGACCTCTATTTATAGTTTCTGGAAACGACATCGATACGGCGTATTAGTTTAGTCGATACGTCGAATCTAGGTAACTTCGCGTGGGGTCCAAGATTATTATATTCCGGAATATTCGTACACCGCCATATGATATGGCAGATCTTCAGTCTTGATACGGCGTATGTGTCTTGTAATCTTGGAATTTCTTGATGAAGTCTTCAGGCTAATACGGCGCATGTCAAAGTATTTATGAGGCGTATCTTGAGCAGATAAGTCAAATCATTGTGTCAACCAAGGTTTCATATACGGCGCATTGAAGAATTCCATGCAACGTATTCTTCAAAGTCAGACAATGTTCTTCACATTCGTCAAAGTCTTGATGTACGACGTATCTGTCTAGAATGATACGGTGTATCTTCCTTCAGTTCAACAGACTTTATAAACTTGATCCATTTTGCTCCAATTTACGTACAAAATAGCTAACTTTCACCAAATGCTTGTTTACAAATGAGATTTACAAAAGTAAGCGAAGTATCAATTCTCATATAAAATTATACAGAACAAGCAATATATATATATATATATATATATATATATAGAGTTAGGATCAAATAAAAGATTACTTAAAATAAGAAGGAATAAGAAGAACTATAACCGCAAATCCGAGATGCACCGACCTAAATTAGATGCATCCCTATAATCTTAGATGCATTATAACGCACCATAGTGTGTTTTCTAGCTTTAATCGATGCATATCGTATATTAGATGCATTTCATGATTTCTCTTGTTTTTGTTCCTCCGCATGTGCGAAATTATGAAAATCGACTTGCACCATCTATACATCAAAACTTTCGAAACTCAAGATGTTGCATCTATATGAATAGAAATTCATCTAATGCAAGTCGTTGCATCTCAAATGCGTGGTTTTGGTCACTTCTCACCACTTCTTATTTTAATTTACTTCTCATCGGATCCCTACTCTATATATATATATATATATATATATATATATATAGGATAAATGATGCTAATAAAATGTTGTTATTTGATATTATTAAATATCCCCTACTTGAACTTTACTTGTCTTCAAGTAAACTTTTATAATAAAATTATGAAAATGTATCCCAAGTATTATTTAGGATCTTTTTATAACTAAGCATTCATTAATTAGTCTCAATTGCACAACCAAACACCTCACGAAATAGGAAAATAAAATCACTCAACTAATCTATTGTGGTAACATTTAAGTAATTTGCTCAATTGCTCAGTCGCGATGAATATTTAATCATAAGATTGACACGGATACACATCTCCCCCACTATATCTAAGGAGTAACAAGCCTAAAGCGGTAAACTGGGTTAAATGTGATAAGGTTGTACATAACTTTTGTTCGAACATCTCCTACATAAACTCAATAGATCGCTGGCGTGAATCCTTGATTTCTCAAACAAAGGATGGTCACTAGTGTGTATCTAGGATCTCTAGCGCGTTATGATCACTAAAATACACACAAGATTGTTGGCGCGTCATTCGATTCCTCAAAAACTCAGATGGTCACTACTTTATTCATGCATCTGAAATTCTTATAAGATGTAAAAGGGTAGGGATAAGGTAAATATTGTTAAAATAAAATAACGAAACAAATAAATTAAGTCCATACAAATGAAACAATGTGGTTAATCACTTCCCGATCTTCCCTTGAAAAAGACACAAATCATAACCAACTCACGCTTTAATATGAAGACTTAAGCTTTTAGTAGACACGAATTAGAATCAATGATGACTCAATCAAAGAACAAATCTTAGTAGGCATTCCCATAACAAGCAACTCCCTTGCAATTCACAAATATAGTACAACAAATAGCGGTGATATATCCACTAATACATAACTTACATCGTTGGTTTATAATACGTACCAACGGATAACTGTTTATCATATAATATAACTTCGTTTTAATTTTAAAAACCGATTATCTCACTTTCCTCACTTTTTATTTTATTATTATTTTTAAATACACATAAAATTAAAGCATAACTAGTGGTGTAAAATTTTTCCAGTTCACGAAATAATAAATCTGAATAATGTTTCTCCATACTTTTCAATACTTAAGATGTAAAAAAATAATGGTGAAAGTAGTAAACACATGAAAAACAGATAGCGGTGATATATCTACTAATACATAACAAAAGAGTTTAAAAACCTAAATGAATAGCTATAAGGGTTTTTCTAAGGGTATCTTACTATAAAAATAAGAGTAACAAAAGGGTCTATATGGGGGTTAACTAATCACGGACTTAATGTACAGGGTAGGCTAAGGTGTATAGGTGTAACAAAAGAGTTTAAAAACCTAAATGAATGGCTATAAGGGTTTTTCTAAGGGTATCTTACTCTAAAAATGAGAGTAACAAAAGGGTTTATACAGGTAAACAATGTAGTTAGTTAATAAAACATGACATATAAAGGCTCTTTGGGTGTAATCCTAGAAATTTACCAAGTTAAACAAGTTACTCCAATTATATCAATAATACTCATTATGGTGGTCTCGAATAGTATCCAAGCTAAGTTTTAAAGTTTACAAGTCACCGGCACACTCATATTTTTATGGAATTTGGGTAAAATATTAGAAACGCGTAAGGCTTAATTCTTACAATTTGAAAATAAGGGTAATGTGTGCGGTTATGCAACTTTGATTTCACAATAACATGCTAGAAAATTTTGAAAATTTGATATATTAAGCACATATTAGCATATTTTTTGAAAATAAGGAAAAGTTACGTTCTAATTCTCCATCCCTTAAAATAAGATAAACAACGTCCTCGTTGTGTAAAATAAAATTAAAAACAGGAAATAAAAAGAATTAGAACGGGAAACTCCCCTAAGATTTGCTCTGTATGATCCTCCATAATCCGTTTGTAAGCAACTTTTTATTTTCTTGTGTGTGAAAGCTTCCGGATGCCAACATGACCACAAGACACAGAAAATACATAATGTATGTATATCACTACTTCCTTGTATTCACACTACTTAATCTGTGTAAATAAGCATGAAAATCACAGCTACTACTTCGATGGTTAGCTAAAATAAAAATAAAAATAAAACTGTAAATCATCAGGTCAGTAGATACGCCGCACCTTATTAATTATGATGCGCGTATCGAGCCTAGAATAAAAACTAAAATAAAGCACGAGCCAGATGTGATATGTCGCATCGCAAAACAGGATGCACCGTATCAAAAACTATATGACATAATGTTTAAAATGCAAAATTAAATTAAAGTGCAGAAAAAATAAAAGGATAGATATGACCAGTATAGTCGATACGCCACACCTTTTTTTTAGATGCGCCGTATCGATGGTGCAGGTCTGACAGACTCTAAACAGAAACAGAAATAGCATAACATGAAGATAAAAATTAGTTGCCTCCCACGAAACGCTTGTTTTTTTCAGAGTCACGAGCCGGAATCTACCCTTATTTACTATGTAATAGGGTGTTCATCCCCTACTTGAATCAAGTGCGGGTGATAATAGCAATAAACACTATATGAGTGTAAATTTGCTACTAAAGATGGAAGAAATAAATAAAGATCATACCTTGGCTATATATGTATTTCTTTCTAAACCTTACCTGTTGATAAATTAGATGACTTGAGCATTCCATGTGAAAGTGTAATATGCAGAGGAAAAATGAATCAACTTTCTTCTTGGTAAGTCTCATTGGTAGTAAGGCGTCCATTGACTTCCGTAAAAGATGAGAAAGGATCTTTGCTAAGTAAAACTTCGAGTTCCTCTATATCCTTCATAGGATTGAAATCATTATCTTCTTCAATCATAGTTATGTTTAAGAGCTCATCTTTAAATTCTTTCTCGAGCTCCACCAAAAACGGGTTGATAATAAGTGCTTTATGTGCATCATTATGTGGTGTAATAAATTCCACCTCATCATCTATTTGTTTTGTAACCTGTTTAGAAAGACTAGCAAGATTATCAGTAACAGGATCAATAATATTTAATACATTTGTACCACTTTGTGTTGTAAGCGACTCCAGTTCATCTTGTGAATCTCCATCTTCAACTAGTGGTCTTGCAATTTCATATTCGTCCCGAATATCCGCCTTGAATAATTCATCCCAGATTTCTTCAAAATCTCTCGTCGGGTCAAAATATGGCTTATCCGTTTCACACTTGAGTACTTCCTTTTGTTGTGGTAACTGCGGTATGTCATCCTACACAACATCATCAAACCTTTCAATATTAGAATACTCTTTATCTTCAATCGAGGGGATCATCACGTTGTTTTTTATAAGATGATAATATATATTCCAAATATGGTGGAAAGTCACATGTAATTGCGGCATATTTCATTGCTCCAGATTTATGTTTTTCTTCCTCTTTGGCAATCTCTAATGAATGAGTGTTATTGAAAGCAATTGCCGGAATCTCATTTGTATTAAAATCATATGATTCTTCTTCAACTTGTGCAATTCCCGGAGAAAAACCATCGTCAATAACAATTGCCAAAATTGGTTTCATATTATATGACTCTTCCTCATCATCCTCATTTGATATATACCAAGTGTCTCAAAATGGCAATTCGTTTCTTTCTTTCCTTGACTTGTCATGTTCCAATAATAAGTATTCTTCCATAGTAATTTCTTCTGCTTTGATGAATTGTGCATCGTATCTTTCTTTTTTTCAGTCATACACCTGATTATTGCTCAAGGATCTTTCTTCTTTATGCCTAACATATTCTTCTATCGTAATGTCCGGATTGTCCATCTCCATGATTTACTGGAAAATACCACGAAGACCAAAAGTAGACCAAATATACAAACAATAGAAACTAAAAATAATAAATTAAAGAGAATTATACTGTTGTATCAGACAGACGGTACGTCGTATCCAATACCCCGGATACGCCTTATGACCTATAATAATTTAAATTCAGTCCCTTTTATTCAGAAAATAAAGTACGCAGTATCGATATTAATTGATACGCCGTATTTTGAATTTAAAAATTCGAATCTGCTTTTTTAAAAAAAATTATACGTCGTATAAGAAAATGCTTATGCGTCGTATGACTTTTAAGGGTTTTAAAATTCTGATTTAAAACAGAATACACCGTATCCAGTAAACTGAATACGTCGTACCTGAATAATTTAGTTTTATACGCTGTATGAATAATAAAAACTTAATATGCAGTATCTATGAGATTAGATGCGCAGTATCGTTTAGTTCAGCAAAATACAACAGACAGATACAATGCATAAAACAGAATAACGAAAACAGACAAAAAATGCAGAAATCAAACAAACATAAAAACAAGAAAAAAGCAGAAAAAACACAAATGTACAAGCAATACAAATATATAACAACGTTAGTCTAATAAATCTAAGGTTAAAAACCTAAATTAGAATACTAACAAATATGCAAGTATTAAACAATTCACTCCCCGGCAGCGGTGCCAAAAAGTTGATGTGTCGTTTAGTATAGGTCTATTTGTGAATTAAGTTTTAATATTTATATTTAGTCGGCTTAACCAATAACAAATACTAACGAGCAGTATACCCGATCACTGTAGCCTAGTTGGTAAGTAGAGTGTCGATCACTAAGAGTGGAACATTAACACTTAGATATTTATCAAAATTTTAATCCTAAAGTTAGTCTAATTAAACCTAACCTAACGCAAAGGGTGTTTTCAGCCTGCTGGCACGATGTGTTGATTAAGTAAAACTAATAAGAGGATGAAGACAACAAGATACGTACGTACACAGATTGAAAATAGATAGTAATAAGAGGTCAATCCTATAGTAAGGAAGATATACTCGCTAATCGTTTAGTTATATATGATGAGTACTAAATAGGTACTCACTCTATGGCTGCTTGTTGTGTAGCGTACTAAATTACCTAGATCTCTTGTAAAATCCCTGTCACGACTAACTAGAAATTCGTATTAATCTTTCCTTAATAATACTTAGTTTAAATTATTTATCCCTTTTCGGACTTACATCAACAAAGAAAACAATGTTAATAAAGTAATTGTGGGAGGCGTATGGCAGCGCAAACAAGCCATGATAAACAAGAGGTATTAACTCTTACACACCAAATATTAAAGCCAAATAAAACATCATATTATCAATAATGTAGGTAGTATGTTTAATGCAAATCTAATAAAGGAAAGAGCACGCTAACCAAACGATTAAAGAGTGCTACTGCAATTAAGTGAATCTCCCTATGTAACTACACACTTTCGAGGCCTTCTTACTCTTTTGAATTCGTTCTTCTGGTGTGTCTTGTGGTAACTTCGCGTGAGGTCTAAGATTATTATATTTTGGAATATTCGTACACTGCCATATGATACAGCAGATCTTCAGTCTTGATACTGCGTATGTGTCTGTATTCAGGTTGATACGGCCCATGTCAAAGTATTTATGCGGCATATCTTGATCAGATAAGTCAGATCATTGTGTTGACCAAGGTTTCATATACGGCGCATGGAAGAATTCCATGCGGCATATTCTTCAAAGTCAGGCAATGGTCTTCACATTCATCAAAGTCTTGATGTACGGCATATCTGTCTAGAATGATACAGCGTATCTTACTTCAGTTTTGCAGACTTTACCAACTTGATCCATTTTGCTTCAATTTACGTCCAAAATAACTAACTTTCACCAAATGCTTGTTTACAATTGATATTTACAAAAGTGAGCGACTAAGTATCAAATCTCATATAAATTTATCCAAAACAAGCAATATATATATATATATATATATATATATATATATATATATATATATATATATATATATATATATATATATATATATATATATATATATATATATATATAGAGAGAGAGAGAGAGAGAGAGAGAGAGAGAGGATAAATGATGCTAATAAACTGTTGTTATTTGATATCATCAAATATCCCACCACTTGAACTTTACTTGTCCTCAAGTAAACTTTTAGATTAAACTTATGAAAATGTATCCCTAAGTATTATTTAGGATCTTTTAATAATTAAGCATTCATTAATTAGTATCAATTGCACAACCAAGCACCTCGAGAAATAGCAAAATGAAATCACTCAAATCACTCAACTAATCTATTGTGGTAACATTTAAGTAATTTACTCAATTGCTCAATTGTGACGAATATTATATCATAAGCTTAGTAAGGATACACATCTCCCCTACAAAAGCTAAGAAGTAACAAGCCTAAATGGTAAATTGGGTTAAATGTGATAATGTTGTACATAGCTTTTATTCAAACATCTCATACATAAAGTCAATAGATCGCTGGCTCAAATCCTTGACTTCTCAAACAACGGATGGTCACTAGTGTGTATCTCGGATCGCTGGTGCATTATTTTCATAATGGATGGTCACAAAAATACACACAAGATCGTTGGCGCGTCATTCGATTCCTCAAAAACTCAGATGGTCACTACCTTATTCATGCATTTAACATTCTTACTAAGCTGTAAAAGGGTAGGGATAAGGTAAATGTTGTTAAAATAAAATAACGAAACAAATAAATTAAGTCCATACAAATGAAACAATGTGGTTAATCACTTCCTGACCTTCCCTTGAAAAAGACACAAATCATCGACTAACTTACGCTTTAATATGAAGACTCAAGCTTTTAGTAGACATAAATTTGACTCAATGATGACTCAATCAAAGAACAAACCTTAGTTGGCGTTCCCATAACAACCAACTCCCTTGTAATTCACAAATATAGTACAACAAATAACTGTGATATATCCAATAATACATAACTTAAATCGTTGGTTTATAATACGTACCTATGAATAATCGATTATCACATAATATAACTTCGGTTTAAGATTTTACAAACCAATTATCTCACTTTCCTCACTTTTTGTTTAATTTATAAACATTAAATAAAAGCATAACTAGTGGTGTAAAATTTTACCAGTTCACCATAACAATTAATATCGATAATTTTTCTCCATACTTTTCAATACTTCAGATATAAAAAGATTATAGTGAAAGTAGTACTCTCACGAAAAACAAAAATACAATATCTACTTTCACTTACCATTGCATTGTGCAATTTCCGACCTAACCATAGACAAGAAACATACACAAAGACAGAGGAAATAAACCAACGTAAATAACCACGGACTTAATCTACAAGGTAAGCTAAGGTGTGTGGGTGTAATGAAACAGTTTAAAAACCTAAAGGAATGGCTCTAAGGTTTTTCTAGGGGTATCTTACTCTAAAAATAGGAGTAAAAAAGGGTTTATACGAAGGTTAACTAACCAGTGATGAAAAAGGACTTCCATAAGGACGATAGTCAGCAGTATACAAACCATTTTCAAGGGAGAATTCACGCCATTAACTACATAAGTTTTAGTATTACGTATCAAACTTTTTTATTTAATACAATGTCTTTCATGTTGTTTCTAAACATTGGATTCTCTGCATTATTTAATATGATTGGCAAAACACCTTTTGTGTTAGCCTAGTTATGAAATTTTTATTGCCACGATTTAGTTTTCTCATTTTCGTATCACTTTATGTGCATATTTTCTTTGCTTATTCATGGACACCTTCATTTCGGTAGTATTGTTGTTTGGTAGTATCTAGGAAGCAAGGAGAATTGACCATAGGACCCTAGACGAATAGATTGTGAGTAGAGGTAAGAGGTTGACGGGAAATCTAAGATCCGAGAGGCTGGGTTTCCTATTGACCATATGACTCACCTCTCATACGGAGATACTTAAGAAGTTAAGGGGAAGCCTAAGTTCCAAGAGGCCGGGTCTTCATAGAATAAGTCTAGATTGTAGCTGGTGCTTAATGACTCAAAATAGGTTAACCCACAAAATCTTGTAATCATATGGTTACGGAATAGGAACCTATAGAACATAGTCTAGATGAATTTACCCTAGGAGTCTAGTGAAATTTACCCCCACATGGAGTGATAGAAGACATATATAGGAAAACTTGATTATGGCATAAAAAGATTAGTAATTAGGCTAGCACATTTTTCTCTATTGATTGTTCACATATTTTATTTTCTTTCATTTCATTTCATTTATTTAGTTTATTATTAATCAAACTCAAAAGCCCCTTTAGAATCAGTGACATTTGGCTTAAATTAGGATCCGCACTCATAGCTCTTGAGACGACCACCACTTTACCAATTACTACACTACACACGACCAGGTACACTGCCCGTTAGTGCGTTAGGTAAACATTAGGTAGACGAGATTATAAATATTAAAATTGGTTAAAAACCTTGCATCAAGTTTTTGGCGCCGCTGTCGGGGAGCTATTTTAGGATTTATTTGAGTTTTACTTTTTGTTTAAGTTTTTCATCTCATGACTTTTTTTCATTAGTTTTAGGTATCATGGGTGAAGTCGACATTGATAAACTTACCCTCGAGGAATACCTCACTTTGACACAAGAGGAACAAGGGCCAGGTATTGTTAGGCCGGTTATTGAAGCTGATGTGCATTATGAGATAAAGAATCAACTTATGCGGGAGTTGAGAAAAGACTCCTTTTCCGGAATCAAGACCGAAGATGCTCACGAGCATGTCGACAATGTCTTGAACATCGTGAGCCTTTTCAACACACCGAGTGTTTCTCACGATGTGGTTATGCTCTGAGTGTTTTCGTTGACACTTAGTGGAGATGCAAAGAGGTGGATTAATATATTGCCCGCAGTAACAATAAACACATGAAATGTCCTTAAGAGAGCTTTTATTCAACGATATTGCTTTCCTTAAAAGATGACAAAACAACTCGAAGAGGTCCACAACTTTATGCAAGATGGTGATGAGACATTGTACCAAGCATGGGATAGGTACAATGATCTCCTTTAAAGGTGCCCGACTCATGACCTCAACAAGAAGAAAATAGTAAATATCTTCTACAAGGGTATCAATATTTTCAAAAGTTAAATTCTTGACTCCCAGGGGCCGATCCCTAGGATGACTCCTTTTCAAGCCCCTAAAGTTATCTAAGATATGGCAGACCATTCACAAAAACGACATGATAGAGGTAGTAATAGAAGTATGGACAGTAGCATGGAAGGTATTTTGGTAATCACTAACAAGTTTGAGAGTCTTGGTAGAGACATGAAGAAATTAAAAGAAAATGTGCATGCTATTCAAGTAGGATGCGAAACTTTTGGAAGAGCTCACATTGCCAAAGATTTTCCTTTGAATGATGATAAGAAAGTTGAAGAGGTTAAGTATGGAGAATGTAGACCTTTTCATGGAAACAGCAGTAATAGCAATGGTTATCGCGTGGGACCTCCTGGTTACTATAACCGACCTCTTTTTAGGGAAACAAAAATCTAGCCTTGAAGAATCTATTAAAAGGTATCTTGAGAATTCTGCAAAGAAGCAAGCTGAGCATGAGAAATGGTTAAGGAATTTTCAAGAAGGAACGAATTTGAATCTCAAGGCTCACGACGAAACTCTAAGAGGTCTTGAGACTAAATTTGGGTTGCTGACTGATGAAGTTCGAGAACAAAATAAGAGGGAGAAGGATATTTGTTCTAAAGATTATGGGGCATGCAAAGCAACATTTTCCAAGGATGGACAACCCCTTTATACACCCTTTCGATACTCTAAGGAAGAGCTTAATTATTTCTCTAACTTGTCTGAACAAGATAATCTAGAATCTGAAGATGGGGAAGAGGCTTATGAGACATGTACTCTGTCATTGATGGAACCCTCTCCTAAGAAGATTGGCTCATTTAATAAAGAACCAATGAGTGCAGGAGAAGAAATCAAGTTAAATGCTCGGTGTTCAGATTTTGTTCAGAACCAATTACCTCTAAGGAGAAGGACCCAGGAAGTTTTATTATTCCATGTTTTATTGATAATTTGTGTTAGTAATGCTCTAGCCGACCTTGGAGCTAGTATAAGCATTATGCCATTTTCTATGTGCAAGAGTCTTAATCTAGGACGTATCAAACCAATTTGCATGACAATAGAAATGGCCGATAGAACCATTAGTATACCTAGAGGAGTAGTTAAAAATGTTTTGGTAAAAATTGATAAGTTCACTTTTCCTGTTGATTTTGTGATTCTTGACATGGAAGAGGATCTTGAGAAACCATTAATTATAGGGAGACTTCTCCTTGCCACGGCAAATGCTGAAATCAATGTGTTTAAAAAACTCATTTCTTTAAAAATTAATGATAGGAAAATCGTTTTCAGCATGGATGAAGGGGGGAAATGCCATCTAGTTGAATCTGTATGTGTGATAAAGGGTAAGGCACACGAGAACCACAAAACTAATAATTTCAATACTTCTAGTAATGTTTTGCAGGAAAATGAAGCCGAAATTAATGACCAAAGGAAGTTATGCCATAACTCCATCAATGAATTACGACGTAACCAAGGTTTTGACATGATTGAATCTTATTTTTCACCAAATACCAATTGCATATTGGTAGATGGAAAATCTGAGCTCAAGGTAATTGTTAGCTCATCCTTGAAAAGCAAGGAAACAGATAACCTCACAAAGATTGCATCTCAACATCAGGAGAAAGTTAATGATTATCGGAGGAAAACAGATGTAAAATACCATTGGTGCAAAGCTATTCCGGTGGACCATGCAAAAGGATACGACTTATGGGCATCTTGTTACCCAAATATTGATCTATGTGATGGTGGTGGTGACGAATTCAAGTTATGAAATAACAGACGTCTATGGACTTCCACTAATGATACATATAGAAGGAACCTTGGATCAAAAGGTACGGTTCCCTTCGACAATTGGATACGTATCGTATATGGTAATATATTTAGAGAGGCAAAATGGAACATTTATGATAACATGAACCACTCCCATGACAATGAAACCCCTATCACCAAAAGCGACTCTGAATCAAAAGAAATGGAGCTCACTGACAATGAAGTTATAAAAAGTCCTTCTGGTGAACTAAAAGAAGATACAAGAGGAACAACCGGAAGAAAACATTGGTGCGAGAAGATTAGGATTGGAGAAACAACGGGCACACATTTTGGGATTCTTGTGACCCGTATAATGAAAACTGTGATGGAGGAAGTAGCAAGGCAAGGATTGGAAATGATGAGTATTTTTGGACCTCCAACAACGACGATGAAAGAGGTGAATTACCATAGGTGGATAAATTAGGTTTTGATGATTGGATCAAAATCAGATATGGAAAAGTGGATACTTAAACTAAAGAGAAGATTTGGAATGATGAAATGGATGAGAATAGGAATGAATACGCAACACACTGGGGAGAAGAAAAGGATCATTGCAAACTTGAGCTTATAAAAAATAAGCTTGATGATGGATGGTTTAATGGCACTGAATCAGACAATGACAACTTGGATGAAATTATGGCCTACCTTGATATACGAGGATATACCAGTAAGAATGCCACCTTATGGTGTCATACAAAGCATACAGTAACGCAAGCGGAAGTCTTATCATACAAATTAAATAAAGTCATGAACATCATAACTCCAAAATGATAAATACAACCACGAATTCAAAATAAAAAATGGCAAAGAAATACAAATCTGAAACACAAATCCATAATTAAGTGAAACATCAAATGAGGTAGGTCTTCTAAGTTCTAACTCTCACTCTTGCCGATAGCCCTACTAGAACCTGCCGCCACAGAAAAAGAAAAGGCGGCTGAGCTTACAAAGCTCAGTGAACAGATATGACAGAAATAGAAAACTAAATATAACAAAGGTACAAAACAAATCAAAATGAAATAACAAAATCATAACTAATGAATAGAAAGGAATGAGTCAATGATAAACATGCAGAAAACATCATAACATATATCCACCAAGAACGTAATCAAATAAACCCCAATAGCACATCCGCAAATACATACAAGCACATACAAATACTCAAGCATTCAAAGAATCACATAAAAGATGAAAGGCAACATCTTAATTAAACATGTAACCAATATTGTGAGAGCATATCAAGCATCGGAATGACTACTAACATGTTATAGCAAAACAAGCAAGGCAACAAAATAAATACATATAATGACTATACTCTATTGATGGATCTAGACACACACCTTGTGTCAATGATATTTTGTATGATATTATTAAGCACGCATGAATTTACTTAGTAATACTTAGAAGATGGATTGTATGATGTATTGTATGTAAACACAGATTAAACACAAAACTTAAGCTCCAATATTATTGATGAATAATACGAGTGATCTTAGCTTATCACTAGGGTTACACCTTGAAGCCTTTGTGAGTAATACGTAGGTAATTAGACAAGTACCTAAGACAATGACCTAGGACCTCCTTTTATACAACAAGGAGTCCTTTACAAGATAAGTATAAAGCTAACATTATAGAATATACACAAGATCTATTCTATACTTATCTAGACGCGTTTAACTAAACATTATCTAATAGCAGTGGTAATAATGTACTGGCAGTGGGAATACGTTTCCACTGCTAGTGTTAATCCGAGCAGTGTAAACCACAACTATCCGTGGTAACGGATTATTCCCAACAATCCTCCCCTAAACTTATGATTTCTCTGCAAATCAATAAGTTTCTTCAATATCATTATCTTCAAGGATTTGGGAATTCAACCAAACACTTCACTTCTTTCTTAACTTCGAATAGCTCTTGAACATTGATCTTGAAGCCTATGTAACAATGCTCGACCTTCTCATTGTCTTCATGAACTCTTATTGTTGTACATAACATCACGGTGAGAGTTCCACTCTGAGTGGATATTCTTTCTCGTGAAGCATGAAAGCATCTTCTCCATTTGTTGTAGAGACATGATGAACTTCACATGAATCATAGTAAAACCATTTAGTACCGGGACATGTGCATGAGAATTTCCGAAATCATCATTAACATTTGGTTCATAGAGCCTTCTAAGATTAACCCATAACGCATCTCCTTTGTATCTTTGAGATCTTGAGCATTAAACCTTTCTTGAACTAACCTCCATAGTGTATCAAGGTCATCTCATCAAAAGCTTTTATAAGATCTTCAAATTGAATGAATGATGAAGTTTCACCACCTAGCCTTGTGATCTTCCATGTTGGAGCAAAATTGCTAGCGATGTAAACTTCCCAATCAATGATAGGATGTCGAACTTGCGGTGGTTACGGATAAAAATCTTCTTCTTCAATCACAATCATTCCAATCAATTGTTCTTGATGAATTTCTCGAGGAATTTCCTTCTCGATAGAATTGCTTGTTCTTCAAAGAACCTTAGTCTTCTTAACAGTTTGAGAATCACTTTCTTTGGCCTTTCTCTTCAATCCAGGAAACCTTTTTAATTCTTCTTCAGAGCCCATTGGAATAAAGTCTTTATCTTGTTTTTGAGCTCTGTAGTAAGCTTTTTCAACTTGATCATCAGGCATTCCTTTGAATTGATGCTTTTTCCAACCACCAACATGACAACAATAAGTCTTCATATATGAAAGAATTTGTGCCTTGGTAGGTTGTCTTGATTTCTTTGACCCTTTTGACCGAATTAATCACATCTTCAAGTGCTTGATTGTTCTTCATTTGAATGAAATCCTTCAACCGAGCGGTTCTTTGTTCTTGATTAAGGATGCATCGCCTACTGTGTCAATTGCCTTTTCTTGATTATTTGATTATTAGCAATCAAGAACTCAATATCTTCTTCAAGAGGAACATAACTAAACTCGAGTCTTCTCTCTAAGAATTGTAGGTTGAACATTGGAAAGTGGATCTTCAATAAAATCTTCCATTCTATTCAATCTTTTAGTCTCCAAAAGCTTGCAACTTCCATTTCATCAAGCTTTTTCTTTTCAAAGAACTTGTTCTTCATAATCATTTTAGCAATTTCACTATCAAGAGCAATATGTGCTTGTCTTTTCTTTGAAATCTTTCTTCCGTTTGCTCTACATTTTCCATAACCGCTTTACCTTTGTCTTTCTTCAATTTATCAAATTCTTCACTTGCGGTGGCAATAGTTGGCTCTGCGGTGGAAATAGAATCGATGGTAAAATCGGTTGCGATCTGAAAATGTCTTGATCATCAAGTTGCTCTCCATGAGTATCGCCTTCCTTTGCTCCTTTACTTGTATCTCCTTCATCTTCAAAACAATTTTCCTCCCTCGATGTCGAACTGTTTTCCTCCCTGTTTGGGAGAATTTCCCAAATCATGATCACCGAATCACCATCGGTGGGTGAGGATGAAGATGAAATCACCAACTTTGCGCCTTCTTGTGCTTTTCAACCCCATCTCTTCCTTTAAGGTCCGAATCTCTTCCTTTAAGTGTTTAACATCCTTGGCATGTTGCTTCTTGACATGTGCCAAATCCTTCTGTAGAGATTCAACCTGCTTGGCTAACTTTGTACACAAAACCATCAATTCCAATTGGTTCCCACTGCCCTCATCACTTCCAACTGTGTTACCTGTTGGGAGAGGTGAATCATGGGGCAAAGGTTCAGATTCCTCCCTAGTTGGACTAGGTTGAAGTCTAGAACCACCACTGCTTGTTCCTAGACCATAAGGTTCAGAAACTTGTTGTGTTGTCATGAGAGGAGTTGACTGTTTAGACCTTCTCTCATAGGTGTTTGAAACTGGTGGAGTATAATCAATGTTTGGAACATTAATTATGGGTGTGTTTTGTTCAGTTGTAATCTTAGCAAGCATTTGGGGAAGGAGAGGTGTAAAAATCATATTGCCATCTTTGTTCAAATTTTGAAAAACTTTAGGCTTTAGGCAACTGATTTGATAAACATTAGTATGGGGTTGCAGTTGAAACTCATTTAGCATTGCTTGCACAAACCTTGGATACATTAAAATTTTGTTTTACTCGTACATTGCCTTTCATACTTGTAAAATATAATTTGACCGTTAAAAATCTTATCGGTGACTAGACAAACCAAAGGGTAAGCCATGGTTGAACTAAATTGCTCATAAGATGTTTTCTTTGGACTAGACAATGTAACAGTATGAATCAAAAATCTCCATTGGGGACAAAACCACTCTTTTGAAAGTAGCCTTTTGTCGGTGGTATCATACCCCATGGATGATAAAGTATCATGAATTTCGGGCATAGGTAATGTGATGAGACCATTGAGATCACCCAATTGGAGTACTCTCCTCAAGGATGCCTCAAGAACATCAATAGTTACCCCATCCACGGTGGCTCTTAGAGCATCCATCGTTTCATGTGTATCTCCAATCTCAAGTGTTATGGACTTAGCGTAAGTCCAAAACTGCTTGATTTGAGAGATATAGATTGTGGGTTTTAAAAGCAAAGCATACCTTATATGTGTGGTATGGAGAAAGTCCACAATCGATGAAAAACAGGCCACTCTTCTCGTTAGACTTTTGTAGGTAGGCCACTAGGTTGTGCTCATCTCGCAAATTTCAAAGGTGCCATAGAAACTTTTGATGAAAAACGATATTATGTCAAGAAGAATTGAAAGAATAACTAGCCAATTGAGAGAGAAAGATATATAGGGTTAGGGTTTAGAATTATTGCAAAGTAAAATTATCTTTAGAAAGTATTTATCATAATATGGAAAGAAGATAATTTCCTTAAAATTTTAACCCTATATATATGGCAATCGATGGTTACTTTCAACGGCTAGTAAAAATAAGTTATTGACACAATCGGTTGTAACGGCTAGAACAACAATGGTAAAATAACACCGTCGATGGAAACTGTGAACTAGCAATGGTAATTTTTCACAAAAATTTCAAAGAGCAGTGGTAAATAAAATCATGTGATAACAAGACTGCTCTTATCATAGTTTTTAGCAAACTACCAGCTATCAACGGATTTGATATGTCTTTACCATGAGCCGTTTGCTATGGACTAGCCAACTCTTAATCATAAAGAATATGGTGAGTTGATAACCATATAGTTTTTGGTAAACTATCAACCATAAACGGATTTGTCAAGTCTTTACCAGTAGTCGTTTGCTCTGGACTAGTTGATTCTTATGTGGGTAAGACATGGTGAATCAATAACCATTTGTTGTGTATCTCAGATATACACCTTTTAAATTCAACTCCCATCAAAACTTGGTTATGTATCTGTAAGAGATAGGAATAACCAACTTGATATTAACCAAAGTTACCTTTAACCAAACCATTATCCAAGTAAAATATCTTCCAAAGTCAACCCAATAATATCTATATTTACTCCTTAACCTACCAAAATAGGAAAAAGTAAATATACTCATTAATTAACCCTTTCAACCGACTTTGTCTATATAAGGAGGCTTGGCTTTATGTAATCTTCATCAAATCACATTCAAACACAATATCCCTAAAAATAATCATGAGCAATCCTTCCAACACCATCGACATCTCTTCTGATTCAGAAGAAGAATATGTAATCGAGTCAGAGACATCCTCAGAGGCATCAGGATGGTTTGGATACTTTCCACCAGGGGCTGGCACTTCTTCCAAAAAGTATACCAAAGAAACTGCTAAGCGTGTGCCTGCAGCTAAACCTGCAAAATCTCTTGAGTTCTACTCCAGCTCATCAGATGATGATGAGGAGAATGATGAAACCTATTCCATGGCCAAAGATTTGCCAAAAGCTCTTTCAATAGCACTGGAAACAGCTATCTCCAATATGAAGCAGATATCCATCCCAACAAAGCCTGCAATGCTACCAAAGCCTCCTCCACAAGTTCTTGGTCTTCCATGTCCAAGAATGCAATCCACCTTTGAGAACAAAAGGAAGAGGGCACAGAAAAACAAGCATGACTATGTGGGCAAAGGCAAGAAGCCAATGGAGTAGCTGAAGTTAGGTGTAGGATGTGCTAGGTTGCAGTCTTTTGTGTTTTGATGATTAGAAGTACTTTCACTTTGGTTGTAATGAATCATGTTTTATTAATGAAATGAAGTTCCTTTGTTTTCCTTTTTCCACTGTAAAAGCAAGCTTGTTACCACTGGTTGCAATATAGTTCCCACTGTTAAAAATAATTTCTGCATAAACATCAGTGGACAACTAGAAAGTCAAACACCAAAGAGTAACCATTCAATGTAAACAAAGAATCCTTCAAATCTGCAAATCACAAACATAAACCAAACACTGGAATCACTGTTTGAGGTTTGGCAATGGTTAGTGTATATAAAGGAATGAACATAGCAGTGGCTATACTCAATTAAGTCAACTCATAGACACTGATACACTTTCCAAGGCCACAGGACTCCATTTACTTCTCAACCACTTACACCTTCCCCTCATTAACTTACTGAATCCAACTTAAACTTGTATTAAAGAACCAAGCACCCATAACCTTCTATAACACCAACACTTTTCTCTTAAGAGATTTCAAAAGATCACCATGAGCCGATCCAATCCAATCAATCTTTCCTCGATAGTTCATTTTCGACGATGTATGGGATGACTTTGTGTTGAACAACCCAAGCGAGTAGAAAAAGAAGAGTTTGAAGAAGTGTCATCCAAAGAGATCTCATAAGTCCATGAGTATCACCCCATCATTTGTTGGTCCATCAAATCGCAACCAGACCTCAAGATGCTTTGACCAAGGAGATAGTTCAATAAGTTCTTATATTTCTCCCTATGAGGACACAGATGATGAGACTTCCACTAGAGCCTTGAGTGTACCTCCCCTTGCTGCAATACTCCCTAATGAAGAACTTCAAGCACCACGTGCAAGAGCCTTGAGAGCAGCACCACCACCAGCTGGTCCTTCATCATCCTCTCCACCAGTCAGAGAAGTGGTGAGGGGATTAGCATGCCCTAGAGTGTATGAGTGGATTGACATGCGTGGAGCTCCTAAGGTGATGCCAAAGTGGGGCTTCCCAAAGAAACCATAGATGGTAGATGATGGGTAGGTTGGGGATGGGTTATGAAGCTTGTGTTTGGGGTAGGTTGTTGGTAGTTGTTTTCAGTTGATGTAATGATGCTTGTAGTCTGTATTCCATGGATGTAATCTATCGCACTTAGTGTGCGCTTTGTGAAATAATAATAATAATCCATGTTTTCCTTTATCTTTAGTGTTCTGCATCATACATATTGTTCCACTAACTTCATTATCAAACCGACATACTTGTCCATCATAATGCTCAAAATCGAAAAGATAGGACTTGTTGCCACCATGTGCCTTGAACACCCACTATCTGTATATCCTTGATCCGATCTTTTGTCCTTGGATGTTCCCGCACATAAGAGTAAAGAGTTAGTTTCTTTTGGGGACCCAAGCCATGATTGACTTGGATCCGCCTCGTGTATCAATATAGTTAAATCTATCAAAGGTCATTGATACACCATTGGGATTGGTTGTAGAGGTATTTCCTTTAGGTTTCCATTCCCAACGTCTTGAGGCCTTCACAAGATTGCCCATGTCCCCTTTTCTTGTTCACAACCCTTGCAGTGGTAACTTTTGAATGAGCGGTGGAAACTACTTGGTTTCTTTAGGCACCCACTGTTGGTTATAATTAACCTTTTAGCTTGAAAGTTCCTTTCCTGTTTGTGCAGATTTTGCAAAAGTTGTTTTGGAGTTTGCACTTTTAACAGTGACTTAGGGTGAGCAAGTTAATAGTTTTGCAAGTGGCAAAAGTTTTGAGGCCACTTCTAAGTTGAACTCTCTTGGGACCATTTTGCAATGTGAATTAGGGTGTACATTATGTTGAAACCTGTTAGTCTCCACCCTTTTATTCCCATGGACTTCCTTCTCCCAACATGATAGTCACAATAAGCATGTAAATGATCAAAACTACCACGATATAGCATGCCTTATTGTACATTACAAAATCACTACCTAGTTGTTGAGATTTAACATGATTCCAACTCCTCTGTTACCCCTAGGAGTCATAGGCTTGTTCCTATACATCTCAAAGATACCTTACAGTTGGTCTAGGTTTATTAACCGGTTTCCTAGGTTCCTCTGTAATAAGATTAACAACTTTTGGGATAGAAGCCTCTACATTCTTTTTAACATTCTCATCAACAACGGATGAGTCACTAGCACTCTCAAAACATCATTATCATGCTTAATCTCTTCCTCACTTTTCACCATTGTGTCCTTTAAAGGACCATATTCTCTTTCAAGATCCTTAAAATCTTCTAAGCCCGTATGAGCTAAATCTATACCGGAGGTGATGGAACACCTCTTAGTGGTGGAGGCATTGTATTATAACCCATACCGACTTAACTTTACTATATATTTGAGCATTCCAAATTTTATCAATTGACTTAGACCGATGATAACATGTGTCTAAAGTTAAATTGACATTTTCATTTTCTTTTGAAGTTTTTCAAACTCCTTTTGTATGCTTCATTCACAACTTGTTGTATGTTCTACCTCTCTTCTAAGAAGAATCATATCATCATTATATTTTGACTCATTTTCACGATAGTGCTCTATTTGCTTTTCTAATCTCGCCATAGCTCTCCTAAGATTAGACACAGTATAATTAGCGATATATAACTCTTGTCTTTCATTAGAATATAAATCATTAAGCCTTTCAACTTCTTTAGCAGCCCTACATGTTTTAGAACAACTATCAAAGTTTTGTACCTCGAGTCGAGAGAAAGCCATGAGAGCAAATTCGGTAGCAACAAGAGCAACATCGAATGTTCTTCTTCTTGTTCATCACCATGAAACTCCAATCATAGCTCACACCATCAATAGCCAACATTGCCTTTGGTTCTTCCACAGTTGGTCCCTTCTTTTGCTTGTACCAAGTAGACCTTGTTGTCCTTGGTCTTTGGTCTTCTACATTCTCTAGCAAAATGTCCAAACTTGTGGCAGTTAAAGCACTCCACTTTCTTCTTATCAAAGCCTGCAGTTTCATCACCATTGATGTGAATAGGCTTGCCAGTCTTCTTGTAGAATTTCCTAGCCCTCATGCTAAGAAGAGCTATCTGCCATTTTATATCCATCTCCTCCAAGTCATCTTCATCAATTTGCTCTATGTCTTCATGAGTTAAGACAGAGCCATCAACTTGTGTGGATATGAAAGCATAAAAGGTAGGATCTCCAATACTAGCAACCTTCTTCTTTGAACCTGCAGTGGTAACATTCACATTACCGGTGGAAACTTTAGAACCAAAGAATGGCAACTTCATCATCACTATCATCTTCGAATCATCACTTGTCAACAGAGGTTGACAACAATGCCAAGCTACTAGAGCTTGTACCAAGTTTCCTGCCTTTCTTCAACCTTTGCTCAATAAGTTTGAAGTTGTTGTAAAGGTCATTGAGCTTCATTGTTTCTATGTCGATTTGTTTTCCCGACGGTAACATTGGTTTGAAACTCAAGGCAAACTTCTTAGAAACTTCAAATTGAGGTCTTCCTTTTCTACCTCAATGCCAAGCACGATCGGTTGTGTAACAATCTTCCGGAGTTTGGTGAAGATGCTATCAAGTGAGTCATTGCTTGAAGCGGAGAAGTTTTCATAACTTTGCTTCAATAATGTCTTTTGTGTCTTCTTTGTAGCATCATTACCACCAAACACCGAGCAAATCTCTTCAAACAGTTCCTTAGCGGTTGTGTACTTGTTTGAATGCAATGATCGATCTCTAGGAAGAGTCATCAACAACAAACTTCTAGCTTTAAGATCATTCTTCCTACAAGCTTTTTCAACACTAGATTCGAGCACGAAACTTTCACAACATCTGTGTCACCAACCTTCACAAGACTAGTCACGGACTTGAAAGAATCACCGGTTTGAATGATCTCCCATAGAGCATAGTCCCGAATGAGAAAGTATTGCTCAATCAAGATCCTCCACATCTCAAACTCATTTAGTTTGAGCTTAGGTAGCCTTGGTGTAGAAGAGTTTGATTGGTTGTTTTCCATCTCCATTGAATTGAGTGAGTAGGTTAAGCTAATTCCTTGGATCTTCTAAAACAAAATATCGAACCTTCGCTCGATACCACTTGATGGATCTAGACACACACCTTGTGTCAATGATATTTTGTATGATATTATTAAGCACGCGAATTTACTTAGTAATACTTAGAAGATGGATTGTATGATGTATTGTATGTAAACACAGATTAAACACAAAACTTAAGCTCCAATATTATTGATGAATAATACGAGTGATCTTAGCTTATCACTAGGGTTACACCTTGAAGCCTTTGTGAGTAATCGTGAGGTAATTAGACAAGTACCTAAGACAATGACCTAGGACCTCCTTTTATACAACAAGGAGTCCTTTACAAGATAAGTATAAAGCTAACATTATAGAATATACACAAGATCTATTCTATACTTATCTAGACGCGTTTAACTAAACATTATCTAATAGCGAGTGGTAATAATGTACTTGGCGGTGGGAATCGTTTCCACCGCTAGTGTTAATCCGGCGATGTAAACCACAACTATCCGTGGTAACGGATTATTCCCAACACAAAATGGAGCGAATCATATCAAGAATCATAGTATACGAATCAATTCGAGAAAGCAAACAAAGGATCATCATAGGGGAATCATAGCAGGGATCATATCAAAGGATCGAGCGTAAAAGTATCCCTCTTGAAAAGGAAAGAATATCTGTACCTCAAACCGTAAAGCAAATCATCGAAAATGCACAAGTAACCAAAGGTTACTCATTCCTCCGCGGATCTACACGAATAATGATCGTTTAAGTTTAAGAAAGCCATTTCATAGTTTTAAGATTCATAACTATTCATATTTAGGGTTTCCTTCCATTTTTATAAACATTCCAAATTTAGTAGGTTTCCATATTTAATAACTTTACATTTTTAGTAAGTTTCCGTATTCAATAAATTCAAGGTTACAAATGCTAATTAAATAAATTTGAAGTCTAATAATAATAATCATCATGTTTTAGGATTTATTTCGACAACTTATCATAGTTTAGGGTTTAAAATGTAATTAATCCAAGAACTAGTGTTTAAAATGTAATGTACCAAAACTTTAAGGTTTAAATGTCAAATAAACAAACTTCAAGACCAAATGTTATTAATATAATAGCTTAGGGTGTAATATGTCAATTCATAAAAGTTTAAAGTTTGCATGTGACATTCGCCATAGCTTAGGGGTCAAAATGTAATTTAGTTTCTAAAATACTCATGCTACGTTCCATTTATATATAGATTCAATGTTTGCATGAATTCTTGATTCGAAACGATCGAAACACGCCCTCGGTACGGCTACGATACCGAGACACGACTAAACAAACACCTAGCCGAGTACTCCCACACGAACACACCTGTTTTTAAACCGAACCAAACTCGACTTTTTTTTAAAACAGAACTAACGTGACACAAAACAAGGAATAACGAGACCAAAACGACTCGACCTCTAACCGAAATCAAAACCCGATCAAACCCGAAATCAAACGAACATGATCAGCTAAACATGACCCCAAACCGACTCACTCCCAACGCGACACAAACACGTCGTACATAAACGAATGAGTTTTCTGATTTCATCTATTATGTATATATAGATCGTATGCCAACATATTGGTCATGATGTATACATGCATTTCATTATTTCATGCAACTAAAATACCTCCTACGTATTCTCATATTATTAACAAAACGAGTATCGTTTTTACATGTTATTCAAATTTGTAATACACACATGCTAGATTTTCAAGTATTATGATTACACACGTCGAATAGATCGTGAGACATGAGGGAATGGAGATACCTTTGGTCGGATATTAGGGACGAGCGAAGGACCCAAGGAAACCGACCACAAATCGATCACCACCTTAGCTAAATACCTATGCATGAACAGAACCGAGTCCAAGCACGCACCATAACCCAAACTAACTCGTATTTGAAGCTTTAATATCCTAAGCCGTGTACCCAAAACTCACACTCTCAAGTACTCACTTATGTCATGTTAAAGGAATTTGTTTTGAAGTTTAGTTTAAAGATTTCTGTGAAGTGTGGGAAGAGTAGACGTGGAAGTAATGTAAAAGCCGGTATTAACGAACCTTTCAAAAATACTGGGATAATATGAATGACTTGTGGACCGAGTACAACAAACATGTGGTATTTGAAGTGTTGATGTCATATAATAATTCTGTTATAATACGCATTATATGATGTCCTTGTACTTGTATTACTTGCAAAGGTTAGGAAGTGATAAGGAACTTAAGATTATTTGTTTTATTTTCTATTTATTATAACCATGTGATTATTATTATTATTGTAAATAGTCTATTGTTTCAGTTTAGGGTATTATATACCATTTAGGACCTGATAATAAGTTTGATAAGGTACAAAGAATTGAAAGAAATAAATTTCTTCGTACTACAACCAATGTTGCATGGGTAAGAAAAAAATTAATGAGAGAGATGGACGGGGTTGGACAAGTCCATCGGCAAAAATAAAGAACCATGACTTTCAGTCTAACTTAAAGACTTGTTAATAAAAAAAAGTACTTTTTCGAGAGACAACCCAAATTATTATTTTCTTTCTTTTTATTAGTATAGTTTGATTTGGTATGCTTTGTTATAACATTTTGCAGGTATAGGAGGAAGAAGGATGGGTTGGAAATGCACAACAGAGTTTTTCACTCCTGAAATTTATCTCATAAGGTTTCTATGGCGTAACTTTGTGTTATGGTTATGCCGTAACCATCCTCAGGCATTTTCTATTTTGACAGGTCTAAATTACTTATGGCATAACTCAATTCATGAGTTTACGCCGTAATATCCTCCTGTACCAGAAACATTTCATTTCATATAACTTGCATCCCATATCCTTGTATTAGTTTTTAAATGAACTTTGTGGGTGTGTTCCCTGTAAACCCTCAAAAGACTTCACTCGTCCACTCGGGACACCGAGTGGTTTAAAAGGCTTGTTGCATTCGCCAAAGCAATCGTGATTCCTACAAAAGTGATTTAGGTTTTTTTATTTTCCCCTATTTTATTTTTATATTTATGCTTGTTGGTAGTGTCGTGATTTCAGGGATTTGAAGTTTGCTCATGAGGCGAAATAAAGGCACGTCTTTTAAACGTGATCATTCCACCATTTTTGGAGCAAATTTCAGGAAAGTTCTCGTTCCAATTCTACTTATCTCTCCTTTTTTATTAAATTTTTTGCGTACGAAAGGGACTTTGTACATTTCAAATAGGGGGACGGGAGTATAATTATAACTTGAACTTTATTTGCCCGTTTTTCTAGTTATTTTGAAAAATTATGCCATTTTGAAAGTTTTTGACATGTTTTTCTTAACCGAACTAGAATAGACCTTAGCCGAGCACACTATATCCTTTGATTTCATTGGTGAGGTTTAGCCTTTCAATTTTCCCATATTACTGAAATTCACCAAATATTGAGCGTGCCGGTAGTGCTGTAAACTTTAGAACTTGGCCTTTACATCATTTTGAGAACATAGACGAGTAGTGTGTCAAGTTATCTTGATACATTTGGGAGGGATAGTTCGAGAAGGCAATGTTTTAGGATTTACACCAAATAGCCAATATGTGTTTTATTATGTGTGATTGTTAGGTCACCATAAGTTAACACAAGCATGTAGATGATAGAAATGAGGTTAAGATAAAAGGTTGCACACACAAATCACACAACAATATTGAAAGGTTATGCGTAGGATTAGATAGGGTGGACAACACTCTCAAATGAGAGTATACATGAGTATTTATAGGGGAAGGGAGCTAGGGCAACATTTCTAGTCCCATCCTAGACTACACGGGCCTTAGCATGGGCTTATGGGCTTTCTACATAAGCCATGCCTTAATTACTAACGTAAAAGCCATATAAATGCAACCTATTACATATAAATGACTAACTTTATAATACTATTTAGGAGCGTTTCCAACAATCTCCCCCTAAGTGATAGTTATGATGTAATAGCGGTTGCTCAACGTCTTCTAGCACTCTTCTTTCTTGTGAGTAGAGGTGCTTTTGTTCCAACAATCTCCCTATGTGTAGGATCTTGTTTCTTTTGAAGTTTACAGCTTTGACGTCTTTGTATTCTTTGTTCTTTGTTCTTAGTTCTGGTGTGGATGTGGTGATTGTATGTTGTTGTCTGCATCTGGTCAGCTTCGTTGCACAGATGTCTCCACGTCTTTCTCCAACATGCTCACACGCCCTTTGACTTTGGATTTCAGATGTGATGTAGTTCTCTAGTCTTTAAACTTTTTAGATTCTTTGGCTTTGATGAAGAATCATTTTGACTTTTGAGTTGCCTTTTGAGAGAACTTCATGTATGTGGTTGTAGGTATGAGCATGTGGAGACTCAGCACGATCTTTCCTCCCAGGAGCATCCATCAGCAGCTGCATAAATTTGGTTAGTAATAAGCACCAATCGATCATTGTGGACTTTTCTTAACGAATTGACCACTACAATTGTTTCTTGATGAATGTCTTGATTCCATTCACCTTGGTCGGGCGAATCGGCACCGTCCGAATCCGTGGAGGACGGTTGGCATTACATTGAGCGAGTTCAAGTAATGACCCACATCTTCGAGACTCGATTCTTGAAAGGAACCTCCTTAGCGGATTTCCAAGACTTACAAGTTCGAACTTCAAGGGTGTTATGACATAGTGTGATTACACATGTCTAATTCTAGCAAAGGTTGTTCCTGGCCGGAGGCCCTCAAGAAGGCTAACACGATGTACCAAGTACATCTACATTTCGGTGAGTCGTCGAGGTAAACCGAAGCATCACTCACGATCAGACGATTTGTGACATAACTAAGCGTAACCCACAAGGAGTTGCGAAGTGACTGCTTTGTCGATCTTTGTTTGATGTTGACCACGGCAGGGAGTTTCCATTCAATTACTAAGGATCACAGTTGTGAATCCCCTCATAAATGTTCTCCGCAGATTGCTAAGATTTGCGAAGGACTCTAGAATATATCACTTGCCTCCTTGATGTTGAACGACAAGTGATAAAAGTTCAAGTGTTCTTAAGAGGTCTTTTGATGAATCTCGTGGCTCTAGACTCAATAGTGCACTTTGGTTTTTCCTGAGCGGAGACTAGGGAGAGGGTCTCCTTCTTCAATACCAACAATCTCTAAGAGAGAGTCGATAGATTATGGAGGGTTCCCTATGAGAATGAAACAAGCTTCTGTTGAGAGAAACTTGAGTGGCTAAGAAGGTTTAGTGTAGTGCGTCATTGGGTCCATGACGACTTTGTCTTCAATACCGGTGTCATCTAGTGACAGCCAGTAGCATGTGAATTGAACCCGATGTTTGCTCTAAGTTGAATAATTTGGAGGGCTATTTCTTTTCACCATTTTCTTTACTTTTGTTTTTAATTCTTCAACTCCTTTTTTCTCCGATTCTCAATTTCTCCTTTTTATAATCATACCTAAGGACTTCTAAATACTAACTATTTGTGGTGTCCTTGGGTAGATCCCTTTGGCTCTGTCGGATCATAGGACGTTTATTCCTAGACTTAGCCACCTTATAACTCCATGACTATCTTATGTTGCCATAAAACCATTTTCTCGAAAATCTCTCAAAGTGTTTATTAATGAAAAACCTGTTTGTAACACTTCGAGAGTTTTGTATTTTCAGAAAACTCCCCTCCACATATGCTTAAGAGTTTTGACAGAAATTTTCACAATGAGGGTAGAGCGCGCACTTTTGAATTGATCGACACAAGATAGACAATTCCTCGCGAGACACGATTACGTTGCATAGTTAAAGAGATACATTGTCAGTTTTGAGGTGACAACTAGCTCTAATAACTACCTTGAAGATGTGGACAAATCTTGAAAAGGTTGTCAAACCCATCAAAGTTCATATCTATCAAGAGTTTCTTGAATTGGTACAATCTACTCGGATAAGTATTGGAAGACAAATCTTTTCGATTTATGACATTTCAGATTTCATCAATTCATTGGTTAAGTCTATGCACACTTAGATTCACTCACAAGCCAACATATTTGTATCACACAATTTTTCTCCCCCTCAATAATGGCATATAAATGTTATTTTTGATGAAATTTTATGTCGAATATGACCATTTCTAGTTTTATGGGAAGATTTCCATGAAAAAAATTTTGTGAACAAAGATATTTTGCAAATACTCCCCCTCAACAAGTAATATTAACTTTTGAGGTTTTGAAAACACGAGAGAGAGAGAAAGTACTTGTTCCTTTGAGCAGAATTTTGAAAACTATGAAAGTTTGATAAATCTTACTCAAAAGTAAGAAGCTTTCACTCCTTTTATAAGGATTGTGGCACTGATGCGTACCACAGGGTCCTTTCATTACAAGTACGGGTTGTACACTGTTATGTGTGCACAAGCCATTATGAATAAATAAATCAATAATCAAAAAATACAATATGTTTAAGGAGTACCCAAAGATTACACACGACCCATGACTTTCTCTTCACGTTGAAACGTTGAGATAGAGAAACTCTGTCGTCCTCCCACATAGCTCTCCAGCCTTCTCATCTGATCCTGGTGGAACAACCCTTCATCCAGCCTTTAAATGATCCTGCGAGCTTCCTTTCTTTCTTCCAAATTCCACCTCTTCTTCGAACCAATACCTTCCTGAATATCCTTTAACCGGTAAGCTAACCCATCACGAACCATTTTCAACGTATGATCACAAAATTTGTGGATTTCGTCGTATGCCATGAAGCAAGTATGATGAAGCTCACTGCGATAGACAACCCCAAACTTTGGTTTATGCAAGATAGTGTATTGAGGTAGTTTAGTAAGTTTGAGAAAGTGTAGCAACGGTTGTGTAAGATTTATCTGCTTTTGGTATGATTCAACCGCAAGTTGTAGATCTTCAACACGTTCTTCAATGACTTTGCTTCGAATGAAGATCAGCAGGGCGGTGATGAACTCAAGTTGAATCTCAGAGAATTGTCTCATCCTTCCTTGTACCTTTGCAAGGAACATGTCTTCGATGTCGTTAAGTGACAATCTTGAGAAATCGGTTGAAATCATATTCTGCTCATCTTGTCGCTTGACCTTGATCTCGGCGAGAATGAATAACCCCACTTTATGCCATGATGTGACCTTCATTCTGACAATAATCTTCTTATCACTCTTATCCTCCTTGTTTGACCTTTGAACTTGGCGAACACGTAATACAATCTTCTCCTTGGTGGCCAATGATGAATTCCATATTTAGTATCGAGGTCATAGTCCACCACTTTGTTAACATACAATTTGGTGGAATCTTCTTCAATGGCTATATTGGTAGAGAAAAGTGTAGATGGAATATTGAAGGTGAGTGATGTAGCATACTTCTTGCTGACGCAACTGCCGTGTTGAAGAAACTCGAGGTCGTTGTTGAAAAAGAAGCGGTATGGAATCTTAGGTTGCTCGGGTCGGCCAATGGTTGGTAGCGGTTTTGTCCAATTGGTGTAGTATGGAGTGTGATCCTTTCTTGAAACATCGATCTTCGATTCGGGATTTAGCTAGTCCATGTTGTTAGACATTGCACGTGCAATGTTGTCAAGATGATATTCGACTTCAATTGCGCTGCATGATTTGTCTTTCAACAAGTTGAACGCATCGTTCTTTATCCTGCGCAATTCCCCTTTCGTCATCTTTTTCACTTTGAATTGGTCTTGGATAATTTTCACCTGCTCCATTGTACACCATCTACCGGTTCTTGACCTTCAGGTAATCTAGGCATCGCATCAACCAACTGACTGAACCAATCATACTCCTATGTGTCGTCTTCGTCTAACCATGAGACGACATAACTTTCTTTCTTCTTCTTGGGTCGGGAGGATGATTCTGGTTGTTGTTGAGGTGATGATTGAGATGATGGTTGTTGTTAGGGCTCAGGTGTGTCTTCATCTTCACAACCGGTATATGTAAAGTGATCACCGGTTTGCTGCATTGGTGGTGGAGAATCAGTATCCCAAGGTTTGCCAGATGAGGGAGGTTGTTGAGATGCTTGACTTGTTGGTGTGGTGGTGATCTTTGGCGGTGGTGGTAGCATAGATGATGATGACTCGCCAATCTTCTTTTGACGTTTAGCATTCGGGTATTTATCCATGTCATCATCATCTCTTGGTCGCTTATCCTGACCAGTTGCTTCCTTGAATGTTGTCTTAGTTGATATGCAAGAAGTACCTTATAAAGCTTCGATTCATTAGGTGTGAAAGTAGGAGCTCGAGGAGTTATCTGTAGAATCAACTGTGAGATCAAATCAGCTTCGGTGACATTAGGAGGTGGGACTGGTCGGGTTTGCATGACCACCGGTGTTGTGGTAATCACTTGCTTGACCAGTGTTCTGAGTGTTGGGTAGAATTGTTTTGAGAACATTTCTTTAGTCACTCCAGGGATAGTTTGGAGAAGTGATGAGTATAGTTCCTGATCTGCTCGTCCATTTCTCCTTGAACGTCTTTGTTGAAGAATGCCTTTATCTGTTCTCTTTCTTCTTCGAACGTGTCCATCTCTTTAGAAAATTGACCTTGTCAGTCAGCATGTTCAATTTCTGGTCCTAAATACTTTGTTTGCATTTTCTGGATTGATGCAAGGCTTTCTGGATCTTGGCTTTGGTTCGAGATGCCCAAGTATCGGCCTTTTTCTTGACTGATTTTGATGATGATTTAGTTGTTGTTTCTTTGGATGGTGGTGGTGATGAGTGAGATGCTGATTCAGTTTTGGAAGTGTCATGGGGTTGTTCCAAAGATTGCTCAGGGTTGTGTTTAGGATTTTCCAGAATGTAGTTGTCTGTTTCTATCCTTATGCGTTCCTCTTCAGCCTTCTTTGCAGCTTCGTTTACAGCCCTTTCCCTTTCCGCATCATGTACATCTTTCTCAGTGATGGTGATTCTCTCATCAGTCTCTTGCTCGTCCTTTTCAAAGTCGAACATTACTTCATCTTCTTGCTGTTGTTGCTCTGTAGATTCCTTAGCGGTGGCATCGGTTCCGTTACCGGGTTGATTAACCAGATCAAGAACTGATGTAGCAGGAACACCACCGCTGGAACCTCCAGGGCCTTTAGTTTGTTGAATATTGAAATCTTTAGCATCATGCTCCATCCTTAGCTGATTCAAAGTTTTATGGTACTGTTTGTGTCCATCCTTAGGATCATACTCAACATCTGAGTCTTCTTCCTCTTCTTCCTCTACTGGCTTCTTCCCTTTTTCGGATGAGGGACCGACGGGTTTGTCCTCTGACTTCTGGATAGATGTGTCATCTTTTTGCACTTCAGAGTAGATAGTCAGATCATCTGATTCTGTTTCAGAATTGTCATCATGTGGAATTGGTTCCGGTTCAACTTTAGGATGAACGATCTGAGCTGGGACTTTCCTCTTACTGGGTGGATTTCTTTTCTTATACTTATTAGTGCTTCCCGTGCTTCTAGTGCTTCCAGCTCTCTTAGCTCTTGTGGTAGCCACTGGAGTAGTCTTTTCATCCATGAACCTAACTTTTCCCGCACGCACTGCTTCCTTATAACGAAGGTATGATGGAAGAACCTTGATTTCATCAGTTATCAAGAAATCAAGTGATTCCGCACCTTGTTTACGTGTTGAGGAGTCTTTGAATCTGACAGTATTCAACGTAGGCTCATACAACATTGAGTGTGTGATGGGGTCATTAATTCTCATAGGGATGTCCTGGTGCTTCCCGAGGAGGTTGTGGATCAGCAACTTTGTATATCTGATGAAGGGAATCTTGTTATTAGGCTTTTTGTAATGTTGCATCATGTCTTCCCAAATTAAGCTTGCATAGTCAATGTTTTTCCTATGAACCATTCCCCACAATGTTTGAAGATGCATCAGCTTTGGGTGTTCATGTCCACTATCTCTCCCTGAGACTGACTTAGCGATCATGATGTAGAGAGTCCTCATGGGTTGTGGAATGTTCTTGAGATCGACACTGGAATGCTTAGAGATGATGCCAATAGCTTCGTCATATCCAATGTCAACCATGAATTTTAATACTTCATCTTCATTTGGAGTTGGAACGTATTCAGTCGACCGAATGACTGGTAGAAGAAGAATGACACGAAGATCCGCCACTGTAACTGTGACTTCCTTGGTGCCAATGGTCACTTTCACTGCATCTTGACCGTCGATTTTGTCCATAGTGTGCCAGAACTGACGGATGTAGATTTCAGGTACTAAAGCAGAGTTTGTGAGCATGAGATAGAAGGGATGATCTTTTAGGATGTCGACTCTAAGATTGTTGAAGTTGTTGAAGTCGACTCTAAGATTGTTCTTTCCGATGGTTTTGTGATAATCTGAAGGGAAGATATCTGCCATAGTGAGCTCATTTGGGGCATTGAGATTTTCTTGATTGACATCCATTTCGTGATCTGAAAGGTATTGAGACAAAAGAACCAACATATTGAAAGACAATGTGTTAGTCTTAGTTTGATTTTATTGTCCAATTTACTTGATTGAAGTTATCATGTTTATGAATGTTACGAGTCGAAAGTCACTTTAAGTCCAATTGTTTGAAGTTAATGTGATAAGTTATGTGAGTATGTTAATTTTTAGTTTTAATGTCCAATTATCACTTAAACACACAAGATTTTAACTTTTGAGAGCTTATGAGTAATATTTTGGTTTTTGTGACTTTAGTGTAACAATTACAAGTATACTACGCGTAACATGTCAAAACAAGGTGACAAGTTGGCTTAAGCGTAAACATATGAGTTTATGCGTAAAAACTATGCTTTAGGCGTAGGCGTAAGCTTAAGCGTAAGGACAAGCCTTAGGCGTAAGAAAATCTTACGCGTAAAACTATACCATTAGCTTATATGCTTACGCGTAAGCTTTGCCAATAGGAGTTACGCGTAAGTTTTACCGTGAAGAGTAAACCTTAGGCGAAACATCAAGTTTACGCATATCCTTCCGTGATATGCGTAGTCCCATCAGAGACCCTTTATGCGTAAGTTTTACGCGTAAGATTGCTCTTATGCGTAACCTTTACGCCTAAAAGTATTCCATAAGCGTAATTCATCAACACCTTTTGATAGAATTTTTATGAGTAACAAACCTGAAACACATAAACACAATAACATGATTACAAAATAATCCTAACACTTTCAGGAACACAAAACAAACACAAAATCCAATATTGTGTGCTAAGAACAGTTTATGCATATCAGATTCAACCATAGGAAATCATCAAGATAGTTTTCTGCACTATTCTAGATGTCAGTGAATGATGACGTATAGGCTAGATTCGGGTCATGAACCCGACCAAGGCCCAATACTAACTTAGTCCGGTACAAACTGGGCTAGACCGATTAGATGTTTGGGCTCACGAAGGCCCAAACCCAAAGCTATTTGTAGAATAGATATTGGATATCTCTTAATTATAGGAGATAATCATTCCAACCGACTTAGGCGGGATACGCCGAAGGTTGAGGAACACGGAACCAACAAGGATTCCGTGCATATATAAAGGGAATCACATCCCTCGTTAAAGGTACGATCCAAAACCCTAATTCTCCTTTAACCCTAAACCGATTACTTACTCTCACGACGGAGGATAATCGTGGGAGACAATCCCACGGTAAGCCTAACGGTGTCTTTTGTCTCTTAGTGCGCAGGTCTCAAGCAACAATCCTCAATTGGTACGAGAGTCAGAGCCCCGAACAAGGAACGCCCAACTTTTGTATCAACAAGTGGCGCCATCCGTGGGACCCTACACTAAGAACCAACACTAGAATGACGAAGCATGGAAATCAGTGATCGCAATCGACCTTATGGGAAAGAAGTCGCAAAGCGGACTAACTCCTAAGCGGACTGGGACAACCGGTATTTGCTAAAAACAAGGGATCGTGCCAAGACTTGGTCCTCCCTCTCAGGTGGAACCGCTCGGAACAACCCAAGCCACTACAACCACCACCAAAGGAGTAGATCCATCACAGACTTACTACTACCCTTTCAATCGGTGCTAGAAACCGACCGACAAAGGCACCCGATGCACTGGCCGAAATAAGGGTGTAGTGATAGAAACAAACACACTCGCTCTTGAGGGGGTCGCACGAGCTAGCACCGTAAGATTTCGTATCCCAAAACTACGAAACATTAGTTGCCCTCATGCAAGAGGAAGAAGAAGAGATCGGTCGAACTTGAAAGCCCGACTTAATTTCGATTAAAACGAGACTTCCCACCGCTACTGTCGAGAAAGAGAAGCGGGGGAGAGACACCACGACCCCCGGATTCATTGTAATCGGGAGGAGAATCGAGGATGATGAGACATCTCACTCGCATCATCCGAGTGAGAGTGATGAAGATGAAAAGCGCATCAATGTCCACACCGACTTGGTAGCCGCAGAATCCAAGATGACTTGGACGAAGATATTCCCCAGTGAAAGCCTCCGAGTACAAACTCGAGAGGGCGATCGGTAAGCGCCGAAGAGGGAAAATTCCTCTGAAAATTCCTGACAACGAGGATAGCGAAACCGACACTGGAAGTCCGTAAACAGATATAATGACCGTGAGGATGAAGATATATCCTCCTCGCACCGTCAAAAGGTGGATCGTTTACCGAGCGCATCGGTGACTTCTCGTAGCAAAAGAAGGCGCATGCACGCCAATGTAAAGACCTATGACGAACAAAGACCACGATGATCACCTCAAAATTTTGAATCACCAGCGACAATTGAAAATCGCCACACCGTGGTGCCACATGTTCAACTCCACATCGTGGAAAGCGCGCGGTTCGGTTCAAGAAGCTTCCACGCGAAGCATCAATGGCTTTGAGGAATTGAGAAAGGCGTTTCGCCTAAACTTTACTCGTGGAAGAAGTGCGCTAAAAATCATGTCGAACTCGCCAGGTAAAGCAACAAGGAGAATCTACAAGCGCATTCATGGAACGCTTCAAAGATGAATGCATGCAAGTTAAAGCATGCCCAAGTGATGAAGATCTCGGTTTCATGAGCGGGATTAATAATCCATAACTCATCAAGAGGTTGAGCGACAAGATTCACGAAACCTTTGATGAACTCATGAAACAGTCTCGGTCCTTCGTCTGAGGGAGAAGCCGCAAGCGGATAGCAAAAGGAGCTATTCGAACTACGGTCACAGAACAACACGGAGACAATCCAACGACCGGGGTAGTAACTGTAATAGGAGCTATCGCGACCGAGGGAGCGGAGGGATAATGAGATACACCGTGGATCAAGACCCCAAAGGAAATACTCGCAGCAAGGTGCGAATTTTCCAAGACCGCCGCAGATCACGCACTCCAGAGGATCGGCGACTTTGGAATGGATCTTGTGATTACCACACACGTAAGGGCCATACCACTAACGAATGTGTCCAATCGCTAGCTCATCGACAAGATGGTTAAAGAGGGTAGATTGGACCACTTGGTTAAAAACATTAAAGAGGAAAGGATAGACAAAAGAGTGGAAACAAGAAAGAGACACCCAAAGACAAGGCCGACACGATCTACATGATACAATCATGGCGGCGGATCACTAGACGGAAGGTCGACCACGAGTTCTCTCGAGGAAGCGAAATCTATTTCTACTCTAATCTGCGGACAACGCAGTAGTAGCACCACTCACCATTGAGATTAGTGCGGGTCACGACATCCACCGCGTGTACGTTGATGGTGGAGCATCGGCGGACATCATGTATGACCACCGCTTCAAACGATTGCGGCTCGAATACGCACCGCTTAAGCCCGGTCGAGCGGCACTAGCGGTTTCGGTGAAAAGATATGGCCCATAGGAAACTACGATTACCGACAAGCATTGGCAATGCGAGAACACTCTGCGGCTTGGATGGAATTTATGGTGATCAAATCCCTTCGCCATACAATGGAATTATCGGGAGACCGGGATATCGACCATGCGCGGTGCCATCAACAACGCACGAGATGCTTAAATTCCCGATGGAAGGGGCATTGTTACTCTTTACAATGCCACGGTGCGAATAGAGAATGTAACACGGTTACATGCGAAACGCATCCGATCCCGCAATGCGGGCGCAACCAAAGTCCCAAACACAAGGTTGCACCACCCGAAATACCCGAGCAGAAATAGCCATCGGAGGATCATTGTCGGACAACGGCAAAGCAGCCGTGTCTTGCGCTCTGCAAAGAACTTGGACATTTTGCATGGGGCCAAAACACATGACTGGGTACCACGCCCAATTACAAAGCATAAACCGAGAATCCGACAAGGGTACTCACCAATACGCTGTAAGCGTGGCCAAGCCCCGGCCGCGCATGCAATTCCGCAGGTACTGGCGGTGGATGCGGAATTATCGTGAAGTCTACTACCATGGTGGCTTTCTAACCCGATGAATGGTCAAGAAGAGTGACGATGGTCGCGAATGTGTAGACTTCATCGATCTTAATAAAGCATTCCCACAAGATCGCTATCCATTACCGAGATAGATGGAAAATAGAGTCCTTGTGGGATATCCATTAAAGTGTTTCCTCGGCGCATACAAGGGATATCACCAAATACGATGGCTAAGGAAGACGAGGAAAAAGCAGGCTTTCACAAGCCAAGGCATTCTTGTTATACAAAATGCCCTTTGGCTTGAAGAATGCGGCGCCACCTATCACCGTTAGTAGATAATGCTTCGAAAAAGCAGGTGGGGCGCAACTGAAGTCTATGTGATGACCCGGTCATAAAGAGCCATCTTGAAGATGAGCTTGTGCGCAACATAGAGGAACGTTCAAGACTCTACGAGATTAACATGAAGCTAAATCGAAGAAGTGCACCTTGGCGCTCAAGGCATGTTCCTAGGATACACGATAGAGCTCGACGGCATAAAACCTTGTCCGAGAAAAGACAAAGCGGTAATCGAACTTCCTTCACCGCGCACGCTGAAGGAAGTCTAATCTCTCAACGGAAAGTTGGCCAGCCTAAACAGGTTCCTATCCAAGTCAGCAGAAAAATCATTACAAAACAATCAAGAAGTGTATAAAAAAGGGTGATTTTCGGTGGACCACGGAGGCGGAAGAAGCCTTCACTCAGCTCAAACAGCATCTAGCAACGCTCCCAACACTTGTCGCACCCGACTGTGAAGAAGAGCGATCATGTATTTATCGGCAACTCATGGAGCGGTCGGTAGCGGTTACTACTAACAGATAGGGATTCAAGACAAACCCCTATCTATTTTGTAAGCAAAGCGCTCAAGAAGACGGAGATGAACTACGGCGCCATGGAAAAATTAGTTTTGGCATTGGTGTTTGCTTTGCAAGCGACTACGCAGATACTTCCAAGCGCACCCGATAGCGATAATCACGCACCAACCAATCAGCGGATCATCTCCAAACCCGATCGTCGGGCCGACTCGTAGTGGAGTGTATTGCTAGGTGAACACAACATCTCTTACACCACGCATCGCAATCAAAGGACGAGTTCGCGAGACTTCATCATCGAGAAGCGATCCCGACGAGGTACCCGCACCAAGTAAGAAGGAACTACAAGATCCATGGATCTTGTTTACGATGGATCCTCGTGTGTGGGCGGGTCGAGGCGGCCTCATTCTCACAAATCAAAGGGAATGGAATTCACTTACGCATGCGTTTTGAATTCTGATGACAAACAATGAGGCGAATATGAGCTCTAATTTCCGGACTCGCATTGCGGCTCGAATGGGTGTACGTAACTTGAAGCAAATGTGGATTCGGCTAGTAGCCAACCACGTGTTGGGCGAATCGTGGCTAAAGAATAGAATATGATTCAAGATCTCGACAAGACCAAGACACCGATTAAAGGCTTTGATAGATTCACCATCAAGCGTGTTCCTAGAGGAGAAAACCGCAAAGCGGATGCACCGAGCAAGATCGCCTCGACAAACTTCGCACACCGTCAAAGCAAGTCTTGGTGGAAACATGGAAAAGCAAATCCATATCGGATATGGACATCTCCACAAGAATAGAGGAGGAAGGTCCTACATGGATGACACCGATAACGGAATTCCTAAACAAAGGAATGTTACCCCAAGAGCGTATGAAGCTCGCGAGGATACGGCATGCGACGTAGATTCGAACTTTGAAACAACATACCGCACCGCGCTCCTTCCTTCAACCATGGCTCGCTATGTAGGCCCACTACAAGCACATTACGTCTCGCGAGAAATCCATGAAGGTTCATGCAAGATGCACTCGGGACCACGGTCCGTTGTGGCATCGCCATGAGATCGGTACCATCGCCACCATGCACCGCGATGCGCGGGACTTAATAAGGAAGTGCAGCGATTGCCAAGTTCATCGACCCGTCCCACGCCAACCACAGCATGAGCTAACACCAATTACATCCCCATGGCCATTCTACAAGTGGGGTATCGACATTGCAGGACCTTTTCCAGTCGCAACGGGAGGATTAAAATTCCTCATAGTCGCCATAGACTACTTCACTAAGTGGATCGAAGCAAAAGCAGTGGTAACAATCACTGGCAACCAGGTGAAACGCTTCGTCTGGGAAAACATTGTATGCCGCTTCGGTTTACCTGGCGAAATCATCTCGGACAACGGGAAACAATTCTGCGAAAATCCTTTCAAGGATTGGTGCGAGAAGTTGAACATCACACAACGACTTCATCGCTTAAACACCCACAAACCAATGGCTTAGTAGAGCGCGCAATCAAGCCCGGGTGAAGGAATTAAAGCGGCGCCGACAGCACAAAGGAAGATGGGTGGAAGAGCTCGCATGTTTTGTGGGCGCCCGCACCTCAATAAAACCAAAGACGGGAGACACTCCCTTTCACTAGTCTATGGGACGAAGTCGTCATACCGCCGAAATCGAATGCCAACTATTCGCACGGCGAAATTAACGTGGCAACCAATGATGACGAAGCGTCGATTTAGACTGCTAGAAGAAAAGCGCGAACGCAGCAGCAATACGTGATGAGAAATCAAAGTCCGGATGAAGGGATACTATGGCGCTAAAGTGCGGGCGTTTCATTCGAGACTGTGTGACTTTGTCTACCGCGCCAATGACGCGAGCCACGCAGAAGACACAGGTAAGCTTGGACCAAAGTGGGAAGGACCCTATGAGGTTACCGAAGCACTGGGAACAGGCGCGTAAAAGCTACGAGGCTTGGATGGTCGTGAACTGCCACGCACATGAAACATCTGCAACCTCAAGAGGTGCTATCTATAGGAATAGCTACGCCCAACAAGACAGACGCTCCCGCACTTTCAAAGGCCCAATAAACATCTATGCATTTACTCTTTCTTTTACTTAGTATAATTGTCTTATTTACTTATCACAAAAACTTGCAAGTATCAATAAACGCCGCGGTTTCTAGCTAACTCATGACATATTTTAATTTGTTATTTCCATATACCGTATGGCTTAACAATTTTTATTTCTTGCCACGATGGCGCAAGCACCATAATAAACCCACGATGGTAAAAGGATAAGTTAACCTACTAAACAACTTGTTGAATAAGAGGTTGCAAACCCATCAACACCGGATCACGTATCCTTGTTAAACACCTTGTTCTCAAGACGTTGGAATAGCTTTGTGCGCATCCCACGACGGATGCGCAACAACGCATTATGTGCACGTTAACAACTTTGGAACCAAGACACTTGATTCCTTAATTTGGTATTTATAGTACGCTGCATATCATTAACATACACGATTATGATAATACTTGGAAGTTATTTTTTAAGTATCTTAGGACCTTCATACATGATTATGGATTTCCTGTATTCTCGCACTTGCATATACATGTAACAATGAATACGTCTTTTACGCAAAGACAAACAGATAAGTATGCGCATCACGAATTGCAATCATATTCACAAACACTTAACAAAAGGAGATTTATTTCATAACTATGAGTTATTACCCAAAGATAGTTACAAAGACAGATACAATCTAAAAGCTATGACTACGCTCAAGGACGAACTACCCACACGGCTTGCAGCATCCCCAACCCTATCTAGTTCCTTCAACAAATCCGGCCTCGACGAGCTACAGTGGCAACACTCACCGGCACCCCGTCGGATCGAGGGAGGTGAGCCAGCCACACCACACATAACAGCCTTGCCCTTAATACCTCCCTTCCGAGCAAGTCTTGTAGAATGCGCCTTCAAACTTGCTTGAGGCACTTCCTTTTCTAAGGCAAAAGGATTCAAGATATCCTTAGGCGCGCCAAATCTGACGTGCGTGCAGTTGGGATGCATCAGGCTTAAGATAATAGTCTGGCTGCGCAACGGCTTCTCCACCACGATGACGTGCTAGAGTCAGACCTACAAAAACAACATCTATCGGATAGTCCTGGTCGCGCTCCAATTCAGCGATCATGGGGAGCTCCAGGTCCCTCATCTTCTTCATGGCAGCAACCAGGTTATCATAAGCCTTTGCATCATAATTCGGTACATGCTCAATAGGCACCCTTAGGAGATCAGCCTCATGCAGCTTCTCAACGGCTTCTGCTTTCCCATGCTCCAGCGCGCACTTGACTACATCCCCAAAGGAATCAACCACTTCTTGCGACTCCAGAGTACTCAGTGCGGAAAGGCGAAGACCATGGCTTATGAGCCATCTGCGCTCAGCAATGGTAGACAGGAGATGAGGATATAACTCCTCGTCATACTCTATGCTAAGCTTGCGCAGTTTCATTTCCTGCACCTCTAGAGCACTCTTCACGGTGGCACCAAAGCCTTCAAGCTGCGAAGTCATCACCTCTTTGCCATTCTCCAAATACTTCATGGCCCAATGACATGAAGACTTATACCTTGTAGCATCCGCACGCTCCTGGTTTATCTGGCAAAGCAGTGCCATCTTCTCCTCAGCAAGCTTTTGGGCATACGAACCCAGGCTCTCTGCCTCACCCCTAACACTAGCCAACTGCGCCTCCAGCATCGCAAACCGTTGGTCGTTCTGAGTACCTTGGCTAGTCTCTCCAGAATACTTCTCCTTTAACCGCGAAGCAAGTAATACCAAATCCTCGACCAGTTGCCCCATGGGCGCATCCCCAGATGCCAAGGGCTCAGTGCCATGGTTATCAGACTCAGCGCCATGACTCTTCAACCCTGATGCTTCACTCGCCTTTGGACTAGCACGAGGAGGCGATCGCAAACCTGCTCAAACTCGCGGTCTGAGACATAGAATTGCCGGTTTCCCATAGGCGATTTCAAAAAAAAAAAAAAAAAAAAAACCAAGAGAAGCAAAAAGGAAACAAGTATTGTCAAGGTTACTATCAGGGCCAAATACATTCGCCGATGGAGTGCGACGACGCAGCCTCACTAGCGATGACTCCACATTAAAGACCCTTTGGGCGTTTCTTCCTCGCGGAGCTCGCGCCATCACTTCCGAGCGCCCTTTACGCTTTAGCCTGACTCTTGTTCCTCCACCTCCTCATCCATGGCGCGCCACGGCCGTGGGTGGTGGGCTGCGCTATTGGGGAAGGTACCGGGGCTTGGGCAGCTTTAGCGCATCGCTTCCAAAGAACGGAGGAACTTGCCCCGCCTCCCACATTCGGCTCAGTACGCCTTCGGTAGAGTCTAGAATTGGCTCTTCACCCTCCTTCAAGGGCCTTACCCCTGTCTTTACCTCCACAGGCTTTGCTAGCTGCACCACGGTATATAGATCCATCTCTGCATAGTGAAGGACAACAAATAACACAAGTCACATAATGCGCGGAAAAAAGACAGAAAACTCTTACATTATTTACACACAGAGGTACGGAGGAATGAGTTCCCACCCTGGCCATTGGCGTCTAAGAAGATTGGGATCTCATCTTCGGGACCAAAATAATTACGGCCGATGCCCATGTGTACCAAAAATCCCTCGGGATAGGCACTAATGGGAATGCGGTTAGGATTTATCGATTCCGCATCCTCGACATAAGACCCGTGCGAGGCACTCATCCTCTCTAACGTGCCCTTGGTATAAAATCATAATTCCACGGAAAGCAAATGTCATCTACCCAGAAGAAATACTCCCTCCAATTCCTAAGTGAGTCTAGTTTATCCGTGTAACACTGCAGTCTACCAGCGCGCTTCGTAAAGGATACCCATCCATGTGCCCATGTAGTGTGATAAAAGACGCGGAATAGGTGGTTAGTTGGGTTAATCGCCAGTAAACGGCAATTTACCTCAAAATTGGTAATTTTGGTCGCACCAATACAGTGCAACTGGGATATGTGCAGATTATAATAGTTTAATACGTCGCACAAAAAGCGAGACAGGGGCACACGTTGATTCGCAAATTCTAATAACCGTGTATATACCCCCACTTTCCCCTCGGGGAATTCCGCAATAGTTGCTCGCGCCCGAACAACCGGATGCACGTCCGTGGGTATAAAGTAATCTGGTGAATTCAACGGATCGCTCTCGGTGAGGTCTGAGGTGGTCGAGCACAATTGTTTGACCATAGTATTGTTATTTTTTGATAAAGCGCACGCGCTACCTTTGCAGTAGATTAGTTTCTGGATTGCAACTGCAAGTATGCTTTAACAATGGCGGCTTAAGTTTTACTGTGAGAAACACGGTGAAAATGAAACGGTGGGATATATAGTTTTTCTCATCCACGTGATGAGTGACACGTGGACCCCACTAACCCTAACTGTGTGGTTAAGATTGCTTGATGGGACACGGGTGCAGTAACTTTCCCCCGACTTACGAGGCACCCATTTTTTAATATTACGGCTGGATACAATGTATCAAGCGGATATTTCTTTGGCTTCTTTGCTACGCTTCGTATATTTTTCATTGACTACGGTTATTAGTCTAGCATCCGCAGTTATGCACTGCGCATACTAGACTGGGGGGACATGATGACGTATAGCCTAGATTTGGGTCATGAACCCGACCAAGGCCCAATACTAACTTAGTCCGGTACAAACTGGGCTAGACCGATTAGATGTTTGGGCTCACGAAGGCCCAAACCCAAAGCTGTTTGTAGAATAGATATTGGATATCTCTTAATTATAGGAGATAACATTCCAACCGACGTAGGCGGGATACGCGAAGGTTGAGGAACACGGAACCAACAAGGATTCCGTGCATATATAAAGGGAATCACATCCCTCGTTAAAGGTACGATCCAAAACCCTAATTCTCCTTTAACCTAAACCGATTACTTACTCTCACGACGGAGGATAATCGTGGGAGACAATCCCACGGTAAGCCTAACGGTGTCTTTTGTCTCTTAGTGCGCAGGTCTCACGCAACAATCCTCAATTGGTACGAGAGCCGGAGCCCCGAACAAGGAACGCCCAACTTTTGTATCAACAGTGAAGTAGATTACAACAAATTTTAACATGAAATACCCACAGAATCAAAAGATTCATGGGAACGACCTCATGAACCCTAAATCTTAGATTTTCAACTTTTGATGTTTTTGGGTGTAATCTAAGGCCTATTTCATGTAATTTAACATGTTACAATACTACTGAGACCATCTAATTGCATCAAAACATCCTTATGCGAAAATCCCCAAATTCGTTCATAAACCCTAATTATTCAAAAATCATCAATTCGTGTTTCTGGGTAAGAATAAATGATGGAAATAGCTTCATAACACATTTGGAAAGGTTTTGACATAAGCCATTTCATCACAAACACACTTTGGCAAAATCCCTTTCTTACGCATACGCGTAAAACCAAAAATAAAACAATTTAAGAGTTTGAACCGTTGGATTGATTTTTTTTTGAAAACCAATGTTTATAAACATGATCTAAATCTTTTGGCACTTACAGTTTTTAATTTTGTAGCACGGATTTGAAGATCAAATGTGAGCCGATGGATCTTGGAGGTTTGAATATTTAATGCAAGTAGGTGAATGCATTGAATGTGGTTAGGGGACATTTTGTTTAAATTTATTTTGAAATATTGGCAACTTTAGTCCCTTAACCTCACACCTTATCAACCAAGACCCATTGACTTCCATTTTGGTTAGACAAAACAAATTTTGGGAAAGAAACTTAACGATACTCCCCCTCGAATTTAGAAATAGTGAAATTTGTAAACATTTAAGTCCGAGAAGAGTATTTAACAGGATGCATATCACCATTTTTGAAGAAACAACATATTTATGGTAACATGAAAGTACAAGGTTTTATTAAACTGAAAAATATTTACTTTCTCCCCCTCAACACTTGTTCGGGAAAAATGGTGAAATGTTTTGCGATGTTTGGTTTGGATAGAAATTTAGATAGAAGAATATTTTTGGATTTTATCATATTTTATATTTTTGTATTTTGTTTTTGAAAATTATTTACAAAAGAGGTTTTGGTGTTTGACTGTTTTAAGAATGTGTTAAAATTTCGTCCAGTTCTTCTGTAGTCAAACACCTCATACTAATATGGTGAATCAAATCAGTAAATCTTGCGGGAGGCAAGGCTTTAGTGAGAAGATCCGCCAATTGGTGTTCAGTACCTACAAAGTATAATTCAACTGCATCCTTTTCCACATGCTCTTTGATGAAATGATATCGAAGATCGATGTGCTTTGACTTCGAGTGTTGAACGGTGTTGCACGAGATCGCAATAGCACTTTGGTTGTCACAAGACACCGGAATTACATCGGATACATAACCATAGTCCTTGAGTTGTGTTCTCATCCAAATGACTTGAGCATAACACGCAGACATGGCTACATATTACGCTTGATTGAGGACAACGATGTACAATCTGCTTTCTTGATTGCCATGACACCAATTTATCACCAAGAAATTGTAAACCTCTGATACTTTTAGTTAATCTAAGCGTCCCCGTGGTCGTGTCTGAAAAGCTATTAGTTCAAAACCGTAATCCTTGAATACGGATCCCAAATTAATGGTTCCTTTACGTATCGAAGGATTCTTTAGCCTCGAGAGGTGTCTTTCGATTGTTCTTGATTGATAACGGAGCAAAGATATACTGAAAATACAATGTCGGGTTCATCGGTGTTAGATACATGAGAGACCTAATAATACTTGGTATTTGGTAGGGTCAACCAATTTCCCATGTAGATCGACATCCGCTTGTTGGTATGTGCCATTGGTGTTGCATAGGTGTCACAACTTTGCATTCCATGTTTATTCAATATTTCAAGAGCATATTTGACCGACTTAAGAAAATACCACGAGGTGAATGATGAACTTTTAGTCCTAAGAAGAACGTAAGTTCACCCATCATTGACATTTCAAAATTTGTTTTCATTAGTTTTGAAAAGCGTTTGAGTACGCTTTGTGGATTGAACCAAAATGATGTCATCCATGTAAATCGAACAATTAAAATGTGTGCCCCATGATATTGAATAAAAAGTGTTTGAGACCGTGAGAGCCTTGTTCGGTTGTATACGTGATTAGGGAACTCGGATCAACAAATCCATCCGTCGACTAACATATCTTTGTTTCCTTGATTTACCATCGTAAAAGCGCTTTGACATCCATCCGATAAACACCGATGTTCATGTAAGCCGCAAATGCCAGAAAATTTCGTACAGCCTCAAGTCTAGTTACCGGTGCGAATGATTCTTCGAATTCAATCCCGTCTTCCTGTTTATAACCCTTAGCCACCAGACGTGACTTGTTTCGGATAACCGTACCTTCAGCATCTAACTTGTTTTTCCAGATCCATTTGAGACCAATGACGTAGACCCATGTTAGTCTTTCAACCAATTCCCATACTTCTAAACATTTAAACTGGTTCAACTCTTCTTGCATGGATTCAATCCAGTTGTCATAAGTCATTGCTTCTTTAATGATTTTGGGTTCAGATTGACAAACATTGAGTGCATAAATGCAGTGTTCTCCGTCAGTTTGAAGGCGTTGTCTAGTTACGACTGGTTGGTTCGGGTTGCCAATAATATTAACATGAGGATGGTATTTAGTCCATCGGTGTGTGGAGGGTTGATGTTGGTATACATTGTGCGGATTTGGTGGATTCAGATGGCTAGTAGAAGATTCAACAACATTTAAGTTTGCAGTTTCTGTAGCGAAAGGGTTAAAGAACGCATTTCCATTATAATCCGCTGGTACAGGTACATCTTGGTTAAGAAGATCATCAGCTGGATCAGCGTCGGCGGTTTGTTCAGCTGCTATTGTAGATTCAATCGGAGGTGCATCAGCAACAGTAGTTGTTGTTTCGGGTGTATCAGGGATAGGAATATTATCAGGTTGAGCAGTGGAAACATTTGATACATCTGGAGCACGTTGATCGATATCATCATTAAACAAAGGAGCAAACAACGTTTCCATTTGACGACGACCGATTTGAAATGATTGATCGGTGATGATTGAGGAAGTTGAGACGGTTATGTCCGGGTTCCAGTCGCTTTACTGAAGCCATTTACGTGAGCTCATTAAAATTAGCTTCAATCGTTTCCATAATTTATTTTGTACGACGATTCCAGATTCGGTATCCCTTTGAGTTTTCACAGTATCCAACAAAGACTCCAATGTCAGCTTTAGCCTTGAGCTTTCCAAAGTCATCACGATCATTATTCGGGCAACAAAGAGCACCAAATACATGAAACAGCTTCTGCCCATAGGTGTTTTGTTGTGGCGTTAGGTAATCATAGAACGGTTCTGAGTATAGCATGCAGTTGACACGGCTTCTGCCCATAGGTAATCTAGGAGTTTTGCATTGATTAACATCGTTCTTGCAGCTTCCACTAACGTACGGTTTCGTCTTTCGATAATTCCATTTTGTTCTGGTGTCCGTGAAATTGATTTCTGATGCTGAGTTCCTACTTTCTCATAGTAATCTTGAAAATTTTGGTTCACAAATTCAGTTCCTTTGTCTGTTCTGACTTGTCTAACTACGTTCCGGAGCTGAACTTGAATTTTCTTGAGAAAGGTGATGATCATATGTAGAGCTTGATCTTTACTTCGAAGAAAATAAACCCAATTCCATCTTGACTAGTCATCAACAATTACGAGAATGTGGCGTTTGCCATTAATCTTCTGCACACGCATCGGGCCACACAAATCCATGTGAAGAAGATGAAGAACATGCTGAGAGCTATGTTCCACTTTTGAAGGAAAATGAGCACGAGTGCTTTTCCTTTGTTCACAAGCTGAGCATAAGTGATCTTTTGAATACCTAAACCTGGGAAGACCTTCAACTAGTTTGTGTCGTGCAAGATTGGTTATGGTTATATGAGAGTCATCGGTGCCACAACCATGATTTTGTAGATGTTGCCTTAGAAAGTAGACAGATGGGAGATGAAGCAATCATGTGTTGCATTGAGATTGTGTAAAGGCTTGATGTGCGGTTTCCAGACATAAGATCGTTTCCTTGTAGATCACGGATGAAACAACTTTTCTCCCTAAAAACAACTTCCAAATCACCATCACAATACTGACCGACTGAAAAGAGATTGTGACCGAGACGTTCCACATAATAAACTCGCTAATTTGATGTTCCTATTGATGTAGTCTCCGTAGCCTATGATAGGCTGCTGGTGATCATTCCAGAACTCGACAAGTCTGGAGTGAACTTTGAGACAAAGTTTGATAAAAGTTTGAGATTGCACATCATGTGCCCGGAACATCCGCTATCAACAATCCAAATGATGATCTCAGATCACCTACATTACACACACGACGACACGGTGGAATAGAAGTAGAGGTGGAACCCAAGAGTTAGAGGGTTCCACATCTGATTCGATTGAAACACACATGCTTATGATTTTAAGAATCCATTTAAATCCATGTATATTTTGTAACCATCTCTGCCAAGTCCAACTAGTTTGTGCTTTGGTCTTAGTGAATGCACTAGGTGATATTCCCTTCCTAGGAGGTCAAGTGGGTGCTATGGGTATGTTAGGAATCAGAAATTCCATAAGTAAAAGAGTCGGCCACCTCATGTATTATCTAGCAAAAGTTAGCTCGCAGACTTGTTTCTATTTATGTTAGTTATTAAATAAGTAGTAGCGTGATTAGTATAGTGCAACACCGTGGAGGAAGGTCGGGTCTTTACCCATTGTATCCCGATCCACAGTCAGTCAGGAGGTCATTTAGTCTCAGACCTATAAATACCCTCTACCTTGCAAGGTAGAGGGTTGGATGTTCTTTGGTAATCTAATATTCCACAAGTTTCTCTTACTAGAATATCCCACTTTCTCTCTCTCTAAAATCATCTATAAGCTCATTGTGTTAATGTTATGATATGTAAGTGAAATCCAATATCCTACAATTGGTATCAGAGAGCCATGGTTAGATCATATCTTGCACATCTTTGGATTTCTAGTGGTTTTTAGGTGGTTTTTGAGTTTGAAAAAGTTTAGTGGTTTGTGCATCATTTGGTTGATTTCTTGTGTTAAAGCGTGGATTTTGTTAGTACTTTTATGTTTAGAATCATCACAAGTGTTTAGGTGTTCATTTGGTAAGCTTGAATCATCTTGGTTGGGTTTTTTTTGGATTGAAAAGTGAAGTTTATGTTGTTTTTCTTGCTAGCGACTTGACATACGGATTTATTTCTTCGTAGCGACTTGCTTTACAATTTTGTAGCGAGTTGCAGTTTTTTGAAGCTAGCGACTTAGTCGTAGCGACTTACAGTACAAGTAGTGGATTCTCCACTACGGGTAGCGACTTGGTGTTAGCGACTTGGTGTGTAGCGAGTTGCTATTTAGCGACTTGAGTCTTTAGTGACTTGATTCTTAGCGAATTGCTGCCAAAATTTTGCTAGCGACTTAAGGCTTAGCGAGTTACTACTTAGCGACTTGCAGTTGTTTAGCGACTTGGGACTTTAGCGACTTGGTGGTATAGCTTAATTAGGTGTTGGCGACTTGGTGTTAGCGACTTGGAATTATTGTTATTTAGTTGCTAGCGAGTTGGTTCAAAATCTCTAGCGACTGGGGTTCGTAATTTGATACTAACATCTTAGATACTTGGTATTTTGCTCCGGGATTTCCAATTACTTGGGAGTAATTCAAAATAACACAATGTCGGTCATCACCGATCTTTTAATCACCAAAGTACTTGCTCTCTATGACACAAACACGAATAGTGAAATAGAATGCTTACCGAATGCCCTACATTTAATGATTCAAAGATCGATTAATCAAAACAACTCAAATGAGTCACTCTTAATGTTTGCAAATGATGCTAAGAATATGGAATGCACCAATGAGCCCTTTCAACATCTCGATCGACTTCTCAAACCATCGTTATCTACAACCATGGATCGAACAAGTTGTGCCATCCTTCGTCGGATTTTCCCACTTTGACAAGAACTGCTTTACTTAACTTAGAACGGTCGAGGATTCAAATTACCAAAGAAAAGTTCTCAACGATGATTCTCATGCCGCTTCTTCAAACTATCTTCAATCAATTTCACCCACTTATCCGGAAGAATACTCCTCGATTTTGATGATATCATGACCGAATATCTTTCAAGAAACACACGGAATGGAAATTCATGAGTTCGAAACTCATTTATTCAACTTATGAGTAATATGGAAACATACATCAAGGAAGTCGCAAAAGAAAATAACAAAATCGAATGAATTGAATGAGTGCCAAGAGACACCATGGAGCAATTGTGACATGTCATGCAACATTCCATTGAACCGGTGAATGACACCGATTGCGTAATCTCGCTTGTAATGAAAAGGATGAAGAGAACAAGATCGATCTCAAATTCTCGTAGTCGAAAAGGTATCAATCGATAAGGTACACTTAATCGATCACATAAATTCTCATGAAAAGGTACCGACTCTTACTCGAACATAACATCGTGGAATCGATCTTTGTTGTGCTCGAATCTAATGCAAATAACATGATTAAAAAGGGTATATGATGAGCTTTCAAACAAATTTTCAATTTTGAAAAACATTGTATCTCATTGCAAATTGAAATACAACAAAAGGATGAAATGTTTTATGCAAAAACCGTGTACTAATCAGAACTTCCGCAATTTCGAGAATTTTTGAAGTTAATCGCTTAAAATCGAGATTCGTGACAAAGATTCGACCATTGGTAATCTGAAATTACTTCTTTGAAGTCCGTAAATATGACTGCCATGAGATGAGTGATACACTAGAACCTAGAAATTACGAACTTGCTCTTTGTGTGTCCAACCTACTAAGAAAAATGAGCATTTAAGAAAGAACCTTGAGGAAACAAATTCTAAGTTAGTCAATCAATCTAACCTCTTGATGAAAGACATTGATGACCTCAAAGCCCAAATTCGGGATAAGAGCTTCAATATTGTTGCCCTAAAAATGAGCTTAGGAAGTCTATTGGAAATAGGATGAACACTAAGTTTGCAAAACCTTCAACTTTGGGAAAGTCAACTGTTCAGAACCACTCGAAACAAACAGTTATTAAACAACCTAATGCCTTTAGGTCTGAAAGAGTTAAACCATCGAAATCTAAGCTTACCTCCCAAGTTGATAATATATCTGTTTTGTCAAAACCAGTCACTTCATTGCCTAGTTCCGATATGATGAATACCAAACCTCAGACTTTTGTTCAATACTCTCAGATAAGAAATGCAATAAGTACAACTAGCTCCCATGCAAAACAGCATTTGACTGATCAATCCCCTAAGAAATACCCTAATCACAAAAGGACAAATAGTCAAAACAAGGTTGTGCACTCATTCAGTTCAACTAATAGTGGTTTCAAATGGATTCCCACCGCGATTTTTAAGTTTACAGACTTAAACGAACTTACATTCCTAGATCATGCCTCAAGTGGATTCCCACAGAAAACTCTTCAAGAATGTCGAACCTAATAGGATCCCCATTAATGATATCGTCGTGTTATAATCGTGATGCATCCAAATGTGAGATTAAACAGTCACTAACCCATCTATGTGTAATTCTACATGTGCTTCCAAAGACAATGTGCTCTCGCCTTTCTCGTGTACAATGCTAAACTCAATCAGGAACATCATGACTTGGTTTCCATCAGAAATGAGCATGGCTTATTCGGGAGCTATAGCATGCCACAACTAATGAACCTATTACTTTGACTCCTATTCATCTTGAATCAGGACTCGCTCTTTTAATATCTGTGTATAAATTATTTAAAAAAAAATAAAAAAAATAATAATAATAAAATGTTTTTTTAATAAAAGATTTATTCGCTGTCATCGATAACATCTAAAATCCTAGAAATATCATTCAATAATGATACGGGATCATAGATGAAGTTCGAACAACTAATATTTCTTAAAAAAAAAAAAAAAAAAAAAAAAAAAGGTTGGTTAATGTCAATCAATGGTCTTTGATGACATTGATTGAGGGGGAGATTTTGTATATGTTTTTCTTGATTATCTATGCCATTGGCTTCTGTGCTGGTTATGATGTTTGCTCATTTGTAAGTTGTGGTTGTGTCTTGCTTTTGTGACTAACTGGTTATGCTTTTGTAACTATCTGGTTATGGTGTTTCTCTCAGTTATAGTTTGTGGTCGTATCTTGCTCATGTGATTATCCTTGTGTACCCATGTATTGAGTGTCTTGCATTAAATGCTTATTTGATTAAATGTTTATTTGATTCATGGTTATCATTGTGATTATCTATGCTAGAGACTTAGTCTAAAATCCTTGTTAGCAACTTACCACTCTTGCCTCTAAACCACAGGGACCGAATGTGTCAAATAGCCAAAAGAGTTTCGCACTAGCGACTTACCACACTTCACTCTAAAACCACAGGGACCGAATGTGTCAAATTGCCAAAATTCCTTCCTATACCCCTAGCGACTTACTAATTTTTATTTCTTAAATAAGTTTTTTCTTTTCTCTTTCTCTCGCTTTTTTTTCCTTCTTGTCAAAATAAATAGTTCATCTTAGCGATTTAACAGTGGTATGTCTCGAATCTCTCCTTATTTGTTCTCTCTTACGCGATTGTGTTTCGTTTCTAACTTGTCATTTTAACTAGATCCCTTCGAGCTCGTGAATTGTGACTGTTTGATTCCCACCTAGGTTCGATTTATCATGTAATCGTGTTTTGTTGTTATTATGATGTTGCAAGTGTACAAATTGTTTGGTATATCTTATCTTGAGTGCTTGTTAATTTGTTTCCATGTACTGGTGGTGAATGATTGGTGGTTTGGGTCGTTTGTTTGTTGAGATTATAAGTGTTCTTGGTAGCGACTTAGGTAGTGTTAATGATAGCGTTATTGTTCTTGATGGCGACTTAACGTTGTTCTTGGTAGCGACTTGCTTAAATGTTCATCGTGGCGAGTTAGCACTCAACTTAGTGACTAAGTTGTCGTGGCGAATTAGTGTATTATATTACAGCGACTTGGGTAGCGACTTAGTTGTCGACGACTTGTCTTTACAAGTTAGCTAATTAGTAACATTAGCGACTTAGTTAATGATTTGTAGCGATTTGGTTATGTTATCGTTCATGGCGACTTGTCTCTACAAGTTAGCGAATTAGTAATGTGATAGCGACTTAGTTAACTGATTTGTAGCAACTTGGGTATGTTATTGTTCATGGCGACTTGTCTTTACAAGTTAGCGAATTAGCATATATAGCGACTTAAAGAGCTAAACTATTAGCGACTTGTCTGTGGTACTAGTGATGGCGACTTGTCTTTACAAGTTAGCGACATTGTTCACTTTCATGTAGCGAATTAGTCCAGTTTAACAGCTTGTCTATCTATAACTTTAGACATGTTTGGTGGATCTTTTAGGGTCTAGGGTTATTAAAATGTTTAAAGGTTAATTGCTAAAGTTGATCTCATTCTCACAATACTTAGGATCTCTGATTCAACTTGTTGAGTCAACATACTCTATGTAATGCTATGACATTTCGCTTTAGGCAAACGGTACTTGGTTTCTCTCACGACAACCAAATGTTACTTTTGCCTCATACATATTTGTTATATCACTTCTACATTTGTATCTTGGCTCATGACATGATCCCTTTGCAATGCACTCTTTAACCTTTTAATCCCTTATCAACTCGTCGTGTGAAAATCTATCTAAAGGATTCTACTTCATTGAAATATCTCACTTATGCCACTCAATCATTCTCTATATGAGTTTTGGGGACTCCTTCTGAGTTACTATTTCTATGTGTCTATGTCATAAGGGTGCTCTCAATGTTTTCTCACTTATCATTTATTATCTAACTCGCTCCCAATCATTATCGTTGATTGTATGTTTACTCGGATCATCAATGGAAAGTTCAAACCTCGAAAAGAGCGTTACCCCTTCGGCATCATCCAAAGTTCTCTCGCATTTAAGAAATCCTTCCTATGAGTCAATGGGTGATATTGGAAAAGTAACTATTATGTGTACCTACAAAAGCTACAACAAAATCCGATACTCAAAGTGTCTATTGACATCCTCAAGAACACAAACTTCTTCGGTGCCATTACCAAGCAATGCTCAATTCCCACCATTTACATTCAACAATTCTGGAACACCATTCAATGGGACAAAATCACAGCTCAATACTCTTGCAAATTGGATGACAGGGAGTTCACGATTGATTCTGCTATTCTTAGCAAGGCTCTTGGAATCACCCCATGTAACCCCAACCTTCGTTCGAATCTCCACCGGCATCGACGATCCGATTGTCTTTCTAATTGGGTTGGGTTATCGTAACAACATATTAAGAGCATTCGACATCATCATCGGACACATGTATCAACCCCGAGAGCTATTACAACTATTCTCAACTTGTGCTTATCCGCAAAACATCGTTCGATAAAGTGAGAATTCCATCTTGCAAATTCTATGGGTATTGTCAATAGGGTTGATGTGAATGTCTCGGATCGTATTTGGGAAGAATTTTCTTTACCAATGCACACATTCATATCCGATAGAACAAATTTCCGTAACAAAGCTCAAGGCGAAAGAAATAGAACAAGCTTGTGATTCCCAAAGATCGATTTTCTAAGCTTGTTATCCAAGATTGCAACAAACTCACAACTTCAATCCTAGGATTGAATCAACTCTACATAAAGCGTAAGATGAATTTGTTTTAGGAAACCCGAAATATGTTCCTAGAGGTATGGATAATGAAATATTTGATTGCCAATTCTCGATATTCTACTCACGTAAGATATCAAGAAGAAGGACTACTTCAAACAATACAAGAAAAGAGCTACCAGCCTCCTCTGGCGATGTCACACCCTCCTCCACAACCCAATGCTCCCAAGTCCACTTCACCTCACAAGCATCCTATGCCTCTTCCTAAAAGAGACTTGAAAGGTCACAACATTCGAGACACGCATCCAAGAAGCGAAAGTAAAAAGGAAGAAAGTGGAAAAGGAAATTGGTGAAAATACCGAGGTATCAAGGAATATTACAAGGTTAATCGATGAAGATGATGCCGATCTACAACTTGAATCCAAAGAAAGCCTAGAAAGTCCGAATGTGAAAGCACCAGAGGGTGGAGTTGTGTTAAGAGAACTCGATCAACTACCACGACAAACAACCCCAATAACACAAGACAAAGGAAAAGGGTTGCTAGTGTTGAAACCGAACAAGCCGCCACATGATTTTAACGATCTCATCATCTCCATCAAGCACCACCAATCAATATGAGTCAAGAGAAGAACAGAATCATCTCATGCTAAAGAACAACTGGAGTGGACAAAGTGCCCAAACGCTTAAAGAAACTCTTACACTTAGTGAGACTCAATCGCCGTAATGTTGACGCCTGCTGCAAAAGGCTCGCAGAGAATCTTGAGACAAGATCCGATGAGACCTTGAGATGGATGAACCAAATCGTCTACTAATTCTCTCTCCTTACTTAAGGATCTCGATCTGATTTCACTTTCGAGATCAATACTTAAATGACAAACCCTTAGATACTTGCACAATCCATGTTTATCGTCAAGATTCAAGAAGACACATCTACTATTCCTCCGATGTCGCATCTTCACTATCAACGCACTTCCACCTCCCATACCTACTCAATCAACTGCATTTAACACCACCTACATCGCCACCAACCCCCGAACTCGTCATTACAGATTCTTGATGTGGATGCTCCACCGCTTCACCACCTCGATCCTTACCTCGGATCAACTCACTGGACAAAGGCGTAAAAGGATAGAAGCCCTTGAAAGGCAACTTCCTAAATCTGCTGATTCCTCAGGATCGTGGTCTATAGATTGGAGCACCTCAACTTCAATGAAGGGTTGCCGCCATTGAAGGGGAAGTCAAGGATGCCGTGGAATGGGCAATGGAGGCTCCACTTCTCGGACGATTCAAGGACCTACCTATCACCGATATGAGAGCAGCCTGTTTGAAAAGATGAATGAAGTTGAAGAGGACAAGCATGAGGTTCACAAGAAACTCTATAAGGTACTTGAAGAATCCATTAAGTTCGACAATTATGAGCAAGATATGATTGACATCGTGAAAAGGAAGCTAAAAGAAAAGGAGAGCTATTGTGTTGGAAACATTGAGGAAAGATCGTGAAGATCCTCCTCCACCTCCACCACCAACGGGCGCTGAACTTCGAGCCGGTGAACCTTCTATGACAACCAACACACCTCCACCACAACCACCATCATCACCGCCAAAACCTTCCAATCAATCAAGTCCTACAAAAGAATGTAGTACTAAGAAGAAATCGCTTGGACAACGGTTGATTCAAGGTTCACATCCACATCCACCTCTATTCCCGATGATCAAATGGTTCACGAAGAGTCGCATGTCATGGCTGATTCGTAACCGATGAAGATGATGCATCAACAAAGCATATTCCTAAGCCATCGGAAGATTGTTTTGATACTTACATGGTAGGAATCGCACTAGCACATCCGAGTAGCACTTTCAAGAGACACAATTCAAAGTCGCATTGTTGAAGATAGACCTCCTTCTCCGTAACCCACATGGACCATCCCGTAGTCGACTCTATGATTCCCGACAACAATTTGGCATCAATTATCACCAATAATTATGAAGTTCCAAATCAAGACTCTTCGCACTACACCGTGATATGGAAGTTTTATTAGATGGTTTTGTGAACTAAGAGTATCTCATCCATAACTCCAAGAGATCTTGAAGGACAAGCTTATGAAATTGTCAAAGTCTTCCACTGATGCAAATCATCTTCAATATCGATGGAAGAATGCCATAAGATGTCGAATGACCAAGTCGGTGAGCAAATCGATCGCTTCAATGTCAACAAATCTCTCCTCTTGGTGGTGAACCTAGTCGATGACCATTCAGTCGAATTCTTCTTCAATCATGACTTGGACTATCTGTGCTCGCTCTGACGAAAGAAGACCAGCTCTATCAATATCAAAGATGAAAGTCGAACCTACTCGATCGGGGCTTGAATAGATGGTTCCCGATCAATTTCAATGATAAAGAACGAAAGTATGATATTGCCGCTCATATGGTATTTCTCACCGGTGGTTCAAAAGAAGTTCTACATCGAAAGACATGGTGGCGATAAAAGACGCAATGATGTTCGATCAAAGCCGCAAATCTTAAGTGTTGTTCGGTAAAGATCTTCCCTATCTATGGATATGAGTATTTGAAGAAGATAGTCCTTAAAAGAGCGGACCTCAAAGAGTATACTATCGAGAAAATGGCTTCAAACATCTTCGCCAAATGATTTCAAGATCTCTATCTCTTGAATCTTCAAGGACACCTTGAGCATTTACCGTCCGTGAGAAAAGGCCCTCTCAATTTGTCACTCTTTGGATCGGGGGCTTAGTCATTCAAAACGAGTTGAGGACTTTCGACTTGGCATAGAAAGCTACCAAACCAGATCAACCTTACAAGTCCACAATGGAATGCAACGGGCATGAATTTCATCGCGAATACAAAGTTCTTGACACCCCTAGAGCCGCCATCTTCACCGATGATATGGGTCTCGATGCTTATGCGACTATGTGAGCTCTACAAGTTTAGTGATGGTACTCAAATTGGTTGAAGAAGAACTTGACACCAGAGTGAAAGAAATCAAAATTGACATGAAGTCCTCGGAAAAGACTACCGTTGGACCGATGATGACAAAAGCGGTGTGAAGATTTCATTGTTGCAATCAGCGAAGACTCAAGACTCAAGGATCTTCCGCATCTTGAAAGTTTTGTTGGTGGTAGGCTTCGGGTGGTCACTACAAACTTCTTCGAGAACTGAATGAAGACATCTTCGGAAGCGACTTATGTTGTGTTTTAAATATGTGTAATATGTGGTGTACTAACTGTGAACAACTCGTAATGCATGTAATAGTGCTAGGATATGTACTGTGGTTTCCCTTGTAAAAGGGAAACATCCGTGTTGTCCACTTCGATCATATAAAACCGACACATTTTTCTCCAACAAATATTTTATCTCATACATATTTAATTCACTTGAGATCCAAAATCTCAAAGGATTTAAGATTTTGATCGGGGAGACAATGTGATATAAATATGAAAGATGTTAAAAGATAAGATGACCAATTTTGTGCATACTTCTCTAATATGTGCTAAAAATTTTCGAATCTCGAAGCATATATTAAGGAGAGAATTTTCTTTGCAAATTCAAGACATCGTGTACACAACTTTCAATTTTTCTAAGGTACCTTGATTGTATGGCTTCTAATCTTTGGTGATCATGTATGCACTTAAAGGGTTCCTCCGGTATGTGCAAAACCCTCTTCAAACTTAGAAGCACATATTGAGGGGAGCAAAATCATGAAAATCTCATCCTTCCCAAAATGCTCTATCTACTTGATTCGAATTGGGAAGTGATGTTGATATCTTTAGAAAATGGTATTCAAAGAAGTTAATTCTTCCTCTTGCCTCCATGTGCAAAACGATTTCAAATATTTCATGCACATGTTGAGGGGAGCACTTATTCTAAAAATATCAAAACAATTCGGTACAAAATGTTTTGATAATATATCACAAGTATCCGGATTGATTTTCAAATGGTTTTCAATTGGTTCCAATGGCGATGAACAATACCAAATAGACCGACCAACTTTACTTTATGTACGGTGATATAAGGATGATAAGGTTAGGTATGTGTTCCCATGATCCGCCAGAATCGTGTGACAACTCGCAACTTCGGTCATTTCTCGACACAATTCATGTCTCATTATTTCAACATTTGTAGTAAACTTGGTTTACTTGTTTCAAATTCGCGTAACCTTGGAGGTTTAGCGGCGAATTCATGATCATGACATCACGTACATTTCATATGGACTATGATTAGTCTACATTTCATTGACATCATGTGCATCTCATTAGTACATTCACGACATTTCATTTCACCTTCAACGCGTAATTTTTATATTTAATAATCTTTATCGCGTGAGTTTTTATTTTAAATATTTAATCCATTACTTTCAAAAATGATCCGAGGTATTTTTAAACTTACATTTAGTTCATAAAAACTATATTTTAGTTTTCCTAGTGTTTCAAATTTATTTGGTATTTAAATCGTTAAAGTTAAATTATTACGTCGTTTTCTTAAAAATTATACGATAATTATTTTATCACTCAATTTTCACAAGGAAAGTATTTTTACAATTTTATTATCTCATTACATTCTATTTTGACCTATTAAAACTTACTTGTACCAAAAATTTCCATTTACCTTTACTTAACAATTTATACACAATTACTTACACTTTTGTCAAAGTTTATACAAAATAATACACAAGTTACAATTTAAAAAAAAATAATAATTTGGGAAACATGATCCCCAAAACCGGCCATGGGGGTGTGTCTTAAATGTGTTATGGTTCATTGATTAAACATAATTCTACTCTACTCTTAAAGTCTTACATCTCATTATTCAATCATTTTTCTTTTCATCAAGTTGTTAAAAAAAAATTTTCTCTTCTTTTTGGCTTCAAGAACCGGTCACACAACAAGGAGAACAAGGGATCAAAATTTTCATCAAGATCAAGTGTTTTACAACCTAGATTATATCCTTTATATGGTTTTGAAATAAAAACCAAGGATATTTAAGTTAATCCTTGTTACTTACACCTCATCATTTTCACTTGTAAGCATGTTTTATCATTTTCATGTTTCCTTTTCATTTCATATGTTTCTTTTCATTTTGGAGCTTATATGCATGTTATGTGATTTATACCATTTATTTCATGATTTTAGAAGTTATATATACATATGGTCATCCTATAAATATTCCCATGGTATTCTTTGGTCTTGATGGTGATTAGGAACCCATGACACCCTAAGAAGGTGTATGGTAGGATTAGATTAGCTTTGGAGTTGATTTGAAGGGATTAGAATAGGTTTTGTCCGAGAAAACTATTTTCGATAACTATATTTTACGTTCTGTCCTTAATCCGAATTTCTGGAAAAACCTACTGTTGGTACGACATTTTGGCCTTGATATTTAGAAAATATACTTTAAAACGAATCCGTGGCCTTTTGAGCGGATAAAAGCGGAGTTATAACGAAGCCGTGGTGAATTTTTAAAGTTTGACGACGAATTAAACACTTTTCGGAAAATTCAGCTTTCTTGTTTTAGTATTTTCGGGTCAAAAAGAGCCTTAAGCTTCACAAATTATTTCGACTTATCAAAAATATATTAGTTTACTTGATACGAAGCTAAGGACATATTTTACGTGAAAGCGGTTTGAAACGACAAATATATGCACGTTTTTATAAAGTTGCCGTAACTATTATTTTCGAAAAATTATATTATTTTTACGATTCAAGTATTTCATTAGCGATAGGGCTATGTTTGCGGCGATTTTAACTATGATGCAAAACTTTTGGAACAAATTGTCTTCTAGTAAAATCAAGTTCACCGCCATATTTTTCAAAACAAAAAGCCGTTTGTCAAGCGGAGTCATAGTAAATTATTTACGGATGTTCAAACTTGGCGAAACTCATTTTCGCACCCAATTAGCAAAACCACCATCTTTAGCCCTTAATATCTTTATGATCGAGACCTTTTGGACGAAAACTCTGAACTGAAACTTCTAGATATCGATACAAACTTTCCAAAACCGTCGAGTTCGTTCTCTAACGATCGACGTACACCATTTTACGACTACTTTTCGAAGCCATTTTGTTGATTTCATGATTTTTCCGACGACATTGTTTTGCGACGAAAAATGGTAATTTCACCAAAATCATTATAAAACCATTATAGGATGACATTTTGACGTAAAACATGTAAAGTCATTTTGAAGGGTCAAGGCGTCAAAAGAGTATTTTTCGACGACGAGTAATATTTTCAAAACCCGTAAATGGTATAAATAACATATGAAGTGCATGCATAACATTACATTGCAACTCATGACATATCATATCATTGATAATAGGTCCCGTTGACGCATTACATTAAACCTCGGTGTACTCACTTTTGCCGTTATTCCGTTTATCCAAGTGAGTTTTCATAGCCCGTTTACATGCTTTTACATTATTTCAAACCTACGGGGAGAATACATTGCACAACATTTTTATTACGATACAAGTATGTTAAATTCATTTACATTGCTTGAGTTACAAAGTTGCCGATTAAAGTCCCCATTTCAAATGCATGAGCCGTTAATTTGGAAAGCGTGTGTGAGTGGATAGATCTATCGAGGTGGCGCCTCCATCCGGGTTGGTGAATCCCAATTGTCATACGGATGCATTTCATTCATAAACATTACGAGTTGTTTGGCAAGACACTCTTTTGGGCGTACATTAGTCGAAGCTTCGGTATCATGCGCTTAAGCAATTGTAACATTTTACGTGACATGATTGTCATGCCTAATCTATACTTGCGTAGTCGTATAAAACATTTACATAAACCTATGATTTCTCACCAACATTATTGTTGACCGTTTTTAGCAATGTATTTTCGTAACTCGAGGCATTCATCATGACATGGTTTAGGGACCTACATTTTGAGTCATGGCGTCGACTTACATTATGTACATTATGGCACTTATTTAAAAACATCGTTTGGATTTGTAACATGGATGTATTTCCGCAAACTTTGTAAACCTTTTGGGACCGATGTTGTACTACGATTATTTTATGAAATATCCAACGATGTGTTTATAAAGCGACACTTTAGGTCGTTCAATATAACTGTGATGTGGTGCTATGACGGTCAAGCCCCGAATTCCATTCCGCGCAAAAGCAGTAAATTGGGGTGTGATGATTGGTACGAGCTACGATTATAGAGAACTAGGTTGCATCATTGACCCTAGACTATAGCTACATTATCATAGCATCTCATCATTTCATCATAAGTACATGTTCACTTTGCATGCGGTTTTATCGCACATTTTACGAGTTATTTACTTTCATTTCAAAGCGATTGTCACATGGATGCCCTTAAATACCCATCCCATTATCTTTTCCTCATACTCTAACGTGGAGAATTCCTTGTCATTTCCTATCACAATTGTCACATCAATTGACTCATCACCGATAACGTTGAATACCGAGATAAACCTTTTAGGAGGACGAGTTACACCTACACCATCGCGATCACTATCGATTCACTTTGTAAGATCGGGACAAATTTTATCACTCGGTTGGGACGGATCATACCATTGGGTAGAACTTATAGGCTTAGTCCTAATAAACCTATTTTCTTAACTCACAAGGATTCCATTATTCCATTATCATCATTATCATTTCGAGCACCATCCGTACCATCACATCTCATACACGATACTCATATACCTAACTTGCGGCTTGGGAAGCGTGCATGATTGACACACCATTACCATTTACCACAAAGACTTTAGACATTACACCATCTCATAGGTTTGAGGCTGTGAGAATTTTAGGGCTATGGTTGCTAGACCGCCTACTACTCCTACACTTGAAACACGATTAGACCACCAGCAGAATGGATAATAAGCACCTTTCTAGCTAATGTGATCTTTATCATTTATTATCTCTCGATAATCACCACCTTGTTTATTCCATTCTCTATTCCAATTGCCCAATCCTCCATCATTCCACGACAATACATCACTATCTTACTAGGGGTTAGGCCAATTTTAGTCTCGACCAATTAGTAGACTGTTATTACTCGATAAGGTTCTCTTATGCATCCTACAAACCATCCAACAAATTTTATTCCAAATTATCCTGCTACTATTTCATGAAATTATTTCACTTGATTTTATTTCGAACTATTTTATCACCATCTTAGAAACGTTGTTTCATAAAGTTTTAACGCAAGCTGTTTTATTACCAACTTATCAATTGGTTTCAGTCATTTTATCAACTATTTAATATCCTCATGCGAAACGATTTTCATGTTACTCTGAAAAAAAAAAAAATCATCGAGCTATTATCTTACAAAACAAAACGTTGAATACCAACTATTTGTCCTACGTTCCCTCTTATGAGGTAATTTCATCGTTATCTAACGCAAACTGCTTTCAACTATTTTACCGACCATTTCATCTTACTCCTGTACCATTAAACCAAAAAGGTACGACTTAAATAATACTTTATAAACAATGACCTTACTGATACTTTGTAAACTATTTTCTCATAGTATGATAAACCGATTAATTTGCTATTATTTTATAAAACAACAAACAATGGCAATAGCAAGTTATAAACTATATTACAAATTTTTCCTGCAAGTAATATCATGGTCTTATAAACTATTTTACCCTTTTAGTGAGCTATTTTAGCCACTTTCATCGATTTATTTAAAATCATAAAAAAAAAAAAAAAAAAAAAACTTGGTACGCTTACCTCACAGACTATTCGCCTTTACTTTACTGACTATTATATTACCAACCTATAAACCATTTTGATATTAATTGAACTACGAAATATTCTATTATTTGACAAGCGATAAATTGTTTCCTTGTAAGCTATTTTACAAATCGTTTCATGAGTTATGTTATAATCGAATTGTGTCTTACCAAAATATTTCACTACCATTGTTAAGTCGTTTTCTATCACTATAAGTTGTTTTAAAATCACCTTAACAAGTTGTTGCTTTAACACCAAGCCACAACTAAGATTTATTATTAAACGTAAATGAAAAAAAAAAAAAAAAAAAAAAAATAAAGTGGTTTTACAAACCTTTTCATAAACTTTCTTGTAAATTTCTTACAAACTATTTATTCTTGTTTGAAAGAAAAGTTTTATAATCGATATATCGTGCATAAACATTTCCTTCATTAACACTCTATAGATGCTTCGCCATTTATTTCTCTCTCAACCGATAAGTTAGGATTTGACGATTGACCTTTTAGGAAAGACTTCCTATACCATCTGTGAGGAGGATTCCTCGATACAAGAAAACAATGGAAGGATTTTGGAATTACCATCAAGGAATAGAACTAGGAGTTAGGATGATTCAAAACTCAACAAAAATCTTAAGACATCACGAGACATTCCGAACCACTATTTTGAATTAGAACCCAAACTCTATCATTCCATAAGTACTAGCTAGACCGAGTACGAGATTTAATACGAAGCATATACCCATGAAGCAACACAATAGGGATATACCAAATCTTCTATCTGAGGCTACAGAACATTTCACTAAACATAGCTTCAACAATAGGTGAACTTTCCTACAATGAGTGTCCCCTAAAGGAATTTTGGTTAAATTAAGGTTATCGATATAAGCTTCCCCTAAGGCATTGTGTTCTCTAGAAATTCCAAGTAACCTCATTACCATATCTAGAGATGTCACAGGTTTGAATACGTCGGACAATCAATGGCTCCCTATCTACAAGTGAAACTAGAACAAACATCCTTCGACAAGTTGAGATGATACCTATCTTCTTGCTAGCATGATAACAATATTAGGGATGAACTACATTTGAAGCACCTCTGACACCTCATAACCCATCCTTTCGGAAACCGTCGATCATTTAGAAAATACCCTCAAACTTACCACCTTCTATCACATCTCTTTAGAGCGCTTATTCTTAACGTAGGATCTGAACACGTCTCATTTTCCTTTTATTTGAAGAGTTATGGCGCCGAAGAGAGCTCCACCAGCTATGACACAAGCCGATATCCAAAAGTATATAAAGGATTGTATAGCTAGGGAACTAGAGAAAGAACGGGCAACGATAGCTGCTGCTGCTGCTTCTTCTTTGCCATTGTCGAGACCACGGTATTCTTGAAACTATTAGACATGCTACTACTACGGGAGTTGCGGGAGATTCGAGAGTTCAGTGGTACATACATGGACTTTAAGAGCGGTGACCCCAAGTTCGAGAGGCACGAAGGAGCCATTACTATGATCCGTTGGTTGGAAAGGATAGAGTTGTTATTTCTTATATGCGATTGCCCGGATGACGCAAGGTGAAATTTGCTACTAGTACACTCTTGGATGAGGCAATGTTATGGTGGAATCATTATGCACTGACCTATTGGTATGGAAAATGCTTATAAACTCTCATGGGATCAATTCAAGAGGTTGATGACTAAGTATTGCCCGCCCAAGGAGATGAAGAAATTGAAAATGGAATTTATTGGACTAGTGACCGTTGGTTATGACATTGAGACCTACATCGAAGGTTTCAAGAGTTGGCTACTTTATGTCCATATATGGTTATGGACAATGAGAAACTCTTGGAAAGTTTCATTGGAGGACTTCAAAATGCATTCAAGGAGAGGTAGCCTCTTTCGATTCATAAACAATTGAAGGGGCCATCAAGGTAACTCAATTACTCATGGCTCAAGTAGTGAGGAGGGAGAAATTTAACGACAACAACAACCGCGACAACCAAACTAACAACAACAAAAGGAAATGGGAAAATGACCAGGGAGGATATAACAACAACAACCAAAGCTGTAACACTAACCATCACCAACAACAAAATAGAAGACAAGAAGCCGTCAGGGTTCCTGTTGCTGCACCAACAACGGAAAGAACTTATACTGGAAACTTGCCACGAGGCCATCAATGCACTCTACATCATAATGGTCCATGTGGTATATGCTTTATCTGTCAAACAGTGGGACACCTTGCTAAGGACTGCAAAGGAAAAGGATATGTTGGGGCTAAACCACTATGTAATCGATGTAAGTATCATCACACGGGTCCACCTACCCAAGTGCCGCGAATGCCAAAACCGGGACATCTAGCCGTGGATTGTAAAGGCAAAACTATAATTACATGTTTCGGATGTGGGAGCAAGGACACTATCGGAATCAATGTCCTCAAAACCAAGGTCGACAAGTTGAAGGTGCTCATGGATTAGGAAAAGGAGAAGCTTGTCAAGGTACCAACGACACGAAAGATCAAGAAATCGAAACTAACGGTCTTATTTCTCCTTATGTACTATGTCGTACTAAGTTTATGTTTTCATCCTATCCGAATCTTTATAACCTAAGATGTACTACTTTTGATAAACCACTAGTTGTATAATATTATCATCTATCATACTTTATTTCCTTTCGATTCGATATCACTTACGAGAATGTTACTTCTTTTTACTTTATCGACCATTTTAACGACACGGTTTAAATCCTTGTAAGCATCGAGAGTTATAACAACTAAACCGAACGTCACATCATCGTTCCTTAATTATACATAGCCTAGCTAACTATGTCTAATTCGGAGGATCATGTTATGTTGGGGCGGTTATTATAAATCTTAGTGCAAGCAAAATGTTCACATGTTCCAATTCAAAGTGTTGCATATGAGAGATTCATCCAATATTTTTTTCTCTACTACGATGTTTTATACACTTTTAATCATCGACAACCGTAACTACATTTCTCCATGTCTTCTCTCTTCAATATTCATCATAAACTCAAAATTCGATAGACCAACAACGATTGAATTCGGGGACTGAATTCCTTTTTAGATGGGCGAATGTGACAACTCCGTACTTCGGTCATTTCTCGACACAATTCATGTCTCATTATTTCAACATTTTTAGTAAACTTGGTTTACTTGTTTCAAATCGCGTAACCTTGGAGGTTTAGCGGCGAATTCATGATCATGACATCACGTACATTTCATATGGACTATGATTAGTCTACATTTCATTGACATCATGTGCATCTCATTAGTACATTCACGACATTTCATTTCACCTTCAACGCGTAATTTTTATATTTAATAATCTTTATCGCGTGAGTTTTTATTTTAAATATTTAATCCATTACTTTCAAAAATGATCCGAGGTATTTTTAAACTTACATTTAGTTCATAAAACTATATTTTTAGTTTTCCTAGTGTTTCAAATTTATTTGGTACTTTAATCGTTAAAGTTAAATTATTACGTCGTTTTCTTAAAAATTATACGATAATTATTTTATCACTCAATTTTCACAAGGAAAGTATTTTTACAATTTTATTATCTCATTACATTCTATTTTGACCTATTAAAACTTACTTGCACCAAAATTTCCATTTACCTTACACTTAACAATTTATACACAATTACTTACACTTTTGTCAAAGTTTATACAATAATTACACAAAGTTATGCAAAAAAAAAAAAAATAATTTGAAACACAACCCCCCAAAACCGCCATGGGGGGTGTGTCTTAAATGATGTATGGTTCATTTTCTTGAAATGTTTCACTTATCTCTTCAAGTCTTACATTTCTCTCATTCATTCATTTCATTTTTTCAAGTTGTTAAAAAGTTTCTCTCTTCTTTTCTTGGCTTCAAAACCGGTCACTTCAAAGGCTCAAGGGATCAAAATTTTTGCAAGATCAAGTGTTTTACAACCTAGATTATATCCTTTATATGGTTTTGAAATAAAAACCAAGGATATTTAAGTTAATCCTTGTTACTTTCACCTCATCATTTTCACTTGTAAGCATGTTTTATCATTTTCATGTTTCCTTTTCATTTTCATATGTTTCTTTTCATTTTGGAGCTTATATGCATGTTATGTGATTTATACCATTTATTTCATGATTTTAGAAGTTATATATACATATATGGTCATCCTATAAATATTCCCATGGTATTCTTTGGTCTTGATGGTGATTAGGAACCCATGACACCCTAAGAAGGTGTATGGTAGGATTAGATTAGCTTTGGAGTTGATTTGAAGGGATTAGAATAGGTTTTGTCCGAGAAAAACTATTTTCGATAACTATATTTTGTGTTCTGTCCTTAATCCGAATTTCTGGAAAAACCTACTGTTGGTACGACATTTTGGCCTTGATATTTAGAAAATATACTTTAAAAGCGAATCCGTGGCCTTTTGAGCGGATAAAAGCGGAGTTATAACGAAGCCGTGGTGAATTTTTAAAGTTTGACGACGAAATTAAACACTTTTCGAAAATTCAGCTTTGCTGTTTTAGTATTTTCGGGTCAAAAGCGAGCCTTAAGCTTCACAAATTATTTCGACTTATCAAAAATATATTAGTTTACTTGATCTGAAGCTAAGGACATATTTTACGTGAAAACGGTTTGAAACGACAAATATATGCACGTTTTATAAAGTTGCCGTAACTATTATTTTACGAAAAACTATATTATTTTTACGATTCAAGTATTTCATTAGTGTAAGGGCTATGTTTGCGGCAGTTTTTAACTATGATGCAAAACTTTTTGGAACAAATTGTCTTCTAGTAAAATCAAGTTCACCGGCCATATTTTTCAAAACAAAAAGCCGTTTGTCAAGCGGAGTCATAGTAAATTATTTACGGATGTTCAAACTTGGCCGAAACTCATTTTCTACACCCAATTAGCAAAAACCACCATCTTTAGCCCTTAATATCTTTATGATCGAGACCTTTTGGACGAAAACTCCTGAACTGAAACTTCTAGATATCGATACAAACTTTCCAAAACCGTCGAGTTCGTTCTCTAACGATCGACGTACACCATTTTACGACTACTTTTCCGGAGCCATTTTGTTGATTTCATGATTTTTCCGACGACATTGTTTTGCGACGAAAAATGGTAATTTCACCAAAAATCATTATAAAACCATTATAGGATGACATTTTGACGTAAAAACATGTAAAGTCATTTTTGAAGGGTCAAGACGTCAAAAGAGTATTTTTCGACGACGAGTAATATTTTCAAAACCCGTAAATGGTATAAATAACATACGAAGTGCATGCATAACATTACATTGCAACTCATGACATATCATATCATTGATAATAGGTCCCGGTTGACGCATTACATTAAACCTCAGTGTACTCACTTTTGCCGTTATTCCAGTTTATCCAAGTGAGTTTTCATAGCCCGTTTACATGCTTTTACATTATTTCAAACCTACGGGGAGAATACATTGCACAACATTTTTATTACGATCCAAGTATGTTAAATTCATTTACATTGCTTGAGTTACAAAGTTGCCGTTTGAAAGTCCCCATTTCAAATGCATGAGCCGTTAATTTGGAAAGCGTGTGTGAGTGGATAGATCTATCGAGGTGGCGCCTCCATCCGGGTTGGTGAATCCCAATTGTCATACGGATGCATTTCATTCATAAACATTACGAGTTGTTTGGCAAGACACTCTTTTGGGCGATACATTAGTCGAAGCTTGGTATCATGCGCTTAAGCAATTGTAACATTTTACGTGACATGATTGTCATGCCTAATCTATACTTGCGTGAGTCGTATAAAACATTTACATAAACCTATGATTTCTCACCAACATTATTGTTGACCGTTTTAGCAATGTATTTTCGTGTGGCGAGGCATTCATCATGACATGGTTTAGGGACCTACATTTTGAGTCATGGCGTCGACTTACATTATGTACATTATGGCACTTATTTAAAAACATCGTTTGGATTTGTAACATGGATGTATTTCCGCAAACTTTGTAAACCTTTTGGGACCGATGTTGTACTCGATTATTTTATGAAATATCCAACGATGTGTTTATAAAGCGACACTTTAGGTCGTTCAATATAACTGTGATGTGGTGCTATGACGGTCAAGCCCCGAAATTCCATTCCACGCAAAGCAGTAAATTGGGGTGTGACAACGTTGTATTGCAAAAACAATTTCTATTGAGCAATACACGATTGTTTTTCAAATCTCTTTTCATCAATTAGTGGACTTAAATTATTTGGTTCACTCACTCGTGTTGTCTTCTTTGAGATGTTCGGTTTGAGAACGGCTAGAAACATTCGCGAAACCACGTCAAGGAGATTCTTAGGAATCCTACGATCACAGAAAGATTTGTCTTGATCAACGGGAACCGTGGGTGTGTACCTCAATTCAACGAAAGTGATCAAAGACACTTTCGTGTGCTTTATTGCTAACTGCTTTATGCGGTACATCCTCGTTTGCGACTTATCGAATGAAGCGGTCAATCCATAGCCGCATGCTCACACTACACATTCATCTCAAAAGAAATCATGATAAGTGCATCAATGACTCGATATTTTCACTCCATGCTTCGCTTTCTGCTGCGCCAATATCATGAATCAACGAAGATTCCGCTACTCGATGAGAAGATTTCATGATCCGAATGTGAGCATGTCGGTCCGAATGTCACAACATCACAAAATTCCAACACCACAATAGATATCTCAGAGATTTTTGTTAGCTGATGATCTCAAAAGCTGGCTCAAATTTACAATCACAGTGGATCAGACACTCTACCTCCACGAATTATTCATTCCTGTTGTTCAATATTGCACTCTCCACAGTTGCACTTGATTTGATTACTTTGTTGAAAAGAAGTCTACGAGCTCAAGAATGAAGACTTACTTGAAAGCTAGGATACACAATGTAATTTATGGGGTGACCTCCCTTAGGGGAGATTGTTAGAATCGAAATTCCATAAGTAAAAGAGTCGGTCACCTCATGTATTATCTAGCAAAAGTTAGCTCATGACTTGTTTCTATTTATGTTAGTTATTAAATAAGTAGTAGCGCATATTAGTATAGTGCAACACCGTGGAGGAAGGTCGGTCTTTACCCATTGTATCCACGATCCACAGCCGTCGAGGTCGTTTTAGTCTCGTAACCTATAAATACCTCTACCTTGCAAGGTAGAGGGTTGGATGTTCTTTGGTAATCTAATATTCCACAAGTTTCTCTTACTAGAATATCCCACTTTCTCTCTCTCTAAAATCATCTATAAGCTCATTGTGTTAATGTTATGATATGTAAGTGAAATCCAATATCCTACAGGGTACATCAATGATATCTGCATAAACACTAGAAGGCGGTTTACCTAGCAGAGAATTTGAAGCATTAGTGGGCCTGGAGGTAATTCAATTTCTATGTTTACGTTTACGTTTACGAGATAATATATATTTAGCAACACATTTATCATGACAACCAGAAAGCATACTTTTACGACATATAACACAAGAAGCGTCAAACAAAACATTCAAAGTACTTAAAGATTCAACATTCGTTACATCACTTTTTCTACTACTCTTGTATCAGTGGAAGGAATCACATTAGTATCTTGTGTTGTATCAGTAGGCTTCCAAATGTCAATTTTAAAGGAGTTGCAAGGGCATTAGTGTTACTAGACTTATCTTCTTTAAGTTTCACCAACTCCTCTTTTAAATCTATGATAGTGTGTAACAAATCTTGATTTTCAGAGCGAATGTTTCCACTAACGTTTAAGACTTCTTTAGTGTGTGTGAGATAATTATCAAGTTCTTGTGACACTTTAGCACGAGTCTTTTTGAGCAAATCAAATATGACACCATATTCAGTTTTAACTTTGGCAATTTCATGTTCATATTTTGAAATTTGACACTTTAAAGACATATTTTCCTCATGCAGTCGTTCGAGTTTTGGTACAAAAGATTTAGCACTCGACTGTTTGAGTTTTTTTTTGCCAAGCAAGTTCTCGATTATTACAATCTTTTTGACACCATTGAAGACGACGTTTTACAATCAAAATTTCAATTAACAAACGCTCGTTTTCAGCTTTCAAAGACTCGATTTGAGACACATTATCAACAATAGTAACAGCATTAACAGCAATATTATCATAAGCAGAAACAGCAGTATGATACAAAACAATAGACATGGTATCAAACACAAATAACATCTTCCAAGAGTCGACCGACATGGTTTCAAAAAGATTTGTTTTTCTATTTAGTTTTCAAAGTCCATGCCTCGTTTGCGTTGAAAATTGTTTTCAAATTCCCAATCTCCTTCCGAAGATCTCGTTCCCAACATTTTGCACACATACGAAGATTTCAAACATGGGGTAAAAGTTGTTTTTGAAAGATATCCCTTTGTTTTCGAGCATAAGGCAATTGAAAAGTTTCATCTTTTATTTCCGAATTACGTTCAATTTCTTGTTCCAAAAGATTAATGTCAGACATAAATGTATTAAAATATTTAAGGATTTGACATCTTTCGGGTGATGGTGTGATTTTACTCAAAGAAGGTAAAGGACCATTTATTTGTGCAACTTGTTGGACCGGGACAACATTAGGAGAGGACTCAGGAATTGGTGTGATAACCCACGGTGTATTCGTATTATCCTGTTGTTTGAAAAAAGTGATTTTTGAATAATCAAATGGTTTGTTATACGGAAATTTTTCCATTTTCAATCGACTCTTGTCTTCTGCATCAAATTCCTCTTCACGGTTATATTCAACAACACGCAAAACAGATTCATCAATCATATGTTCGACACTATATAACTTTGGATGTGCATTGAATGCTCTATTGAAAAATCGTGGTTTGTAATCAGCAAGATTTGGACCATATCCATCTGGATTTGGTTTAAATGTGTACTTTTGAATCATTGTGATTGACTCACCATGTTTATAAACAACATTTTGAAACTCTTTGATTTTATTTTCCAAAGCGACAATTTCATCGAGATAGAGATCTATTTGTTTCCTTGAATATTTTTTGTACTCAGAAAACTCTTTTTGACATGATAACAACTCCGACTTAACTTTTTGAGTTTCCGAAGTGAGAGTGTTAACTTGTTGTTTATGATCAAATTTTTGTTGTTCTATTTGAGAAAGCAATTCATTCTTGGATTTAACTAGATCACGTATCTTTATTTCCAACGATTTTTCATGTTGGTATGACTTTGAAAAAGCGACTTCAAAATTGTATTCACATTTCTCTTTACTTTCAAAATTGTTAAGTTGTAACTTATAGCATTCATTATCCTTAGTCAATAGTGCCAGTTTTTCTCGAAGAGAATTATTGATCTCAATGCACTTCTCCAATTGAGATTGGGTGGTCTGAATTAAGGTCATGAGCTCTGGATCTGGATTAGACGAAGGCTCATCTTGTTCAACTTGAGTTTCCACATAATCATTATTTAGATCCTCAAATATAATCACGAAGTCAACTTGATTATCAAAGTTAACCGTAAGGTCACCTTGATCGTCAAATATAACTACTGGATCTATTTGATTATCTTCGTGATGAGATGGAGAAGACTCATGTTGAACACTCTGTGCCTCGTCGGGTGTAGATGTAGTCGGAGATATCAGATTATGTATAAGACATATGTTAGGATCTGGTACCTGAGATAAGCCATCAGTGTCATACACTGGGCTTGTATCACACATGTGGAGCTCTTGCATGTTGGCCATCAACATCACAGTTGCGTTAGCTTGCAAGTCCTCCATGTCATCATCAGATTCTGCATTAGCCATGAAGCTCTGTTCCTTGTTGGTAAGTGTTCCACCAGATTCATCCTTGAGAGCCAAGAGTAAAGCCTCCTTGTGATAAGCGCTTCCTCTTGTTCTCGGCTTTGGGCAAGCATTCGCCAGATGACCCTTTTCGTTGCAGTTGTAGCATCGAAGACTATTATTCCCAGTCTGAACATTTTCATGATCAACCATTTGAACCTGTTGGTGTGGAGCACCCATGTTATTCCTTCCCTGTAGCATTAAATCCTTGACCACTACCCATCTGACGACCATTTACACGGTTCTGAATCTCAACCCTCCCATTGTTAACAGCTTCTTGATTTCTGGTGTTAGATGAGGTACGAATACGGTTGTTGGATTTGTTATCAAATCTCCCGAAGGCTCTAGCAATTAACGAAAATCTTTGATTCGATGTATCAAAGCTTCGCATCCTCATTTGGTGTCTCCTTTGTAAAGTCTTGAATCGATGTTGTTGTTGTAAGGGACCAGTTGAGTTTCTTGTGATTGCTGTGAAGGATCATATGGTGTAATATGAGTAGTTTGTTGTGGTGGACTTGTGAAGACAGTTGGAAAATTCAGAAATTGAGGATAACAAACTTAAGTGTACAAAGCAAGAGTTTGATTATCCGGTAAAGTTGGAGATGCATTGATTCCACGGAGAGCTCTGTCTTTGTCTACTTCCTTTTGATGGTGCTTCAAATAGTCATTCAACAATCCATACGTTGCATGATGAAGGTTTTTAGCTTGATGGATGAATGTAACATACTTCTCCCAATCAGGACCAAGACAGCTTAGGAACTTTGTGTTGATTGCAATCCTTGGCATAATGATGTTGTGTCTGTCTAAATCGTTAATGATGTCTGTGAACCGATGATAGTATGACTCTAATGATTCCCCTGGTTCAATCATGAAATTCTCATAGGATAAGTAAAGTTTTGATTCCATGTCTTTTTGATTGAGTTATGTGCCTTCCATTAGAAGATGAGTGTGTTCCCACATAGCTTTTGCAGTTTTCTCAGCATCAACACTGCGAAGAATCGGATTGGGAAAACCCAAAAGGATATATTGCATTACAAGTTCATCTGCTTCCATGTGAAGTAGTTGTTCAGCAGTTAGTTGATCTACTCTGAGAGTGGTGGTAACATCATCTCTTGGTGGATCAGCAGTTGGATCTGCGGGGACTGTTGTAGTAGGCATTTGAAAAGGACCTTCAAGGATGACCTTCTTTAAAAACTTACCATGTGGTTTCTTGAGATCACAAAATATAAAAACTGTATCACCCATTGATCATAGTTTTCGGGAGCGAGCATTGGAGGTCTATCAAGGGATCCAGCTTCATGAATTGATTGTTGGCTGCTTAAAGCTTCACACATCTTTGCAAACCAAGAAGGTTCCTTTTGCGTTGTGACATTCATAGCATACTTAGTTGGAAACTGATATTGGAAGTAGTTTGCATGTTGATATTGTTGACGAGGGTTTGGTTGAGGGATTTGAGGTAGAAGAGGTTGTGCTCCTTGAGGAAAGTAAACCAATGATGGTTGTTGAAATTGTTGTTGAGGATATTGTTGTTGTTTTTGAGGATACTCATGAGGAAAGTAGTTGGAGTATGGTGGTTGAGACATCTTGAAACTTGTGTTGATGATGGATCTTTGTAGTTGAATGAAACTTGATGTTGTTGATGAAGTACACTTAGGCGTAAACAAAACTTAGGCGTAAACTGACAATCTTACGCGTAACTTCCTCTTACGCGTAAACAAATGCTTAGGCGTAAATCCTTCTTACACGTAAGCTTTAGGTTAAACGTTAGCTTAGGCGTAAACAAAATGCTTAGAAGTAAGAACCTTAGGTGTAAGCAAGCTTAGGCGTAAAGTGTTTACTTATAAGCGTTTAAGCTTAGGCGTAAACTTAGGGTTTTACCCAAAAATCCTTTACACTTATCCAAGTGTAAAAGATATCCGCAAGTCAAAGTGTTTTCAGGCTTATCCAAGCAAGAAAACACTGAGTCAACCAACAGCTTTGAAGATCGTTGAAGAAATTCCTTACGCGTAGACTGTTAGGCGTAACTGTGACTAAGGCGTAGAAGCTTAGGCGTAGGAAACTAGGGTTTTGTTAGGCCTAAAAACTGACAGAATTTACCAAGCTTGATTTTTTATGCACTAAACATTTTGGAAACTTGATTTTAAGGATAAAACAGCTTCAAAAACACCAAAATAACAAGAAAGTTTGAAACTTGATGATCCAAAGTGAAATTTAACCTTGCGCTTAAAAAAAGTACACGACCTAAAACCAAGTTCAAAAACTAATGTAAACACGTAAAGTTTGAAACTTTTTGCAAAAAACATAAACTTTAACACTAAATAAACCTTAACCCATAAGAATCTAGAGTTTACAAGTGTAAAAAATGAAAGTTTTATGCGTAAGAAATGTGACAAACGAACCAAATGTACGCGTAGGCAATAAGACTTCAAAAACAAACCGTTTCACCCAACTAGATGGCGTATGATACCACTGTTAGGTCACCATAAGTTAAAACAAGCATGTAGATGATAGAAATGAGGTTAAGATAGAAGGTTGCACACACAAATCACACAATAATATTGAAAGGTTATGCGTAGGATTAGATTGGGTGAACAACACTCGCAAATGAGAGTATACATGAGTATTTATAGGGGAATGGAGCTAGAGCAACATTTCTAGTCCCTTCCTAGACCACATGGGCCTTAGCATGGGCTTATGGGCTTTCTACATAAGCCATGCCTTAATTACTAACGTAAAAGCCATATAAATGCAACCTATTACATACGAATGACTAACACTTTATAATACTGTTTAGGAGCATTTCCAACAATGTTTATCGATTAGTTACCTCGACTTTTCGACCCCTGTGTTAAACCCTTTTTTTGCACTCACCTTCAGTGCAAGATACCCTTAGATACACCCTTCCGAGCCAATATTTTCATTTCTTGACCCATATCAGGTTTTGTTTCATTACCCCTATTCGCCTTAGCCTACCATGTAGTCTTGGTTCATGATTGGGAAGTTTTCGTTTGCCTAAGTTTGATGTTCGGGTAGAAATATTCAGGAATCACGCCTACATAGAAGAAATATTTTTGAAGAACATTGAAGACCGATAAGGATTTAAAACATACATTTTTAGGGGGTCATTTAAGCCCTAAATCGACACATTTTATATCCGTTGCTGCTTAAAATCGTTCCTTTTCACTTTTTAGGTCTTTTGGAAGCAAAATGCTTGAATGAAGCATATTTGGACGAAAAAGAGAAAAAACATAAAGAAAATGGCAAAGTCAAGATCAAAGACACTCCAAGGTGTTCATTACACCGACGGCGTCCCAACCAAAGGCGGCGTCGTCCCTATAGAAGACTTGATCGTGCACGCGACGACTCAGTGAATTCTGGTCCTAAAGCTCGATTGTCACGCCTTATTTCGGAAGGCGTCACTCACAAAACTACACCAGACGCCAAAGATCCGAGATTCATACGACGTCCTGCATGAAGACTGACGGCGTCACGTCTCTCAGATGACGCCGTCCCAACGATGACTTGGCCCAAACGAAACCCTAATGATGGCGACCTGACGGCGTCACTAGCAAAGGTGACGCCGTCGCAATTGCAAATCTATATATAGAATTCGATTTTTTTGTATTTGAGGAGGTAGAATTTTGGAGAGAAAACCCTAACTTAGTTGTAGTGCGACTTGAACAGTATTCTAGGGTCCCATACCTTAATTTACACATCAAAATAAGTTTGTTTATCCAATTTATCATTATGTCTACCCCATGTTCAATTGATTATGTGTATGCTTGCTTGTTTAACATGTCTAGCTAAATTACTTGTGTGTTTGCTTAGATCTATGAAACCTAGTTATTGATTGTTGTTAGGTTGTCTCTTGTCTTAATTGGTAGACACTAGAGTAAGGAAAACTGGCTTCTTCTTTCATTGTTGCGAGCTTAAACGTCCTAAATAGCAAAAATCCATAGGAGTTCATCTAGGGCATCGTTGTGTTTATTGCGTGAGTTGTAGCTTTATGATAATAGTGTATTCGGGGGAGATGCTATTGCACTTGGCGATCCCGTGTATTCTAAGGGAGAGTTACAATTCGTAGACCTAGGGAATTATGCACCCCCTATGACCAATAGGAATATAACGCATCAATTAAGATAAAGGAAGTGACAATTCAACCGACCAATAAAAGATAACTAGGGAGTAAAGTATCTAAGTAAGCACATCTTTAATCATCATACGAGCACACCTCAATTAGCATAAACTATCCGTAGTTAATTAGATAATTAGTTAAAGTAGTTAAATCGGTAGAAGTACCACCTCCCAATCATATACCCCGAGATATTTACCCTTGCTTTCTAAAAAAACATAAAAAAGAATAAAAAGAATCATCCTCAACCCCACCTTCTCGTCATAAATCTCTTTCTAGCATTCCTATTCCCCTAGAGAACGAAATCAATCCCCGAGGCTTACCCCATACTACACTACAACGATTAGGTTCATTGCCTAGAGGGTTGAAAATCTTGCTCGTAGAAAAGGAGGTTTTCTCAACCCCGAATCCATGCTATCAAAGAACCCCCCCCCCCCATTTTCCTCATATTTGATTCATCTCAAGTGGGGGATGATTTATTAGTTACAAAAAAAATGTGTGTATTTGTTTGTTTATTGTAAAGGATAGTGTAAACATTATAAGCACTATTCGTTAGTTATGATGAAGCTCATTGGACTAGTATAGAGAAGTTTGTCGTGGTTGCATTCATTTGAAGACATGAGTTGATTGAGGACCGAGTTAGTGTGCACACCATTATGTGGCATCTTCTTATGGCACACTAACTAGCTACATTGTGATCCATTTTTCGCGTCTTAAAGCTTGGATTTTGGATGGACGGTGGGCGGTAACGACTTGGTTGTTGACAAAGACTATTTTCTTGTTATTTTTGTTTTTCACCATTTATGTGCATCTCGTGTCTTATCCTTCCCTTTAGTCATGAATCGTGTCTAAGTGAAGAAGTGAGCAATCATTGGTGTCTTAGCCATAGATTTGGTCATGTATCATTGATTTTGTCCCCTTCGCCGTGGCACGTTAGTAATGACAATTCACCCTAGCCTATTAAATTTGTTCACCCAATGTTGCGTTTAAGGATTGTCTTGACCTTAGCTCTAGTGGTGGAGATTTGTGTAACTGCCAATCCTATGATAGAATACATGTTACAACCGTGCAATGAGTGACCACCCCGAAATTGACACTTAGAATACAGAGAGTATGAGTGTTCCGTTCCCATTTCGTGAGGTGCTCAACTTTGATATATTCTAGTATAGGAAGTTTTTAAACTCATATCTTCCAAGTCACTTGGGAGATATCTTTTTAAGAATGATTCTAATAGGTCTAATTGAGGGCAAGTAGAGTTCAAGTGGAGGGATATTTGATAACATCAAATAGTCCTGATATTTTAGTGTCAATTTCCCCCTATTATGCTCATCATTTATATCGTTTTACTTGAATATATACTCTTAGTTGTTAATATTTCATTTTCATGTTACTAATAAGCATAGAAACTATGAGACGCGGATTTGGAAGGTTATTAAAGAAGATATACAAGAGTATGCTGGCCAGACAGAAGTTACGGCGTAGTTCCACTCTCTATTTACGCCGAAACTATGATTTACACTAGAAGAACATAGTCAACGCAGTTCAAGGTTACGGCGTAACTTCTCAACATAGTTACGCCGTATATATTTCCATACTTAGAAGAATTTTATGGTCAAGATACTTACGTTGTAACCCGCGTGCAAGGTTACGGCGTGAAAGTGATGAATTTCACTACGAGAGTTTTACGATCGTAACCCATTATTAGATTACCCTGTAAATATTTAACTATGGATAAGATCATAGGAGATATGATGATTACGGCGTAACCAATTCATAAGGTTACGCCGTAACTTTAACGAGGCTATAAATACAAGCTCTAATTCTGCATTTTCACATCATCTTCCCAACATACTACACCAAGGGACGAAGAAGGGCTTCCAGAAGGACGATATTCAGTAGCATACAGACTATTTCCAAGGGAGAATTCACGCCATTATCTACATAAGTTTTAGTATTTCATATCAAACTTTTGTATTTAATTCACTATCTTTCATCATGATTTTAAACATTAAATTCTTTGCATTATTTAATATGATTGGCAAAACATTGTTGGTGTTAGCCTAGTTAAGAAATTGTTATTGCCATGATTTATTTTTCTCGATTTCGTATCGCTTTATGTGCATATTTCCTTTTCTTATTCGTGGACACCTTCATTTCAGTAGTATTGATGTTTGGTAGTATCTAGGAAGCTAGCAAAATTGACCATAGGACCTTGGACGAATAGATTGTGAGTAAAGGTAAGAGGTTGATGGGAAATCTAAGATCCGAGAGGCCGGTTTCCTATTTACCATTTGACTACCACTATCTTGTGTGAGAATTGACCAAAAGATCACCTCCCAAATAGAGATACTTAAGAAGGTAAGGGTACGCCTAAGTTCCGAGAGGCCGGGTCTCCATAGAATTAGTCTAGTGACATTTACCCCCACATAGAGCGATAGAAGACATATATAGGAAAACTTGATTATGGTATAACAAAATTAGTAATTAGGCTAAAACATTTCTCTCTATTGATTGTTGACATCTTTTATTTTCTTTCATTTCATTTCTTTTATTTAGTTTATTATTAATAAAACCCCCTTTAAAACCAGTGACATTAGACCTAAATTAGGATCCGCATTCATAGCTCTTGGGACGACCTCAGATTTACCGATTACTATACTACACATGACCGGGTACACTGCCCGATAGTGCATTAGGTAGACCTTAGGTAGACTAGATTATAAATATTAAAAACTGGTCAGAAATCCTGCATCAAGTTTTTAGCGCCGCTGCTGGGGAGCTATTTTAGGATTTTATTTGAGTTTTAATTTTTGTTTAAGTTTTTCATCGCATGATTTCTTTTTCATTAGTTTTAGTTACCATGGGTGAAGTCAAAACTGATATGCTTACCCTCGAGGAATACCTCACTTTGACACAAGATGAATAAGGGCCATGTATTGTTAGGATGGTTATTGAAGGCGATGTGCATTTTGAGATAAAGAATCGCTTTATGCGGAGTTAAGAAAATACCCCTTTTCCGGAAGCAAGACCGAAGATGCTCACGAGCATGTCGACGATGTCTTGTACATCGTGAGCCTTCTCAACACATCGGGTGTTTCTCATGATGCGGTTATGCTCTGAGTGTTTCTGTTGACTGGAGCTGCAAAGAGGTGGATTGATAGATTTCCCGCAGGAACAATCAACACATGGGATCTCCTCAAGAGAGCTTTTATTCAACGATATTGCCCTCCTTCAAAGACGACAAAATAACTCAAAGAGATCCCCAACTTTAAGCAAGATGGTGATGAGACATTGTCCCAAGCATGAGATAGGTACAATGATCTCCTTTATAGGTGCTTGACTCATGACCTCAACAAGCAGCAACTAGTGAATATCTTCTACAAGGGTATCAACATTCTCACAAGGCAAATGCTTGACTCCCAGGGGCCGATCCCTGGGATGACTACTTCTCAAGCCCTTAAAGCTATCCAAGATATGTCAGACCATTCACAAAAATGGCATGATAAAGGTAGTAATAGAAGTATGGGCGGTAGCATGGACGGTATTTCAGTGATCATTGGTTATTTCATTTGATCAAGATTTTGTTCAAATAATTCATGTTGTTTCACAAATTTATCGGACCAACAATTGGTATCAGAGCGGGTGGATCACTCCCATGATCTAGATCCGTTCTTGAATGACGACTAATAATACCAAACAGGTTTGAACATTGGAATATACTATTCAAACGCAAGCCTCAACAAAGACCCCACCAAACCAGCTCTTCCCGTTCCTTCTTTTCACCTCTTGCCTACAATTGAGTACTTCTTCATTCTTTTGTATAGCAAGAAGCTCCAAATGCTTCTTTTCCGGCTCATTTACCCACACCTTAAGGTATAACTTCCTCACTGGTGCCATTGTATAAAAGAAAAAATTCACATGGATAACTTCATTGAGTAAATGTTTTCATTTTGAAAACTGCTGAGTCAATGGCTCTTATGAGAATCTGTGTACCGAGACACACATCTATAAGTGTGGTTATGGTTACTCTCGGGAGCTACCAAGGGAGAGAAAGAAGCATGATGCATAAGTGCAAATCAGAGCAACATAAGTAATTGGAATAAGGAAGAACCAGGGGATGAGGAGGTGTATTCAGGGAATGTGCATCAAGTTCATCAGGGAGTGTCTAGAATTCAGACAACCCCTGATACTTCAGAAATTTGAACCTAAAGACAGCAACAACAAATATTATTCTTTGTTGTAATTAGGCTATTCTTGGAGACAGTTAATTAGAAAAAACTGAGAAAATAGTCTATACTTAGAATAACCTATTGTCAAAGGTAGCTGAAAACAAAGGGACTCTGGAGTTCTTAAATCTGACAAGTTTGGTATAAATCAACTTGTCAAAATTCAAGATTTCTAAAATCTGTTGTACTTCAACAACCTCAAAGGTATGAGTTGTAACTCAGGGATATCAATGCGAAAGTTTACCAAGGGTAAGAAGGCACTAGCAGCACTGCTGACACCTCAACCCATGCCATTGATACATCAGGGATTGAAGAGAATCAGAAGCGACAAGAAGATCAGAGAAAGGGTGATAGATTGGTACCACTATCTTTTGTGCCTAAATGTAAAGTTGTAAAATAGTATACTAGTCACTACTAACAACTACACACTCCAACACAAACCTTTCCTCTAAATGAAGTTCCTCAAGACTGATTCCAAAATTGTCTCAGACCGCTGAAGACATAGTAAAAACTACTAGTCTTATACCTTATAACCTGATCCTTCCATTGGTCTTTGAGAATACTATAATCAGAGACTAAAGATGGAAGATTAGTTTCCAATCAATAAAGAGCCTGACATCACAAGGCTTGGAGTCTCAGTAACATACAAGAACCAAGAGAGAGCTTAAGGATAAAGCCAAGCATATGAAGAATGCTGAAGAAATCAGACATCTGCTTAAAGTTATATGTATATCATTGATTATAAATCAATGTGTAAGAGGAAGCTTATGTGCTCACTTACCTCTGATAAAATTAGACCACATAGACAGATACATATATAAACTTGGTGTAAATTAGAGTGTAAGAAGAAGCCGTTATGCTCACTTACCTCTAATAAAATTAGACCACCTAGAATAAAATGTTTATGTATTTCAGTCTTGATTGTAGATCATAATGTAAGAAGAAGCCATTATGCTCACTTACTTTTGATAAAACTTAGGCTTAATTTATGTTCAAATAGAGGGAGATTGTTGAGTCAAATTCTGACCAAATCATAAGCAGCAGAATTGTAATACTTGAGATGAGCCATCTCTTTGTTGAATTCGACAAAAGTAGTGGCTCTAGCTGCATTCTAAAGCATGTCCTTGTAAACACCTCCTTTAAACTATGACTTCATATTCTCATGAATATGCTTAACACAGAACCTGTGTTCAGCATTTGGAAACAAACTTGCAATGGCTTGTACCAGTCTCTGTGAACAGTTAAGGTTAAGATGGTGTTAGAATTGTATCTTTTCTCATTTTGCATAAAACACATGATTAATTATAGAATATAATTGTATACCTTTTGCCTATCAGAAATAAAAGTGAACTTGCAGTTGGTTTCTATACCAAGATCCTCTCCAAGTATTTCAAAAACCAACACCAAGATACCTTGTTTTGTGCATCAAATACATCATATGCTACTTGAACCAATGGAGCATTAGTCCAATGGTTGGAGCACTTGTGTTTGATTCAATTGAACCAGGTTCAAGTCCCATCCTTGGCATTTGATTAATATAGGTACCCGCCTCCGCAAAACCTATGGGCATACTAGAGAGGCTTTGTGGAATAAGAGCTCAGGGGTCCGAGTCTTGGCTCGTGCTCACTCCAGTTGGTGTCCCACAAGGCCAGGAGAGTTGCCGGAGCTATTTCTTGTAGGGTGGACAATGGCTGGTGCCAAAAAGGCACCCGAGGTCAGGGTGTTCCCGCCAATCTACACCTTTTGTGGAATCATATGCTACTGGATAAATCCTATTGTTTGAATCAATCCCAACTGCTGTTAGTAATTGACCTGGAAAAGGACCTGACATGAAGCATCCATCTAATCCTGAGAATTCTCATCCACAAGCTTTGAAACCTTGTATCAGAGCTCCCAAAAACACATACACCCTTCTAAAAGTTCGTGTTGAAGAATCTGGATTTGGTTCTAGCTGACATCAATCCTAACAGTTGTGTCTAGATTTTGATTAACCAAATCTTGGGCATACTCTTTAAGCAGTGTATAATGCTCGGTAAAAACAGGTATACTGAAATCATATTTATTATCTGGATTGACAATTAAATTAGAATTACTTACAGGAACATTTTCAAGTATATGCTCATCCTCATCATCGAACACTTCACCATTCTTTGGATTATAATCCAAATCCTCTTAACCACCCTCGCAACTCTCTTCTTCTATTTCAGTATCCACCTTTACTTCTTTCACATTTCCCATAGGACCACCTACAATTATAAACTCATAACATTAACAACAAATGTACCTTCTTTAAACCAAGAACAATATTTGAGTAAACAAAATAATGCACTATGTTCTTACTGTATTCTGCAGAGGCAAGGACGATCAATGTAATCTACTGGAGCTATAAGTCAACGAGTAAAGTGGAATGACATTGTGAATAATTTGCTTGCTTGCCAACACGGGGTTTGTGAATAGGTGGTCGGGATAGTGTGGTAACGAGTTAGGGTGGCGGAGCCAATGAGGATTGTCTCTGAAGATGAAGGGGTATATTAGTCATTTCACATGTATTGGACCTTGACTAACGAGATAACTAACGCGCGTTAGCAAAAAGTAGCTCTCGGTAGCTATTTTGCAAAAAAAGAAAACATTAATGTCATTTTTGCAACAAAATTTCTATCGGTGTGATCCTTGCGTATTTGAGCTATTTTAGAGACCATTTTTTTCATTTACCATTTTTTTCTTTTTAGAAAAATGAATTTCATTGAATTTTAACAATGTTGAAAATATATTACAAGCTTGAAGAAAGATGTCTATTAAAAAAAGAAAAATATTTGAATTAACAAAAACTGGAAAAGAGATCTAACATGCCATACGGGACTAGACACCACCCTCTTGGGTCGACCCTTTTCAACTGGCCCGGTCATAACATTCCCCACTCCTTCAAAAGTCACCTTGTCCTCAAGGTGTTGCTTTGAATGATCGTGATTCCCAGATCCCATGTTCTTCGTTGACTCCCTCTTGATGACACCAAAGACAGGTAGTAGTCATGAAATTGTTTTGCAAATTCTTCCCAAAGATATGCAAATAGGAGGTTTGTTTCTAGGTCCGTCTTAAGCTCTAACTCCTCTTGAAGAAAAAGACCAATACTTCCCTTCGTAACTCTATTTCTGATGTTGATACTTCCTCCCCTGAAGACACCGTCATCGTTCATGGTCACAAGTTTCCCACCATCTGACGGTTCCACCTTAGTGTCAATACTACTGTTGTGATCAATTCCTCCTTGCAACCCCCATGACTCGACAAGTGGGTTCATATCCCCATTGTTATTGTTGTATTTAACATCAATCACTGCTCCTTTATTCTTTTTACTATTATCATCATCGTAAGTCTCGACTTCTATTCCCGCCTTGGATGTGCTTGATCCCATGTTGAAATATTCTAAATCTTTCTTTTTCTCCACCGCCATGCTTGACTCAATGTAATTATGCAAAGAACAAAAGACCGGTATCATTATTTGATGTTACATATTGATTTGTTTCGGGTACCTCAATGGTTTCAGTTGAGGTAGGTTAACAACATTTATGCGTGTTGGCAAAGAATGGTGTTTTTACTGTGCTCATGTTGAGGCGTAGTAAACGGGACATCATGGATTTTGGTCTTGGAACCCACCGTGTTACCGTAGGGTTTGGTTCGGTCAAGGCGACCACCGTCTTCCAAACATGCCTCCGTGACGCGAGCCAAAGAAAAACATCGCCCGAGATGTGGTTTAGACACCGGTAGTTCGAGTTGAAGTATTGGTTTAAGCCCCGAGATATAAAATGATATCAATAAGTTATCTGATATACCTGTGACACGATTCATCAATTTTTCAAACTCACTTTGATATTGTGCCACCGTCCCCATTTGCAATAACTTAGAAAGCGCGCCTTGCGGATCGTCGTACTTACATGGTCCAAAACGATTATGAACACTCTCCAAAAACAAATCCCAAGTCGTGATTAAATTGTTACGTCATCCAACGAAACCACTGTCATCGGCCTCCTTTGAGATTAAAACCCACCACACGTAGTCGCTGCTCGACCGGTGTGTTCAAAATAGTAAAGTACTCACCGATAGAAGATCCAACTATCGTGATCGGACCGAAAACTTTGGCACATCATACCGCAAGGAATGTGGTAGTGTCAAAGCAAAGCGCCACCACCGCACCCCACGGACTTGCGACTGAATCAACTCTTCAGTAGCCTGTTCTTTGAGCAACAGTCGAATAGTGTGCTCCTCCATGAGATCGATTAAATTGTTTACACTAAAAAGAGGTTAATCACGTTGGGTTTGGTTCAAAGATCCAACCAATAAACACTAAAGTACCTTGAACGATTGTAGGATTTGATAACTAAAAATATTGCACCAGATACAATGAAGGAAAAAAAATAGTCCGAATAAAGGAAACCCTGACTGGAATATGTAGATTAACACATGCAGTAGATGACAAAAGAGAGCATGTAGTATATACTAACAAAGATTGATGCGAAACCGAATGAATTAGAAGTGCGATTGATGCTAAAACCGAATAAACAATATGCTTTTTTTTTTTTTTTTTTTGAACCCTAATTTGATAGCCCTCTCAACGAGGACTCTCAATGAAAGCACCAATTAATACGACTCGCTGAGGTTGTATCGAGATAGGCACCACTTCAAGCCATGAGCCCCAAGAATATTTAGAAGAGAAGAGAATTATTTGTTTGACATAACTATGATTCCATTCATTATAATGACTCGGTATTTATAACCCTTACAATGACCTAAACAATGACAATGGGCTTAGACCCAATTAGACTCGAACATGACCTAACGAAATAAGATATATAAAGATAACTTAGCTCACGACATAATCCTTATGCCATACGGGACTAGACACCACCCTCTTGGATCGACCCTTTTCAACTGGCCCGGTCATAACATTATGCGATGTGAAATATTCAAGATTGCAATATTAAAATGAAATCACTGCTGACTAGTCTGTCGAAGAATATCGCGACCGTTGATGATTAAAGATTATAAGGTTATCGATACGTGCTTAATCCAAACTGAATGACGATATACTTTGGGAATTTGGGGATTGAAATAACAACATGATCAACCAATGAGAGTGTCATAACGAAGGGCAAAAAATGTAAGGCAGATGGAGGAAGGTCTAGCGTACTTTCTTATTCACAATTCAAATAACCTTTTTGTAATGATGTAATAATCATTCTTTTTTTAAATAAAACAATCAAATCATTAGATTCATGGGTAAAGATCCAGTGAGAAGAAAACTTAAAATGAGAAAAATTAGAAATAACTATAACCTCATATTTGAGATGATCGATCAATTAGATGCATCTTTATTCATTTAGATGCATCATAATTAGTTATGAAAGTTATTTTGAAGTGAAACGACGCAAGTAAGATTATCAACAAATTTGACCCAGAGGATGAAAAATACATGTGATTCGCCTAACTTGAGAATCACGATCTAATATATGTATACGCATCTAATTTTAGTTATAAATATATTATTATGCATCTAAAAGATTAATGATGCATTTAATTTAAATTGATGCATCTCTAATGTGTAATTATAGTTATTTCTCATCCTCTTATTTTAAGAATTCTTCTCATTTGATCCTTAGTCTTAGATTCATTTGTAAACATGATTAGTAGACATAACAGTCATTTTTCCTTTTTAATTATTGAAAAGCTATGGGTGCGTTTAGTTGGGGGAAAACACCCTTGTTTTCCACAAAATGTTTTGTGAAAAACAAGGAAAATAGAGATCGCGTTCAAATTATCATTTTCCAACAAAATGTTTTGCAAAACACAAAATCCCCTATTCCTAATCTAACAAGGAAAATTAGAAAACAAATTTTAGTTGTTTTTCTTGTTTTCCTTTGTAACCCCCAACCTTCCCTCCCTTTCTTCAAAATAGAAAATACAAATATCAACTAAACGCATTTTATATATTTTCAATTGTTTTGTGGAAATAAATTTCCCATCCAATTTTTTACAAAACTAGAGATAGAAAACAAGAGAAATTTTTCTCCAACTAAACGCACCCTATAAATCTTACTTTTAAACGTTGTTATAAATGGTGAAAACTGGTTTTATGTTTTCAACACACGCCCTAAAGAAGTCAAGTTATTCAAGTTCCATTTACATGCCATCTAAGGCATTCGGCTCTTATTATATACAAGCGATCGAAGAATTGTATTCAGATTGATACAAAACTTTTTTGTCATCTTTCTAAATTTTCAGAACACTAACGTATCTCCAACCTTCATTTAATCAACTTTTTGGATTCTTGATGTATTTCAATTTAGGAATAATGATGTTTAAGTGGTTCAAGTCAAATTAATTACAAATTTACAATACACCTCAAATGTAATGTTCCTGAGAATGTGGGTGGGTCTGATTTGCGACTACCTCCCAAGAAATGTCCCGGGTCATCTTTGCAAGTGTTTTTGGAAGATTGTGGAAAGTATTGTACAATAAAACATGAGAGCCAGAGAGCACCTATAACAAGATGACGAAAGAAAAGAATGGTTGTCATATGTTCACATTTTCCACCAATTTGTACGTGTAGATTCACGTTCCTTCAACATATAACGTGGCTAATATATAGTTTGCAACATGATAGCCAACGATCATTACTCAGAAATGTTAAGAGAAACACATGAGAAAGGAAATAAAAACGTGATAACTCATCATCAAGGACCACAAGAAGAAAAATAGGACAAAATCTTGGGTCCTCATGTCTCACCCTTTCAGGGAAATTTCCTTTAGATTGTAGTTTATCCCGTTTGAGCGTAGATGTCAAAGTTACAATTAGCATCATCACTGATAAAATTATTGGCGGATCCAATAAATTTAGCTTGATAATACACTACTATACAAAAAAAAATAGAACTAGTTGTCATTTCAGTTGTGATTTATGAGCAACCATTTGCAGAATATAAGAAAACTGAAACATTTGTTAACTTGGGATATATCTTGCTGTTCTCCTTAAACACAGAACCTGTTTCAAAAAAATAAATAAATAAATAAAAATCCTGAAATTATTGTCTGCCTAAGAATTGGTACTTTACTGGACGGTGTGATATGCAAATGGTTGTGCAGTATAAAATGAAGCCAATGCAAATGATAAGGGGTGTAATACTAAAACAAAAACATGTGTGTTACAAAAACAAACAAATAGTACGTAGTACCTAGGAACGAGGTATCTGTCATGAATGAAACAGAACATGACTACATGAGTGGCAAATTATTCCACATGATCAGTAAAACAGAAAAACGAAAAGAAAAATTAAAACATGATGAAAGAAAGATTTTTTCTTTGTATAGTACTTTAGGACAATTGAATGCCTGTCGGTTTACGTGTTTCACGTGCATTAATTTTTTCTATATAATGCATGGTATATTAGATGAAACGACACACGTAAACTGAAGTAGCTAAATATCATATTGCAGCAACAACAACATGTTGGCTTATTTCTCTTGCTCCCATGATGGGATGACCACGCTAGACACTGACCCAAAATACAGAACTACCCCTTCTATCCATGTTTGTGGTAAAAGATCGGTATTTAAAGTTCCCATGTTCCTTTCTTCTGGTACAAAGAAGTTTAAAACTGGCTGCAGCCAAAAGGTTGTGAAAGCTTCCTTGGCTTCAGCTATTGATTTCCTAGAGGAGGAGGTGAAGGGTGATGTATCGTCGAGTTTAAAGGTAACTGCAACAGTCAGTGTCAGGATAAGCAAGGAAGTGGATGTAGTTAAGACGATGATGAAGTTACCATGGTTATATCCACAAAATGATTCCTTATATGAGTCTGTCGAAAAGGGTGTCAGTTTGCAACTTGTTAGCACTGAGCTATCTCCAAGTAAGATATTAATTTTTTGAGGTTAAAAATCTATTCCACTATATATAATATTAGAGGTGGCCATTTCTACCAAGTTACTTATGATGGATTAAAGAGTTATGAACATCTCAAATGGACTGATCAGGCCGAAATCACCCAACTTATATTTTTGACGCATAAAACAGCTAGATTACATCCGTTGTACTTAATTGTTTCTTTTAGTAATAATATTTTACCGGGGTAACCCTTTTACCAAAAAAAAAAAAAAAAAAGAGCATCATTAGATAAGTATAAATTTTGCAATCATATTAAGACATTGTTCATAGATAAATAATTTGACACATATGTTGCGACTCATACCAAAAAGATTGTTTTGACTCATGACGACCACACCCATCTTTCCAGCTTGCATAATATGCACTAAAAGATGTATAATAAAGCTCTATGTTGTAACTTTGTGCAATATTAGGTACTATGAAGCCAAAGCTGAGCAAGGAATGTAAAAAAGACTGGTCCAAGTGTACAACTTGTAAAGCTAATGGTGCGGGGTGTTTCAGTTTCGAAGTTGAGATGGTAATTGATGGAGACTTTGGTGAACCAGGGGCCATCCTGGTGACAAACTATTATGACAAGGAGTTGTATGTGGAGACTATCTCCCTTGAAGGTTTTTTTCAATTTTCTTGCAACTCATGGATTCAACCAGCTGATACTAGCAAAGAAAAAAGGATATTCTTTTCCAACAAGGTACATAAATCTTCCATTACCTCAAACTCATAGCTATACTACATAAGCTTTTAAGAAGTAACAATATACTGTACTTGGCTAATTTACATAATATCTACTGCTCATTTGATAAAACATCTAATATATATATCCTGCCATGGTTAAGAACAAAACTTCTAAGAAGTAACAATATACAGTTATCAAAAGTTATAAAAATACAATAATGACCAAAGTATAGGTTTTGCAATTTGTGAATGCGAAGGGCCGTCTTTTCTGAATTGTTTATGAAAAAAAACTTTAAACTCAATGCTTGATGTGTTGCAGAAAATAAACAGTGACAATCCACATGTTTAATCAAAGTACTTTTCCATAATATATCTTGTATATATCTAAACGGCTATCCACTGATTTAGTGTATTGATGGGATTAATAGGCATACTTACCAAGTCAAACGCCTAAGGGGCTGAGATACTTGAGAGCTAAGGAACTAAAAAATAAGAGAGGTGATGGAAATGGACGTAGATTATCTTCGGACAGAATATATGACTATGACACATATAATGATCTTGGAAATCCTGATAAGGGAGCTGAATTTGCAAGGCCAACCCTAGGAGGTGAAAGAAACCCACATCCTAGACGTTGTCGCACAGGACGTCCTACTACAAGTACTGGTGAGATTTTTTAACCCGCAATTAATCTTAGTGAAATAAAGTGTTGTTATTAGAACCCCTGGAAGCCAATCTAACCTACCAATATTATGTAGATATAAGAGCAGAAAAGCCAGTGAATACCATTATATCTTCAACGTATGTACCAAGAGATGAAGCTCTGGAGGGAACACGACGCATGGATATCCTCAAGGGAATTTGGAAGGGGGTGCTTCACAATATTCCACCCATGGTGGAAAATCTTTCCAACGGGAAAGAAGTTTTAATGGATTGTTCCAATCTAAGGGCTCTTTATAGGAATGTACCACAAGCTTATATGAATTCAAACATGCATGGAATGTTAAAGTTTTTGGATGTCAGTGGATCTATTGAAGAAATCTTAAAATTTGAAACTCCAGAATCCATGCCACGTAAGTTTCAAGTTTATCAAGTATTTTTTTTTAATAAGCACTACATACCCTTTCTGTATAATAAATCATAAACATCGATCACTGAATTTCCAGGGAACTTAACAAGCTATATACGAGATGATGAACTTGGCCGCCAAACTCTTGCAGGGGTGAACCCTGTTAGCTTAGAGAAATTGAAGGTATGTTCCTGAATGTATTTTTATATGTAAACATTCTAGCTTGTTTGTTGCATGCCTTTCATGATAAACACGTGCACCTTTTTTATGTTACTTTATAGGTATTTCCTCCGGTTAGCAAACTTGATCCTTCAATGTATGGACCACAAGAATCAGATCTTAAAGAGGAGCATATTATAAGTCATCTCAATGGCATGTCTGTGCAGCAGGTAATAGTTGTCAAAAAGTAAAAGAATGGACCTAACTTGTGATTATATGAGAAATCGTTGGTATTGAGATTTTAGTTTGGATTTTATAAACATGATTATATTAATGTGCAGGCGTTGGATGACGAAAAGCTCTTCATATTAGATTATCACGATATTTACCTTCCATTTCTAGAGAGGATAAATGTTCAAGAAGGCCGAAAAGCATACGGAACTCGCACAATCTTTTTCTTGACATCAGTGGGAACTCTAAAGCCAATTGCAATCGAGCTTAGCCTTCCTCCCAATGATTCCAATATCGCATCGAAACAAGTTCTGACTCCTCCGATTGATGCAACCACCAACTGGCTCTGGCAATTGGGAAAAGCCCACGTATGCTCTAATGACGCGGGAGCACACCAACTTATTCATCATTGGTATGTTGAGCTTCAACAGTATTTCTATTTGTCTCTATATCTAGCATGTCTTTGTAGTAAGGACATAAAAATAAATTGAATGACTATAAGTTCATGTATTGAATCTTTAGGTTGCGAGTTCATGCCTGTATGGAACCATTTATAATAGCTACTCACCGGCACTTGAGCACCTTGCATCCGGTTTTCAAGCTTCTTATTCCCCATATGCAACACACGCTAGCAATAAATGCAATGGCCCGTGAGAGCCTTATATCTGCAGAAGGAATTATTGAGTGTGGCTTTACTCCAGGGAAATATAGCACAGAGATGGCATGTGCTGCCTATCGTGACTGGTGGCGCTTTGACTTAGAAGGGTTACCTGAAGATCTGATACGAAGGTAAAATCAATATGCCAAATACAAAATTTTAAATAAAATGAAATCCACTTTATAAAATGCTAAGCAATGTTTATACATTTTAATTGCAGAGGAATGGCAGTACCCGATGACACAAAGCCACATGGACTGAGACTACTCATTGAAGACTACCCATACGCCAATGATGGGCTGCTCATTTGGTCTGCAATACAGGAGCTGGTGCAAGCATATGTGACTCATTTCTACCCTAACGAAAATGATGTTATTTCAGACACGGAACTTCAATCATGGTACAGTGAAGCCATTAATGTGGGGCACGCTGATGTTCGTGAAGCTAATTGGTGGCCGAAACTATGCACTCCTAGCAAACTTACTGAGATACTGACTATCCTAATATGGACTTCATCAGCACAGCATGCTGCACTTAATTTTGGGCAGTACCACTTTGGTGCATATGTCCCAAATCGACCACCTCTTATGCGAAAGCTTATACCTCAACAATATGACCTCGAGTATGCAAGTTTCATCGCTGACCCAGAAGGATATTTCCTTGCATCTTTGCCTAGTTTGTTTCAATCAACAAGATACATGGCGGTAATTGATATAATCTCAGCACACTCGCATGAAGAGGAGTATCTTGGGGAGGTAAAGGATGTGTGCACTAGATGGCCAGGTGAGCCTAAGATTATTGAAGTGTTTTATAGATTTTCAATGACAATGAAAAAAATTGAAAATGAAATCAAGAGAAGAAATATTGATCCAAGGCTTAGGAATAGATGTGGTGCAGGCGTTCCACCTTACGAGCTTCTCGTACCAACTTCAGAACCTGGGGTTACTGGAAGAGGTGTACCAAATAGCATTACAATATGACAAGATATGTGCATACTGTTTTCTGTTTCAGTTTATAGGAAAATAAAGACAGTCAGATGTTAACACAGAATAAACATGTGAATATGTAAGTTAGAGTGCTTTTGTTAAATAAAATGTAACTTAGAGTGCTGGTGTGAACTTAATGTAATGTATACCCGGGTTTTATCCATACAAATAGGTTATATTTTGCTTAAAAATCTCTTTCAGTGAAATAGAACTCATAAAATCCATAATGTTTCACGACTAGGGTGGTAGTGAGATTATGTTAGACACCTACGATTTCCTTATCTTGTTATTTACCAAGGGTATTTATGAAAAATTATATATAAATAATCAGATATTCCACTAAAGCTAGATAAAACAATTACAGGTAAAGCCTAGGAGCTATCAAGCCAACAGGTAAGCCCTTGTTGGACGATAATCTTAAAACCAGACTAATATGAAAGCATCTTTCTTGAAATTTAGTAAAAAGTGGACAGCAGATTGTGTGAACGCGTAAAACAGTGTCAGGGAACTTACTGCACAACTGCTTATTAACATAATTAAACATCGACGTCTTATGACAATAAAACATGAAATTCTGCACTTATAATTAGGTAAGAAGTAAATTAAACTATGATTATGAAAGTTATTGAAACTGCCTATAAACGATATTTACTAACATTTTTTTCAGCTAATAACACTACTACAGAATCGGTAATAGACCCCCCTAACACTACTAGATATATGCCTTTTCCTCATTGATAAAAAGAGTGAGCAATGGATCACTAAAAGTCTTTGGTCACTTAAATTACAGTGAGCAAGGCCCAAGAAAGATTTAGTTACTCAATATTTAAGTCGGAATATGGTTAGAAAAAAATGTTGATCAACATCTTTTGACACAATATTTCAGTCAGTAAAAGTCACTAAAATGGTAAAAAAAAAAAAAAAAAAAAAAAAAGAAGTTACATTAATTTGTTTTTTTTTTGTTTGTTATCCAGATGATATCTACCCTGAATTCACAACAATTGATACATTTATAACTTAGCAAGTCAAAATACAATGATATTCAAACCATTGTTTCTTTAAGCAACTGAAATATGCCATAAAACACAATAAACGAGTAAAATATGTCTAAGGCATTTTGCTCCAGCTGGATGTATCCACATATTCTCTGTCAATCGGAATCGATGCTGCCAGAATAAAATAAAATAGTTTTAAATTGAGGTAAATGTCAGTTAGATATACCTAGACTCTAACATCACACGGCGATGCATAATTGATGATCCAAATGTGAGATGGTTACCTGATCGTTTAGGCATCCATTTTGTCAGATTCACCCATACATTGAACACCATTGTCGGCAAACATAAGCGAACCACCCTAAGAACATAGAAACACCCATATCACTCACAAGTAGTGAACGAAAAACATATAAAATGTAACATCAAAGCAAGCTAATTGCCCTCTAATTTACAAAGCACATACACAGCAAGCCGTTACAAAATCCCAAAAAAAATGAACTCATTATTAGCCCGTATCTTTTGCATGGGCTTCAAGCCCACTATCCTAGAAGATGTATCAATCTATGTTTTCTGTATTTATATTCGTATGTATCTGAGCAGTTTCAATCAATCAAAGCACAAGTTCATTATTCAATATCATTCAATATTATCAATATTATCAATAACTAACATGGTTTCAGAGCCATCTTAGAAGTCCAAACATAATCCTTTTGTTTCCTGTAACAGCAATCCAATGACAGGATCAACATCACCTCCCACCACTCCTCTATCAGAAAAGCTATCCACCGTTACTCACCACCATCTCCTCACGAGAGTTCCCGTTAAACTTGATCTCGATAACTGGAACTATGGCTCGTGGGAGTTCTTTTTTGAGCAGCTATGTTACAGCTATGAAGTTGATAAATTCATCCATGGGACTTCGACGTCAACAGGCCCTATTACTCCTTTCACGCAAGATGAAACCAAGGTGGATAAAATTGTCCTATCATGGATCTTTACAACACTTTCTCGATTCTTTACAACGCTCGGTTAGTGGTTGCGCCAAAGACGACCAAAGAGGCGTGGATCTTCTCACCGATATAGTTATGACAATAAACGCCTCGTACCAATGCATTGAAGGCGGAACTAAGAGCCATTCGCCTTGGAGATCAAACCATAGAAACCTCATGGGAAACTCGAGTCTATTGCCACCATCCTCGCGAGCCTCGACTCTCCCATTCCGGATGAAGATTTGGTGCACTACGCCTTGAAGGCTTAACCGAGAAATATGACCATGTGCGCGTATTATGCATCATAAGGAGGTTTTCCCGATTTCAAGACGGCTAGGTCCATGTTTATAATCAAGAGATGAGATTGAAGTCTAAATCTCTATCTCTTCCCGTTGACTCATCTTCCTCGTCTCCAACAATTCTCATGGTCGACAAAGGTACCCCTCGAAACCCTTCTAATCCTCAAGTTAAATCATGGAAACCTTGCATTCACTTTGCAAAAGGCTCGTGTCGTTTTGGAGTGGGATGTAAATTTGTCCATGACCCGAACAATAAACCACATGCTCGTGATAGTGTGACTAATGAACGTACCACTGAGGAAGTGTTGGTGAAACTTTTGGGCAAACTTGGTCTCGTGAAAAACCTTCCTGATGTCTCTTCTTTTCGTAACTTGCATGAAAACAGGTCTGGTCCTTCAGCCTACTATACACAAGCCCATGCTATACCAAGCCCAACTATACCCTTATACTATACACCCCAAACCAGCCCAGTCCATCAACTAATACCACCACCTGGATTTCTTAGCCCAGCCCACCCCACTGGTACTGTTCATCAGCCCACAACTACTCCAACAGCCCCCCCTCCTCCTGTCACTATTCATCAGGTGCAACCTATAGGGCAACCGGCCAGTTCAAGTCAAGAAACTACATTGCCTCATGCTTTCGCTGCCGGTACTTTACACGACCCCACAACAGTGCACGGAACATGGATACAAAAGTAGCTTACATCTCAATGCATCTATCAATAGTCTTAGTAATGTTTTTAATACGTGTATGTATCCGTCTGTCTCGGTTGGTGATGGGTACTCTATTCCTGTCATCAATACGGGTCATAGCATTTTGCCAACTCCATCTCGACCTCTTCACCTAAATAATGTGCTTATTACCCCCCATATTGTCAAAAACTTAATATCTGTTCGTCAATTTGTTCGCGATAATAATTGTACAGTTGAGTTTGATCCTTTTGGTTTTTCTGTTAAGGATTTCATGACGCGTCGGGTTCTTCTCCGATGTGATAGCTCGGGTGATCTCTACCGTCACAGCTCCATCTCCCATTCCCCAAGCTCTTCTTGTTAGTCGCGACACGTGGCATCGCTTGGACATCCAGAAGCGGTGCTACGCCGCCTTGTTTCCAACAATTTCATTTCGTAATAATAAGAGCCTCCCGTGCTTTGCCATGCTTGCCACTTGGCAAACACGTGAGACTTCCATTCACTAGTTCGATAGTGTCGTTAATGCATGTTTTGATATTATTCATTCTGATGTTTGGACCTCACCTATTCCCAGCCTTTCGGGTTTTAAGTATTATGTATTGTTCTTGGACCATTATTCGCATTTTGTTTGGGTTTATCCGTTAATTAACAAATCTGATGTGTTGTCCAAATTCTCATTATTTCGTAACTATGTTCATACTCAATTTAAGTGTGAAATTCGGTCGTTCCAGTGTGATCATGGAGGAGAGTTTGACAACCGAACCTTACACAAACTTTTTGCCGATAATGGCATACGCTTGCTTTTCCCCCCCAAAACATCACAACAGAATGGCAAGTCCGAACGAATGCTTCGCACCATCAATAACCTCATTCGAACCCTACTTTTTCAAGCCAACCTCCCACCAACTTTTTGGGTTGAAGCGCTTAATATGGCCGTCCATTTACTGAATCTCTTACCATCAACCTCCATCAAGAACGAAATCCCGCATACTCGATTGTTTGGCCAAAACCCAGATTACAGCCTGTTACGCACTTTTGGTCGCTTATGTTACCCACACCTATACCCAAATCACAAACTTGAACCCCGTACACCTTCCATTTACTTGGGCCAAGCATCAAACCACCGCGCTATCGCTTCCTTGACTTACTGCATCAACAAAATCATAATCTCTCGCCACGTAACTTTTGATGAGACGTGCTTTCCATATGGTACCCCACACCTTCCTCAAAGACCTACATACACTTTCCTTGATGACTCACCCGACATAAACCCCCGTGACTCCACCCAATACCAATCCCATTATACATACACCCACCAATACTCTACAACTGAACTCGCTCACGATACACCCGCCTCACCAACCACTCCACAAAACACAACTACTCCAACAACTAACCAAAATCAACACCGCTTATTATTCCGGAACCACCTCACAACCCAAACCCCTGCCTCAACTCATCCCATGGTCACATCAGTATCGTGTCGGGACTAACCGTCCCACCGAGCGCCTCAACTTGCATGTCTCCTCGGTGTCTCCGCTACCCAAATCATATCGTGATGCATCTCGTGATCCAAATTGGCAAAATGCTATGATTGATGAATATTCGCACTTATTAAAAACAAAACTTGGACTCTTGTACCGCGATTCAAAACAAAGAACATTATCCGCTCCATGTGGCTTTTTCGCCATAAGTATTTAGTGATGGTACTCTTAGTCGCTACAAGGCTCGCCTTGTGGCGAATGGCGAATCAAGTCGAAGGGATTGATGTTGATGAGACCTTTAGTCCGGTTGTAAACCGGCACCATCCGGACGATCCGAGTTTAGCCGCTTCTAGACATTGGCCGATTCATCAGCTTGATGTCAAGAATGCATTTTTGCACGGGGATTTATCTGAGACTGTTTATATGCACCAGCCTCCGGGGTTTCGGGATCCTGAGCATCCTGACTATGTGTGTTTACTACAGCGGTCTCTCTATGGGCTTAAGCAGGCCCCTAGAGCATGGTTTCAACGGTTTGCCTCTTATATCACTCGGGTTGGGTTCGGTCATAGTCGTTGTGATTCATCACTTTTTATATACAGACAGGGGGAAGACACTGCATATCTGTTGCTATATGTTGATGATATCATTCTTACTGCTTCTTCGGAGACACTATTACAGTGGATTATTCATTCCTTGCATCAAGAATTCTCCATGACAGACTTAGGGCCACTTAATTATTTCTTGGGCATTTCGGTTACACGGGATTCTATTGGGTTGTTTTTATCGCAGAAGAAATATGCGAGTGAGGTTTTGCAGAGAGCCCATATGCTTACTTGTAACCCCTGTCGGACTCCTGTGGATACTGAGTCTAAACTAGGGGCTGAGGGAGATCCGGTTTCTGATCCGACTTTATACAGGAGCCTTGCCGGCTCACTACAGTACCTTACCTTCACCAGACCGGATATATCTTATGCTGTTCAGCAGATTTGTCTCTTCATGCATGATCCTAGGGAACCACATCTCTCTGCTCTCAAGAGGATATTGAGATATGTTCAGGGTACGCTTGATTATGGCCTACAGTTGTATTCTTCATCTCCTACTGAGTTGCTTGTTTACTCTGATGCTGATTGGGCTGGTTGTCCCACTACTCGTCGGTCCACTTCCGGTTATTGTGTATTTCTTGGCAACAATCTCATCTCTTGGTCCTCTGAGCGTCAACCAACGCTTTCTCGCTCCAAAGGCGTGTTTAGTACCGTGGCGTGGCAAATGCCGCTCTTTGAGACATGTTGGTTGCGGAATTTACTTGAGAGCTTCATACTCCCTTGTCTTCGCTACTCTTGTCTCGTGATAATGTCGGTCAGATACTTATCATGTAATCCGGTTCAAGATCGCTGTACCAAACACATTGAGATAGACATTCATTTGTGAGAGACTTGGTTGCTACCGGTCAAGTTCGGGTTCTTCATGTTCCATCTCGCTATCAAGATCGAGATATCTTCACGAAGGGTTTACCATTGGCTTTGTTCGAGGAGTTTCGCCCAGCCTCGATGTCCGGTGTCCTCCCGCCAAGACTGGGGGAGTATTAGCCGTATCTTTGCATGGGCTTCAAGCCCACTATCCTAGAAGATGTATCAATCTATGTTTTCAGATTTATATTCGTATGTATCTCGAGCAATTTCAATCAATCAAAGCACAAGTTCATTATTCAATATCATTCAATATTATCAATATTATCAATAACTAACACTCATAACTCAAGAACTACATATTGACACTCGAGTTGCAATAAAAGAACTAGAAAACAGTTATCCAAAAAGTAGTAAATAATCAAATGGACAATAACCTCTTTCAACTTCTACTTGCATAGTCATCATCATCCTTTTTGCGTAATCACAAACTGCAGCTACTCGGTTATCAATCGTGACCGCAAATTCACAAACCGCGAATCCCTTGTTTGAGTTTCAATTATCCCACCTAGCGATTCACGCCATCAAGACCTTGTTGAAAGATATATCGTGTCGTTGTTTTGTCTCCCAAAATGCAAAGAAAGAGAAAGATGATACATACCGGTAGTTATCACGAGTAAAGCGAAAAGGGTGATCAAGTATGATCCAAGACCAAGCAAAGAAAAGCAAGTCAAATGTCACACCGCGACCGCAAACGTGATTGCATGGTTAGCTTTGAAAACTAAGAAATGGATAAATGAACGAGGGACTAACTTCACCTGATAGATATGCAAGGTGCTAACTGTTGAATCATAGAAGGTGAACATCCCACCAAGTACCATGTTGCAAATTACCTCTACAACGTGATCTGCTAATTCCTGCATATGAAGAATAAAAATAAATGAGCTTAATCCGTAATCCAGGAAAGTGTTACTACAGTAACTCTCAACCTCGAAAATTGTTTATGCTCCCAATCTACCTGCATGTAGTAACCTTTAGCGTAAAGCAACTGACTTTCTAAATCATACAATTAACAAGATGAAGAAACGAATCATAAGTTTACTTTCTCCTATTAGAAATTTACCACGATATTCTACATCTCGGCAGCAGCATGTAATACTACACGCCATTAATGAACCAACCAATCCCACTGCACGTTTCTACTACTAGTTCAGTAAACTATGCCACACCATCAAATGATAATCGCTAAACTACATAACTTAAACATAAGCAACTCACGTGTAATTTCAAAACTAGCTGGTTGTTCATTAAAAAAGGTCGACAATCAAAACTCGGTTTATACATATTTATTTTAGACAAATACGCAATCATGAAACAACGTTACCTTCATTCTCTAATAATTTTCCACACTATGACATCCATTTGCACCCCCTTCAATCTTATCTGAAACGATCACAATTCACCTATCAAACTACTTGACTAATTAAAACACTACGATAAATTGAGGAATTAAGCGGAAGGGAGACAAACCAGGGTGTCGCAAACAAAGACGATCCCAAATACTAAAACCTTTACCGTCCTCTCTCCAAGCCCCCTCAACCTATAATGCAAGAAAATGAATAGTTACTGAAAGATTTGAAACAATGTCAATTATCACGATCATCATTATTCATTAATCACACGCTGTCATAACTGACTACGCTATTTTTTTTTAAACATGAGTGGGTGCATCGTGCATGGATAGTTACACAAAAAGGTGTGTGGATTTTAAACAAAAGAGTGTGATTTAATATTTCAAAAAGGAGAATGTGTGTTTTGCGTTGATATACCGAGCAGGAAAAAAAAATAATAAAATTTAAGCAACAATAATAAATTTTAACACTAAGTTATTAGATCTTTGCAATCTTACTGTTTGGCCCAAATCATTTTGACTGGACTTAATGTTTGGCCCAAACAAATGCTAGGGTGCGTTTGGATTATAGAGGAGTAACGGGCCAAGCCCAAAATAATTTAGGTGAGTTGGATTGATTGAATGAGCCCAAAAGGAAAAAAATAAAATAAACTAAATTTTAATTTAAATAAATTATATAAATTTTTATATGAGAAGTGGTAAATTTGATCGAGTCAAAATGATTCGGGACACACTTGATGTTTCTGAAATTTGTTCGTGTTACGATTTTGCGAGATAGTTTATGAAATCGTTATTCATAAAAAAAAATTATAGTACCAAAATTGGCATTGATTCGTATTTACGTTTACAAATAACTTGTGAATTTTGCAGCTTGTGATATTCTGATAGCATTCAGATTTGGGGACTATCTTTTCTTTTGTATGTTAAACGCACTCGTTTGAAGACGTTTGAAGTTTATAAGTAATAAAGTCACCGAAGAGTGGTTGGTTGGGTGATATATTAGCTGTGTTGATATCATTTTTACAATCTTCCTTTTATTTATTTTTCTTATTTCGGGGACTACTAGCATTGTTGCAGGTTAACTTTTTTTTTTTTTTTTAATATCTTTTTTAGGCTCACTAAATTTGTGATGCCCGCATCCTAAAATTCAAACCAAACAATCACAATGGAATTGGTATCCTTAATCACATACCACCCTTCAATCAAAAATATACCAATAGTGATTCCCTTTAGCATACTAAACAAATCTTTAGATTTATGTAGGTTCACTTAACTTTTACATGTCGTGTCTTCGTCTAGAGTCTATATATGCAATGCAAAATGCTAGCAACATGTGAGAAGGTGTTAGGTCATTTCAGAGCTCAATGATCTTCGATTAGGATTTGAACATAAAATATCGTAAGTGTAAATGAGGTCCCTGAATGAAAGAACATTTAGGGAGTTAGCTTCGGAGTTCTTTAGAGACTAAAGAAAGTCTCAATGTCTATATAAGCAATGAAAAATGCTAGCAACATGTGAGAAGCTGTTGGGTCATTTCAGAGCCCAATGATCTTCGACTAGGATTTGAACATAAAATATCCTAAGTGAACATGACGTCCCTGAATGAAAGAACATTCAGGGATTCAGCTTCAGAGTTCTTTAGAGACTAAAGAAAGTCTCACTACTTCCTAATGCGGAACTTTGATGTACCTCAACTTCTAGATTCACTGAATCCCATTAATCTCCTCAACAAATCAAAGACATTCTAAACTTAGATATTTAAAGAAAATAAGTAAGTCTCTGAAAGAAATAGGAGGTACTTTCCTTGGAAGATAAGTGAAATGAACTTATCAGAAAAGTACAAGAGTTGGTAGATCATGAAAAATAGTTGTCAACACTGTTCTTTAAATTGGGTTTGGATACGTACCAAGAATATAATCATTTAAAGCAAAAAGGTAGCAGTGTACCTTTCTAGTTATATGTTTGACACATCGCTATTACCCCACGGGCATCCACCTCGATCTTTGCCTACATAAAGAGAATGTTGTAAAGGAGTGAATGATATCTCGCACGATTAATAGGATACACATTTACAAGAGCATTTACTCCTCTTAAGAACTAAGTCCTTGAACTTATTCAGTGTGTTAGCATAGTTCTCACTTAAACACAAACTTTGGTTAGTGTTTAAGTTAGTGAGAATATCACTATGCTTTGTCATTCAATTTGTTGTGTAAACTCTTTAATTTATCTCTAATAATAATTTAAACGTTAAAAAATATCGTTGTGTAAATATTGTTTAAACTATTTTACATATTTTTTTAATCTTGTTTAAACATATATATTTGTACATGAAGAGTGATTTAACTTACTTGTCTTAGTTTATATCACTCTAAAGGGAATAACAAGTGGTATTAGAGGAGTTTGATTTATAAAACTTCCTTAAAATTGCTCAAAACGTTTTTAAATCAAGATCTTACCATGTCAACATCTGATGTACCTGAACTTCTAGACTCAAAGGGCAGCGGTTATGTCATTGTTGCTCCTAAACTAGAAGATGACATATTTACCAGGTTTTCATATCATATTGTTGGTATGGAACCTTACCTCATTAAGGTTCTTAATGATGGTTTATATGTTCCTTAAACAGATAATGGTCTTGATAAACCTGCAGCTCAATGGAAGAATAATGAAAGAAGGGCGGTCAATCAAGACCAACGCCTCAAAAGTATCATCATATCATGCTTACCAGATGATGTGATGGAATCACTCATTGGTTGTCTCACTGCTAAAAACGCATTTGAAGACTTGATTCTAAACTTTGAGGGGCCTTTTGAAGTGAAGGAAAATAGAGTCATGGATCTAAAACATTCTTACAAAACCTTCAAACACATTGAAGGTGAAACAGTCTCTTAAACATTATATACAAAGTTCTCATGAATGAACTGGTGAGTGATGATTTTAACCTTTCAAGTCATGAAATAATGTTGATTTTTCTTAACAGCCTTCCAAATACGTGGTTGAAATTTAACCAAGGTATAAGGAAATCTAACCATGTTAGAGACCTGGATTTAGCGACACTTTTTGGAAAAGTCAAATATAAAGAAAGGTTAATAGATAAAATCTATGCACCAAGAGAACAAGAAAGACCTGACCACTTGATCGGTCCCAAACGGTCAGGATTATTACACAAGTCAACCACTTGTGAATGGTCAACCGTAATAAAAGTCAAACAGTCTAAAACCAAAGCAATTAAGTCCATGAGAGTTTAGTGTTTCCCCGGGTCGTTAAGTCCCAACGAGCTGTGCGATTGAATAGCTAAACGTGTAGTGATCGGGTGATATTGAACAGGAAAAGGGATTAATGATAATACTAGATAACAAAGGAAAAATCTGAGAAAATTCCTAAAAATACTTTAATATGACAGATACTTAAGAAAAATATAAAAAACATATAAGTGCTTAATAATAAGCTGAAAAGAAAATTGAAAAGCTAAATTATATTAAATAAACGCTATCACTATTTCTAAAGTTGGATTTTCTTGAATTTTCTTTTATAAATTTGAATTAAAAACTAATTTTAAACTTTAAAACTAAATTAAAATACTAAAAATTATGAAAACTAATGGGAAAATTATAAAACTATTTAAAAAAAATCTAAAATAACTAAAGATAATTTTCAAAACTAATTTTGTATTTTTCGATTTATATTCTAATTTCTATGATTTAAAACTATTTAAAACTAATTAAATTGCTAAAATTACTATTTAAACTAGGAAAATTATGGAAAAATATTTTTTGGCTTTTTATATTTATCGAATCTATGAAAATTGAAAAATTATTTTTTGAAGCTTTTCCGATTTATTTGGATTAAAAGCTATTTAAAAAGTCCTAAAAATGATTTAAATAGGAAAAAATAGCAAACAGTACTGAAAAATTATGAAAAATTCAGGAAAAGTCTAAATTATTACTATAATTTAAGGGAAAATGAGAAAAGCAAGTATAGTGTACTGGAATTAAGGGCTGAAATGAAACTGCTTATTAATAAGCTACCTAAATTAAGATATAAGCCACTATGGTGAACCAGAACCTACCACTACTTGAAATAGGCTAAATCTAGGTGGAAACAACTTAATTCAACTAGCCTACACCTCAGTATAACATGCTACAAGTGAAATGACCAATTTCAAGCAATAAACCAAACATGACTTATGAGCTACTTTGAAGCTTAAACACAAGCTGATTTAATGGACTTAAGTGAAAACCAGAACTTTAGACTTCAAGACCACCAGCCAGTGAGCCAATAAACCAAGTTTCAGACCCTAGTGATCGAAAACAAGACCTGCACAAGGTCTGGAAGTTGCCTGGTTCACACTCAGTTATGACTGAGTGTGAACAGGGCAAATGGTACCTAGTTGAGGAGCTGATTTGAAGCTTAAAGAGATTTGGAAAAATTTCAAAAAATTCAGTTTTAGAAACTAGACCAGCTCAACTTGTTAAATCCAAAATACCAAAAGCTCTTGACCAAGGATTAACAAATGATAAATCTACAAAGTTTTAGAAAAACTGCTTTTAATGATTTTTGACTTTTAATGACTACAATGAAAAGTGAGATTTGATGCTAATTTGTCAACTGAAAATGATGAAATAAGCCATAATAAAGCTAAATTAAGCTACTCTAGTGAATTCTAAACACAAATTAGGCTATTGATCTCTAAAATCCTAAATGAATTGAACACTAGGACTGATATGAGCTAGTTTTGACTAAAGTGGAACACAGGTTCAATTTAAAACCTAAACTGGTATTACTACACTTAATGAGATATGAATTAACTAGTCTTACCAGACAAACTAACCTTTAACCTCACTTGAACCACTAAACCAAACACTCCTTACTCAAGTTGTTTCACTAATTCCACTAGAGATTCAATGTAATCTTATCAACCAATACTTAAACAGAGATTAATCACTATTCTAACAGCCTAATAACACAAATTCAAGCACTTACAACAAGCTATCATCACAGTTTCAATTATGCAGATTCTAAAAATAAAATGGAAAAGGGATTTAGAACTCACAGCTTGTCCAGCTATTATGTAGCTTGAATCAGAACCATAACTACACTAACCTAAGCTAATCCAACCCAATCCAAGCTCTGCAACACCCAATGTCATAACCATTTCCAAATGAAGCTCCAGTTTGACTTTTGTTGACCAATATGAGAGTTAGCTTAAAACTGAAAATTTAGCTTACTAACAGCTATATGAAGCTGTAATAAGCTCGACTAAGTTCTAAATAGGCTATTTGAAGCCTGGATTTAGCACACTTGATACTGGTTCTTTGACAGATAAATGCAAATATTAGGAAACTTATCACAATTTGGATCAACACTTCAAATTAGTTAAAGATTACTTAAATGAACTTAGTTTATCATAAGGAAGAAAATATTAAAAGCTTTGAACTAAATTAAGACATTAGAAACATAAATTCGACATGCATGAAAATTAAGAGAAAAATAATAACTACTAAAACTAGCTTCTCTTCCTCCTTTTTATTAACAGAAGTACTCCCACTTGCTTCCTGAGCATTTCCCACCACTTTTCAGAGCCGTTGGATTACTTGAGCTCATATTAGCCATCGATGAGAATTTTGGCGGGAAAACATTTTTGCCAACTGGGACAGGTTGAGTGCAAGGGAAGAGATGCATTAAATGCATTTTGGCTATTAGGTGAGGTGGAGTGATAAGGGTGGTGGTATGTGAGCTGGAGGAATGGCGATGTGAGTGTTGCGAGTTGGTGAAGAAGGTGAGTTTGGAGGAAAAGGTGTGGAGTTGACCACTTTTGACCGGGGTATATTAATAGGAGGGGTTCAAGTTGGGGGTTCACAGGTTGCTTTGGCAGGGGGTCAAGGCTCAAGCAAGGGTTCAAAGGATTTGATATTAATAACAAGGACCAAACTTGCAATTCCACAAAAACCAAGGGACCGAAACTGTAATTTTCCAAAATTTATTATAAGGACCATTTTTGACAAGTTTAATTTACCCAAGGACCAAAAATAATAATTTTCAAATTAAAAATGTCCAGGGGTAATTTCTGTCAATCTTTGAAACTTCAAGGACTAAAGTTGCCATTTTGCAAAACTGAACTTTATAAAGGTAATTTTGACAACTTGAAAATCCCTGAGGGTCTTTTATGAAAAATTAACATGTTTTGAATAACCAGGGACTAGATTTGACAATTTATGCATAAAATACGCCTAAATATTTTTCTCTTTTTGAGACTTTTCAAAGTGTTTTGACTTGGTTTTGCGGTCATGAAGGAACAAAATGATGAGTATTTAGACACTCATCAATCCCCACACTAAACTATTGCTAGTCCCTAGCAATCTTTTGAAAAACTTAATGGATTTGACTCTTTACCAAAAGCCATTACTTACGGAGTAGCCAATTGTTTCAGTTCAAGTAAGAACCTTGGTACAATGATAACCAAATGATTTTAAGCAAATCACCGACTTTCAACGGTTTTGATTTGTCTTTACCGTGTCGTTGCTTCTCGGACTAGCCAACTCTTAGATAAAATATCTTTGGTGAGTCGATTACCAATTATGGTTTTCAATGCTTTACCACAAGCCATAAACTTGCGGCTAGCCAACTCTTCACTAATTAAAGATATGGTGAGTGAACACCATACAATTTTGGGCAAATTGCAAGCCGTCAACGGATTTGAGATATCTTTACCAAGAGCCGTTTGCTCTGGATTAGCCAATCCTTTTGTTTATTAGACATGGCGGATCGATAACCATATGCCGAGTAAGTGCAAAACACTTACTCAAAAAAAAAATGGTCAAAAATGGGGAATATGGTGGTATAATTACATGATAAAATTCGTGAGAATTCCCCACACTAGAAATGAATATTGCCTCGATATTCAAAGTACCGTGTTATGCCGAAACATAGAACGTAAAAGGGAAATACTACGGCCATTATTTTTGTGATTTTTTTTTCGTGTTAGAAAACTTATATACAACAATGGGGCAACTCCCCACACTAGGTGGTAGAAAGTAGAAAGAAGTCGTAAATACGGTGAAAACCCATATAGTGTGCTATTGTTTTGATTTCCGAGTCGCTAGCTTGACTCGATCCCGCATTCATTTGTTCATGGGGAAAGTTTGTAGATCCGGGACAACCACGGTGGAATGTCCTCTCCAAAATAGTGCTTCAATCGATGACCATTCACTTTAAAATTTGGACCATCGGGTTGAGATAACTCAATAGTTCCATAAGGAAATACTTTAGTGATGGTGAATGGTCCGCACCGGTGGATTTTAGCTTTCCTAAGAAAATCTTCAATCTTGAATTGAAAAGAAGGACTCGATCACCGACATTGAAAACGCGTTCTTGATTTTGGAGTCATGAATCTTCTTTGTCTTTTCTTTGTAGATCAAAGAGTTCTCGTATGCTTGATCACGTAGTTCATTTAATTCATTTATTTGAACTTTCCGTGATCACCAAATGTCTCAATATCGAAGTTGGCATGTTTCAAGGCCCAGATGCTTTATGCTCAAGCTCAATCGGCAGATGACACGCCTTCCGCACACTAGCTTGTATGGAGTACACCCGATGGGTGTTTTATAAGTCAGCACGGAAGGCACAAAGTGCGTCATCTAGCTTATCCGACCAAGAGGCACGGTTTTAGCCATCGTCCTCTCCGAATTCTTTTAATCCCTCGGTTGAAACTTCCACTTGCCCACTTGTTCGGGGTGGTGCAGCAGAGAGACGGTGAGTTACACCATACTTTTGCATGACTCTATCAAACCGGTCATTGCAGAAATCGTACTACGATCATCGATTATAGCTCGTGGAGTTCCAAACCTAGCAAAAGAGATTTTAAGAATTTCACAACAACTCGGGCATCGTTGGTAGGTAAAGCTTTCGCTTCAACCCATTTTGACAAATAGTCAATGGCCACGAGTATGTATTTATTTCCTCGAGATGAAGGAAATGGCCCCATAAAGTCAATGCCCCGGATGTCAAAAATCTCACACACTTGAATGGCGTTTTGCGGCATTTCATTTCTTTGTGAAATATTTCCGTGGCGTTGACAAGCGTCACGGTTTTGACAAATTCGTGGGCATCCTTGTAAATCGTGGGCCAATAAAATCCGAATCAAACACCTTCTTGGCGATGTAGTTGGGACTATGATGTCCCCAAGAGGTCCGAATGGCAAGCCTTGATAATGTCTATGGCTTCGACCATACAAACATCGCTGATGACTTGATCCGCACAAATTTTGAATAAGTATGGGTCGTCCCGAGTAATGTTTTACATCTTTAAAGAATTTGTTTTTCCGTTGGGACGACATTCCTTTCACCACAAAGTTACCCGCATGGTAATTTGCAAAGTCGAGAAACCATGGGGTAGAAGAGTCTCACGAAAAGAAACCACATTGAGTGTTTCGAGAGGAAATGTTTCGTTTATTTCCTTTTCTCGAACACATCTGGTGAGGGTTTTCTAGACAGGACGAGATGATCGTGACCGTGTTCTCGGCTCCTTTTTATCACGTATAATGATATCAAATTCTTGCAGGAGGAGAACCCAATGAGCAATCTCGACTTTGCATCTTGTTTTGCATCTTGTTTTGCAAAGAGATATTTGAGAGCCGAGTGATCCGTATACACCACGCATTTTGTCAAGATTAGGTATGGTCGAAACTTCGAACGCATACACCACAACTAATAATTCTTTTACGTAGTGGTGTAATGGGTTTGAGCTTGATCATAGTCTTACTCGCGTAGTGGATAGCCGAAAATGCTTGGTTTTCGTTGCCCCAAGACCGCACCGATAGCAAAATCACTTGCATCGCACATGAGTTCAAAGGGTAAATCCCATCGGGGCAACGAGAATGGGTGCTTAGTAAGCTTTTTCTTTAATGTTTCAAAAGCTTGATGCACTCGGTGAGAAGATAAAAGGAGCATCCTTCTCAAGGAGATGAGTCATAGGCGAGCGATTTTAGAAAATCTTGTATGAATCTGCGATAAAAACCGGCATGACCTAAAAACTCCTAATACCTTTGACGGTAGTAGGATGAGGCACTTGGCAATGACATCCACTTTCGCTTTGTCAACCACAATCTGTTTTTGAAATCTTATGGCCTAGGACAATTCCTTCCTTGACCATAAAATAGCTCTTCTCCCAATTTAGACAAAGATTGGTGTCTTCACACCGCTTTAGCATTTTTTTATCTAAATGGGAGACATGTTTGAAATGAGTCCCCAATGACCGAGAAGTCATCCATAAACACCTCCATTGTTTCCCGATCATGTCGTGGAAAATTGCCATCATACATCGTTGGAACGTGCGGGAGCGTTACATAGGCCAAAAGGCATACGTCAGTAGGCAAAAGTTCCGTATGGGCGGTGAATGTGGTCTTTTCTTGATCCTGCGGATCAATGGGGATCTGAAAATACCCGAGAAACCATTTAGAAACAATAGTATTCGTTTCTCGCTAATCTCTCAAGCATCCGATCCATGAAGGGTAGAGGAAAATGGTCTTTACGGGTGGCTTCGTTTAACTGCGATAGTCAATACACACGCCATCCGTAACCAATCGAGTTGGAATTAACTCGTTTTCTTCATTGTGACAACATGTTATGCCACCCTTTTTGGAACACGGTGGATGGGATCGACCCAAGGACTATCACGGATCGGGTAAATTAAACCGCATCAAGAAGTTTGAGAACCTCCTGTTTGATAACCTCATGAATCTTAGGATTCACCTTCTCTCGATGTTGAATCACGGTTTGAAATCATCCTCCAATAAAATCTTGTGCAGACAAAATTCGTGGTTAATACCCTTGATGTCGGAGAGTCTCCAAGCAATTGCTTGCTTGTGCAACTTCAAAACCTTTATGAGAGCGGTCTTCTCCTCCTCGGTTAAGTCCTTAGTAATTATGACGGTAATTTATCATCACCTCCAAGAATGCATACTCGAGATGAGGAGGTAGGTCCTTAAGTTCAACCTCGGAAATTCTTGATAGATGTTTGTGCGGTTTGATTTCTTCAATCGTGATCTCTTTCGGAAGGAGTGACGGTAATGGATCTTCATTTAGCAATCGCTCAAGATAAAGGATATCTCCTCCGAATCATAAACACCATCATCAATTCCGTGAAATCGATTCATCATTAGCAAGAAACTCATCGATCTCTTCTAAAAGAAGTCACCCTCAAACGGAGTAAGAGGGGAAGAATCGGCAATAATTGGTTGAGAAGATGTGGTGGGATCCCCACTCACGAATTATGAAAATAACCAAGAAACTCTTGAGAGTACTCCTCCGAAGCAATATCAATTACATCGATTCGATTAACCGATTCAAGATCATAGTTTGAGGAGTACCTCAAGTTTGAGCAAGGTTAAAGGTGATGACTTCATTACCCACACGTAATGTGATTTCTTGCTCAAATACATCAATGAGACCATGGCCCGCTCGTGAATCCTCGTCCAACAATGAGGGAACCCGATGATCGCATCGAAATCAACAACCACAAAGTCGACTTGAAAATGGAACTTTCCTACTTTCACGAATACATCCTCGGCGATGCCAAGAGGACGCGATATAGAATGATCGCAAGCTCAAGAGTCATGCGGTAGGAATAAGTTCGGAAGAGAAAGTTTCTTCCATCTCGAATAAGGCATCGATTGATGCTTGCACCAAGATCGGCGAGAGCAAAGCATTCAATCATTCCCGGAAAACACAAGGTGAAGAAATTTTCCAGATCTCCAAGCTTCTCGGAAGCTTCTTTATGAATCAGCGAGGTTCTCGTTCGAGGAGTTTTAGCCATTTCAAACAGTTTTCCTTGTTGCTTAACGGTGTTTGAGAGTTGATGCAAACTTGGGCATCAAGATGATAGCATCCGCAAAGCTTATGTCAAAATGTAGTTCTTGGAAAATTTGAAAAATTTTTCCATTTGATGACTGGCTTTTTCGCGAGCTTTTGCTCATTTAAGCGTGATGGGTAAGGAATAGAAGTTTTGGATTTGGGATTTTCAACCGGAGGTTCAAAACAACTCCTGGTTTGGATTTGGGTTTCGGACAACTTGAGGATGGACATGTGTTGTGCTCTGCGAGCTAGTGGGTTGCACTTGGTCCTTTGTCGCCTCGTGTTCACTTTCCACTACCTTCGGAGAGAAGAAGAAGAGGTAGTAGGAATAGCGGGTCCATCATATGAAGCACCACTTCGGTTGTGATCGCCTTTGCATCGCCCCTGATTAGCGATCGTGTTGCTAGGTAAAGTACCGAGCCCGAGGGTCGATCATTTAAAGACTTCTTAATGTCAAAAATCGCTTACCAACAACCTATTCATTTCCTCTTGGGATTTCATGAATTGCTTCAACAACTCATCGATGATGGTCCGTTGGAACAATGGCTTGATTTTGTGTAGGAAAATTCGGCCTCTATTGTTTGGATTAGGGCCTTGTATTTGGAAATTTCCTTGATTATTGCCATGAAAATACCACAGGTTGAAATTTCCGACCTTGGTTTCTATTAAAATTTCCTTGGTTTTGGAAATTTTGACTTTGATTTTGAAACCGTTATTCGACTAAAATTACCTTGGTTTTGAAAACCTTGGTTCGTTCTATTCGATTTTGATTACGGTTTTGGTTTTGGTTGAAACCGGGTGGTCCAGGGTAATGGTTAGGACGGTGGCTCGGGTCCACAGAGCACGGTATTGGTTGCCTCCCGAATTGAAATCCCGCCACGCGCTTGCTTCAAAGGGTTACCATCGGTGGCCATCAGATTGTAATAGGCATGGGGCCACCGCAGTAACACATACTTCCACTTTCGACTTCAAAGGAGGAGGTGAAGTTTGTGGAAAAGAAACTTTCTTTTGGTTGGAGAGAACCAAGCTTGAATTGCTTCCGTGAGTTTGTCAATCTTAGCATCGGTGCTAGATTGACTCACGGGCGATGAAGTAGAAGGACCAACACCGACTTGGGAAACAACCGGTTTGCTTCGATGCGGTCGGACTTTAGACTTGTTTTCAATTATCGCTAAAGCTTCTTTACGCTTTGCTCAAGAAATTTCCTCCAATGGAGGAATTGAGAGAATCTTGATCGATTGACTCACTCCATTATAGAAAGTATCGAGTTGCATCAACTCGGAGAAACCATGGTGAGGACATTTGCGAGCAATTCCTTAAAACGATCCCATGATTCATCAAGGATTCATCAAAATTTTGTGTGAACTTGATGATTTCGTTTTAAGACTCGTGGTTTTAGAAGGTGGATAGAACTCGTTCACAAATTTCTTCACCGTGTCTTCCCATGTTTCGATCGATTGAGGGGTTGTTTTTCAAGCCAACCGGCTTGTCCTCGAGGAAAATGGGAAGAAGAAGTTTGACAAGATCGGTAGGGACATTCTTGTATTTGATGGTAGATGCAATCTTGTTAAACCATCGAATATGAGCATGAGGATCATCCCTCTCAAAACCATAGAATTGACTTGAGGTTACAAGATTTAGTAATCCGGTTTTGAGTTCAAAATTTTCACCACAATGGTCGGATAACAATAGCATCTCCATACCCATCGATGGGTGCACGGAGAAGCTCGCACATAGGACGTTCTTCCGCCATGATAACGGAAGTAATGCGAGCATCCGGATCTCGGATCCGACCGATGGGGCGTAACGCTCACGGATCGCCTTCTTGGAATCGACAAGCTCACGAAATGGGCTCATGGACCTAGAAGAGCGGTCAAGATACACTAGAGTTAACTCTAAGAAATCTCGAGTCAAAGGAATTATGAAAATGGGAAAGAAGATTCTTTTGGGTTTTATTTTTTTTATATATATGTAGAAACAAAAGAAAAATATTTTTGTGTTTTATATGTTTTAAGATGTTTTGGATTTTGGATTTTTATAAGAAAATATAAATATATATAGATGGTATGAACAAGGTGAATATTCAAATCACTAATCTGCTAAACGTAAGATTATTAGCACAGCCCCGCAACAAGCGCCAAAATTTGATCGGTCCCAAACGGTCAGATTATTACACAAGTCAACCACTTGAATGGTCAACCGTAATAAAAGTCAAACAGTCTAAAACCAAAGCAATTAAGTCCGGAGAGTTTAGTGTTTCCCGGTCGTTAAGTCCCAACGAGTGTGCGATTGAATAGCTAAACGTGTAGTGATCGGGTGATATTGAGCAGAAAAGGGATTAATGATAATACTAGATAACAAAGGAAAAATCAGAAAATTCCTAAAATACTTTAATATGATGATACTTAAAAAATATAAAAACATATAAGTGCTTAATAATAAGTGAAAAGAAAATTGAAAAGCTAAATTATATTAAATAAACGCTATCACTATTTATAAAGTTGGATTTTCTTGAATTTTCTTTTATAAATTTGATTTAAAAACTAATTTTAAACTTTAAAACTAAATTAAAATACTAAAAATTATGAAAATTAATGGGAAAATTATAAAACTAATTTAAAAAAATCTAAAATAACTAAAGAGAATTTTCAAAACTAATTTTGTATTTTTCTGATTTATATTCTAATTTCTATGATTTAAAAACTATTTAAAACTAATTAAATTGCTAAAATTACTATTTAAACTAGGAAAATTATGGAAAAATATTTTTTGGCTTTTATATTTATCTTAATCTATGAAAATTGAAAACTTATTTTTTGAACATTTTTGATTTATTTGGATTAAAAGCTATTTAAAAAGTCCTAAAAATTGATTTAAATAGGAAAAAATAGCAAACAGTACTGAAAAATTATGAAAAATTCAGGAAAAGTCTAAATTATTACTATAATTTAAGGAAAAATGAGAAATGCAAGTATAGTGTACTGGAATTAAGGGCTGAAATGAAATTGCTTATTAATAAGCTACCTAAATTAAGCTATAAGCCACTATGGTGAACCAGAACCTACCACTACTTGAAATAGGCTAAATCTAGGTGGAAACAACTTAATTCAACTAGCCTACACCTCAGTATAACATGCTACAAGTGAAATGACCAATTTCAAGCAATAAACCAAACAGGACTTATGAGCTACTTTGAAGCTTAAACACAAGCTGATTTAATGGACTTAAGTGAAAACCAGAACTTTAGACTTCAAGACCACCAGCCAGTGAGCCAATAAACCAAGTTTCAGACCCTAGTGATCAAAAACAAGACCTGCACAAGGTCTGGAAGTTGCTGTCTTCACACTCGGTTATGACCGAGTGAGCAGAACAAATGGTACCTAGTTGAGGAGCGATTTGAAGCTTAAAGAGATTTGGAAAATTTCAAAAATTCAGTTTAGAAACTAGACCATTTCAACTTGTTAAATCCAAAATACCAAAAGCTCTTGACCAAGGATTAACAAATGATAAATCTACAAAGTTTTAGAAAAACTGCTTTTTATGATTTTTGACTTTTAATGACTACAATGAAAAGTGAGTTTTGATGCTAATTTGTCAACTGAAAATGATGAAATAAGCCATAATAAAGCTAAATTAAGCTACTCTAGTGAATTCTAAACACAAATTAGGCTATTGATCTCTAAAATCCTAAATGAATTGAACACTAGGACTGATATGAGCTAGTTTTGACTAAAGTGGAACACAGGTGCAATTTAAAACCTAAACTGGTATTACTACACTTAATGAGATATGAATTAACTAGTCTTACCAGACAAACTAACCTTTAACCTCACTTGAACCACTAAACCAAACACTCCTTACTCAAGCGGTTTCACTAATTCCACTAGAGATTCAATGTAATCTTATCAACCAATACTTAAACAGAGATTAATCACTATTCTAACAGCCTAATAACACAAATTCAAGCACTTACAACAAGCTATCATCACAGTTTCAATTATGTAGATTCTAAAAATAAAATGGAAAAGGGATTTAGAACTCACAGCTTGTCCAGCTATTATGTAGCTTGAATCAGAACCATAACTACACTAACCTAAGTTAATCCAACCCAATCCAAGCTCTGCAACACCCAATGTTATAACCATTTCCAAATGAAGCTCCAGTTTGACTTTTGTTGACCAATATGAGAGTTAGCTTAAAACTGAAAATTTAGCTTACTAACAGCTATATGAAGCTGTAATAAGCTCGACTAAGTTCAAAATAGGCTATTTGAAGCTGGATTTAGCACACTTGATAATTGGTTCTTTGGATGATAAATGCAAATATTAGAAACTTATCACAATTTGGATCAACACTTCAAATTAGTTAAAGATTACTTAAATGAACTTAGTTTATCATAAGGAAGAAAAGATTACAAGCTTTGAACTAAATTAAGACATTAGAAAAATAAATTAGACATACATGAAAATTAAGAAAAATAATAACTACTAAAACTAGCTTCTCTTCCTCCTTTTATTAATGTAAGTACTCCCACTTGCTTCCTCGAGCATTTCCCACCACTTTTCGTGAGTTTGGATTACTTGAGCTCATATTAGCCATCGATGAGAATTTTGGCGGGAAAACGTTTTTGCCAATTGGGACAGGTTGAGTGCAAGGGAAGAGATGCATTAAATGCAATTTGGCTGTTAGGTGAGGTGGAGTGATAAGGGTGGTGGTATGTGAGCTGGAGGAATGGCGATGTGAGTGTTGCAGAGTTGGTGAAGAAGGTGAGTTTGGAGGGAAAAGGTGTGGGCGGGAGTTGACCACTTTTGACCGGGGGTATATTAATAGGGAGGGGGTTCAAGTTGGGGGTTCACAGGTTGCTTTGGCAGGGGGTCAAGGCTCAAGCAAGGGTTCAAAGGATTTGATATTAATAACAAGGACCAAACTTGCAATTCCACAAAAACCAAGGGACCGAAACTGTAATTTTCCAAAATTTATTATAAGGACCATTTTTGACAAGTTTAATTTACCCAAGGACCAAAAATAATAATTTTCAAATTAAAATGTCCAGGGTAATTTCATCAATCTTTGAAACTTCAAGGACTAAAGTTGCCATTTTGCAAACCGAACTTTATAAGGTTAATTTTGACAACTTGAAAATTCTCGAGGGTCTTTTATGAAAAATTAACATGTTTTGAATAACCAGACTAGATTTGACAATTTATGCATAAAATACGCCTAAATATTTTTTCTGTTTTTGAGACTTTTCAAAGTGTTTTGACCTGGTTTTGCGGTCTGAGAAGGAACAAAAATGATGAGTATTTAGATACTCATCACCACTTCCATCCCTTTATCAAATTTTTTTCCTCTAACTCTATTGTTCAAGACTTTTAAGATGATCCTATTGATGAAGAGGACATTAGAAGTAGCAAAGAGTACATGGATAGTCTGCATGAAAAATTTCAAGATAGGGCTCTTTAACCCAATACTGAATGTTTTAAGTGTGGTAAAACTGGTCATTTTGCTAAAGACTATTTTTAAAAAACATCCTCAATATCTTATTCATCTCCTCAACAACACAGATTTCAACCAAAACTCATCACTTCAGCTCAAACCTTTTCAAATAGTCAAACTGAACCAAAAGTTCAAAAAGACTACAAAGCTGAATATAAAAAGGCCAAAGCCAAACTGGCACTCTTAAGCTTTAGTAGCTCAACCTCTCAAACTTTTCAATATGCTAATACTGAGATACTGAAAGCAAACCTGGACCTTAAGAAAAAACCTAATGAAGTTAAGGCGATCACCAGGTCTTGGTTCAATAGCTCAGATAGAGTTAGTCAATGAATTAGTGAATAGATTCCAAATAAAAATTTAAAAATGCTAGGGGCTGATCAAATCCCTGAAGGTTAATCTAGAATTTAACCTAAGGATCTAGTCTTTGTAAGATCATCAGCTAGATATGATTGTGAGATGTCAACATATTGGTTTGATAGACTTAACCCTACCAAAATTCAAAATTGGAACACTTGAATAATCTTTAGCCCTCGAGTTCCAATCATCTAAATACTGAAGTCAAGGAAAGTCCAAAAATATTAGGGACTGAGTCAGAATCTGCGGATGAATCAGACTCAATGGATATAAACTCACTTCCTCCTTTGAACAAGCTTTAGGGAGCGGAACTAGGATTGCAAACAAGCCAAGCTTTTATCAAGTAACTCGAGCTTGAGCTTGACTTGATCAAGTCGAGATTTTATCGAGCTCGAGCCCAAGCCCAATAAACTAGTTCGAAACACATAACGAGTCGAGCTCGAGCTTTCGATAGCTCGAGCTCGACCTTTTCGAGCCTTCATGTACATAAATATTTTAATTATACAATTTTATATAAACAATCTAAATGTTAATGTAAATATTGGTATACTAATTAAATATATATCATTGAAGGACTTTTTAAACCCTAATGACCCCGAACGTTTTCCTTAAGTTCTTTGCTCTATATATCATTGAAGGACTTTTTAAACCCTAGTGATCCCGAGCATTTTCTTTAAGTTCTTTGCTCTTGAGTTTATTGCACATTTTCTTAACGTTATTGATGAGTTTGGCTCTTGAATATAATTTTTATGCATAAATTCGAACTTTTCGAGCCGAGCTCTAACCTTATTAAAATATTACTCGATTCGAGCTCAAGATTGGATGATTAAAGCTTGTCGAGCTATCAAGCCGAGCTCAAACCCACCTTATGATTTTCGAGCCGAGCTCAAGCCCTGTCAAGCTCGAGCTCGACTTGACTTGATTACAACTTTAAGCTGAACCAACATCTGGGACAAATACCAAATCAATTCTAAAACCTTCCTGAAATAAAAAGTTTGCCAACACAAGAAATGTCATCATTGATGAGACTGATAGGATCCCATCAAAACCATCAGTCTCTTTTGGCAAAGGAAAATGTGCATCAACAGTTTTGGAACCTGAAATTTCATTATTAGTGTTCGAAATTACATATTAGTATTATATCACATTTGATATATTAAGCAAAATTCAATATTGAAGAACAAGAAAAGTTTTTCAAAAGTATGTGAAAGTGCCCTCTATCGAAAGATAATTAAATTCTCGTTCACGATTGTGCAATTTATGTAGGTTAATGATTTACGGTTTTGAGATATATATATATATATATATATATATATATATATATATATATATATATATATATATATATATATAAATAGGTGGAAGTGAGTTTTAATTAAAAAATATTAATTTATCCCTTCTTTTATATTTTATAAGATGATTGATGAAATGTGTTTCTCCGTATGCAAGAAAATCAATTTTTCTCTAATTATAATGCTTGTTTTAACAAATTTGGTTTTCAAATAAACTTTTTTTTATTTTAAATGCTAACAACTTTTTAATTAATGTTTTAAAATCCGTGTTGAACCGTGTATCCGAAGCCAGGTTTGGAAAGAAAAAAACCCCGGTTAAATCACTAATTCAACCGGTTAAATTGTGAATCGTAAGCTTACCGGGTAAATTAGGCTAATGCTAATGGTTCGGTTGGTTGACCTCCAACCGAATTGGTGACCATAATATCCCCACTAGCTCAACCGGATTGTGGCTACTCCCCCAACCTTTCAATTCTTTTTGTTTGTCAGCCAATCGCAACTTTTATTTTCTTTTGTGTGTGTAAGTGTGTTTTTTATTAGTTTTTGTGGGGTATGTTTTGGTTGTGATTGCGGTCGCCTTATTAAAAAATTGTGAGTGAGTGTAGTTTTGAAGAGAAAAAGCTGATATGACGCTAATATGGCAGAGAGTGAACACAATATTTATAGTTGCTGAAAATCTCAAAAGTATACAACCATCTATGCACCTTGTACCATCACTAAAGCACAAACTTTCCAAATGCAAATAAACCCCCATCTCCCACATTCCACTAAACCCTAACACCACATTCACAGACAAAAAAAAGCTTGAAATCATCACCAACAATGGCGAATCGCCGTTGTTTACAAACGCTAACTCAACATCTCCACAAACCAAAACCATCTTTTAATCACCTTAGAATCCTAACCCCAATAACCCAGATCCCAAACTTCACCAATTCAAAACCCATAAACCCTAACCCCAACACTATTAACCCAATCTTGCAAAACCCATGTTTTAGTTTTTCTTCATATCATTCCTATCGTCATTTTTCATCTGATAGAATTGATAATGATAATGAGAGTGATGATGAAGATGATGATGATGATGAGACTGATTATGAGGATGATGAGGAGGATGATGGGGTGGTTGGTGGTAGTGGTGTGAAGAGAGTGTATACAGCTGAGGAGAAGGAGAGTGAGGCTGCTAATATTGGGTATAAGGTTATTGGGCAGCTTCAGGAGTCCGATCGGGTTTTTAAGGATTACGAACCGGTTTTTGCTGTTATTCAGGTTTACATTTAGTTACTTTTAATGGGTTTTGCGCGAAATGAACATATTGTTCTGTTATGCTTTTTGGTATTTAAGTGTTAAATGGTATTTGAGGATGGATTGTATGGTGATTAGTGTGCTTATATTTAGCGGAAATGAACCTATTTTGTTTATAATTTATTATCTTCTGATGTTAATATTGTGTATGTTTTGAAATTTGGATACTTTTGATGATTTTAGCTAGAAATGAGTATTTGTTTCGTAATGGTGTTTGATGGTGTGTTAGTGTTTGGAAGTTAGTTGCTTTTGATGATATTTGGTAGAATTGTAGATGATTACTAAATTGTTGTAATGAAGCGATTGAATCTAGTTATAAGCAGGGGTATCATAAAACCCGTCCCTACCTGAACCCGGATTCGGGTCGGGTTACTCTGGTTCAAAATTATATTCGGGTCAGTTCGGGTACCCGAATGACCCGAGTTCTGAATAGGGTCGGTTCGGGTATGGTTTTATTAGCCTCGACCCGAATTGACCGAACCCGACCAACCTGACTAACCCGACTCGACTAACACTTTTACAATGTAAAAATAATGAAGTAAGCCATTTTTTAATCATTTCACATATACTCGGGTTGACCCGAACCTGACTAACCCGTGTTCTAAATAGGGTCAAGCGCGGGTATGTTTTTTAAGCCTTGACCCGAATTGACCCCACTCGAATTGACCCGAACCCAACCAGGCCCGAATAACACCCCTAGTTATAAGTAGGTAATTTTACATATATCCTAAAGTTCAGTTTTGTAACAATCGTTGTTAGTTACTGGTATTACTGTCATTTAGGTAAATTGGGGATTAAATACAACTATACAAGTGTTTAATTGTATAGTGATGTTTAATTTCGTGAAGATCTTGAAATCTGGTTACTTAGAAAAGTTTTGGCTAGAAATGAATTGCATTTCTAAGGATTATGTTCCTGTTTTTGCTGTTATTCAGGGTGATCATAGTTACTACTTTTGTATTTGGGACTATGTTATAATGTTTAATATTTGTTAGGTTTGAAATATAGTTGCCTTTTTGATAATTTTGGCCAGGATTGAAGAGTACTTTGTTTAGTAATGGAATAGATTACTTAGTTATTTTTGATTTTTGTATCTAGGGATGTTTGGGTTTGTGTTTGTAAGTGATTATTTAGCCTATTAAGTTTTAAGACTGCTGATTTTAGAGGCGACAAAGTGATGGAACTTAATTATAGTTGGGCAGTTTTATGCTACACCAAAGTATCGGTTTTGTTGCAGCGATCGTAATCTGTCTTTTGGCTAGAAATGTAGATATACAGTCGCAACGAAGTGATTGCATTTAGTTATAGCCATTGCTTACTTTCTAAAGTGTATTTATTATTGTATCTGAATTTAAAAATTAGAATTGGAATCATATTTGTGGAAACGAGTTGATTTGTCTTGGTTTCAACTGCCCTAGCCAGGTTTACATCCCATTTTTACAACACTAGTTTTCGTATTGCCTTTACTGGATAAAACTGTAAATTTGACATAATGTCATAACGAAATTTATTCACGTCACTCTATTGATGTTACGGATTAGTTTTCGTGGTTTACAATCGAAAGTATTACTGTGCAAATCTTTTCCCTGGTTTGAAGGTTACGAAAAGTGTTAGCTTTTCAACACACTTGCACAGAGGGATAAGAGCTACTTGCATTAGTTGATGAATGTATCTGTGTTACGTTAAGATTTGCTTGTTATCATGCATGTAATCATTTTTTATATTTCTGTAGATTGGAGCACATCAATTCAAGGTTAGCAATGGGGATTGCATATACACAGAGAAATTGAAGTTCTGTGACGTGCACGACAAGGTTAACTATGCTGATGTTTATTTTATACTAGCATTTATGTGTCACATAGTAGTTTGCAATTTATTACTGGCCCTTGTTGACAACTTATTGACAGATGATTACCTTGGCATTTTGGGTTATTATAATTACCATTTATTGAGGCAGTTCTTAATAACGCATGTGCTTTTTTTGAAAGGCAATAAAATAAAAATCATTCCCTATGCTGTTCTTGGATAGTTTTTCTACCGTCTTTCGTTTTTATGGTTTCAATGTAGCTACATTAGGTTACTGCTATAAATGTATAGATGGTGAAATTGCCTGTGTTTAGTCTTGCTGTCATTACCAGGTTCGTAATTCGCCTTGATGCTGAACTGATCAAGTCAAATGGCAGTTTATGCAGCTTTAATACCTCGTATATGTGAGTTCTTAATGAATAATCCTTGAGCCGTCAAGTAAAAAGAGCGAAGGAGGTGACTTTTTGCTGAGAACTTGATCACATAATCATAATTAGACCCTTACATAAGCAGCTTTGTTCTTCTACCCGAGAGATATGCTTGTCAGTTTCTGTTTTATATGTACACCTGTCTTATAGTTACAAACATGTAAACTTGCACTTTTAACAAGAGGCATCCATGATATGAATAAATGACATACTCTTCTCATTAGTGGGCTTGCTATTTAAGGTAGTGCACACATTGAAAAGTTATGCTTTTGGTATCATATAGTTCCGTTATTAGCCCACTTCAAAAAATTTAAAACCACTCTTTAGAGGTTGAATCACTAAAATAATCATTAGCCGCCAGTCCGCCACATTGACTTTTTGGCAATCATATAGCGGCCGGGAGGCAGGGCAACAAGGATACACTTATTCTCTATTGTCTTTGTTTATATCTTTTTTCAGGGACTGAGATCAGGGGTTTGCGTATTGTAATGGCCGAAAAGTACACTTTATATATTGTAATTTAATTTGTTATCTGAAAGAAGTCTTAGAATTTTGTAAAACTGTCACCTCTTGTAGTTAATATTAGACTTTAGAACACGGTTTATCTAGTTCTTTGATATTTAGTTTATTCATAAACAGGGAGTATTCTTTTCTGTGTTAATTAGCTGATCAATCCCTTCCATTTCTGATGCTGAAGCATCTGTTGTAGTGTGTTGGGCTATGTTGCACGGAAACGCCTGGAGGGTGCCGTCTCCCGTACCGGAAACGGGAAACGGCTGGAAACGGCCGGAAACGCGGCAGAAACGTATCTCGAAAATCGGAAACGTTTCGTGTCATTTGATGCTGGGCTGGAAACGTTTGAGAAACGTTTCTGGCAACTCAAAAGGCGTTTCTACTACGTAATATTTAAGCCCAATTGACATATTAAATATTAAACCCTTTTTCCAAATAATGAAACGACGGCAACATTAAACCCTTTTTCCAATTCGTTTCTTGAAGAACAGGTATGAATGAATGATTATTTGTTTATTTGATTAATAACAATTTTAGTTCAAGAACAAATTATTTGTTTAATAACACTTAAAAATGTATGTTAATACATACCTTTGCGCTTGATATCAATGAAAATGCGTGTTAGCCTGTTATGTGTTTTGTTAAGAAAAACAAGAAACATTTGTCAATCGTTGTTCGAGAATTAAAAGGTTTTTGTGATAGTGGGATTGAGGTTGCGTACTTAGCTTGCGTTTGTTTATAAGTAGTTCTTTGATATCTAATCTTGAAAGAAAAGTAAGATGGGTGGCTGCGTTTTCTATTGAATGTCTAGGTTAGGTAAGGTGAAGTGAAAACTAGTATTATAATATTACATTATAGCTTTCGATATTATATTATAGTTTTCAATTTTAAAATTATTGAGTATTGAACTGGTATAATTTTTATCCTTCATCTAGTATTGATATGTTATTATGTGGTCTTTTTAGTGACACTTTGACAAAAATTTTGCATCTAGTATTGAACTTTGATTAATAAGATTTTGATGATAATAATTTGATGTTTGATGTTTATTTATTTTATTATATATATATATATATATATATATAATAAACGTTTCTAACCGTACCCGTTTCTTGAATTTTGGGCTATTGGCGTTTCTAAGTACCCGTTTCTGTTCCCGTCCCCGTTTTCGTATCTGTCCCCGTGCAACATAGGTGTTGGGTGATACTCGGATTTACATGCTCACTTCCATTTTTTACCATTCCTTGTGATACCATTTATTATCTGATGGATATCAGCTGATGCACGGTGCTCTTTTTTGAATTGCAGATAATTCTAAATAAGGTCCTTATGCTCGGATCTAAGACTCAAACGATGATTGGTAGACCTGTATTGCCTGAGGCAGCTGTGCATGCAGTTGTGGAAGAGCATGTAAGATTGATAATCAAATAACTCTCTTCCCCTATCATAGCTATGTATGTTAAAGGTTTATATTTATTAAGCATCAAAGGGAAACAAAGTGAACTGACACATACTTTTCGATCATTTACTGCTCGAAGCATTCTCTGAATTAATGAAATGCAAATACTATAAAATCAAGCTTAATGAAAATTGTACTATGATATCTTAAGGGATTGTAAAGATATTGAGGAACATCCTTAGGAGTCTCGTATGAACAATATGCAGTTAAAATAAAACTTTTCCCATTCCAGATTGTGACTCAAATAAGAGTAATAACGGTTAAACGGAGAAGGATCTGTGCTCAGGTTCCCGGGAAGTCGATCTTTTCTTGGCTCTCATGTATACGGCTTAACCGGTATTTGGGCCATTTCTTAACTTTTCTCGGCCATCCCTGGATGTTCACCCAGCGAGGTTTGAACCCTTGTCTTGGCTAGATTGTTGGGGACACCTGACCACTATCCTGTTCAGAATTGTAAGCGTTGCTTCTGTTATATCGTTTTAGTAGTTAAACTTGATACACACACACCACTCGAAGTCTCGAAACTATGACGTGGTGGACAATATGGGTGCGCGATGGTCATGGCGTAGGAACTAAATTTTCTATTAATAGGATCTAATATATGGGTGTCAAACGGGGAAAGTTAAGATTTATGGGTAGCAAGTTAAGTCAGAAATAACAATAATATTATGCTTTCATATCAATTTCTTGTGGCAAATCTTGATGTCAGTGATTTCTATGCATGCCATCAGCCAAACCATTAATCATACAAATAGGTTAATATGTTAAATAAATATTATGGTTAATTTTTATGTACTCTTTTCTTAAAAGAAAATTTGTACTGTCTTTGTCAATTGGTGGAACCGTATTTTTGTATCTTCGCAGTATCAGCGCAGATTCAGTGAACGTTGTTATCATTTCAGTTCTTACAAGAATAGTTTGTAATTTTTTGTTCATGAATTATGTTTTCTTTGCAGGCTTTAGATGCAAAAGTGATCATATTTAAGAAAAGAGACGAAAGAATTATCGCGAAAGAAAGGTCATAGACAGGTAAGTTAGATAAGTTGGCAAATTTCTGGTCGGTAAATATTGTGATACAAGTGTTTAAAACTGATATACTGGTATGCATTATGTGGTTAGGAATTAACAAAGCTGAGGATAACTGATATACAAGGAATTGAAAAGCCAGAAATACCAATACCAGCAAAGACCGAAAAGGCTTCTGCGAAGGTGGAAAAGGCAACAGTTGCTGCATAGGACGGACTTTAGTGTAGGTGATAGTGTCTCATTATAATCTCTTGCTGTGTTTTTATTCAGTTATCCCAATTCTTGTTGATGTCTTTTGTCATTAGATCATGTCACTATAAAATTCTCTTTGCTAATGAACATGACATTTAGCAAAATATATGGGCTTCAATCGCCCTATTTGTTGCTTGGTGGTCTGTACTATAGACTCCGCAGTTTTGTATTAATAAGTTTTGATTTCTGATACTTGGGGTTTAGTGGTAGAGCTTCACATTTTCTAGTTTATAGTGCACTCCCTTCAAAAACACTTGTTTCTTTGGGCTAGATTGACTCTTTGTGCCTTTTTATCTGGAAGCTTATTTTGTTTGTTTGGTGCTTACATATCTGTTTATTACTATACATTTTTCTGTTCACTTCCTTATGTCGAAGCTCGGAGTACAATGACATGATTAAAGTGAAGGCTTCAAAGGGGGCATACTGGTCATTAGTGGAATACAGGACAGAGAACCAACTTCATATCTATGAATCATAGGAATGTTGAAAAACCAGAAATTGATGGTCAAACCAAAACCGTGTGATTGGGTCAGCTGGAGATAATTTTATTTTTTTCCGCAGGGAAAGCATCTAAGGACTAGGAATGGCAGCGGCGCGGTTCCCGAATGTAGGATCTATTCCAGTCTCAATCCCTAGCAGGATCAGTGATGGTGATTAACTGTGTGGTCCATGTTGATCACTATTTATGGTAATCACATAAAGCTCACCATGAGGGTCATGTCGCTCGTGGTGCACTTTAAACCTGACGTTGAATCTGTGTGGTTCATGTCGATCCTTAGCTAAAGGCTAAACGGGGAACACAATGTACCTGGCTTTGTTCATCTCTAGTGTTCCCGCAAGGAGCCGGGTACGAGAGTGGATTCATATATGTTTCTGGGAATGTTTTCTCGCTCCCAAACAGACCTGATGCTATTTCTGATATCAGTTGGTTATTCACTACTTTTGTTATCATAACCACATACAACTAAGTCATACAACAACAGATACTTATAATCCTGACCATACATTATCTTAAAATAGGGTAGGTGTATTGTGGTTTAAATAAATGGTGATGTCTTTGGTAATCATTTGGGATGGAGAAGTTTCAATGATAATGATGATACGAACCCGTCTTATACTAGGTCGCATCAAGCCACAAGCTAAGTGTAAAACTCACTCCAAAAAGCTAGCTCAAAGGAGGGGACACTTAGACTTTATAAGCCACCAACCAATCGGGCCAATGTGGGATCGTAACATTTGACCTTGAAGACTTCTGAGAAGAGGATTTTTGAAGACCTCTTTGTTGGCCTGGAAATGTAGTGAACATGCTAAAGACTCGTATGTCCAGGGGAAACAGAAGTTAAAGACTTGCAAGAATATAAGTATGGTCGAGGCTTGATGATTAGTGTCTCTTTTTTAAAATTACACTTCATAGTGCAATCGTGTTGGTTTACTAAATGTAGGTAATGTAGTCTGTATGCTACTTGAAGTTGTCTCTTTGCCTTGTACCAAAGTTTCCCAAGCGTTTGTGCATTGGCTCCAAGATGTGTGGTATTTCGTCATGACACACCATCTTATTTAACCAGATACTGCGTGCTGCCTTAATATTAGTGGGACATTTAAAACGAATGCGTTTCTGCCTTAATATAGTGGGCGGGTCTTTTTATCGCTTTTAGGTCCTACAGTTTTGTAACTTATTTTTAGCATTATAGCCTAGCTAGCTACTGATTTGGGATAACCGGCTTGATGTTGGTGATGAGTTGATGATATTGCTTTGGGAGAAAAGAGATACATATGAAAACTCGCAAGCAGAACAATCCCTTGAAAATGAAACGTGTTCAACAGATTATGGACAATACATACTATTAGTCTATCACTAATAGTGTTTGCACTTTCAAAGGGGAATATGCATTTTTCCAACGTGGCTCCACGTGTTGCAGCTTACTCATTGATTGGACAAATTAAAGACTAGGACAGTTGATGGTAGCTTTCACATATTATAGCAAGATAAGACGATCTGGCGAGCATAGATCAAAGGTTTTTTTTTGGCAAACATGTGTTATTTGCTTGACACTAGCGATTTGGATAAGTGATAGAAACAATGACTGGGCATTAAGTTTCTTTATCTCAAGTCTATATCAAGCATCTATACACAACATTGAAATGTAGCTACATCCACTTCCTATGTTGGTTGACCCAAAGTTTCAACTTGATCAGGATGAAGATGAACCTTTTATTTAAATTATTGCCTTTATCTATGGTCCCTTGATTCTATTGCTAGGGTCCTTAATTTGAGTAATTGACCGGTTAGGGTCTTTTGGTGCAATTCACGATAATGGTACACACTTTTTGGTGCACTGCATACTAGGAAATTTTATTAAGCTTTCATGCGGGTTTTTCTTTAATCAGGGTAAGATTTGGATGTAGGTTATGGTGCCTGGTTGTGGCCTTGGCCATGCAAGCCTGCCACACCATGGCCTAATCTATAGAGTCTGGCAAGACACTAAACAATGGCCATGAGGCCTTATCTTACAGACTCATGGATGTGATTTTAATAAAATTTCCTGGATGACCCAGATGCTGGAGCTCCAATCCCCTCCCCCCAACACACAAAAAAGAAAAAAAATAAAAAAGAAAAGAAAAGAAAGACACCTTCACTATTTGTAATTGATTACATGAAAACCTTTATGAGATTGATATTCCACACAATCTTATGATTTCCTCAAATAAGACATACAAAGAGCACTATAATTAATTAGAGTGAACTTTTGTAATGCAATTAGTTATTGGAGAATATTACCCTTTTCTTTAAGCTAAGTGGAGTTGGCTTTATTTCCTAGCCATCTGCTTCTCAAATCTTTCAGTGCTTCCACTTCTGTTTAAAATACTTTGTTTGTCGTAGTGGACTTCACTGTCTTTATAGTCTTTTCACTTTAAAATTACATTCATCAACAATAATTCACTATCAAATATATATTATGACTTTAGTATAAGCAATGACCTGTAAGTTCTCTTTGAGGTCCTTTTAATTTGTGGTAAATAACTACCCTACCTACCCCACTCAACAGCACCAAAATATTTGTAATGATCTTCAACTGTTGCTGTATATTTTTAAAATTTTATTTTGTTGATCTTCTGATGTAGCATGTAGCCATATTGTGTGGCCTTTTTTATTTTGTTATTGTTGATAACTATTGGTTGCTTTTGCTAAATGACTTTTGGATATACTGGTGTGCACATTCTACTGTTAGATAGATGCCTAACTTGATTCCCTCTTTCCATTCTCATATGTAAAGTACCAATTCACTTACATTTTGGTCATTGTACTTGCATGAAAAGATTTTATTGTAATGACCAAAGGGAAACAAAAGTAATTACATTGACTAAAACGGAACAAATAGGTTGCTACTATATGTAATTAACCCATGTTCTAGTAGTTAATAAATGGCAATTAGCCTTTTTTGATCATTCACGAAAGGATTTGAAAGTTTCTCATTTTTGGATTGCCTTAAGCAAGTGGAGGAAGTAACAAAGACCGTAAATAGGACCCGTCCAACAAAAAAACATACAGTACGGACGTATGGCTCCTATGTGTGGCACTCATGTTTTCCGTCTCTTCCATTCCTGCTTGATTAAGTTTCCCTATAAATGATGAATATCTTTGGTACAATGACAGATGAGATTGTAAATAGAGTAAATTGCAAAAACCATTCATGTGGTATGTCCAAATCCCAGGCGTGGTTCCTACCTTTTTGAAAGTGTAGGCGCAGTCCATGTAGGAAACCATTGGTACAGATACCGTCCTTGCCCCAAAGTGAAATGACTAAAATGCGCCAAAGTGAAATGATATGCAAGGGCATTTTCGTCCTTTCTCTTTGGGCAGGAATGATATCCACACCAGGTTTTCCACAAGGATGGCACCTGCACTTTCGAAAAGTTACTGTGTCTGCATTTTGCATATACCACAGGGACAGTTTTTGCAATTTACTCTTGGAAATATTTGTGTTAAAGATATACTTACTCTTGGAAATATTTTTTTTACTCCTTAGATCATGGAAATATTTTTTTTACTCCATTAGTTTGCCAAGTTGTAAAGCATAAAGGTTTTGTGGTTCTTTCATAAACATACATTGCTAGTGGTGACCAAATTTTTGATATTTCGTTTGACTTTTGTTGTGACACAGTGGACCTGAAGTATTATTAGTATTTTGTGATGATTAAAATATATTTTAAGGTTGAACACTAATCTATTTAAGGTTGAACACTAATCTTTTTTTTTTTTTTTTTGAACGGCAAATGAATATAAAATAAGAGAACCTCTAGCAAGATGCTAGGAAGGACCTCCCTTGAAATTGGTAACACTAATCTATTGCATAAATTGTCTGACTGAAATACGTCAAAGCGATAAAACATTTGCTCACTGTTATCATCAATCTTACTAGATTTAGTCCTATAGAGATCATTCTCATCTTGAATTTATCTTGCTAACTTGTCATGATTTGGTTAATCAATGGCATTATGCATGATTAAGACGCAGAAAGTTGTAAACACGTATTTGTATAATTATCTATCTTTAAAGAACAGTCTGTCTGAATTTTCACATGTTGCTGCATACATACATTGTTTGCAATGTATACTGCGTGAATAGGCTTTGCATTGAGATTTTATCTAGTGTTTTATAGCGTAAAATAAATAAAAGTTAATTTAATTCATCGCCACAGAAAGGGTTGTATTAGTGGAAACATTGCTTAGCAACATTGAACCGGCTACTGTTCATGAGAAGTATGTGTGAAGAAACATCTTCCTGTATGGTATGGTGCGAAATGATGCTTAAAGAAGTTGCTTAGTTGAAATAGCTTTTCAAGTGACATATATGTGATACTTTAGCGGGTGCTTCCTACATTACTTTAATGTCGCCTTTTTGGCTTTGTTGGAAAGTTATGTAAGCATTTTTGTATTTCTTTCCTGCATGTACTTCTGTATAGACGTAGAAATGGGATATGCTTTGGATCGAGTCGACTCAGGTTGGATCTGACCTATAACTCACAAATGACAAAACTATAAACAAATGGATGACCCAATGATCCATTTGTTTTTATTATTTTGATTGATTTTGATCCATTCGTTGCTGATTTTGTTGACCTCTTCCCACTAGCATTAAAGAAAACCCTTCCCACCTTAATCACCGCTTATAATATAAGTTTTGAGAGCACAGAGTGTGGGTGCATATTTATAAAGTGATCAAGCTTATAACACGAGTGTTACCACACTACACTCGGTGTTATGGTGGGTGTTAAGCGTCCAACGTTGTAGCCACAACGTTATAAATGTTTAACACTCACCATAATGTTGCAACACGGTGTATGTTTCTAGAATGGTTAATGTTACAAACATTAAAAAAAATTATTTTATTAAATAGATTCACTCGTACCCATTTAAAAACGTTTAATCTATTAAACCGTTTCAGCAGAACATTTTTTTACCATTGATCAATGTCTAACAACTAAAATAAGCCTATTTCTACATGACTTTAACGTAATACTGTAATAGTGCAAGTACTTCTTTTTAACGGATAGTGCAAGTACTTGATTAAGTCTCATGTTCGCAACTTTAACCAGATGAGAACATGAAAAAACACACTTTTTATTAGACTGAGTTGACTTAACTACCAACACCGAGACTATCCAAATAAAATCATTTGATGGACAACTTTTGTTGCTTGCGATTGGTGGTGTCTAAGAAAGCATGGATTTCGTTGATGCAGAAACGCAAATCAGTTGTACGTTCAATGTATGTAGTATGTACATTAGGCAGAACCACGTAGAGTTCATAAGGTGCGCGATTGAACCCACTGACAAGATATATTAATACTTTATACTAAAGCCAGAAGAAAATGACGTCGTTTTGCCTTTGCAAAAAACGTCGTCGTTTTCAGTTTGATGTCATTTCGTTTGTCAATCTAGGGTAAAAAATGTCGTTTTGCACTTTTTTGACAATACGGTGTCGTTTTATAATGTATCAACAAATAGATAAAAAAGACTATTCCCACCTCCTACAACATCCAACCACGTTATGCTTTCTCAGTAAAAAATACACACTTCTCTCTCTCTCTCTAATTTGTATTAATTCGCGTGTTATGAATTATCAGTTTAGACATTTACGTTTATGCCACATTTGTCAAACAATTGACCAATAATGTACATATCTATTGCTTCTTAAATTACCTTAGGATGTAAAGTGAAATGTATAGTAATCTTACTGGTATAAATACCTCATGAATGAAATGAAAGAAGATGCACCAAGTTCACCTATTAAGGTAACTTATACATCTCATATCTCTATTATTTCTATAATGGTTCTTTAATGATACTTTGTAGTTTTTGATTATATCGTTAATCTTCTGATAAAACCCGTTAATTATAACACGTTATCAACACGATCGTTTATTACCATTATAATCAAGTAAGTTTTATAAAATCATTTATGTAAACTTTTTCTTATAATCAAGTAAGTTTTATAAAGTCATTTCATTAAAATTGTTTTCTTCTTCAAAGTTTTAATTCAATAACTTCATAAACCTACATAGCTACTATGTCCAGAATTAAAAAGAATGATCAATTACTATATTAATATACTATAGTCAAAATCATTTTCTCTATGTTCAATAGTGCTAGGTGATGTGAAACTAAAAAGTATTTGTGAAACCAATAGTGTATCAAGTAGTTCTTGATAGTGTGTCAATTCAAGTAATAAAATAAAGGGCAAATCAAAAGTTAAAAGATTTAACTCGCCACTTTTTCTCGTTGTTTGCATCTAGCTTTTTTTTTTTTTTCACATTCTATCACTAAACCCGCATCGTTAGTCATTTGTGTGCTGCTATTACCGCAAAGCTTCGCATTGTTAGTCCTTTTATACTAACTACCATTAATAAATAACTTAAAATTTGGTTATGTTACACTAAACTTGCATAGTTGGTCATTTATATTAACGATCGTTAATAAATAACTTAAAACTTGGTTTTTACGTTTTATCCGCTTTGCACGCTTTTCATTCGCTTTTGCACGTTTCGTCCGCTTTTCCACGTTTTTGTCTGCTTTTACATATTTTCATCTGTCTTTACACGTTTTCGTGCTGCTTTTACGTTTTGGTTTGTTTTGCACATTTTCATTTGTTTTACATGTTTTCGTTTGTTTTAAACGCCGCGTTCGCTTTTCCAATGCTTTTGTCTGCTTTTATACGCCATCCGTCTTTACACGTTTTCCGCTCATTTTGCACGCCGTCGCTTTTCACGTTTTGTTTGTTTTGCGCTTTTCGTTCGTTTTACGTTTCGTTTGTTTTACACATTTTGTCCGCTTTGCATGTTTCGTCCGCTTTTCCACGCTTTGTTTGTTTTATACGCCATCCGTATTTACACGTTTTCGTTCGTTTTCACGTTTTGTCCGTTTTCCACGCCGTTCGTTTTACGCCGTTTGTTTTGCACGCCGCATTTTACGTTTCGTTTGTTTTGCATGTTTCGTTCGCTTTTCCACGATTTTATTCATTTTATCGTTTCCATCCGTCTTTACGTTTTCATCCGTTTTCCACGTTTCGTTTGTTTTGCACGCCGCTTCGTTTTGCACAATTTTCATTCGTTTTCCACGTTTTCGTTTGTTTTGCACGCTTTCATTCGTTTTACAAATTTTCAATTGTTTTACACGTTTCATCCGTTTAACACGTTGTCAGTTTAACACGCTTTTGTCTCGTAAAACGGACAAAACGCAAAACAAACGAAACATGTGAAAATCAAACAAAACTTGCAAAACAAATGAAAACGGTGAAACAAATGAAAACGTAAAACGGACGAAACGTAAAACGGACGAAACGTAAAACCGATAAAACGTAAAGACGGATGAAAACGATAAAACCGACAAAAACGTGAAAACGGGCGAAAACGTAAAACGAACGAAAACATGCAAAACAATTGAAAACGTGAAAACGGATGAAAACGCAAAACGAACGAAATGTGTAAAGACGGATGACAACGATAAAACAAAAAAAACGTGAAAACGGACGTGCAAAATGAATGAAAACGTGTAAACAAACGAAACGTAAAATGAACAAAACGTGCAAAACGGACGGCGACGTAAAACGAAGAAAACGTAAAACGGACGAAACGTAAAGATGATGAAAACGATAAAACAGATTTAAAACGTGAAAATGGCGTTTAAACGCAAAACGAATAAAACGTAAAACCAAATTTTAAGTTATTTATTAACGTTTAGTATAAAGGACCAACGATGCAAGTTTAGCGTAACATAATCAAATTTTAAGTTATTTATTAACGGCTTTAGTATAAAAGGACTAACGATGCGAACTTTGCGGTAATGGGTACATACAAATGACTAACGATCGGTGTTTAGTGATAGAATGAAAAAAAATAGATAGATGCATACGATGAGAAAAAGTTGCAAGTTAAAATACATTTTAGGTGATTTGCCCTGAAATAAACAATACTCTTTGTAATACACAAAGTAACCCAACCTTATATACTTCATAGTAAACTTAATCAAGTTATACAATTTTCTTGCCAACAATTAAGAATAGTAATTAAAAGCGCAACAATCGTAATCAACTATATGGACACATGCATGGACGCATAAGAATTTTGGACTACTAACCATTTGTATCTTATTATTATGCTAACCTTTTATTATTATCTCACTAACCTTTTTTATTCTTGCAACTAATATTTACTTTATTGCAACAAACTTTTATTTACGCAATTAACATTTATTTTATTGCAACCAACTTTTATTTATGCAATTAACATTTACTTTACGCAATTAACATTTACTTATGCAATTACTAATCTTTATTTATGTCTTAACTGTTATTTATTTACGTACACTTATATTTATCTCTTTACTAATCTTTATATTTTGTATTTATTGCAATGTGCTAACTGAGTTTATTTCTTATTTATTTATCTTAAAGATTTTTATAAAAGGTTTTGTAAAATATATTTACACACAGTTTTACAACGTCTATATTTTTTGCTATAAATTCAGAGCTAACAATCCAAAAATTTTCACAAAAGAAATCATCGTCTTTCTTAAATCAAGTTTTTGCTCAAAGAAGTTTCTCAAGGATGGTTAGCCTGTTTCTATTTATTATCATCATCATAATCATTACGCTTATTTATCCTCTAGTTAATCTCCCACCTGGAGAATTGTACTTTTGTTTGGGCTTGTATATATTTGTTATTTTTCCATTACTATGTATTGCATTATGTATCAATATTAATGGATTCTAATAATATGTTTGTTTGTTTAAATTGTGATATTTTCAGAAATGTCAAACATATCAAAGCTTGAATTTGCCGCTTAATGTCACCGAAAAACTATATGCCATGGGTTCTTGATGTTAAAATGCATCTTGAATCTATGGGAATTGCAAATACTATTATTGAAAATAATGGCCATAACCGTTCTTTTGATCGGACAAGAAAAACGGCCGAGTTTATACTCATGGTCGTGGATTCACCCGTGGTAGTGGTCAAAAGACCAACAATTATGCTCCACGAAACAATAAGGCCAAGAATGTGGGCAAGCGTAAGCATAATGGTGATTTGGCCCATCGCGAACACTAATGGTTCTTGCTTCGATGTGGTAGCTCAAACCATCGGGCAAAGTCTTGTCGAATGCCCTCACCTCGTGAGTTGTATCAAGCATCACCAAAGAAAAATAGAGAGAGGTCAATCTTGTGGACCAAGTTGATCTTGGAAACAATGATTTGGATACCTCAGATTTTTTCAGTGGTGACACTGAATTGAACAATTCAAATTTCTTCAGTGATATGGATATCTGAGATGAACTATGTTGAATTAGCATAACTATGTCATTTGCTTTGATGTATTTCCTTTTCGCATGTATTTCCCTTTCCATGTGTGTTTTTCATTCGATAACTAGGATTTCATTGTTATGTAAAATATCTTTTAAATAATATGAACTTCTAGTTATTTCTCTGATATATACAATCTAAATTTTTGTTTGAAGTTTAAAATGAATTTGTGACACACGGTAAATTTTCACTAAAATTTAACTAATAATTAGTAATTTATTATTACTAAGCATAATTCATTAAGCATGCATAAGCTTTGCTCGATCATTTGAGTAGATAACTCGTGACACAAGAGACTATTGCATCACTTTTGCATTCATATCATTTTATGAATATTTCATTTTGTCTTATGATTTAAATTGTAAGACAAGAGGTTATCTCGTTTTCCCGATGACCGACAACGCACGCTGCATCGACACTATGATAAGGGCTTAATAAAACAAATGACAAATGTCCGTGATATGGAATATTACAAAGATAAAATATTTCGGACTGTAACAATAAGATACTACGTTATAAAAGTTATCAAACAATGATACTTTAGTCACAATTTAATATCGCGGGACACAAAATATTTAATACACTTGCACTTAAACAATAACTCTTATAAGACTCAAACACAATTAATACATAAGTGTAACACAAGTACCTACATGTACACAAATAAATCATAACGATACTATACATATACATACATACGTTTATTTTCTTCCTTTTAGATAAAAACCTTTTATTAAATGTTGAGTTAATACACCTTTGTTTTCTTTCCCCACACATGTTTACATTTAATTTACTCTTAAAGGTAAACCTTTTAATAAAAATGAGATATATAATCTCTTTTGTCCTCTCTTCCCACACACGACAAAGCCACACCAAAACCAGGAAATAAAAAAGATATCCAATCTTCTTCTTCAACCTCTAGACCTGCGCCTCACATAGGTCGAATCTCCCAAAGAGGAAAACCCAACATGTTTATCCCATCATATTCTCCTCTCTCTTACCAAAACCATGAAAGTTTTTGTCTCCCAAACCATCCCTTGTAGACGCCGGCTATGGCTCGAACGAATCCAAGATGAATCACGACAAAGTCACCCAAGAGAATCATATCTCCACACCAATCTATCTTGAGCCAAAGTCCAAGATTTTCTAAGGTTTTGAAGCTAACCAAATTCGGCTTCAAACCAAATCACAAGAAGAGAAGGTAGTTAAGCTCCTTCCCAAGATACTTCTTTATCTCTAGTAGAGATGCAAACGCCTAAACTCAGTTTCCTCATCAATTTTACCAAAACTAGGGTTTGTGAAACTTAGGGTTTTCAAAATTGAATTGGGGGTTTTGCAATTGGAAGTGTGTTGAGCTAAATCAAGTTTCGTTTGGTTCAAACCCACGAAGCCACTTTCGTTCTTCACCCGTCACCTTTGAGTTGAGGTTATTAATCTTCCTTGTTGTAATGTTCTTTTTTTTTTCTTTTGTGTTGTTGTTATAATGATAAGTTGGTAACTTGTATCAAAATGCCATTATAAAATTTGATAATGTTTAGCTTCTTTAATTGTTTTATGTCCAAAATAAGATGTCATTTGGGTGTTGTGTTGAGTTCTGTCGAGAAGTATGAACCAAAGATTTTGAAAGTTAAGTCTACTAGTAAACATTAGTATTGAATCTGGAAATTCGATGTTGGTCGTGACATTTGGTTTAATCTTCAACAAACTTATGTAAGTAAGGTTAAGCCGAGTATCTTGTAACAAGTTTACCTTGTGAAAATCGGCTATGAATTTGCCATTACCCTTAGTGTTGTTGTTCGGCTCGATCAGAAACCCACATCGCTACTCGTAGGACTTACCAATGACACCCATGATCTTCATATTGTGTTGGTATAAGTTTTATGTTAAAGAAACCATTTTTATGTTATAATAAATTGTTAACATGAGAAGTAGATTTTCGTCACCACAACGTTTTGTGTCTAAAAATTTAGTCGCCCTCATGTGAGTCGTGTTCGATCCTCACTAGGAGTCGAAGATCTCGCTATGGTTGTACCACAGTGACTCGATAAGATGGGTATCAACTTGTAAGTCTTAAACTAGTCTTGGCCTATCTCACTTTTGCCTTAAAAATAGACAAATGGTGTGAGGGAAAAATGGGTGTTTGCTACCCGCTGTTGACACAAGATCACAAGGGTGGTCTTGAGTGTTGATCATTTGCCCATCTTACTGGTATTGCGATCCTATAACTCATGCTAGGAAACCCATATGGCTATCGAGAGCTTGCAAATCGAAACAACTTCACTTATCACGTGATGTTGAAAAGTATCACGGGCCAAAAAGTTTGTGAGTCTGACTTGCGTGTATAAAACTATATCACCCAAAATATTCTTGTGTCAAGAAGGGAAAAATACATTAGTGCCTAGTGATGGCAATTTGAGTCTTCTAAACGCTTATACGAATTCATTTATGTACCTTCATTGGGCCGCATCCCAGGTTAGCTTCCAAGAAAGTCTCCTAAACATCATTGGGCCGAGCCCATTTCCTTTATACAATTTCGTTTCGGGCTTAAGCCCAGATCTAGTGCCTTAAAAACTGGGCCACAGCCCACCTATGTTAACTAAATGCCCATATGGCAGTCGGAAGAGGCAACAAGTAAAACTCGAAACGTGAATCGGATATCAATTATAAGACTAAGCTCATTCCCGTATATTCAAAATATTCTAACTTAGATATAAACATATACGTATCTACAAGTAAACGAGTGTAAAGGTGTTAATACAAGAAACATGTGCTTACCAACATGATCTACTTAATAATTTTTACGTCAAGATGTAAGGTCAAATGTATTCAGATAAACACATCTATGTCAAGTAATCTACTAGACGTAAACAATAAATGTTGAGAACAAACTGTTGATAAACAAATAATGATTACCATTTCATTTTATCATATAACAAATTTGGAAGTCTTCAATATTTAAATGGCTATTTTCTAAAGACAATTAGAAAATAAATAGACTAACATTGATTTTACACTACTATAATGTGTCAACTTAAATAAGTATATACACATTATATACTTACTAAAAGAATAACGTAAATATTTTCAAACCAACTATTGGATTTTAATATTGTCATAGTGTCAACATGAAAAGTATATATATATACTTTGTATACTTACTAGTAAAACTATATTAACAATTTTTACAAACTTACGTTTGGTATTAATACAATTGTAAGAACAATTGAACCATTTTAAGTATGTAATACTTAAAACAATGAACTAAAACATTGCCCTCCTTATCTAGGTCGCGTGTCGGTGCCGCTTCACTAGATCCCACATTTGGATTGCACATTTGCTAAGGTGAGTTTTCATAGCCCCTCTTTTACTTGATAAACTATTTTATACATTTTGGGGTGAGAAATATGCAAGAACCTTTCTATGGACCTAAACTATTACATGATTACTATTACGTGGTTTAGCCTAAGCCCTTATGTCCCTAGAGAATACCCTTTTTCATGAACCGTCAATTCCCCATTGGGAAACACGAATGTTATAAATAGATCTATTGAGGTGACTCCTCCGTTTGGTTGGCCATGCTTAGGCCAAGGCGAAACGTATACCATAAACGAATCGAGTGTTGTGGGACAAAACACTCGCAATGGGCCTATATATTGTATGATATCATTTAGCATACGAAAACTGTCGTAGTATCGGTTGCATGAACTTAGAGCTAACGTAATAGACATTCATCCATATATCATTATATCGTTGTAATGATTATATGACTTTGATTTTGGTCCAAACTTACTATTTTAATCTAAACCTATGAACTCACCAGCTTTTAGCTGACCTTTTTAGCATATTTTCTCAGGTGCTTAGTTGTGATCATGGATGCAAGGCAAGAGGCGGATAAATGGTCGTAGTAAATTTCTAAAGAAGTGTTTTTACTCAAAAACGATGTTTTTATATTGGGGCCACTAAAATTATGGGATGTGCCCATTTATCTAAACAATGTTGTAAGATAATGTTTTAAAATATTTTATGAAATTAAACGGAGTATGTATTCCGTTCTTTATTGCTTGTGTTGTGATTCACCAATTTCGTAACATTCCCCAATAACACGTATGCTTCCGCTAAACCAAATTTGGGGGTGTTACAGAATTCCATTGGAGCACAACAGCAAAAGGTCGAAGACCTATGCATAATAGATAGCGGTGCTACACATACTATACTCAAGTCAAAGAAATATTTTTCTGAATACAGACCAACCAAAGGAACAATACGTACAATATCAGGTCCTGTGGACTCGATAGAAGGAACGGGAAAAGCTAATTTCATACTACCAAATGGCACAAAGTTTTTGATAAACAATGCTATATTTTCTCCCAAATCCAATAAAAACTTGTTGAGTTTCGGTGACATATATCTTAATGGATATGACACTCAAACTATAGCAATTGAAAATGAGAAATATTTGTATATCATTGATAAAAACAATATACTGGAAAAACTGCCAATGCTCCATTCTGGATTACATTATACACATTTAAGTATGGCAGAATCACACATGGTGATTAAAGAGAAATCTTATGACCTTGGTATAGTCAGTTTGTGGCATGACCGATTAGGTCATCCATGATCGACAATGATGAAAAGGATAACTGAAAGTACACATGGACACCCATTGAAGGATCGAATAATCCTTCAGATGGATAAACTGGCTCCGTGTACATCCTGTTATCTTGGGAAGTTAATTGCAAGTCCATCGCCACTTAAAGTTGAAAAGAAATCGCCTGTGTTTCTTGAAAGAATTCAAGGCGATATTTGTGGACCGATACATCCACCATGTGGACCATTTAGATATTTTATGGTCCTAATAGGCGCATCAAGTAGATGGTCTCATGTATCCTTGTTATCAACTCGTAATGTGGTCTTTGCAATATTCCTTGCTCAAATCATTAAGTTGAGAGCACATTTTCCGTTACACATCGTTAAACGTGTAAGGCTTGATAATGGTGGTGAGTTTACGCCTCAAGCATTTAATGACCACCGATGTCAAGAGGGATTGTCGCTCAATATCCGATTACTCATGTACACATGCAAAATGGTTTAGCAGATCATTGATTAGCGTCTACAACTAATAGCTAGACCTTTGATCATGAGAACCAAACTCCCCGTATATGTACGGGGTCATGCAGTCTTGCATGCTGCTTCTTAAATACGCATGAGACCAAGTGAAAACCATGTGTACTCCCCTATGCAACTTGGTTTTGGCCAAGAGCCAAACATATCCCACCTTAGAATCTTTGGGTGCGCAATATATGTTCCTAATGCACCACCACAACGGACAAAAATGGGTCCTCAAAGAAGGTTGGGGATATATGTTGGATATAAAATGATTTCTATCATAAGATATTGTGGAAAAGCGGAAGGGGGTTGAATAGTTTTACTATTAAAACTTTAATTATTTTGAAAACTTATTTTGATATCAATCAATATAGATAAATGATGTGCAAGTAAAGAATGAATAATATGAAAATAAACAATATGTAAGTAAGGAAAGAAACAATCAAACCACGACAAGGTTTTTTATAGTGGTTCGGTCTACAAGGACTCTTTTTTCTTGCCCTACTCCACTCCCCAAGTCTCCAACTCGAGAGTTATCTTCACTAATCAACAAGCTCCTTTAACCGCAGAGAAAACCTTTACACGTCACTTACACATATTTCGACACAAAGCTAGATGTCGAGTTCTTTTATAAGGGTACAACCACTCCCAACACACTATGTATTTTAAGGACTAAAATATTAACCACTCACACTCGGATATTTAAGATGGTTTGGTACAACAATGATGTATGAACAATAATGATTCACACAACAACAAAATAAACAAGACTTCCAACTATTCGTTAAAGCTTGATTATGCCTTGATCTTCTTTGCTACAAAAGATGATCACTAAAATAAAATGAAACTAGGTTAGATGTAATAGAATGAGATAATGTATGTGTTTTACGCTTATGAGGGATGAGAAAACAACTTGGGTTGGCTTGCTATTTATAGGAAAAATGATCAGACTGGCATGGACTGGACGGAACCAAAAAAAGGGTTCCGCCCTTTATAATTTTTGGTTCCACCATCGACATAAGAGATTATAAAACATTTCAATGATCTTCCCAAATCTCTCAAGATTATGCAAGATGTGTTGAGTGAATATCTAAATAAATATTTTATGAAATCTTCTAAAGATTTCCAAGATGATGCAAGCCATGATGTAATATGTAGTTTTCCATTTTTAGAATTTACATGGTATATAAGTAAATACTTATGTAATGTGTTGTTAAGGTAACTAAACATGTTTGATCTAAAAATGTTCAGACACATTTCTATTTAGATGGCTACTAATGTGGATTGATATGTAATTAATCAAAAAGTGATAAAATGCTTAAATGTTGAAAACTATTTAAGAAAAGCCTGTAACAATATCTAACAATCTTGACAAGCTTTGTACTTTGCAAAAATGAATTTACTTTTGTCGTTAACAAAACAAGGTAAAGATCATAAAATATAAATAACGTTTTTGGACGATATTTGTATTAACAATCTCCCCTTTTTTGTTGAGGACAAAACATAAATTTTATTTTTATCAAAGATATGAAGATGTACAAGAAATTTAAAAAGATGAAATTAACTTGAACTTGGGTGATCTAGCTAGTTAACTAAAGTTGACAATTTAAAAGTTTTTCTTAAAACTAGTTTAGACTTTTGTTACTTTATTATAAATTGTTTGTTGACTTTTAAAAGTCAAAAGTGTTGTTGACTTTTGAAAGTCAATGTTCAAGTTCAATAATATTCTCCCCTTTTGTCGAAACAAAAGAAGAGGCGAGGCGGAAAATGAAATGAGCCCGATCCGAATGCTCCCCACGCCAATGCCCCTCTTAAGTGGGTGACCAAGAGAAAGATACATGGATTATGAAAAGCTACAAAACAAAGGTTAGTAAACATTCTATTATTACAATCACCATACAAGCACAAAATGTTACAACCAACAAATAATCACCAATAGTAACCAACATCATTATAACAAACATCATTCATAAAAAATAAATCCTAGAAATAAAGAAGAACCATCCTATTAAGGTGGAGGATGAGAAAGAGCGTTAATACGCTCAATAATGTGGTTGAAGATGAACCTCATTTTATCTTGAAGTTCGTGGACCATAATGCGGGTCCTTTGACTTAGATGAGCGGTTCGCTCACAATGGGAGCAACCATGGCGAGGTTGGTTGGTTGGGAGACTAGGTGTGTTGTTTGATGGGGAACATTGGTTGAATGATGGTTGGGATTTGATGGAGCAATGAGGAAGAAAGCAAATCGGTTTGCATTTGCATTGCCTCATTGAGATGAGAATCCACCATTGATAAGGATATAAAGCGTACACTTTTAAGGGGTCATTTAAGCCATTAATCGACCACTTTTATATCGATTACTACTTAATTTTGTTCCTTTTCACTTTTAGGTCTCTTTGGAAGCAAAATCTTGGAATGAAGCACATTTAGGCGAAAAGGTGGATACATGAAGAATGGCAAAGTCAAGATCGAAGCAACTCGTCGAAACTGACGGCGTCCCAATCAAAGGCGACGCAGTCCTATATAGAGACTTGATCAAAACATGCACCGGACGTCTCGGTGGAATTTTTGTTCGTATAACCCGATGGCGTCGGGTTTTGAAGAAGGGCGTCACTCAAACTTTTCATCTCGAGGCGGCCCGGATCCGTAATCAAGACGACATCCCAACCGAATCTTGATGGCGTCACAACTCTAAGGTGATGCCGTCCCATCGATGACTTGCCAAGAAGAAACCCTAATGACGGCTGGTGACGCATCCCATCCAAAAGTGTGACGTCGCATGTGTAAATCTATATATATATTCAATTTTTCGCATTCGGGAGGTAGACCTTTGGAGTGAAAAACCTAAAACGCTTTGTAGTCCGATTTAGACGGTATCTTAGGGTCCCAAAACCTATTTCACACATCGAGATAAGTATTTCAATCCAAAGTATCATTATGTCTTCCATTGATTGTGTGTATGCTTGCTTCTTTACCATGTCTAGCTAAATTTCTTGTGTGTTTGCTTAGATCTATGAAACCTAGTTATTGATTATTGTTAGGTTGTTTCTTATCTTGATTGTAATTGGCTTAGGAGTGCAACAAGGCATCATTCGTTGTGTTTAATGCTTGAATATATTTTGTGAAAGTGAGGCTTATGAATGAAATAGCTTAAGGGCTCATGGATTTCGTATGCTAAACCCAAAGGATAACCTCAAAGAGCTAGGCACTACGCATTCCCTACGACCTTAGGAATACAACGCGTTAAGAGAAGGTGTGACAATTCAACTGACCAATAAAAGATAACTAGGGAGTAATAGTATCTAGGTAAGCACATTTTTAATCATCATACGAGCACACATTAAATAGACATAGCTACCGTAGTAACGATAATTAGATAAGTAGAAGTAATCGGTAGAAGTACCACCCCAAACCAATTGTCCGAGATATTTACCTTAGCTTTCTAAAAACTAATAAAAGATAAAAAGAATCATCCTCAACCCCCACCTTCTCGTAAAATGTTTCTTGCTAGCATTCCTATTCCCTAGATAACGATATCAATCCCGAGGCTTACCCAATACTACGCTACAACGATTAGGTTCACCGCCTAGGTGGTTGAAATACTTGTTAGATATTAGTTTTCACATACACATCAAACCATAACACAAAGTGGCGTATGAATGGAGTTCTAGAGAGAAAGTTAGAGGTTTAGGAACTTAGTGAGAGAAAGTGAAAGATATTATTATGAGCTCTAACTCTCTACCTTGGAAGGTAGAGAGTATTTATAGTCTTACATGAAACGCCACACATCGGGTCGTGGATCGGGCATACAAAGGGTAAAGACCGTCCGTCCTCCACGGTGTTACTTAACTAAATACTACTTAACTTAAAATAACTACGACTACGAGCTTTCTAACGATTACATATACTTGAGGTGACCGACTCTTTAATACACGGAATTTCTAATTCCTAACAATCTCCCTAAGGAGGTCACCTCAATCATGTACCAAAATTACATTGAATACAAATAGATATTACATTAAAATTGTTCTTGCATTCTTGATGTAGTCCTTTGCTTCTAAGCTCGTAGTCATTGATTCTTCACATTGCATGTTTGGTTACTCCAAGTGGAGGTCTTTTCTTGATCCACGTGATAATAATTTTGAGCCATCATTTGAGATCATCGGTATCAAAATCTCGACACATCCTTTGTGGTGTTGGTATTATGTGATGTTGTGACTTTAGGACCGACATGCTCACATTCGGATCATGATATCTTCACATCGTAGTAGCGGAAGCATTTGTTGAATCATGATATTGGCGCAGCAGTAGAAGCTTGGAGTGAAAATATCGAGTCATTGATGCACTAATCATGATTTCTTTTGAGTTGAATGTGTTAAGTGAGCATGCGGCTATGGATTGACCGCTTCATTCGATCACCGCAAACGTCGGGCGCACTCGCATACAACAGCTTAGAAATAAATCGTGCGAAAGTGTCTTTGATCACTTTCGTTGAATTAGGTACCGACCACGGTTCCTCGCTGATCGATTACAAGCATCGCTGTGATCGTGTATAATTCAAGAATTTCCTTGACGGGGTTTCGCGATTGCTCTAGTCGTTCTCAAACCGAACATCTCAAAGAAGATAACACGGAGTGAGTGAACCAAATAATTTTAAGTCCACTAATTGATGAAAAGAGATTTGAAAAACAATCGTGTATTGCTCAATAGAAATTGTTTTTGCAATACAACGAAGGTTTTATTGAAAATCAATTATCAATCATAAAACACCTTTTGGTTTGAAAATGAGTACACGGTCGATGTCTTTGAAGAAAAGAGTTGTTAAGCACAAAGACCGGTTTTCAAAGGTATCCGTCAATCCATAACTGAACTGTGATTGATTCAAAAGATTGAATCGCCCATTGTTTCTGCTCGGTTGTCACATGGTTGATCCATATAATAGATCTCACATACCACCTACCGAGAGCTTGTTTGATGTTGGCTCGAAGGCTTTCCATCTTCATTGTGAATATGTATACACATTACTCGGATGTTCGCAATACCACAAGGATAATGCGTGGGACTCAAGATATAATCTCTTTTCACATTGTGTGAAGCAGAGTCTTCATTGAAAGTGTCCTAATGAGATTTATTGATGATCTCGTGGCTCTAGACTCGGTTGTGCATATTTGGATCCTGTCGTCGAGACTAGGGAGAGGTCTCCTTCTTCAATATCAACAATCTCTAAGAGAAAGTCGATAGATAATGTCGGTTCCCGTGAGAATGAAACAAGTCCTTTTAAGAGGAACTTGAGTGGTTTGGAAAGTTGAAGTGCGGTCGTCCTTTGGGTCCATGACGTCTTGTCTTCAATACCGATGTTACCATCAAGAGCATATGAAGTGAACCGGTTTACGCCCTAAGGTTGAATAAATGGAGGGCTATTTGTTTCACCCTTTCTCATTCAATTCTTTTAATTCTTCAACCCTTCAAGATTACCGAGACTTCATAGCAAGAACCTTGTTGGGTTTGTTCCAAGATTGCTCTATTTCATCCGCACTCTTCCCATATCTCACTTTTCTCCTTTTATCATCATACCTAAGGACTTCTACACTAACTAGTGGATTGTCCACGGCGATCCCTCCGCTTCGGCGGATCATGGGAACACATACCTAACCTTATCATCCTTATATCACCGTACATAAAGTAAAGTTGGTCGGTCAATTTGGTATTGTTCATCCGCCATTGGAACCAATTGAAAACCATTTGTAAATCAATCCGGATACTTGTGATATATTATCAAAACATTTTGTGCACGAATTGTTTTTGATAGTTTTAGAACAGTGCTCCCCTCAACATGTGCATCAAATGTTTGAAATCGTTTTGCACACGGAGGCAAGAGGAAGAATTTACTTCTTTGATTACCATTTTCTAAAGATATCAACATCACTTCCACGATCAAATCAAGAAGATAAAGCATTTCGGAAGGATGAGGTTTCCATAAATTTGCTCCCCTCAATATGTGCCTCGAGATTAGAAAAGAGTTTTGCACATACTAGAGGGAACTCACATTGGGATAAATGATCACGTTTCAAATCATAGGTTTAAGATATATGCTCCCCTCAACATGTGCAATTTGAAAATTGAAATCGTTTGTCACATGTGGGAAGGACGTGAACATCCTTATAAAACCATTTACCGAATTATCGGTTTAAATCCAATTTAAATCACACATTCTCCCCGATCACAATTATCAAATCATTTTAGATTTGTGATCTCTTATGGATTTAAATTTATTTTGAAGGCCTTTAAGGAGAATTGCGACTTGATTATGAAAGCGTTTTAACCGATAAGGATCGGTTTTAAGACTTTAAACTCCATTGAAAAAACATGCAAGTACATCTTTTGAAAACAATTTAATGCCAAATAACTTTTTAATTTAATTGAAATCATTCTCCCCTCAATCAATGACATAGGTTGTTGATTGAGAGATAGATTTTGACAAATAAGTCCGATGATTATCAAAAATAGAGACCAAGTTATTTTTCAAAGCATTTAGTTTTCAAGAGATGAATGTTAATAGAATCGAGCATGGAATATTGAAAGCATAATAAAACATGGCTCGTTCTTTCTTTTAAAACCGGGTTATTGCACGAAAATGACAATAAACCATTGTTTCTCTTTCTCCCAAATTTTATTTTTTTTGTTTTTTTTATTTTTTTATTTTTTAAAGAATTCGAACAACATCTAAAGTCCGTGTCATTCTTTGAATGACAGACACAAAACCGTAGATATTATCGAACCGAGAAAAACATGACAAATTGACAATATTTTTGAAGATTTTTGAATTTTTCGATTTTTATGGATTTTGAAAGTTTTATATTTTTCTATTTGATTTTTAGGGTTTTATAATTTTGTATTTTGATTTTTCAATAGATATATACAAGAGATAGATGAAGATAGACCTTTACTCTTCGTCTTCCTCCGAAGACGTTTGAGTGTTTACGGTTGAAGGCTTTTCAAGCCAAGACGTGGAAGAATAAACTCAAAACGTTCTCTTGGAAGAGCTTTGGTGAAGATGTCGACTAACGGTATTCGGACCTCACAAAATAGAGTTCCACCACACCTTTTCTACTTGTTCTCGATGAAATGATGTCGAATGTCGATATGCTTTGCTCTTGAGTGTTGAATATTGTTGCATGAGAGAGCAATAGCACTTTATTATCACAAGATGAGGGATTTTGTTGAATACAAAGCCATAGTCGATAATTGAGATCTCATCCATAAGATTTGAGCACAACAGATGACATGGCTATGTATTCACCTCTGTAGAGAAATAGAAGTACTCATTTGCTTCTTTGAAGACCACTCACAAGCTTATCACCCAAAAACCGAGCACCTCCAGACGTGCTTGACGTGTATCTTGACAACTGCATGATCGGCATCCGCATAGGCCGTTAGTGACATACCGGTGTCCTTGGTACCAAAGACCCATATTGATGGTTCCTTGGAGATACCGAAGACCCGTTTAATCGCTTCAAGGTGCTTTTAGTAGGCTTAGCACGGTATCTAGCACACATGCAAACAACGAACAAGATGTCCGGTCACTAGAAGTGAGGTACATCGGGATCCAATCATACTATGATATTTCATTTGGTCAATCATGATCCACGAGTGGTCCTCATCTAGTTTGGTTCGATCAATCATGGGAGTGTCGATGAGGTCACTTGAATCAATCCAAATTTCTTTAAGATCTCGGTTGCATATTTAGATAGATTTATGAAAATGCCTCCGGGACTTTGCGAAATTTGTAATCCCAAGAAAATGACATTTGTCCCATCATTGACATTTGAAAATTTGAACTTATTTCATTTGAAAACGGTCACATTCATTGGGGTCGGTCGAGGCAAAGATAATATCATCAACATAAATTTGAACATGAATTAAATGTTTGCACGACTTCACGGTGAACAATGTTGGATCAATCGCTCCTTTGCTAAATCCGGTAGATAGAAGAAACTTTGATGATGTATCATACCATGCCCTTGGAGCTTGCTTTAAACCGTAAAGAGCCTTCTTCAAACGATAAACGTGAGTAGGATGCTCTTGATTCACAAATCCTTCAGTTGGTTGGCGAGACGACTTTTTAAGATCTCCGTTCGTAAATTCCGTCTTTACATCCATCGATAGACTACCATGTTCTTACTAGCAAGATTAGCCAAAAGATTACGATTGCCTCGATTCGAGCAAGCGGAGCAAAAGATTCTTCAAAGTCAATACCCTCCTCTTGACGGTATCCTTTAGCAACTAATCGAGCCTTGTTCTTTAATACATCACCATGCTCATCAAGCTTCACTTTGAAGATCTATTTTAGAGCAATAATCATGGCACACTCTGGAGCGGTACTCACTCCCATACATCAAGTCGATCAAACTCATGAATTTTATCTTGCATAGCATTGAACCAAATTGCCTTCGTTCATGGCGGTTTGACATCCTTTGGTTCGATCTTTGAGTACGGAGTTGAAGAAACACCATAAGGCATCGGTTGCAAGTTGTTTATGTGTTGATACAGACGAGAGGGATTTCCAATGATGTTGTCCAATGGATGATCGTGAGTCCATTTTCTAAGGTGTTCATGTGGCGCTTGTTGAGGGACCGAGGTAGCGAGTTGATGTCTCCTCAAGAAGATGGTTCGATGATGATTCGAGAGCAAATATGTTTTCAAATGGAGCATCTTCGGGAGTAGCAAAGGGATTAACTTCATCATTGATTCCGAAACAGTTCCATGATGTACATTTGAAGAATGATGATTTGTTGATGAGATCAAGGGTCAGTGACAGGTGCTTCTTGACTTAAAGATATTGAGGCCGAGGATTGACTTCATTCTCGTGAATATGAGCGACCTCTGTTGTAGAAATCGACACCTCATTAGTACTTGGCTCATAAATTTCATCAAACATAGGATCAAACAATTTCTTTAAATCATCTTCGATGGAGGTACATATGGAGTTTCTTGAGAAGAGTATGGAACATGGATGAACCAATGGGACTGCTTTTGAAGTGCGGGTCCGAATCGAATTGTCCAGAGCCATATGACCACCGCGATAGAGACTCTCTCGACTATCTTTATCAACCCATATGTAGACAATTTGAAGTGACCAGCGATGAAGAAAACCCGATATACCAAACTTGAAATCGAAGAAGAATTCCTGCATTTGCATCTTAAGCTTGCATTAATGTTGGAAGAACGATGTCGAAATTTATGCTTCAAGCAAATATTTAAGTACTCAATACTCAACCAAAGTATGAGACTTTAACACATCTTGCGATTATCCACACCGTCATATTCGTGTGTCATCGAGTAAAACTACGTAACTCCTTAAAGTGATAGTTAACGGATCTTCAACCATCCATCCCGACGGTGGTAACTAGATAAACCAAGTCTTCAACTTAAAATTCTTAGAACCGAGCAAGTTATCAAATAAGAACACGCCTTTGAAATTTAACTTCAATCTCAAATAAGTGATAATTGATTAACTCAAGTAATCGACTGTGTCAAATGCCCAACACGTGAATAAACGTACAACCGGATGTACGTCGATCCACCGAATGAACCGGAACAAATGATTTCTTGACATTAATGCATTCTTCCTAAAGGTATACATGTCGAGACGATCCGAAGATTCACCACAAATGTCTTGAGCGAATGAGGTAGTCATTTTCCTTAATGTTCATGTGGTTGATTTATAGTGTGCACAATGAGAGGAACAATAATCCGTAAAGATTTGGCAAAGGAATACCAAAGAGCGGATCATTATTCAATAGTGCAACTTACAATATCATGATATTCATTATAAACGCCTTGTGAAATAACGGTGATAAGGTTTCTTGAGAATTCCAAGAAGTACTTCTTAGATGGTGAACCAGTTGAGTCAATAGAAACCGAGCATGAGCTTGAAGTCGGATGATCAACATTCGTTATAGGTTGAAAGTACTCATCAAACATATCTTTGAAAAACAATGAATCCCAAACATTGATTCCCAATTATCCTTAGTAAGTGAAGCATTAGGCGTTGGAGGAGAGTCATCAAAATCAAAACAATGAATCCCGGTTATCCTTAGTATATTCATTCTTCATCAAAAGAATATACACTCATCATCATCAAAATTAAGTCGATAACCGTTATTCAAACATCCATCATCATGTAGTATATTCACTCTTCTCCCCTCAAAATTGAATCCGAAGTTGCCATTTTGATTTAATAAGAGAATAAGAGTATACACCAATGAGCGTAGATCCACTTGATGACCGAATGAGCATGGAAAAACATGAAGCTTGTTGATGAAGAATGTAGATGAGTATGGCCATTCATGAGAGAATTTCTCTTTAGTTGAAGATAAAGTGCACGTAAGAGCGTACACTTTTCTTTTCTTTGAAGAACGGGCTGAAGTGTTATCTGCAGACACCATTGTGTTGAAGAACGAGGCTGAATCGATGTGAGCAGACGTCATTGTAAAGAGCCCAATCATATTTTTAGAGCCGCCCAATCCAAATACCAAGGGACGATTTATACGACACGCTTTGGACAAAGCAGACGAAGACGAGAATTGGAAACATTGGATCCCCACGTCTTGATGGGTTCCTTTTGGTTAGCACAAATAATCTTTGAATCGGCAGAAACCCTAGATGCAATGGCATTATCACTAGGAGTCGAACTAGTAGAAGCATCGACTTAGTCGAATGACCTTTTGTGCTTAATGGGATTATTCTACCGGTTGGCTTCCAAACCTTAACAGCACTATTCTAGACATAGTGGATCTAGCTAAGGGGTAAGGTTTGCCATGATTACCGTGAGAATAAACATTTTTACATGTTTTGCGTGACGATGAGGCCTCGAATTAATTTCGATAGCTTAGAGCTAATACTAGAACTAACACGATTCTTTTTGTTCAAATCAAACTTCTTGTCCCTATGATGTTCTTTCACTTCCTTATCATGAACACTTTTAGTTTGCGTAATCCTATCCTTCTTTGCATTGCTTCTAGGTTTTGACCCGCTAACTTTAGTGTCAATCTTAACATCTGTAGAAGTAACGATGGGAACATTACATGGTTTCACTACTTTCGCATTCCCGGTCTAGAAGTCTTGGGATCTAAAATTCTAGGAGGCACATCAAAGGTTGCATGCTTGAATTTCGACATGGAACAAGGCATATCAAGGGTCACATGCTTTGCCTCTTTAGGCATAGAACAAGGCACAACTATTCTATCTCGCCTATTGCTAGATTTCGGACTTGTGACAATTACATACTCTAAGAGTTCACGAGATCGTTTGGCATCCATGCGGCATAGGCTATAGTACTATCAAAAGGTTTTTCTAATCTTTCATCTTCAACAATCTCACGGAGACCCTTCAAACTTTCCTTAAGGTATGAGAGATATGCTTTATGTGCAAGTTCATTATTCCTAATGGGTGGGGAATATATAACATATCGATAGCATATTTATCACAAGCGAAACATTAGGAGCAGTATTTTGCAATTGGGGATTGAAACTTTCCTTTCACCCCACGCTTGATTCTCAATATCGTTAAGTAAAGAAGTTATCTTTTCAATTTGTTTATCCCGATTAACTTTAAATGAATCACATAACTCTTTGTTTTGATCATTAACCTTTGAAATTTCACTTTAAAACAATCATTTTCCTTTTGCAAGTTATCAATTATGTTTTGAAGTTGGAAATTCGAGAATCTAAAGGTGGAGGCATATGGGAACCAACACATCCTTCTTTTCACCTTTCGGTTGTGAAATTTGGGCTTTCAATCTTTTGATCGTGTTATAATGAGCTCGAATTTGTTCATCACGTTTGCTAATTTCAAAAGCGCATCAAACTCGGAGCATCGAGGATGTCTTGATATTTGAGGTTTTAACATTTTCTTTGAGATGTTGATGTTTTAATTGCAAAGCAAGATGTTCAACTTCTAATTTAGAATAATGTTTGACCATGTTATCATGATCATCTGTTCTATTTTCTCATGCAATTTTGAATTTGTTGTTTCAAGCTCAATGACACGATCATGGGAGACTTTCGAGCAATAGATAATTCATGAAATTGAGAAGCATTAATGGAACAATTTGTAGCGATGAAAACACATCTTGAGCAATACATTCTCGAAATCGATTCTCATTCAAGTATGCAAGTTCTTCCTCTCAATCTCATTATATTTTAATTCTCTCATAATCACTAACCTCAACAATCATTGCATCAAATTCCTTTTCCATTTCTTTAATTTCGAATTCATTCCTTTTTAAGACTCTCAAAATGATCTTTTAGTTGTTTAAAGAAAGGCATGAGTTCGGTTAAATAACATTCTTTAGTTTGCTCAAAACCCTTTCTCCTTGATAATACCGTGGGTGTGATCCTTTTCTTGCAAGTTTTCTCAAAATCAACAAATAGTTGAAAGATAACATATTGACTAATTAAGGTCTTGCTTTTAGTGGCAATTGTTCTAGGAACAAGATGCATTGGTGTATTCGGAGGATACACGATCGCTCTAGGCATTTTCCTAAGGGAGGGTTCGTTACAACAAGATTCTCTAGCTTTTGCTTATCTAAATCCTTTTTCCGAACACTTGTTGGGGGTTAATAGAGTCACGAGGCTTAAACTTGTTCAAGGAGATCCAATTTTCTTTAGTGTAATTATGGGGTTTGATCGTTATGTTATTCTTTTTACACTCGGGATCTTCTAACTTCTTATTCATTTTCTCCTAGTGACTTCATCTAATTTTCTTATCTTCCTCGGTGCACTCAACGCAACTAGGTTTACGCCTAGGCTTAAGGATTTCATTACCATCATAAAGCACCTTATGAGCATTTCTAGCCTTTTAATTACCTATGGATTTGGTTCCTCTACAAGGGAATGCTATGCTTATCGCTTAAGACTTGATGCTTAGTGATCATGTGAGCGGTTTGAATGGTATTCCTTGTCGTACAACTTATTTTCAAGCTTGTTTTCAAAGTTTTAGATTGGAAAAATCATTCAAAAGTTTTGATTCCTTAGCCTTGAATTCTTGCTTAAGCATTTTAACATTTTCTTGAAGTTCGTGTTTTTGCTTGTTAGCCTTAATAGTTTTATTAAAAGTGATGGTCATTCACGATTAGGAACTTTGTAACGTGTGTTAGATATCGTGATAGAATAGTCAGCGGGCTCGTGGATTGGACTAAGCTAAATGGGCTTTAGTTTAGTTAAGCTAGCATTGAATAATGGCGTGTAACCCATGTCCAAACCCAAGTCCACGAAATGGGCTTTAGCCCAAAGCCAAGCCCATAGGAAAGCCTTTTAGGTTTTCATGTCTTGTACTATAAATACCCTCAAATGGTCATTTGAGGGTGTGTAAAAGTGTGTGTGTGTGTTTTTCTTTATTGAATATACAACATCTTGTGTTTATCTTGTCTCACATCATACAAATTTAACATCAAGTCACCATCTTTCTCATCTTATTTCTAAGCTTTGTTTGTGTTTGTTTCACGTGGGTATACTTGTATACGTGTTGGGTTTGCTTGGTAAAGTGATAAGGTTGATAAAACTAAGGTCCTACAATTGGTATCAATCGCCTAACAATGGTTTAGGAGTGTTTGTGTTTGTTTTGAAGGTGTTCTGTATCTGCGTAGTTCTCGTTATCAAAGTTGTCAAGCTTAAAGCTTTAATTTTGCACTCAAAATTCAAGATTCTTGTGGTTTAAGGTTTATTTGGTGCTAAAGTTTCAGTTTTTGCAAAAGTTCGAAGCTTTACGCGTTTTGGTTAAGTTTTGAGCTCGTTTTGGTTCTTTGGTCATTTCTACTCGTAACTTTTCTAGGCACTTTGGGTGAAAAGGTCAACATTTTGGGTTATTCGAGTGTTTTAAGGATATACGTGCAAGAGAAATTGGTTGAATCATTGAAAATTTTTACGAGTAGGTCAAAACCTAGTTCTACTCGTAAGAAAGTCAACTACGCATAACTTTTCTACTCGTAACTTTTGGTGAAGAATCTTCGTGCTATAACGGTGACTCGGTGCTTCCTCACTTGGATAAGTGTGTGGAACACTTGACTTTGGATATCTCTTACTGTTGTGATAGTGTAAAGGATTTTTGGATTCTCTGGCGTAAGCCATTCCTACGCGTAAGTCATTCCTCTGCGTAAGCTATTCCTACGCGTAACCTCTCTTGTTCTGCGTAAGTTGTGTTCTCGCATAAAATTTCCTCGCCTAAGAATCCTCGCCTAAGCATCCTCGCCTAAGGATTCCTCGCCTAAGATCCTCGCCTAAGTTTCTACTCGTAACTTGTGTTTCTCGCCTAAGCTCTTTCTACGCCTAAGCTCTTCCTACGCCTAAGTTTCTACTCGTACTCGTAACTTGTGTTTCTCGCCTAAGCTCTTTCTACGCATAAGTTTTAAAAAAAAAAAAAAAAAAAAAAAAAAAAGTTTTGGCGGAAAACTTGAGTAAAATTTAAATTTTGAGGAGACTAAGCGTTCAATTTTTACGAGATTCAAATTTTGGTTTAACTGTGAAAATTTTGGTCAAAATTCAAATTTTGGGCCTAAATTCAAATTTTTGGGTCAAATTTTGCGTCAAAATTGTCATAACTCAAAATTTTCATACGACCTTAGAATTGATTTTTATAGTGAATTTCAAATTTTGGTGAAAATTTTTAAGAACCGAGTTCTGATGCGACTTTCGGAAAAACCTCAATGAGCTTAATCTTCATCAACCACAACTCCTTTATCGTTGAATCGATCCTACATCAACTTTATCGGATCATACCTTCATCAATGGCTACTCAACAAGACATTCATGCGGTAGGTGCGAAAACCGACCTCCTATGTTGGCAAAAGGTGGTTATCTTCAATGGACAAGTCGAATGCTCCGTTACATCAAGACCAAACCTAATGGCAAACTCATGATTAAATCCATTCGGGATGGACCCTTCCGGCCTCGACAAGTTAATGTACACGGAAATCACGATGCAACACCTCCCACCACCATCTTCTCGTCTTCAATACGAATCGAATACACTGCGGAGGATCGAAACAAGTCGAAGCGAGATGACATGGCAATTCATATTGTCCAACGGGTTTACCAATAGACATCTTTCTTTGCGGTGAGCGGTTGTGAAGCGCTTTCGATATGTGGGAGCGTGTTAGAAGGCTTTGTCATGGAGCAAATTGGTCAACAAGACATGGAGAACAAGTTGCTAGCGAATGGGAAAAGTTTACTTCAACTCGGGAGAATCCATTGAATCATACTATGGAAGGTTTTGCACTTTGATGAATGAGCTAATCGAAACAAGCTAGCACCCGAACTATCGTTCAAAACATCAAGTTCTGAATAATCTTCCGGAAGAATGGGGCGATATGTCACTATTGTCAACCAAACAAAAGACCTTCATCGGTGAACTTTGATCAAGCGAATGATTTTCTGAAACAAAACCAAGTGAAGCTAATGAAGTCGAGGCAAGAAAAATTAGCAAAGATTCATGATCCATTGGCACTCATTGCTAAGACTCTATCTTGGTGAATACACAACAACAAGCTTCATCATCTTCCAACAACAACAACTTGCGGCCACAACAACAATTCTATCCGGATCCACAATACCGGGAACAAGAAATCACGATCTCGAATCGATCAAGAAGACCCTATGTCCCAAATAATTTCTCTCTTGGGTCAAGTAATCAAAGGTCGCTATTCCACACCTACTAACAACAACCAAAGGATATCATCAAACACTACATAGCAGGCAAATTGCACGGTAGGGTGTGAATATGGGTAATCAAGGTCAAATGGTTGGAGTTATTGGGAATCGGCGAGGATATCTCTTGGATTTCGCATGGGTGTCAGTGGTTCGAATCGGTGTCGGATGAGACGAATGTTGGGAAATAAGCGATGGGTAATCGAATCGAATGTTGCGGCTCGATCGTTGGGAATCATGGAAATGTGAATCGAGTGTCAGTTAAGTGTTATAACTGTCAAGGAATGGGTCACATGGCAAGGAATTGTCCTTAAGCGAACAAAACGATCTTGAGTATCTTGACATCTGTTGGTACAAAAGGCAGCTGGGATTCGGTTGAGTCTTGAGGAACATGACTTTATGGCTATTATGGATGATTTGGAAGACCTCGAGGAAATGTCTGACGCATCTTCATGGCTAATCTTGAGGAAGCTAAGTATGACAGAGTCGGACTCACCTCCACATCTATGGCGCCAATACCGTATCGAGGTACCAATCATTGATCCATGTTATAACAATGTCATATTTGATGTGTTTACTCATGACGACGACGTTACGTGGCGCGGACACCTACTTATGATACATACGGATAATCCGAGTTGTAGCAATACTAACTCGAAGCTCGGATGTGGATCCTAGTGGAGGCGTGTGGCACAAAATCTTGAGGCGATGAGGAAACACGTGCTTATGTTGAATCATTAATCAATCAATGTGGCATTGAAGTTGAGAAAGTTAGAGCGGTCAATCGCGAAGTTAAGGCCGCGAATGCTAAATTGACCGGCGAGCTTGAGAGTTACAAGGAGCATGCCAAAGCCTATGAATTTCATACAAACAAAATGTCCGAATTAGAAATTGGTTATCGAGATTACATTTTAAGAGAAAAACAATTGCAACTCAAATACGATACACTTGATGTGAATCGAATTTGAAAATCAAATCTTTAAACAAGGAAATTTACGATCTAAATGACCAACTTTCTAAACAAAAAGCAATGTTTTACGATCTTGAAAAGAAAAGCAGTTGATTCTTGATTTTTCAAAGCGAGAAGATTCTCTTCTTGATGAAATTCTTGATAAAGCGGAAAAAATCAAAACATTGGACAATTTGCTTCTTACAACGGGTCATTCATTAAATCAAACAAGATGCTTTCTAACCAAGTAAATCCACGTTTTCATACTTCACATAAGATGGCACTTGGTAATGACCCTTCTTCGTTTCTCAAAAAGCTCGAAATCTCGAAATGTGTTGCACAATGGAAAACCTTTGCATGAACCTATAATTGTGCATGATTCTCTTGAAGCGTTGGAACTATCGAGGAGAGTAGATCTAAAATGAAACAAAACATCCGAAATCAAACCGATTGATTATAACAAATGGAACCAAATTAATGTTCTTCCTTTTGTTTCTCAAAAGGACAATCAACGTTTTCCACCACACAAAGTGTTTCAAACAAAGTGTCAACACCGGTTTCAAAATCGGTTTCAAAACCGGTTGTTGTCTCCAAATCTCTTTCGAACATTGAACAAATGTCTTCAAACAATCCTTTTAACACAAGTGATGCGAGAAGTATTTTGGAAAATGTGAAAACTAGAATGCGGATCTTCAAGAGACCGTTAAAACTAAAACCAATATTAGAAACATCGGTTTAATAGTTTTGATAATGAGCAGAAAAAGTTTTTGAAACTCAAATTGCCCTCAATTGAATAACATCGGTGCAAGGGTAATTCATTTGAACAAGCGTTTTGAAAGAAACAATGACTTTGTCAAGGACCATAAATCCACAGTAAAGCAAGCTAATGAAAGTGTTGAACACATCAAAGTTTTGGAAAAGTTTAATGACTCTCTCTCAGAAGATGTTCGACCACGATATTATGTCCATCATTTTGCAAACATATTACATTGAAGATCATGAAAGACTCGATCGAGACCTCGAAATTGTTTCAAAATATGAAAAAGCTCTTATGAAACTTGAAAAGAAAATATCTCATATTTTAAACAACTTGATCGAAAAAGCGAGGAATGCAAGTATGACAAATTGTCGTATGGCGTGCCTACAATGACATGAAAGCAAAAATGATCTTTTGAGGGCTCATTGGAAAGTCAAAAGGAAAGGTAGTGGAAGCTGTGATTACAAAACCATTGACTGCGGAGAAAGCAAATGTTCCCAAACCGGTTTCAAAACCAAAATGTACATTTCTTTGCCTCCTCCAAAGTCAATGAGAAAATGTTTCATCAAAACCGGTCACTCCACATGCCTACCTAAACAAAATGTTGATAAAGGAAAGCGGTTATTGAGAATCCTAAAGTTTTAGCTTTGGCCTTTTTAAGATGAGTACCACTAATAAATGCGTGCCTCCACATCTAAAGAGACTAGGATAGTGAAACCACCTCCTTCATAAAATGTGAATCTAATGCGTGTGCCTCACCTTCTACGGGACTAGAAAGCACCTCTAGGAGCGGCGAGACTAAAGCCTAAGAGCAATACAAGGAACAATAGAGTCTCGCATGCCTCTAGGAGTAGTAGCTTGAATAAAGAGAAGAAAGTAGAAGAACACCCTAGGAATTTCTGACCTTTGAATAAGAAAGACATTTCATCCGAATGTCTTGAATCTATGAAACTTGCTAAGTCTAATGAATGTGTTGAATCTCTTTGTTTAACTTGCAAGAAATCTTTAAATGTTCAAGATGATTGTGTTTCTAAGAATGTGAATGATAAGCTGTTAAGAAGAACGTCCCAAAAGTAATTACGCTAAGCAGTAGGAAGACTAGTTGCAAAACTTAGGCTTTACACTCTTGACAAGAACCAACGTGTATACTTTAGGGATGATATTTGGAAACCCACGGGTAGAACTTTCACACTCGAGAATGGTACAATGAGTGATAAACCGAATCCCACATAGAAAACCTCTCGAGTGTGATAAGGATTTTACCTCTAACCCAAAGGAACCAAAATCAAAGCGGTTTCCACAATATTCTTTTTACATGTTGGCGGGTTATCGAAATTTGTCTTTGGATCGTCGACTCGGGTTGCTCCAAGCACATGACCGGGAATCTGAAGGCTGGCGATCAATTTAAATGCGAAATTCATGGGAACCGTGCGTTTGGAAATGATCATGTAGCGACTATCATGGGTTATGGAGATCTACCTTTTGGAAATTATTTGATCACTCGGGTTTACTATGTCGAAGGGTTGGGACACAATTTGTTCTCGATCAGGCGATTACGTGATGCGATTTAGAGGTTGCTTTTAGGAAAAATGCTTGCCGTTAGAAACTTGGATGGCGATCTCTTAGCGGGAATCGTGATACAAACTTGTATGCTATCGACATCAACAAAATGGCCTCTTCATCACCAATATGTCTTATGACACGAGCATCGGAACACGATCTGGTTGTGGCACGAGAGGTTATCTCATCTCAATTTCGACACCATCAACAAAATTGCCAAAGACAACATCGTCAATGGACTTCCAAAGTTCAAATACACCAAGGATCACTTATGTCCATCATGCGAACAAGGAAAAAGCAAAAGAGCATCATATAAACCCAAATCCGTACCTAGTTCGGAAGCAAAGTTGCATATGTTGCACATGGACTTATGTGGCCCAATGAGAGTTGAAAGCATTAATGGGAAAAAGTATATTCTTGTTATCGTCGATGATTATTCAAGATATACATGGGTTAAGTTTCCGAGATCAAAAGGCGAAGCACCGGCATCATCATCACCTTTAAAAGCGAATTCAAGTACTTCTTCAAACTCCGATGGGGTTGTAGAGCAGACAACGACACGAAATTCACTAATCGGGAGTTAAGAGCTTATTTTGAAGATGTTGGAATTACTCATCGGACATCATTTGTTAGAACTCCACAATGAGAATGGGGTAGTTGAAAGAAGAAATAGAACTCTTGTGGAAGCTGCTCGCACAATGCTAATCTATTCTAGTGCACCGTTATTTCTATGGGCGATCTTTGTTGCCTTTGCTTGTTTCACTCGAACCGATCCTTATCCATCCAAGATTCAATAAAACCCCATATGAAATAGTGAACAACGAAAACGGATATCTCTTACTTTCACGTGTTTGGCGCTTTGTGCTATCCTACGAATGACGAGAAGATCTTGGAAAATTGAAAGCAAAAGGTGATATTGGAATCTTCATTGGATATTCGAGATAACTCGAGGGCATTCGGGGTGTATAACGAAGGCTAAGGAGGATCATGGAGCGATGAATGTGAAGTTTGACGAACTTTCACAAATGGCTTCGAGAGACTCGCTCTAGAACCCGCACTAAACCGGCAGACTTACGGACACATCGATTCGGGACTCGTACCTCAAAGAGCTCAATCAACTTCGTTTGACAATCCTAAAGAACAAGAATGGGAGAATTTCTTGAGTTAATGTTCGATGAATACTATGGTGGAACTTGACAAATGCATCAAACCATCATTCCATTGCACCGCTCAAAATCATCCTCCACCACCAACGAAGATGCATCTACAACGGTCGAAACCAATGCACCAACTCCATCAACATCATCTACATCTACTCAAGTTCTTGCACCCGTTCTACCAGGGTTGATGAGCAAAACCAAAACCAGCGATGCAACGTTAGATGAAGACTTATTTGAAAACCCGTTTGCTACGGAATCGGTGAATCTTCTTCAAGCTTACGAGAACCATCTAACTCGCATCGTATAACCAGCGGTATCCATCTACTACGAAGTGGACAAAAGACCACCCAATTGAACAAGTTATTGGTGAACCTTCAAGGCCAATTCGGACGAGGCGTAACTTGCCACCGATTGCGACTTGTGCATTTACCTTTGCTCAATTAGCAATCTAGAACCAAGAACATTCGCGAGGCAATGGCGGATCCGCATGGATAGAAGCAATGCGGGAGGAACTTCTTCAATACCGTCTACATGACTCGTGGGAAAAGGTTCCAAGACCCATTGGCGTTCGAGTCATTGATCTTAAATGGTTATGGAAGAACAAGCGGGATGAAGAAATGAGCGTAATTCGCAACAAAGCTCGTCTTGTGGCCAAAGGATACTGACGGGGAAGAGGAATAGACTTTGAAGAGTCATTCGCGCGGTAGCTAGACTTGAAGCGATCGGGATATTCTTGGCCTATCACTCACAAAAACATCACGGTTTATCGGATGGACATTAAGACCGCGTTCTTGAATGGAACTACGAAAGAAGAAGTGTCGTGAGTCGACGGAAGGCTTCATAGACATGGAACATCCGGACTCGTCTACAAACTCAAAAGGCAATCTATGGTTTAAAACAAGCTCAGGGCGTGGTATGATGACATCCTCTTTCCTTATCCAAAACAATTTCACCAAAGGAGCAGTTGATCCTACCTTGTTTACACAAAATGCAAAAGCGACATTTTGATTGTTCGATTTATGTGGGCGACATCATCTTTGGGTCCACTAATCCGAATCTTTCAAAACATTTTGAAAATCTCATGAAAAGCAAATTTGAAATGTCCATGATGGGGAACTAAAATTCTTTCTTGGTTTACAAATACATCGGTCCCTCGTGGAATTTTTATAAATCAAGCTAAATACACAAGCGAGATTTTGAAAAATCATGGTATGGATAATTGTGACTCGGTCGAACACCAATGGTAACATCACCAAAAATTGGAGCCGATTTGTTTGGGAAACCTATTGATCCGAAGAAATATCGGACATGATTGGTTCTCTCATGTATCTTCTTGCTAGTCGACGGATATTCATTTCTTTGTTTGCTTATTAGCACGGTTTCGAGCAAAGCCTACCGAGCGCACCTCAAAGAGGTTAAGCGGATCTTCGGTGCACGAAGACATCCATTCACATGGGACTTTGGTATCCGAAGGAATCGGTTGATCTAATTGCCTTTTCGGATCACGGACCACGCGGTGATCAAGTTCTGACAAAAGTACATCCGGAGGAGCACAATTTTGGGTGAAAAGCTAGTCATTGGTCTTCAAAGAAACAAGATTGCCTTTGCACTATCAACCGGAAGGCGAGTATGTGTCTCTATCTGCGTGTTGTGCTCAAGTTCTATGGATGAGAACACAACTCACAGTTATGGCTTTACTTTCGATAAAATACCTATGTATTGTGACTCGAAAAGTGCCATAGCCATATCATGCAATCTGTTCATCACTCAAAGACTAAGCATATCGAGTCCGCTATCATTTCATCAAAGAGTACGTCGAAAATGGTCTTGTTGAATTATTCTTCGTGAAGGCGATTACCAACTCGCCGATCTATTAACTAAAGCCCTTCCAAAGAAAGGTTTGAGTATTTAGTTCGACGAATTGGAATCTGAAGCCTAACCCACGAGGAGTTAGAACGTCTTCTCGAATCTTCTTGAAAATGATTTTCCAAAAGCTTATTGTAAATATTTTTGAAAAACAAAATACAAAATTTGAAAAACCAACAAAAGCAAAATATAAAAATATAAAACTTTCAAAAATACAAAAACAATAGAAAATCAAAAATCCAAAATATTCTTCTCACGACATGTCTCTTGTATAATCGATATTACATGCGTATCTAGAAATGTCATTCAACAATGATACGGGCATGTCTGGATGCTTGAGCGAGAGTTCTTTAATTTGTTTTCTAAAACATGTCGTTTCTCAAAATTTCTTAATAAAATGGCTTTCGTATACATCGATCGAAACCGGACGAAATGATGACTTTTGATTATTTTCAAATCAAAACTCGTGCTTTGATCGAAAAATGAGGTGTGCGCTTGATGCACTACATTTAAAAATGGTGAAAATCATCATCATCTTGAGCACCTTTTCAAGATTGTTCAAAAGATTTTCAAAATCTTTCAAAATATTTTGTGCTCAAGATAACTCCTCTAAAACCCTTTAATTGAATATGCTTTATTAAAGGGGAGTATAAAACAAAAATGTTCCAAATTCATGCTTAAATCAAATCCGTTTGTCTCCCAAAAGATTCTAAAATGTTTTTAATCCGTTGATATCAAAATATCACGAATATGCTATTTTTGAGGGAGGAGGCGTGATTAAAATGTGATCAAAATCGTTGTTTGAATCTCAAAATGAGCTCGACTCGAGATGGAACCAATGAATTGACGAGCAATTATGTACCATCTCGAAACTTTCTATGGACTTGACCGGGACGGGTAATAATTTCAAGCTAGTTCTCTAGTGATGTAAGCGTGTCTCGAATCGGTCTTGTTCATTTAAAGTCGATCAATTCAAAAGTCGCGAACTCTACCCTCTATGTGCGATTTACATCAAAACTTATGAGCACATGTGAAGGGGAGTGTTTACGAAAATATAAAACTCACGGAGTGTTTCAAACATGTTTTCTATCATAAACACTCGAGAGATTTTCAAGAAAAATGGTTTTATGGCAACAATAGGACGGTCATGGAGTTATAAGGTGACTAAGGATAGGAAATTAGTCCTATGATCCGCCAGAGCGGGAGGATCTACCAAGGACATCACCAATAGTTAGTATTAGAAGTCCTTAGGAATGATTGAAAAAAGGAGTAATGTGAGAAAGGAGAAAGAAGGGTTGAAGAATTAAAAGAAATGTAATGAGAAAGGGTGAAAAGAAATAGCCCTCCATATTCAACCTTAGAGGCGAAACCGGGTTCAATACATATGCTCTGGTTGTCACTAGATGACACTTGGTATTGAAGACAAAGGCGTCATGGACCCGGTGGCCTTGCACTAAACCTTCTAGCCACTCAATTCCTCTTAAAAGGATTTGTTTCATTCTCACTGGGAACCCTACATAATCTATTGACTTTCTCTTAGAGATCGTTGGTATTGAAGAAGGAGACCCTCTCCTAGTCTCCGCTCGGAAAACCAAAATGCACTTATTGAGTCTAGAGCCACGAGATTCATCAAAAGATCTCATAGGAACACTTGACATGACATCGCTTGTTGTTCATCAATAAGGACACAAGTGATATATTCTAGAGTCCTCGCAGATCTTAGCAATTTGCGAACATTTATGAGAAGTTTCACATCTGTGATCTTGATGATTGAATGGAAACTCTGCCGGGGTCAACATCAAGCGACCACGGCGGTCACTTGGTAATTCTCCGTGGATTACGCTTAGTGTGTCTCAAGCGGTCTGATCGTGGGGTGATGCTTGATGTACCTCGACTCATCGAGCTGTAGATGTACTTGGTATATCGCGTTATCTCACTTGTGGGACTCCGGTTCGAGAACGGCCTCTGTGAGAATTAGAGGCGTGTTTTCACACTATCTTTGTTAACACCCTCGAAATTCAAACTTGTAAGTGCGGAATCCGCTTATTACTAACAATGTTTTATGTTTTCTTCTTATGGAAGCTCGGAGCGGATGGATCGTGCGAGACTTGCCACATGCTCATACCAACAACACATGAAAGTTCTCATCATAATCAAAGGAGATGATTCTTCGTCAATGTCAAAGAATCTACAAAGTTTAAAGACTCGAGAACTACATCATTGGTAACCAAAGACAAATAGAAGTGTGAGCATGGTGGAGAAAGAAATGGAGAATGGCGTGGAGACACCTAACCAACGAAGTTGACAATGGCGACAACCACATTATCGATCACAAAGCATGAAGGAACAAAGAATCAAGACTATTCAATATCTACACACAAAGTTCTAGCTCAAGAAAAGTAGAGACCTAATCAAGTGGAGCATCGTTTGAATGACCACCCCAGGGGAGATTGTTAGCCTTAATAGTTTTATTAAAAGTGATGGTCATTCACGATTAGGAACTTTGTAACGTGTGTTAGATATCGTGATAGAATAGTCAGCGGGCTCGTGGATTGGACTAAGCTAAATGGGCTTTAGTTTAGTTAAGCTAGCATTGAATAATGGCGTGTAACCCATGTCCAAACCCAAGTCCACGAAGCCCAAGCCAAGCCCATAGGAAAGCCTTTAGGGTTTTCATGTCTTGTACTATAAATACCCTCAAATGGTCATTTGAGGGTGTGTAAAAAGTGTGTGTGTGTGTTTTCTTTATTGAATATACAACATCTTGTGTTTATCTTGTCTCACATCATACAAATTTAACATCAAGTCACCATCTTTCTCATCTTATTTCTAAGCTTTGTTTGTGTTTGTTTCACGTGGGTATACTTGTATACGTGTTGGGTTTGCTTGGTAAAGTGATAAGGTTGATAAAACTAAGGTCCTATACCCGTAGTGGAGAGTCCACTACTTGTCTTGTAAATCGCTAGGTCTAAGTCGCTAGCTCCAAAACGTAACTCGCTACAAAATTGTGAAGCAAGTCGCTCGAAGAAAGAAGTCCGAATGTCAAGTCGCTAGCAAGAGAAACCACATAAACATCACTTTTCAATCCAAAACAACCCAACCAAGATGATTCAAGCTACCAAATGAAAACCTAAACACTTGTGATGATTCTAAACATAAAAGTACTAACAAAATCCAAGCTTTAACACAAGAAATCAACCAAATGATGCACAAACCACTAAACTTTTCAAACTCAAAACCACCTAAAACCACTAGAAATCCAAAGATGTGCAAGATATGATCTAACCATGGCTCGATACTAATTGTTAGATATTAGTTTTCACATACACATCAAACCATAACACAAAGTGGCGTATGAATGGAGTTCTAAAGAGAGAAAGTTAGAGGTTTAGGGAACTTAGTGAGAGAAAGTGAAAGATATTATTATGAGCTCCAACTCTCTACCTTGGAAGGTAGATAGTATTTATAGTCTTACATGAAGCATACACATCGGGTCAGATCGGGCATACAGATGGGTAAAGACCGTCCGTCCTCCACGGTGTTACTTAACTAAATACTACTTAACTTAAAATAACTACGACTACGAGCTTTCTAACGATTACATATACTTGAGGTGACCGACTCTTTAATACCTGGAATTTCTAATTCCTAACAAGTTTTTGATTCCTATCAAGTGAGGTTGTTTTCTCAATTTTTAGCTTCCTTGTAGTCTATCCCCATTCTTCGTGACTTTGTTCATAACCCCATCACTTTTCATCATGGAAGGTGATAATCCACCAAACAACAATTCCCCACCAAATAAACCACTTCCACTCAAACCATAACCAATTGACCAACACCCCTCTAACCATCGTCACAACCGAAATATGAGTAGAAACAATGAGCTTCAAGAATTGCGTGGGGCATTTGAGAGTACAATTAGGAACACTGTTGAAAAAGCGGTTAGCGCCTCAATTGTTGGCTCCATGATTAGCAATAGTTTAGGGAATGATTTAGTTAATGAGAATGAGAATGAGGAAAATAGTGCCTATTTCAATCGTTACCCCACTAAGGAAGAAGTTGCTTACCACCAATACATAATCGACAATCCTTGATCACCCATCATTAGAATATGCCCAAAGATTAGGAGAGGAAATCCCTAGAACATCAAGATCCCTTGTATGATTGGATATAGGAATGTCGAGCACGCTTACATAGATACTGACTCCTCCATCAATGTGATGTCATCAGCTGTTTACAATGACATAATGAATGAGCAACTTAAGATCAGGAGGGACCCTAAGTATCCCGGTGGGGTTTGCAATTTTGGGGGAAGAGTCAAGGATGTACACGTCTTCGTAGGAAACTTCACCTACTTAATTTATTTATGGTCCTAGAAGATATAGGATGTGTCATCGACTATAGCTTGTCCCAAGTTGTGTTAGGAAAACCGTTTGTTGAAAAATCTAAGTTAAGCTATAACAAGTTCGAGGTAACGGTTAGATTTGCGGAAGGGGACGGTGAAATTACTTATAGGATGCCTTGGAAGATGAACGGATATGGCCTTGTATCCCTTTATGAACGAGATAACATTAGAGCTTTTGAGGAAAAGAGCGAAGAAGATGTTGAAAAAGGCTTGAACTTTATGTGAGAGAAAAGGAGGCTTTACTATAGAGATTGTTTGACCCTAGGACCTAGGTATAGAGTAGACGAGAATTTTGTCAACATGACAGAGTTTTCATTAAGGATGAAAAACGAGACGACGTAGGATCATGACTTCGAGTCTAGCTACAAGACTCATAAATAAAGAAAAGCGCTTCGTGGGAGGCAACCCATGCTTAATTGTTTGCTTGTTTGTGTGTCATATATCTTTTTCATTGTTGTTTGTTCTCATGTTTGATTTTGTGAAAATGCTTTATTTTTTCTTTAACCTCGTCTTAATTACATATAAAGGTATTTTACAAAAGATAAGTGTAGGGAAGATTACATACGTTTTTTAAGAACGTGAACATGAGAATAACAATGAGTAAAATTGATATATATGTGTGTTTGTTAGAGTCAAATGCTTGTATCGAGTCATAATGGATGTTTTGCAGGAATTTTTCCAGGTTTTAAAGATGTAATTTTTCCAGGAAAATGCAGCAGACCAATTTTTGTCATGACAACCTGACGTCGTCAGGATTAAAGCCTGACGACGTCAGGTTAAGCAGAAACAACTTATAATTTTTTTCATTTTCTGTGCTACTTCTAAATTTTGGAAATTCTCAGGTCTTAATTTTCTAGAAAAACTGCAAACATCCATTCCACAAGCATTATATCCTAATGTAGTTGTGTCATATATAGTTTTACTGCTGATTTTACGCGAAGGTTTCGTTTGTGTTCTTAAAGTGTGCAGGTTATATTTGGCAAGAAGAAGAAACACAACATTGGATGGAGCTTATTACGTATGCATTCTTCTTGGAAAAGAATTTAACCGCAACTTCACACGGATCCTACCGAGCTAATTAGGGGAGTACTAGTTTCTTTTCCTTACTTTCCTTCCTTTATCATAACTTTGATACTTTCGGGGAACATTGGGGACAATGTTCAGTTTAAGTGTAGGGAGGGAGAATAAAACGAGAACTTAGAAACTATTCTTATCCTTGATTATTTGTCTTGTCCTTGGCCATTTGTGTAATAAACTATTAGAATTATTTGTTAGGGCAATTTTAGCACCAAATTTAAATTTTTTTATGACATGTACGAGCTAAAACTTTAGTCTTAATAAAGCGTCTCATGGGTAGGAGTTATATGACTAGAACAAAAACCGTTTACCACTCAAATTCCACCCCAAAAATGTGAGGTTCGCCCCTATATCTTTAGGAATAAAAGCATTCACCTTTAATGCTTAGAGAGTGTACCGGTAGTATAATAGATTCTAGAACTTGTTTTGTGATGCATTCCGAGATCGCTAGTGAGACTACACTTGTGTAGTTAGGAATAACTTAGTGATAAGAGGAATTTGGATAACCCTTGTTTGAAACCTGTATTATAATTACTTCTTCCACATCGGTTGAGTAATTACCCCACACCCTTGTGATGTACTCATCTTTAGTACACGATACCCCTAGTTAACCCCTCAGAGCTTATCCTTTTCGCGGTTCTCGTGATGTTTCGGTTTTCTAGAATATCAATGAAGAGCATTATTTACAATCCACCCCCAAGTGTACAACCAAATCGCCTTAGCCTACCTTTAGTGCATTATTATTATCATTACTAAACCCTTAGTTTAAATATCTAGTTACTTGCATGGTTGCTAAGCCGAGTCATATCTTTTGTACACAATTTTGGGACGATTGGGACTCATGGGTAAAAGTACTATTTTATGGAGTAACGGGAAGGAACGATAAATTCAAATTCCCTTTGTCTACGTAATTAAATACTCCAAGTATTTTGATCTTTTCAAATAAGGTCAATTAGTGTTTGAGAAATAAAAACTCAAGTGTAGGGATGCTCCTATAAATCCCTTATATTTTGATGTTATCGTAGAGGATGGTAAAGGCAAAATGTATGCAAAAAAAAAAAAAAAAATCAAAAAGAGAGTGTTAAAAAAATGAAGAAAAACATACGGGCTACCATCCTACATCTATCTTTATGTTTATATCTTTAAATTTATGTTTGTTTGTTTCAAGTTATCTAGAGCTAGTGAGTCGAGTCTTGGCTTAGCAACGCCGTGCTTTTCATGCTTGTAACATAAGATTTTTGACTTGCCACCACTAAAAATCGCCTATACAACAAAACCCTTTGTTTCCCTACCGTAAGCCTAACGTTACAACCCTTGCAAAGACATCTTAGATAGTTGTTCCTAGGTTCTTACGCCAAAGCGGTGGAGGTTTGATCTAGTCTCAAGCTTATGGTAATCTATGTACTATGCCAGGTAATGAGTGTTTATCTTCCATTTCCATTTATTATATTTCATTTAAACACGAGAGATGAGAGAATCCAAACACCCCTTGTGAGGTGCTAGTGTATAATTTTCGTGCTTGTTATGACTATTGCAGTGCTTTTACTTGTTATTAATTATTCTAAGCCAATGCTTCATGCCCCCTAACTTATAAATTGATTGGCCAAAAGCACATTTGCTTGAGGACAAGCAAATACCAAGTGTAGGGATATTTGATAAGGATTTAAAACGTACGCTTTTAGGGGGTCATTTAAGCCCTTAATCGACCACTTTTATTTCCGTTACTGCTTAATTTTGTTCCTTTTCACTTTTTAGGTCTTTTGGAAGCAAAATGCTGGAATGAAGCACATTTGGACGAAAACGAGTGGATACATGAAGAAAATAGCAAAGTCATGATCGAAGCCACTCAAGCTGCTCAAACTGAACCTGATGGCGTCCTAATCAAAGGCCGACGCCGTCCTATATAGAGACTTGATCAAAACATGCACCGAGACGGCTTAGTGGAATTTTTGTTCAGATAACTGACGACGTCGAGCTTTGAAGAAGAAGGCCGTCACTGAAATTTCCATCTCGACGACCCGGATCCGTAATCAAGACGACGTCTCAATCAAGACCGGCGGCGTCACAACTCTAAGGTGGCGCCGTCCCATCGATGACTTGGCCAAGACGAAACCCTAATGACGGTGGCGTCCCATAAAAAGGTGGCCGTCGCAAGTGTAAATCTATATATATAATTCATTTTTTTCTCGCATTTAGGAGGTAGAATTTTGGAGAAAAACCTAAAACATTGTTAGTCCGATTTGGACGGTATCTTAGGGTCCCAAATCTTATTTTACATCGAGATAAGTATTTTAATCCAAAGTATCATTATGTATTCCATTGATTGTGTGTATACTTGCTTGTTTACCATGTCTAGCTAAATTTCTTGTGTGTTTGCTTAGATCCATGAAACCTAGTTATTGATTATTGTTAGGTTGTTTCTTATCTTGATTGTAATTGGCTTAGGAATGCAACTAGGCATCATTCGTTGTGTTTAATGCTTGAATATTCTTTGTGAAAGTGAGGCTTATGAATGAAATAGCTTAAAGGCTTGCGGATGTTGTATGCTAAACCCTAATGATAACCTAAAAGAGCTAGGGACTACGCAATCCCTACGTCGTTAGGAATACAACGCGTTAAGATAAGGTGTGACAATTCAACCGACCAATAAAAGATAGATAGGGAGTAATAGTATCTAGGTAAACACATTTTTAATCATCATACGAGCACACATCAAATAGACATAGCTACCCGTAGTAATAGATAATTAGATAAGTAGAAGTAATCGGTAGAAGTACCACCCCCAAACCAATTGCCCTGAGATATTTACCTTAGCTTTTTAAAAAACTAATAAAAAGATAAAAAAGAATCATCCTCAACCCCCACCTTCTCATAATATATTTCTTGCTAGCATTCTTATTCCCCTAGAGAACGATATCAATCCTCGAGGCTTACTCAATACTACACTATAACAATTAGGTTCACTGCCTAGGTGGTTGAACCCAAACGCACTTCGTACGCGCATCAACCATGTTTGAAAAAGCATGAAAATTATCTAGATGAGCTTGGATCTCTACTTTAGATTGTGCATGGTCTTCTCACATTGACTCATCAATGTCTTCAATATGTGAAGAAAAGGAGGTAGGTGGTAGAGCATGATCTCCATATAGTGGCCCATGGATTTCTTTGTGTATTAGCTGGAAAAGTAGAGGTCTAGGTTCATCTTGAAAAGGGGCGTTTGGTTCAAAGGATGGTCTTGGCGGTTCATGAGCAATACGCTCAATGGTGCCAAAAGATGGAAGAGGTGGTGGATTTGTTAGCCTAGGTGGTAAGTCTTCCAAATCATCCACAAATGGATTGGGAGATGTTGGTGGGGTTGAAAATTGTTTAAGGGGTATAAGTTTTGGAGATTTGGTGGTGATGGTGTTTTAGATGCTTGTATTGGAGCCGGTGGAGGAGAGGTGATGATTGGTGTTTTGGTTGGTGGTGGAGTTGTCACAATAATGGTTGATTTTTGTTGGGTTCAGTAAATACCCAAACCCCTTAATCTAGGATTTGAATAGAAAATAACCTAAGTGTTTAATCCATTAAACACAATCAGTCATTGAGCGCATAGTCTCTCGGTGAGCTATCTTCGAGACACTTAGTATGAGGCGAAGAAGGAGCCTCTCCACTGCAAGGCGAAACTTAAAGGGTGAAAACTAAGTCAAGAAGAAGATAGTGGATTCGGTGAGTGATGACAATAACTCACCGAATCCCTTCGACTCTCTCCAACTGTTAAACATCGAAGACAAATGAAGGCTTTAAAGATCAAGAATGAGTGGACTAGGTGGGAAAGTTTTACCCGGATAAAACTAAGTCCCTCAAGTGTTTATCCAGTCTATACGCATCTCAATCTATCAAGATCGTATCTTCCCATTTATAGTAAGCGATTCTCCGTCAAGGAAAGAAGCTCACGCCTACTATAGAAAGGTGGACGATGAACCGAATATATCAATATTCGTGTTTGTCGTGATCCATGTTTTTGTCTTCTAGGTTAAAGTTAATAATCATACTTGTATAAATAGCATAAGAGAATGAGTGAATAGTTTAAGCTTGTGAATTGTAAAACACACATACACACAAGTCAACTTTTCACTCCTTCAAATACAACTTTATCCTTGAGCTAGCTCGATGGGTTCTAAGAGTTGTGCTCGGACTTAGCTGAGCTTAGAGAGAGTCACCCCAAACTTTGTCATTTCAATCCCAAGTACTATTCAAGTACTTAGGTAACGTATTCTTTGATTTATTTTAATAAGAATATGATGTTGAAAATTACTTTATGTGTTTACTTACATTACTTTCAGTCATTATTCATTGTTGAATTGTTTTAAGCACTTAATTGTTTTTGAACGATAGTGAATAGGGAACAATAATTTTGGTCGTGGAGTTGGAGTACTTAAGGTGAGAAAGTTTTCATCTCTAATAGGGGATGAGATGTTGAGTGGTGATGAGTCTGATGAGGAGATTAGGTTGACAAAGCAACAAGGTCTTAAACTAATTATTGCGGTTTTCTTGAGAGGTTTGGTTGAAGGTGATGATGTTGATAAGTTTGTCATTGTGATCAAGCTTGTTCTAAGAGAAAGAGTAAGTAATGGTGGAGGCATGAAAATGACCATCCTGGATGTCTCAATTTATAGGATTTTGGAATTATGGAGATTTGTGTTTGATTTGATGTTAAACAATACATGTCACACCCCAAATTACCTGTTTTGCAGCGGAATGGAATTCCTGGGGATTGAATGTCATAGCATCACAGTTACAGATATATTGAACGACCTTAAGTGTCGTTTGAAAAGAACATCGTTTGATATAATAAAACATTTAGAGTTTACAAAAGATAGGTCCCAAATGAAATTAGACATGTGCGGAATTAAGTTTGTTACAATCCAAACGATGTTTTAAAGTGCATAAAACCCAAGTGAGACGCCTCGTCACCGCGACCCTATGATATGTCCACATGCATGCCAATGAAGTATATGCCTTAGATACCTGAAAATACATTGCTAAAAGTGTCAACACAAAGGTTGAGTGAGTTCATAGAGTTTATGAAAATGTTTTATACGACCAACGCAAGTATAAGTTATGTATGACAAATATGTCACAAAAATGGTAAAATTGCTTAAGCACATGACACCGAAGCTAGATTGTTCCTGATGTTCGCCCCAACAGAGTATTTTGCCAAACAACTCAATGATGATAAAAATGAAATGCATCCGTTGACCAGTTGGGACCACCAACACGGATGGAGGAGTCACCCTCAATAGATCTATCCACTCACCCTCGCTTCTTTCGAAATTAACGGATCATGATTATGAAATGGGGACATTCAATTGGCAATGAGGTAACTTAAGCAATGTAAATGAATTTGAATATACTTGGGCTCATAATAAAATGATGTGCAATGTATTCTCCCCTGTAGGATTGAAATAATGTATAAACTTGAATAAATCGGGGCTATGAAAACTCACCTGGTGCAATGTTTATGATGATATAATGGCAATACTGAAATGAGGCGCAACCTCTAACCGCGACCTATTATGAATGATATGTTCTAATGTAAATCATGAAACAATGTCGTGCATGCAAACTCATATGATATCCATACCACTTGTACATTTGAAAATAATGTTTATCGTTGAAATATATGTTTATGACATCTCGTCATATTATAAAATACTTTACAAGTATTTACGTTGAAACAACCTCCTCGATAGTCGTTTAGTGATTTATCAAGAATTTATAGCTTTCGTCGCAAAATAATATACTTTGATAATTTGTGAAAGTGACTAAATGACCTCGAAAATCAGGTCGTAAAGTAGTGAATATCGAGTGTTAGGAAACAAACTCAATGGTTTTGGAAAGCTTGTAGCATTATCTAAAAGTCTTAGCTTTTAAATTTTCATCATAGAGGTCTCGATCATGGAGAAAACATGGATAAAGTAGGTACTTGTACCAAAAATATAGTTTGAGGTAATTTTCAAGCAAAGTTTGAGTGACCGTATTTTATTCATTACAACCGTTTGACGAATGGTTGGACATTTTGGAAAATAGGCTAGGTGAACTTACTTTTACTAGAAGACTTCGCTTTCTAAAAAGTATTCTATCGATGTTAAAAACGACTCTCAACATGGTCCTTAGCGGCAACTAGTTTTTGTCTAATAGGAAAAATATATGTTTTATACTTGTAATAAAAGTTACGACAACCTTGTTTAAACGCGTGTAATTTAGTCGTTATAAGTCTGTTTTCTACGTTTTATATGTCCTTAGCTTCGTGTTAAAGTATACTAATATATTTTTGACAAATCGACTCATTTAGACAATGTTTAAAACTCGTTTTTGCCCTTAAATTAACTCTTGACAGCATGCAGTTTTTCAGAAATATAGTTTTCGTCGTTAAACTTGAAAATAGCATAACTTCTTCGTTATAACTCCGTTTTAACCCGTTCAAGCGACCACGTTTTCGTTTTAAAGTATATTTTCTGAATATCTAGCCCAAAATATTTTGTAAACTGTCGAAATTTCCAGATTTAGTAAAAATGATCAGACCCTTATTTATAGTTGTCGAAATGGGTTTTTCTCGCGTAATACTTATTCTAACCACCTCAAATCAACGCCAAAGCTATTCTAAACCTACCATACACCTTCTTAGGGAGTCATGGGTTCCTAGACATCATCAAAAATGATATGTTTCAAGGGATTAATTATAGGATGATATATATTCATTATAAGTACTAAAAACAAATAAAGTGGTATAGATAATCATATAACTTGCATGTTTTTCTCAAGCATGATAAAATGACCAAAGTATGAATATGAAAGATTAAAAATGATCATGAAATGCTTACTAGTGAAGTGATGAGGTTTAAAGAACAAGGGTTTTTCCTAATACCTAGGTTTTATTTCAAAACCTTGATTAAGGGTATACTAGAGTTGATAATTAAACTTGATCTTGCAAAATATTGGATTTCTTCCTTGGTCTTACTATGGCGGTTCTTGATGAGAGAATGAGAGAGTTATTTGATTTTACACCTTAAGATATTATGTAACTATGTGTATATATTAGTATATAATAAAAATAGGTAAGTATTATTGTAGCTAGTAGATATTTGGTACTCAAAATGTGGTGAGTCATGTAGTTTAGTCGACAAAAGGGGTAAAACAAAAAGGGTAGTGAAGTTTTAATGTATTTATGTAATATAGTGCAAGTAATTTAGATAAGTTGTATGTATAATTAAGTATTTAGGGTAGCGTTAGCTAAAAATAAATTTTAACGGAACAAATTAGAATATATCAAAGTCATAAAAATTATAAAATTACATTTCTTACAAAAATTTAGTGAAATAATAATTATCGAGTACTATTTACGAAAACCGTCGTAATTATATAAGTATAACAATTTATATACAAAATAAATTTAAAACACTGAGTAAACTAATAATATTATTTTTATAATCTTAATATGAGTATAAAAATATATCTGGATAGTTTTTTGAAGTGTCGGATCAAATGTTCAAAATAAATGATTATGCGATAGCGTTTATTTAATAGGAAATTATACGTTTAATGAAAAATGCAAAACCATGCATGAACTAATATGATGATGATGTTACTAATGATATGTAGACTAATCCTAGTCTATATGAAATGTCCTCGATGATATATTCATGAATTCGCAGCTAAACCCTTACGGTTACGCGAATTTGATACTCGTAAACCTAGTTTACGATAAGTGATGAGTAGTAAGGCATGAATAGTGATTTTCTCCGGGAATGAATAGTGTTTCGTGAATAGTAAAAATTTGAAATATGTTCTCAGAATATCAAATCGACTTCAAAAACGATGAATAGTAAAATGATGAATAGTAACCGATGAATAGTAAATTCCCGAGATAAATAGTAAAAATTTCCAAAGTTGTAAAATGACCTAAAATTACGAGTTGTCACAATACAAATGAAGTAATTCCTAATGATTTGGAAGTGGTTAAATGCATGTCAAATCTTCCTAAGTCAATCCATAAAGGAAGTGTTGAGTAAATTTAGCAAGATATGTAATTAATGAACTTTGATCATTGCAAAATCTTGACGATTAGACACCCACGGATTGCAAGGAACCAAAATAAGGGTTCCTTCCTTTATAAAAAAGGGCTCCTTGGGTGGATTTTGAGAATTTTGAATTTTTGCAGGAAAAGGATATCATAATGGTCCAAGTAAGCCAAACTAGTCCTAATATGAATAATAATCAGTAAAAAGTATCCTAGTAACAAAATTTAGTGAATTTGAGTGCGGGATTAAGCAAAATTTAGAAACATACCTGCAGGTTGCCACGGAACCAAAAATTTTCGAAGGCGAACCTGATTTGGGTCCGTCTGTCCGGAATGAGAATTTGGCGACACAAAAATTTACATGGATGAACCAAAATTTTGGGTCCGTTGGTTCTGTGGGAGCTGTTTTGTTTCGAGAGGCATTTTAAGCTTCATAAACTTTTGAATCCTCAGAATTTTCCTAAAACATATGGAGAATATCATTTACGGTTAGGAACAAGCAATAACACATATATAAACACATGGGAGCATGTATTTCAAGTTGGGGCTAGCGATTTTCACTAAATAGTAAAAATGGTGAAAATTTGATACCATCAAAATGTTACCCCCTGCACGGTAAAGTTAGTTCACATGATTGTTTAAAGTTTAGTTATCATCCTAGAAGGCGAAAATACATCATACACCATTGTTTTTGTTCTTGTGCCAAACACTCCTTAAAACCTTCATTTTTCTTGTCCAACTTCTTGTTGATCTTGGAGAGCATCCTACCAAGACACTTGAACATACCCTTAGTTTGCTTGAATTCTTCCGAGGGGTTGTGAATCTCTGGAAGTGCCTCATAGTACTCGTGAGGTTGAAGCCTAGAGTTCGGAGTCCATCTTCGAGCTATTTGATGATGAAGTTGAAGGACTAGGAGGTTGAGGTCGTTTCCTTTGGTCTTAGTTTTGGCTACCCGTTCATCAATCAATGGCACAAAGATGTGAGGAATAAGAGGATAGTCAAGTTTTACCCCTTTAGGATTTGGCGGAATTGATGCAAAGGCTCTAAAGACACGGGTAAGAAGCATCCCAAAGGGAAGAGCGGTGGTTCCTTGAGTGGGAATGTCGTCCATCCTCTTGGCAATGTAGTATTCCAAATTAAAGGGTTGATGGGTGGACAAACTATAAAGCATATAGCAACGATAAGCGTTGATATGGTCACGGTTTCCTATGGTACTCACGACATTGGCCCTAAGAAGTTCTTCCCATTTCTTAAATTGAGTCTTAAGCTCATTAAGATCCATTCCATATGGGTCTCGGTTGATTTATTTCCCAGTTCTAGTGACACGAGTTGTGGATACCCTATCAAAGAAAAGGTGTTCACGGATGACATCTTTGTCGACCAAGGGAGTTTGATAAGGAGGAGTACGGTCATGGATTGAGTCAAGAATCGAGAGTGACCACTTGTCAGAGTAGAGACATGTTCCAACACAAGGAATTATTAGTACTTGGGAAAGTGAGTGAGAGGAATGTTGAAGTTAAGTTGATTGACTTTGAAGTGAAGTGCCATAAGACAATCATCATTGGTTAAGAGAATTACGCTAGCATAGAACTCGAGAATGAATCTAGGACAAATAGGTTCATCTATGTCTAGGAGACCATCAAATTTGATGGTGGCAAGTTCTTGAAGAAGGTTTGTTCCTTCTACAAAGGATGGGTGGATTGTTCTACCCTCATGAAAGTAACGTTTTTCTAAACCTTTGAAAATGTCGACTTGTTCTTTGCTAAGTCCCTTAGTTTTATGGTGTTGTGGAATGTAGCCAAGGGTGTCTTTGTGATCATAGTACTTTGTGGGAGGCATGTTTGTTCGTAGGAGTAAAAGTTTCATGTTTTAGTAAAAACAAAGAATAGATTGACGATTTGTTCTAGTGTGTGCCTATATGCAAACAATGTGGAGCTATGGTTATCTCTACTCCTTTTCATGCATAAAATAGTTTTTATTAGCAATGTTTGTGAAAATATAAGAGATAACCCAAACGCTCCTAATTCAATGTAGCTTTGTTTGAATATACCCGGGAATGCATATTAGTTATACATTACCTTTAGTATCCAAGAGACATTATGCAAGTGATGAAAATAACGTTATTTGTATGAACAATGAGAAATTGTTTTTCCTATAAGTGAGAAATTTTTCAAAATTTTTACATGGAGTTTTAGTTGATTATGATAATGCCTTATGAGATGCAATTCTAACTAAGAGAAACATGATTAGTTATGTAATTTAACAAATGATTTGTTCAAGAAGATGCATAATCCTCATGTTTTGGTTTTGTGCATAAATTAGAACCCTAGACTTATAATTAAGATAAGTAATGTAGTTAGGAGACTTACAATGTTGATTTTGGCTGAGATTAGTTGAAGGAGATACCTCAATTGTAAGTTACGTGTGTTTGTAGGTCGTTTGGTTGTGTAGGTTGTGAAGAAGGAAGTGTTATGTAGTTTAAAATTTTGTTCTCAGTGAACCACGAACCAGACGGACCAAAAATTTGGTTCCGTCTTTGTTATCGTTTGGTGCTGTGGGTTCTGCAGCAAATTTGGCTAATTTGTTGTGTTTGGTCATGCTAAGTTTTAAGCTATGTTTTCGATTACATGTTTGGTTTTATTAATCCTAATCCAAGTTTAAGAATATTAAATGGTTCTCGTTTAAGAGGTTTAGTTAGGATGTCGGCAATGGTATCTTCGGAGGAGACTTTCTCGATTGAGATGTTTCCTTTTTGAACATTGTCGTGAAGGAAGTGATGGCGAATTTCAATATGCTTCGTTTGGGCATGTTGGATGAGATTTTGCCGAGATCAATAGCTCTTTGTTGTCGCAGTATAGAGATGTCATTGAGTTGAATTACAAGTCCACGAGCTTGCTTCATCCAAAGAGATTGTTAACATGCCTTCCGGCTAAGACGTACTCGGCTTTGGTAGTTGAAATAGCGAGGGCGTTTGTTTCTTTGAGAACCATGAGGTGAGACATTGTCCAACAAAAGTACAAATACCACTTGTACTCTTTCTATCGACATAGTCTTGGCATGGTGCGAGTCGACATACACTATGGTTTCTACACCTTCCTTTGGGATACCATAATCTTAAACATGTAGTGCCTTTAATGTATCTAAATATTCGTTTTATGTTTTTAGGTGTGATGTTTTAGGATCTTCTTGAAAGCGAGCACAAAGACAAACACTAAACATAATGTCTGGTCTACTAGCCGTGAGATAAAGTAGGCTACCAATCATTTCTCTATATTTAGTGTTGTCTACGGTTTCACCTTCCTCATCCTTGGTGAGTTTAGTTTCCGAGGACATGGGTATTTTAATGGGTTTTGAGTCTTCAAGACCAAATTTCTTAAGCATATCCTTTATGTATTTAGATTGGTTAAAGAATATACCATCTTCTAGTTGTTTAATTTAGAGTCCTAAAAAGAAGTTTAATTCGCCCATCATACTCATCTCAAACTCGTCGCACATGATTTTAGAGAAATCATCACATAGCTCTCGACAAGTTGATCTGAATATGATGTCATCTACGTATAATTGAACTATGATAATATGTGAGTACTTTTTTTTGGTAAAAAGGGTATTATCTACTAATCTCATGATGTATTTGTATTCAACTAAAAAAGTCTTAAGTCGATCATACCAAGCTTTTGGTGCTTGCTTAAGTCCGTATAATGCCTTTTTAAGTTTGAAAACATGATTTGGTTTTTCAAAGTCAGTGAATCCAGGAGGTTGTGCAACATATACTTCTTCATTAATGAAACCGTTCAAAAATGCACTTTTAACATCTAGTTGAAAAAGTTTGAAATCGTGAGCACATGCATATGCAAGTAAGATTCTAATAGACTCGAGCCTAGCTACCGGTGCATAAGTTTCGTCGTAATCAATACCTTCTTGTTAATTACAGCCTTGTGCTACAATCATACCTTTGTTTCTAGACACTACACCATTTTCGTCCATTTTATTTCAAAAAACCCATTTTGTTCCAATTATAGTATGATTTTTAGTTTTTGGAACTAATGTCCATACATCATTCTAATAAATTGGTTTAGCTCCTCTTGCATAGCAATTACCCAAGATTCATCTTTTATTGTTTCATTTATGTTTTTCGGTTCAATGGATGACACAAAACAAAAGTAGTTACTTTGATTTTGAGCTTGTGATCTTAATGTTCTTTGATTTAATTGTTCTATGAATTTTTCTAAAGGATGGCTTTTGGATTCTTTAATATTTACAATTTCTTTATTTAATGGTTCATCTTCCTTGTTATTATCATTGTTTTCTTGACTTTCAATAAGTTGACTTTCAACTAAGTCATCATCTACCAAAGGTGATGTCTTAGAGGGAGGTGGACTTTCGTCAAATGTTATATTTAACGATTCCTCGACTCTCATTGTCTCTTTGTTTAAAACGATGTATGCTTTGCTAGTTTGTGAATAACCAAGAAACACACCTTCATAAGACTTTGGGTCAAATTTGGTGAGATAATCTTTGGTATTTAAAATGAAACATTTAAATCCAAATACTCTAAAGTATCCTAAAGTAGGATTTTCGCCTTTATAAAGTTCATAAGGTGTTTTGTTCAAAAACGAACGTATTAAGACTCTATTTAAAATGTAAGTAGATGTGTTAACGGTGTTACACCAAAACTTTTAGGGTATGTTTTGTTCATTAAGCATTGTTCTACTCATTTCTTGAAGAGTCATATTCTTACGTCTACTACACCAAAGTGTTCGAGGAGCCAAAACGTTATGTGTTATACCATTAGTATCACAAAAGTTTCCAAATTATGTTTCCTTATCGAATTCATGACCATGATCCGTTCGTATTGACACAGTGTTAAAACCTAGTTGATTTTGAATTTTCTTATTAAGTATTTCAAATTGATCAAAATCTTCATTTATGGTTTTCAAAAACTTTGTCCAAGTATATCTTGAGTAATCATCTACTAAGACCAAAGTATAAAAGTTGCCTCCATAACTTTGTATAGCGGATGGACCGAACAAATCCATATGCAAAAGCTCTAGACACCTAGATGTGGAAACCATGTTTTTAGCCTTATGGCTACTATGAACTTGTTTCCCAATTTTTCAAGCATCACAAAAGTGTTGGTTATATTTCAACTTGGGTAAGTTTCTAACTAGATCTTTTGAGGACAAGGTTTGAATGAGTCTCATATTAGCGTGACCTAGACGTCTATGCCAAAGAGTAGAGCTATCATCTAAGGTTGTTAAGCAAAGTTTATCTCTAGATGTTCTATCTATTTTATGACGATATGTTGTTTTCATAACTCCTTTTGCTATGGTGATACCGCCTTTTAGGACTTTGCTACCATTTTCTTCAAATAGTACTTTATACTTTTTATCACATAGTTGACTAATACAAACAAGTTAAATCCTAGTCTATCAACATGAGCAACATTTTCAATAGTTAGAGAGTCCTGAGCAATCGTACATTTGCCAATGTTCCTGCTTTTGAGATTGCTACCAAAAGTAACATTACCTCCGTCGTATTCTTAGTATGTTGCGAAGAGGCTTTTGTTTCCCGTCATGTTTCTTGAGCATCCACTATCTTTTATCCATTCATCAAGTTCCAAGCCGAATTTCAAGCATACCTATGAAACATATAACTAAAGCATTTGGTCCCCAATATCTCATGGGTCCGTTTGGGTCAAACATACCGTTTACTTGGTTCATGTATGGAAACGATGGATATGGATTCTATGGCATGTAATTAGGAGTTTGATATGGTCTAGGGTAGTTTTGATTCCAACCGGTATGTTGATAGTTGGGTTGTGTGTGGTAGTTGCTTTTGGGAAAGGGGCGTTTGGTAATAGGTGTTTTAGGCTTTTGTTGATTGGTTTTAGATCTAAATTCAATTTTAGCAAGTCCTACTCCTATTGTAACAACAAGTTTTTGTTTAAAAACATCTTTAGATTTCTAGGTAACTTTGAAAAATTCAGTATGGTCCATTTTGCAAACTTTCTGTCCTACTACAGTAACCACATAACCTTCTAGTTCAACGGACGGAACCAAAATTTTGGTTTCGTCTGGTCCGTGGTTTACTATTTCAGTTGGGATAGTTTGTTTATCTTTTTTGGCCATTTTGGTTTGACTACTTGGAATTACTACTTCATTAAAGTCTAATCCACTTGTATTCCCTGGTACTTTTTGAATTCTTACTATTTCATCAACACAAGAAATGTTTTTGTTAAATCTCTTAAATTTAGAGTAATATTCGATAAGAACCTCCTATGTGAGTTTTAGCTTTTCTATTTCGAGACCAAGCTCTTGACATGATTTACAACCATCATCATTAGCCTTGCTCTTTTCTAATCGTTTTGCCTTTTCTTTTAACTCATAAATTTCGTTTTCTAAAAATTCCTTTTTAGTTTTTAAAAACTTGTTTTTAGTTATAATTTTTAAGCTAAGTTCACATAATTGATTATATTGTTTTTGCAAAGTGTCATCATCAATAGAGGAGTAAGATGAGTCGGAAAGTACCTCATTTGATTCATGTGCCATGAGAGCGATCTCCTCCTTACTTGGTTATTCGTCATCATCACTTTCACTCCAAGTACCACTTACAAAGGCTAATTGAGTTTTGCTTTTAGGTGGCTTGGGACAATCTCCTATTAGATGACTTGTATATCCACATCTAAAGCACTTCCTTTCATTTTTCCCTTCTTGTCATCTCGGTCTTTCCAGAATGACTTTTTGTCATGTCGGGGTTGCCTTACAAACTTTCCTCTTCTTCTAAAGAACTTTTTGAAATCTCTTACGGCCATGACATACTCCTCATCTTCACTATTCGAGAAAGTATTTTCATCATCACTAGATTCCGTTCTTGCTTTTAAAGCAACGGATTTGACTTTCTCTCTTTTGCCTTTGATGATTTCCGAATCTTTCTCCATCACCATTTCATAAACTTTGAGATTTCCAATTAGCTCGTCAAGTGACATTATTGAGAGATTCTTTGATTCCTCAATAGTTGTTACTTTTGCTCTCCATTTCGGATGGAGTGCTCTAAGAATTTTCTAACAAAGTTCTTGCTACGAAAAGATTCATCAAGTGCTTCAAGAGAAGTGATAATAGTATTAAAACGAGCAAATCCACAATAAATGGTTTCATTTTCAGGGATAACAAATTGTTCATATTGTTGAACAACAAGATCAATTTTGTTATCCTTGACTTGTAAATTCCATTGATGTGTGATTATTAAAGATTCCCAAATGTCTTTAGCGGTTTCTTACATAAAAATTCTTTCATATTCCTTTTTAGGCGAAGCATTATAAAGCATCATTTTAGCTTCATTGTTTTTACCTATTATTGTTTTTTGTTCTTCATTTGAAATATCTTTTGTTGTAGGAGTATAATCACCTTTGATGATAACAAACCAAAGATCTATATCTTTTGATTTCACATATGTTTCAAAATGGTTTTTCCAATCGATAAATCTATTCGTTTCAAAAAGTGGTGGTCTTTGCATAGACCCTTATTTAAAGTTTCCGGAATCCATGGATCGTTTCAAGTTTATAAATCACAATATATTTTAGAAAATCTTGAGCAAAGAGGCTCTGGTACCAATTGTGGAAAACTAAAAGGGGTGTTGAATAGTTTTACCGCTAAAAACTTTAATTGTTTTGAAAACTTATTTTGAGATCAATCAATATAGATAAATGATGTGCAAGTAAAGAATGAATAATATGCAAATAAATAATATGTAAGTAAGGAAAGAAATAATAAAACCACGACAAGGTTATTTATAGTGGTTTGGTCTACAACCACTCTTTTTCCTTGCCCTACTCCACTCACCGAGTCTCCAACTTGAGAGTTATCTTCACTAATCAACAAGCTCCTTTAACCGCAGAGAAAACCTTTACGTCCGCTACACAATATTTCCGACACAAAGCTAGATGTTGAGTTTTTTTACAAGGGTACAACCACTCCCAACACACTATGTATTTTAAGGACTAAACTACTAACCACTCACACTCAGAGGTTTAAGATGGTTTGGTACAACAATGATGTATGAACAATAATGATTCACACAACAACAAAACAAACAAGACTTTCAACTATTCATTGAAGCTTGATTATGCCTTGATCTTCTTTGCTACAAAAGATGATCACTAAAATGAAATGAATCTGAGTTAAATGTAATAGATTGAGAGAATGTATGTGTTTTATGCTTATGAGGGATGAGAAAACAACTTGAGTTGGCTTGCTATTTATAGGAAAAATGATCAGACTGGCACGGACTGGATGTAACCAAAAAAAAGGTTCCGCCCTTTATAATTTTTGGTTTCGCCAGTTTGACATAAGAGATTACAAAAATCTTTGAAGGATCTTCCCAAATCTCTCCAAGATTATGCAAGATGTGTTGAATGAATATTTAAACAAAATATTTTATGAAATCTTCTAAAGATATTCAAGATAATGCAAGCCGTGATGTAATATGTAGTTTTCCATTTTTAGAATTTACATGGTATATAAGTAAATACTTACGTAATGTTTTGTTAAGGTAACTAAACATGTTTGATCTAAAAATTCTCATACACCTTTCTATTTAAAAGGCTACTAATGTGGATTGATATGTAATTAATCAAAAAGTGATAAAATGCTTAAATGTTGAAAACTATTTAAGAAAAGCTTGTAACAATATCTAACAATCTTGACAAGCTTTGTACTTTGCAAAAATGAAATTTACTTTTTTCGTTAACAAAACAAGGTAAAGATCATAAAATATAAACATTTTTGGACGATATTTGTATTAACAGATATCTGGAACCCTTAACGGGTGATGTCTTCACAACACGTTTTGCTGATGGCCTTTTTAATGAGGCAATTTTCCCTCCACTCGGAGGAGAAAAGAAAAACCACGAGAAAGATGTCTCATGGAGTGAACCTTCACTGATGTATCAATATCCTCGCACAAAACAATGTGAGACTGAGGTTTAAAAGATAATGCATATGAAAGACATTGCAAATCGCCACTGATGCATTCATCGATACAAAAGAGTGACTAAATCATACATACCATCCGTTAATGCTCTAACTGGGTTGAAATACGGATATAAATTTTGACGATAAAGTCACCAAGAGTCTAAAGCATGTTTAAATTGTGGAAGACCAATTGGTTCAAAGGATAAAAATCCTAGAAAAGAAAAGCAACAGAAATGCAATTATCCATGAGGATATTGTTCTTGAAGGAACACAAAATGTTGCTCCTCCAGAAGAGGAACTTAATGATATCAATAAAGAGATATCAATCAATTATGGTCATTCAAAAACATTATTGGACCAATTTGAAACATAAATTATTTATGATAAATTCTGTTATAATGTTGCATGTGATATCGTGAATGGAAATGATGATCCGGAACCAAAATCAGTCATTGAATGTCAAAGTAGACATGATTGGAACAAATGGAAAGAAGCAATGCAAGTTGAATTAAATTCACTTAATAAACGAAAAGGTTTTGAATGAATTATCCTCACACCTGGGCTTGTGAAACCCGTTGGGTATAAATGGGTTTTTTCATACGAAAACGAAACGAGAACGATGAGGTCATAAGATATAAAGCTAGACTCGTTGCTCAAGGTTTTTCTCGAAGACCTGGATTTGATTATGAGGAAACGTATTCTACAGTAATGGATGCAATTATGTTTTGATATTTAATCAGCCTTGCAGCATCTGAAAACTTAGACATGCGTCTTATGGATGTTGTTACTGCTTACTTGTACGGTTCACTTGATAGTGATATCTATATGAAAATACCCGAAGGATTTAAAATTCCTGAAGCATTAAGTTCAAAACCCAAAGACATGTATTCTGTTAAATTACAAAGATCTTTGTACGGGTTAAAGCAGTCTGGATGCATGTGGTATAATCGTTTAAGTGATTATTTGATAAGCAAAGGATATAAGAAGTAATCGTATATGTCCTTGTGTCTTTATCAAGAAAACAACATTGGGTTCGTAATCATAGCTGTTTATGTTGATGATCTGAACATCATTGGCACAAATAAAGAAATCAACGAAGTCGTCATGCACTTAAAGGAAGAGTTTGAAATGAAGGATCTTGGTAAGAAAAAATACTGTCTTGGTTTGCAAATCGAGCACATGCCAAATGGCATTCTTTTGCGTCAATCAAATTATAACGAGAAAGTCCTAAAACGTTTCAATATGGACAAAGCAAAATCTCTAAGTACACCGATGGTGGGTAGATCACTAAATGTTGACAATGATCCATTTCACCCATGTGAAGAAGATGAAGATGTTCTTGGTCCAAAAGTACCATATCTCAGTGCAATTGGAGCTCTTATGTATCTAACAAATTGTACCAGACCCGATATTTCTTTTGCAGTTAGATTGTTAGCAAGATTCAGTTCTTCCCCCACAAAAAGGCATTGGAATGGAATCAAACACATATTCTAATAGCTTCGAGGAACAACTAATTTGGGTTTATTTTATTCTAACAATTCAAAACAAGGATTGAATGGTTATGAAGATGCAGGTTATTTTTATGATCCTCACTGATAAGGATTTAAAAGGTACACTTTTGAGGGGTCATTTAAGCCCTTAATTGATCACTTTTGTATCCGTTACTACTTAATTTCGTTCATTTTCACTTTTTAGGTCTCTTGAAAGCAAATTGCTGGAATGACACTTATTCGGACGAAAAGGCCCGAATATATGAAGAAAATGGCCAAAGTCAAGAATCGAGACACTCAAGCTGTTGGAAGTGAAGGGGACGGCGTCACTACTTAATTGCGACGCCGTCGCGACGCATCTTGAGACGAATCAGTAGCCAAATTGCTTATTTACAAGTGACGACATCAGGTTTAAAAGAGTAGGGCGTCGCAACTCAAACGGCCTAGATTTGGATCCAGACGGCGTCAGAGGTTGAAGCCGACGGCGTTACGAGCATAAGGTGACGCCGTCACGGGTTGACGTGACCAAGACGATACCCTAATGGCGGCGACCCAACGGCGTCACAATTAAAGAGTGACGCCGTCACATTTTGTAACACTATATATAGAATCCGAATTTTTCAGTTTTAGAGAGGTAGTTTTGTGGAGTAAAAACTTAAACCAAACCAAGGCTGTCTTGGGTAGTATCTTTGGGTTCCATACCCTATTTTACAACGAGATTAGTGTTTTACTTCATTGATTCAATCATGTCTTCAATTGTTTGTGTGTATGCTTGCATGTTCTCCATGTCCGACTAATTTACTTGTGTGTTTGCTTAGATAATATGAAACCTAGTTATTGAATATTGATTGGTTGTCTCTTATCTTAATTGTGATTGATCTAGTATTGCGATAGGTCATTCGTTGTGTTATTAATGCTTGATTAGTCTTTCTTGAACCTTAGCTTATAGTTACTAGTGGAATTGTAGGCTAAATATCCAAAGATAACCTTAGTGTTAAGTTTATGAATCCTAGAGATTTCGTAGTCATTAACCTTAGGTAGCTTCAAAGAGTTAAGGATAAACGCATACCCTACGACCTTAGAAACATATCGCATTAAGAATAAGGACGTGAGAATTCAACCATCAATAGGAGATAACTAGGGACTAATAACATCTAAGTAAACAAATTTTTAATCATCATAAGAGCACACAACAATAGACATAGACTACACTCACCTTAGCTTAGTTAATTAGATTAGATAAGTAGAGTAATCGGTAGAAATACCAACCCCCCTGTTAATACAAATAAACCGTAAAAACTTTAATTAATATTTTGCGATCTCTTTGTGTTTTGTTGATAACAAATATAATGTTATTTTAAGTATAATTATAAGGATAGATGTTATTTTTGTAAAGCATTTACATATAGCCATTTAAATACAAAAATGTAATAATTAAGTATTTGTTGTAATAGTTTATTAGGATGGGTAAAAACCATAACCCATGGACCATAACCCATGGATCTTAATCCAAACCCAAGTTGGCTAGATACAATGTATACTTAGATACATTGAATCTAAAGAAACCCATGAACCAACCCATAACCCATGACCCATAACCAAAAACCCATGGGCAAAAGGAGCGTTCCACGGATCCCTAGGATTACACTAGACGGATCCCAAGTGGAAGGGATCCGTGGATCCGGAACAATGAAGATTTTTGCCTATAAATAGAGAGCCATTTCTTCATTCTAACTCACCCATCTTCTTACTAAATATCTCAAACACTCTCATTCTCTTCTAACATATAGATCACTGATCTAGAGAGTTGTTCTTATTTATTTCTATTGTGATCCTCATATAGGTCCTTCTCTAAGGCGAGATCACGAGCATTCTAAAGTCTTCAAGCAAGGAGTCCTTGATTGATTTGTCACTCCGCAAGATTTCATAGCGAAGATCTTGTATTTGATATTTTACATATTTGTTGTGTAATAGTCGTGTTGGTTTAGTCCACCGTGTTACGGACTCGGTATCTAGCTTTGTACCGGAAAAAGTGTAAGCAGCGTTGTGAAGGCCTCTCCGCCAAGTGAAGGAGTTTGTTGACATAGTGCTTGAACTCTCGAATAGGTGACTCGGGGAGTGGAGTAGGGCAAGGAAGGTGTCCTTCTAGCCGAACCACTATACATCGGTTGTGTCTTTTCTTTCCCTTCGCTTTACTTTATTTACTTGCTTTATCATTAGATCTATACTTTCTCTACATCCATAAGATCTCACATATTAACGAATCTAAAGTTTTTGAAACTAACGTAAAATCGGCAAAACTATTCAACCCCTCCCCCCTTCTAGTTTTCCACAATTGGCATCAAGAGCTAAGTTTATAAAAGTTTTAAAGTTTTAAAGTATGTATTTTAAAAACTTTTCGATCACTATGTGTTCTGAAAATTATAAGGAAGGGCAATCTATGCAACGACCACCACTACTTGAAACTAATGGTTTTATATATTGGAAAAATAGATTCGAAACATATGTGAAATCAAAAGATATTGATCTTTGGTACATTATTGTTGAAGGCGACTTTGAGGCTACCTCAAAAGATGATAAAGGAATTTAGTTAACATACCTCATGATAAACTAAATGATGAAATGAAGAAAAGCTTTCTAAAAATAGTGAAGCAAAATGGTTTTATATAATGCTTTACCGAAAAAGGAATTGAAAGAATTTCTATGCTTAAAACCTCTAAAGAAATTTGGACTTCTTTAGTTGTAACTCATCAAGGCAACCAACAAGTTAAGAATAATTAAATTGATCTATTTGTTCAACAATATGAACAATTTTCAATATCGGATGAGGAAACTATAGATCATTCTTTTGCTAACTTTAATACTATTATTACATCGTTACAAGCACTTGATGAATCTTTTTCTAGCCGTAACCATGTTAGGAGATATCTAAGGGCACTTCCATCGAAGTGGAGATCCAAGGTGATGGCGATCGAAGAGTCAAAAGATTTGACAATCCTCACCCTCGATGAACTCATAGGCAACCTAAAAGTCTCTCGAGCTTGTCCTTGCCAAAGACTCAAGCCTCAAAGGTAAAAGAGAAACACAAATCTCTTGCCTTAAAGCCAAAAGGCTTCAAGCAATGAAGAGACTCCTCTTCAAGTAGTGACGACGAAAAGTACGCTATAGCGGTAAGGACTTTAAAAGTTCTTTAGAAGAAAGGGAAGATCACGTCAAACAACCATATGGCGATAAGAAAGGGTTTCAAAAAGCAAAGAGGACGAGAAGCCAAAGGATGATTGTACTTGCTTTAAATGTGGGGACCCAAACCACTTTATTAGTAAGTGTCCCAAACGGATGATCATAAAGCGTTAAGTGAGTGGTGCGTGGGGAATGAGCGACGAGGAGGACGAAGAAATTTGTCTCATGGCAAATGACGGTATGTCACGAATACTATAGTAGTTCATCACTTGATGACGCCTCTTTGCATAATGAATATGACAAACTATGCAACATTAGCTTAAAACTAATTAACAAAAATAAGCTTTTAAAGAGTCAAAACCAACGTTTAGATAAAGAAGTCACGAATTAAAAGCAAAACTAAAGCGCTTAGAAAAGGGTAAAATAGCAAGTGGTGAATGTGAACTTATGCGTTCAACTTCAAACACTAGTTGATCATCTAGATTCTAAAATTGCTACAATGAGTACGAATACCTTAGATACAATACTAGATAGTGTTAAAACCGGTAACAACCTAAAAGGCTTAGGTATTCAACAACTTGATCCATCAACTAGTGAAAGTAAAGAAACAAAATTTGTTAAGGCGCTAGAAAACCAACATCATTGTGGCGGATCCCCAAAAGGGAACCCGCTTAGTGTACGATTGGGATCCGTGGATATCTTGTCAGAGCAAATAGTAGTAATAACGTAGCATCTTCATCTAAAGCCGATTTTGTTATCATTAATAGGAAGAAACCAACTCACGTCACCACTAGACAACCACCTCCAAAATATAATCCTACTTTTGCAAGAAACAAAGCTTCATCTTTTTCAAAACCTAATTCATTTAGGAGACCAAATAACGTTTATCCAAGAAGTAACCATCAAATGGGATGGAACCCAAATATGCAAAACTGTTTTCCTTTTCAAAACTTTGCTCCATGGAATGCATATTCATCTTATCCATACATGTCTAACATGAATGGAATGTTTAACACTAATGGACCCATGAAAAAATGGGGACCAAACTTTTGAGTTTATTATTGTTTTAGGTGTGCTTAAAGGTCGATCTAGACCCCGATGAATGGGTCAAGGATAGCGGGTGCACGAGGCACATGACCGCAATAGGATCTATTCTCCACATATGAATCCGTAAATGGAGGTAATGTGGTGTTTGGAAATAGCAAGTAGAATCATCGGTAAAGGTACGATTTCTAACAAATCTCTAACCATTAACGATGTGTGTCATGTAGAAAACCTAAACTTTAATCTCTTAAGTATAGGACAAATATGTGATAAAAGTGCAATGTACTTTTTACCGAAACCGATAGTAAGATACTAAAAATGGCATAACCATAGGAAGAGGAATTAGGAAACATGGAGTCTATGTTATTAAAATTGGTAATGAACCTAAAGACAAACTTTGTCTTACCTCTTGTCACACCCCCAAATTACCTGTTTTGCAGCGGAATGGAATTCCTGGGGATTGACTGTCATAGCATCACACTCACAGTTATATTGAACGACCTAAAGTGTCGTTTGGAAAATACATCGTTTGAATTAATGAAATAATCAGAGTTTACAAAGTAAGTCCCAAATGTAAATCATCTTGTATAAAAATAAGTTTGTTACAATACAAACGACGTTTTTAAGTACGTAAAACCCAAGTGAGACGCGTCGTCACCACGACTCCATGATGTGTCCAAATGCATGCCATGAAGTGAATGCCTTAGATACCTGAGATAAAACATGCTAAAAGTGTCAACACAAAGGTTGAGTGAGTTCATAGAGTTTGCATTTAAAATGTAAAACCTTTCAAAATCGTTTATGTAGCAAAGGCATTGTAAATCCACTCAGTTCCAAGTCCCGCCCATACAAAACTTGCAACCTGTGTGTTCACAACCCATTGCCAGAATGTGTATAGTTTATGTTCCAAACATATGATGTCAAATGAATTCACATAATAGTACATGACTTATTGTATCGATGTTTACTTGACCTAATTATACCAAGACCATCGGTTCATTGAATGTACCAAGACCATCGATCCAATGAATATACCAAGACCATCACCCAATGAATATACCAAGACCATCGGTCAATGAATATACCCGGACCATCGGTCCAATGAATATACTATGTAAATACTACGTGTTGTAATCGATACTTTGCATGACTAAACATTCATTCGATTAAACATGTAGTTTCAAATAATCATGATAGTTATGAAAATAATTGAGCATGTATCTCCCCAAAACATTTATGAAAACAAGTAAAAGTAGGGCTATGGAACTCACTTGGATAAACCGGAATAACGGCAAAAGTGTGTACACCGAGGTTTATAATGTAATCGTCAACGAGACCTATTATCAATGATATGATATGTCATGAGTGGCAATGTAATGTTATGCATGCACCGTATGTTATTTATACCATTTACGGGTTTGAAAATATTACTCGTCGTCGAAAAATACTCTTTTGACGTCTTGACCAATCAAAAATGACTTTACATGTTTTACGTCAAAATGTCATCCTACAATGGTTTTATAATGATTTTGGTGAAATTACCATTTTCGTCGCAAAACAATGTCGTCGGAAAAATCATGAAATTAACAAAATGACTCGGAAAAGTGGTCTTAAAATGGTATACGTCTCATCGTTAGAGAACGAACTCGACGGTTTTTGGAAAGTTTGTATCGATATCTAAAAGTTTTAGTTCAGGAGTTTTCGCTCAAAAGGTCTCGATCATAAAGATATCAAAGGCTAAAGATGGTGGTTTTACAAATGTTGTGCGAAAATGAGTTTGCCAATGTTTGAACATCCGTAAATAAATAACCATAACTCCGCTTGACAAACGGCTTTTGTTTTGAAAAATATGGCCGATGAACTTGATTTTACTAGAAGACACTTTGTTATAAAAGTTTTGCATCATGGTTAAAAGCGCATAAACATGGACGATAGAGCTAATGAAATACTTGTTACGTCAAAAATAATATAATTTTTCGAAATTAATACTTACGGCAACTTTATGAAAACGGTCATATATTTGTCGTTTTAAATCCGCTTTCACGTAAAGTATGTCCTTAGCTTCGTATCGAAGTAAACTAATATATTTTGAGAAGTCGAAATAATTTATGAAGCTTAAGGCTCGTTTTGACCCAAAACACTAAAACTGCATGCTGTCTTTTCAGAAAATAATACTTTTCGTCAGTAAAACTTTAAAAATTCACCACGGCCGTTATAACTCCGTTTTATCCGTTCAAGCGGCCACGGATTCGTTTTAAAGTATATTTTCTAAAAATCAAGGCCAAAATGTCGTACCATCAGTGGGTTTTTCCAGAAATTCGTTTTAAGGACAGACCCTAAAATAGAGTTTACGAAAATAGTTTTTCTCGGACAAAACCTATTCTAATCCCTTCAAATCAACTCCAAAACTAATCTAACCCTACCATACACCTTCTTAGGGTGTCATGGGTTCCTAATCACCATCAAGACCAAAGAATAACTTGGGAATAATTATAGGATGACTATTAAGTATATAAAACCTTAAAAATCAAGAAATAAATGGTATAAACTACATAGCATGCATATAAGCTCCAAAATGATAAGAAACATATGAAAATGATAAGGAAACTTGAAAATGATAAAAATATGCTTACTAGTGAAAATGAAGAGGTGTAGGTAACAAGGATTAACTTAAATATCCTTGGTTTTATTTCAAAACCATATAAAGGATATAACTAGGTTGTAAAACTCTTGATCTTGCAAAAATTTTGGATCCCTTGGATTTCTTTGTTGTGGCGGTCCTTGTGAGAGCCAAAAGGAAGAGAGAAACTTTCTTAACTATGTGAATATTTGAAAAAATGAAGTGAAGAATTAGATATGAAGTTGGAGTGTAGACTTAAGTTATCAAGGAAGAAAAATTACCAACACATAAATGCTATCACTCCCTAGCGAATTTTGGGGATCTTGTTCCTCAATTATTATATTTTTTTTTTTTTTTAAATCTTTACTTGTAGATATTTTGTAAGACTTTGATAAAATGTAGTAATTGTGTAAGTATTAATCAATTTATAAGGTAAATGGGAATTTTGGTGCAAGTAAGTTTTATTGGGTCAAAATAGATTGTATTGAGTTGATAAAAATTGTAAAAATACTTTCCTTGTGAAAATTGAGTGCTAAAATAATTATCGTGAAATTTTAAGAAAACGTAATAATTAAACTTTAATGATTTAAGTACCAAATAAATTTGAAACACTAGGAAAAACTAAAATTTAGTTTTATGAACTGAATGTAAGTTTAAAATACCTCGGGATCATTTTTGAAAGTAACGGGTTAAATATTTAAAATAGAAACTCACGCGATAAAGATTAATAAATATAAAAATCACGCGTTGGAGGTGAAATGAAATGTCGTGAATGAATCAATGAGATGCACATGGTGTCAATGAAATGTAGACTAATCATAGTCCATATGAAATGTACGTGATGTCATGATCATGAATTCGCCGCTAAACCTCCAAGGTTCTGCAATTTGAAACAAGTAAACCAAGTTTACTAAAAATGTTGAAATAGTGAGACATGAATGGTGTCGAAATGACCTGAAAGTACGGGTTGTCACATTCGCCCATCAAAAAGGAATTCAGTCCACGAATTCAATCGTTATTAGGTCTAACGGGTTTAGGGTTTGAGGTAGCAAACTTTCCCATTCCCAGCAAAACCCTCAAAAGACTTTGTGGTAACCGATTTTACTTAATCTCACAACTCATCAAACAAGAACATCATGAGATTAGGCTAAATCGGTTTAGGTAACAACTTGTTTCTAGCTCGATCTTTGCAACTCATCAAACAAGAACATCGCACGCGGATCAAACTGGAAACAAGTGGTTTTGAAGAAAATCTTTTGAAAATTTGGCTCGATTACGGAATTGCTTACTCATATAAGACTACTACTCCTTCATTGCATGATTCTTCTGAATTAGACATAGGTGATCGGGCTATGTATAATTTAGGAGTAACTATGCAATGCTTGGACTAATCGACTCATATGTTTGTTTGGTGTTGAGTCAACTGATATTAAGATTATGATGAACATCGAGGAGAGAAGACATGGAGAAGTGTCGTTAAAATGATAGTTAAAGTAAAAAGAATTGAAATCCTCGTAAATGATAACAAATCGGAAAGAAAATAAAGTACGATAGATGAGAATATTTTACAACGAGTAGTTTAGCAAAAGTAGTACATCTTAGGTTATAAAGTTTCGAATACGATGAAAGGCGTAAACTTAGTACAACGTAATACAATAGGAGAACTAAGACTGCTAGTTTCCGAACTTCTTCAGTCTTCCGCGTCGTTGATACCTTGACGAGTTCCTTCTAACATATATACATTCCCATGAGCACCTTCGACTTGTTGACCTTGGTTTTGAGGACATTGATTCGATAGTGTCCTTGCTCCCGCATCGTAACATGTAACCATGGCCTTGCCTCTACAATTCTGGCAAGGTGTCCCAGTTGTTGACACTTGTAGCACTTAGCGGGACAAAGACCCGTGTGATGATACTTACATCGATTACATAGTGGGTAGGTTCCAAATAACCTCTGCCTTCTATTGGTGCGACAACATATACCATCGCGGTTTCTTGCCTCTTTTCTGCTTTGTTGATGATGGTTAGGGTTGTGGTTGTGGTTGTTATAATCTCCTTGGTCGTCTTCCCATTTCCTTTTGTTGTTGTTGAGTTGGTTATCGCCGTTGTTGTTGTTGTTGTTTTGGTTGGTGTTTGTGTACTTGCCTCTCTTCACTACAGGCCATGAGCTTTTGAGTCAATCGAATAGCTTCCTCAATCGTTTGCGGGTCGGAAGAAGTCACGTCACCTTGAATAATTTCGAAGTCCATCAATGAAAGCCTCGGTAGCTTCTCATTATCCGAAACCATAGATGGACATAACACGGCCAATTCTTGGAATCTCCGAATGTAAGTGTCGATATCATACCCAATAGTTTTAGTTCATAGAACTCCGTCTCCAACTTTTGATTTCCGTCGAGGACAAAACTTCTTAGTCACCAAACTCTTGAATTGCTCCCAAGTAAGCTTGAAAGCATTCTCCATTCCAATCGGTTGGCGTATGAATTCCACCATGACAACGCCCATCGAGTAAAGTACTGTAGCATGTTAACCTTATCATCCTCCCGGACGATTACATAACAAGAATACCGACTCCAACTTTTCAAACCATCTAACCATTGTCGTAGCTCCTCGGTACCTCGGAACATAGTAGGTTCACCACTCTTGAAATCTTTGTACGAGCATTTCTTAACCCCGGATCCTCCGGCGTTACGATGGCGGCTGCTAGTCTAGCGGCTTGACCATGGCCTCGACAATGGCCAGACCACGTTTCCTTTCAACTCTTAGAGCATTTGCAATGCTATCATTCACTAACTTCGAATAGCCGCTTGGGTCATTTCAAGCTGTAGCTTTCTTGATTGCCATATCTTCTTCAAAACAAGAGAAATGTGAGACGTAGCAAAATCCGATGTTAATAATAAAGCGCCTAAAGAGATGTGATAAGAAATGATAAGTTTGAGGTTATGTTTCAAAAATGATCGTCGGTTTCGAAAAGATGGGTTATGATGTGTAAAGTGCTTCAATATATGATGGTTTAGAGACTTAGTGTGTGAATAAAGTGTAACTCGACATGTTAGTGGTGAAACAAAGGGTGAGAGTGACTTCGCCCTATATAAAAGTTTATCTCGGCATTCGACGTTATCGATGATGAATCGGTGATATAAAAATTGTGATAGGGAATGACAAGGAATTCTCCACGTTAGAGTATGAAGAAGAATAATGGAATGGGAATTTAAAGGCATCCATGTGACAATCGATATGAAATGAAAGTGAATAACTCGAAAATGTCGTAAAAACCGCATGTAAAGTGAACATTCACTTATGATGAAATGATGAGATGCTATGATAATGTAGTTATAGTCTAGGGTCAATGATGCAACCTAGTTCTCTATAATGAAGCTCGATGCCAATCTGTCACACCCCAAATTACATTTTTGTGGAATGGAATTCACGGGATTATTGTCATAGCATCACACTCATGATTATATTGAGCGACCTAAAGTGTCGTTTGGAAAATACATCGTTTGAATTAATGAAATAATCGAGTTTACAAAGTAAGTCCCAAATGTAAATCATCTTGTATAAAAATAAGTTTGTTACAATACAAACGCGTTTTAAATCGTAAAACCAAGTGAGACGCGTCGTCACCACGACTCCATGATGTGTCCAAATGCATGCCATGAAGTGAATGCCTTAGATACCGAGATAAAACATGCTAAAAGTGTCAACACAAAGGTTGAGTGAGTTCATAGAGTTTGCATTTAAAATGTAAAACCTTTCAAAATCGTTTATGTAGCAAAGGCATTGTAAATCCACTCGGTTCAAGTCCGCCCATACAAACTTGCAACTTTGTGTGTTCACAACCCATTGCCGAATGTGTATAGTTTATGTTCCAAACATATGATGTCAAATGAATTCACATAATAGTACATGACTTATTGTATCGATGTTTACTTGACCTAATTATACCAAGACCATCAGTTCATTGAATGTACCAAGACCATCGATCCAATGAATATACCAAGACCATCGATCCAATGAATATACCAAGACCATCGGTCCAATGAATATACCCGGACCATCAGTCCAATGAATATACTATGTAAATACTACGTATTGTAATCGATACTTTGCATGACTAAAAATTGATTCGATTAAACATGTAGTTTCAAATAATCATGATAGTTATGAAAATAATTGAGCATGTATCTCCCAAAACATTTATGAAAACAAGTAAAAGTAGGGCTATGGAACTCACTTGGATAAACGGAATAACGGCAAAAGTGTGTACACTTGGGTTTATAATGTAATCGTCAACGAGACCTATTATCAATGATATGATATGTCATGAGTGGCAATGTAATGTTATGCATGCACCGTATATTATTTATACCATTTACGGGTTTTGAAAATATTACTGTCGTCGAAAAATACTCTTTTGACGTCTTGACCAATCAAAAATGACTTTACATGTTTTTACGTCAAAATGTCATCCTACAATGGTTTTATAATGATTTTTGGTGAAATTACCATTTTTCGTCGCAAAACAATGTCGTCGGAAAAATCATGAAATTAACAAAAATGACTCCGGAAAAGTGGTCTTAAAATGGTGTACGTCTATCGTTAGAGAACGAACTCGACGGTTTTTGGAAAGTTTGTATCGATATCTAAAAGTTTTAGTTCAGGAGTTTTCGTTCAAAAGGTCTCGATCATAAAGATATCAAAGGCTAAAGATGGTGGTTTTTACAAATGTTGTGCAGAAAATGAGTTTCGGCCAATGTTTGAACATCCGTAAATAAATAACCATAACTCTGCTTGACAAACGGCTTTTTGTTTTGAAAAATATGGCCGATGAACTTGATTTTACTAGAAGACACTTTGTTATAAAAGTTTTGCATCATGGTTAAAAGCGCGCAAACATGGACGATAGAGCTAATGAAATACTTGTTACGTCAAAATAATATAATTTTTGAAATTAATACTTACGGCAACTTTATGAAAGCGGTCATATATTTGTCGTTTTAAATCCGTTTTCACGTAAGTATGTCCTTAGCCGTATCAAGTAAACTAATATATTTTTGAGAAGTCGAAATAATTTATGAAGCTTAAGGCTCGTTTTGACCCAAAAACACTAAAAACTGCATGCTGTCTTTTTCGAAAATAATACTTTTAAGTCGTAAAACTTTAAAATTCACCACGGCTTCGTTATAACTCCGTTTTATCCGTTCAAGCGACACGGATTCGTTTTAAAGTATATTTTCTAAAATCAAGGCCAAAATGTCGTACCATCAGTGGGTTTTCCAGAAATTCGTTTTAAGGACAGACCTAAAATAGAGTTTACGAAAATAGTTTTCTCGGACAAAACCTATTCTAATCCCTTCAAATCAACTCCAAAACTAATCTAACCCTACCATACACCTTCTTAGGGTGTCATGGGTTCCTAATCACCATCAAGACCAAAGAATAACTTGGGAATAATTATAGGATGACTATTAAGTATATAAAACCTTAAAAATCAAGAAATAAATGGTATAAACTACATAGCATGCATATAAGCTCCAAAATGATAAGAAACATATGAAAATGATAAGGAAACTTGAAAATGATAAAAATATGCTTACTAGTGAAAATGAAGAGGTGTAGGTAACAAGGATTAACTTAAATATCCTTGGTTTTATTTCAAAACCATATAAAGGATATAACTAGGTTGTAAAACTCTTGATCTTGCAAAATTTTTGGATCCTTGGATTTCTTTTTGTGGCGGTCCTTGTGAGAGCCAAAAGGAAGAGAAACTTTCTTAACTATGTGAATATTTGAAAAAATGAAGTGAAGAATTAGATATGAAGTTGGAGTGTAGACTTAAGTTATCAAGGAAGAAAATTACCAACACATAAATGCTATCACTCCCTAGCCGAATTTTGGGGATCTTGTTCCTCAATTATTATATATATTTTTTTTTTTTAAATCTTTACTTGTAGATATTTTGTAAGACTTTGATAAAAATGTAGTAATTGTGTAAGTATTAATCAATTTATAAGGTAAATAGAATTTTGGTGCAAGTAAGTTTTATTGGGTCAAAATAGATTGTATTGAGTTGATAAAATTGTAAAAATACTTTCCTTGTGAAAATTGAGTGCTAAAATAATTATCGTGAAATTTTTAAGAAAACAGCGTAATAATTAAACTTTAATGATTTAAGTACCAAATAAATTTGAAACACTAGGAAAAACTAAAATTTAGTTTTATGAACTGAATGTAAGTTTAAAAATACCTCGGGATCATTTTTGAAAGTAGCGGGTTAAATATTTAAAATAGAAACTCACGCGATAAAGATTAATAAATATAAAATCACGCGTTGGAGGTGAAATGAAATGTCGTGAATGAATCAATGAGATGCACATGGTGTCAATGAAATGTAGACTAATCATAGTCCATATGAAATGTACGTGATGTCATGATCATGAATTAGCCGCTAAACCTCAAGGTTACGCAATTTGAAACAAGTAAACCAAGTTTACTAAAAATGTTGAAATAGTGAGACATGAATGGTGTCGAGAAATGACCTGAAAGTACGGGTTGTCACACCTCTTTGGATGATACTTCGACCTTATGGCATCGAAGATTGGGTCATGCCAATATGCGACTTCTTCAATCGCTATCATCCAAAGATCTAGTAAGAGATCTACCTAAGTTAAAATATGAACATCACTTTTGTGATGCTTGTAATGTAGGAAAACAAGCTCATTCTAGTCATAAAGCTAAAAACATGGTGTTAACAACTAGGTGTCTAGAATTACTACATATGGATCTATTTGGTCCATCTGCTATCCAAAGTTATGGAGGCAACTACTACACTTTGGTCATAGTGGATGACTATTCTAGGTATACATGGACAAAATTTTTAAAGAACAAAGCGAAACCTTTAATTATTTTGAAATATTAAGCAAAAGATCCAAAGACTAATAGAAGTCCTATAGTGTCCATTAGGACGGATCATGGTAGGGAATTCGATAATGAAGTGCAATTTGGAGCCTTTTGTGACGCTAATGGTATTACTCACAACTTCTCGGCTCCACGCACTCCACAATCGAATGGGGTAGTAGAAAGAAAGAATAGAACCCTACAAGAAATGAGTCGAACAATGCTTAATGAACAATCCATACCTCAAAAGTTTTGGTGTAATGTCGTTGATACTTCAACGTACATACTCAATCGAGTATTAATAAGACCAATCTTAGATAAAACTCCATATGAGTTACTCCGAGGAAAAAAGCCTACGTTAAATCACCTTAGAGTCTTTGGAAGCAAATGTTTTATTCTTAACACTAAAGATTACCTTATAAAATTTGATCCTAAATCAACCGAAGGTATCTTTCTAGGTTATTCGCCAAATAGCAAAGCGTACGTCATATTAAACAAAGAAACAATGAAGGTAGAAGAGTCATTAAATATAAAATTTGATGAAAGTCCACCCAAACCCTCTCCACCTCTTGTCGATGACGAGATCATAGAAAGTGATGCTATAGTAGTAAAGAAAAAGATAAATGAAGAAGAAGAACCTTTAAATAATGAAATCATAAACATTAAAGAGTCCAAAGATCACCCAGTAGATAAATTCATAGGAAAGCTAAACGAACGAACATTAAGGTCTCAAGTTCAAAACCAAAGTAGCTTGTTTTGTTTCATTTCAACCATAGAACCTAGGAATACACAAGAAGCCATAAAAGATGAGAGTTGGGTAATGGCTATGCAAGAAGAACTAAATCAATTCGTTTCTAATGATGTTTGGACGCGTGTCCCTCCACCTAGTAATCAAACCGTAATAGGAACCAAATGGGTTTATAAAAACAAATTAGATGCAAACGGAGTAGTGTCTAGGAACAAGGCTAGACTCGTTGCCCAAGGGTATAACCAACAAGAAGGAATAGACTTTGATGAGACCTATGCCCCCGTGGCTAGATTAGAGTCTATAAGAATACTTCTTGCGTATTCTTGTGCTAATGATCTAAAGCTTTATCAAATGGATGTCAAAAGCGCTTTTCTAAATGGTTTCATTAATGAAGAAGTATCGTAGCTCAACCTCCGGGCTTCATCGATTTTGAAAACCCAAACATGTATATAAATTAAAGAAAGCCCTTTACGGTCTTAAACAAGCTCCAAAAGCTTGGTATGATAGACTCAAGTCATTTTTAATTAAACACAACTATACCGTGGGGTTAGTTGACAACACACTTTTTACTAAGAAAAGAGAGTCACATATAATTATAGTATAAATATATGTAGATGATATTATATTCGGATCCACTTGTCAAGACATGTGTGATGATTTATCTAAAATCATGCATGACGAGTTCGAGATGAGTATGATGGGAGAACTTAGTTTCTTTCTTGGTCTACAAATTAAACAAGTAGAAGATGGTATCTTCTTTAATCAATCTAAATACATAAAGGAGATGTTAAAGAAATTCGGTCTAGAAGAGTCGAAACCAATTAGGACACCAATGTCATCCGACACCAAACTCACAAAAGATGAAGGCGGCGAATCCGTAGATAATACTAAATATCGTGGCATGATAGGTAGTCTTCTACCTCACTGCAAGTAGGCGGATATCATGTTTAGTGTTTGCTTATGTGCTAGATTTCAAGAAGACCCTAAAACATCACACCTAGAAGCCGTAAAAAGGATATTTAGATACATTAAGGGTACAACACAATTAGGATTATGGTATCCTAAGGGCACGGGAGTAGAAACAATTGTATATGCAGATTCTGACCATGCAGGTGATTACGTTGATAGAAAAAGTACAAGTGGGGTGTGTACTTTCATGGGATGTTGTTTAACGTCTTGGTTTTCTAAGAAACAAACGGAACTAGCTATATCAACAACCGAAGCCGAGTACGTCTGCGTCGGCAAAGCATGCCAACAAGCACTATGGATGAAACAAGCGTTAGTCGACTACGACATTCATCTAAGCGACATAGCCATCCTATGTGACAACAAAGGTGCCATCGACTTAAGCAAGAATCCGGTATTGCATTCTCTCACAAAGCATATAGAGATTCGACATCACTTCTTAAGAGACAATGTTCAAAATGGGAACATCTCTATTGAGAAGGTAGCATCCGAAGACAACATAGCCGATGTTCTCACCAAACCGTTGAAGCGGGAACAATTCAACCTACTTCGTCTTGGTCTTGGTCTAATGGAACAACCGTCGTAAATTATTTGACTCTACAAGGTATGTAAACACTAGCCTTCTTGTTTATGAGTCTAGGATCTCTATTTCACGCACAACTCACAAATAATACGGGAATTTTCAAAACCCAAGATAAGTTTTCAACTTATAGCTTTCTTATTTTTTTTATTCTCAAACACATACACATTTTCAAAGAAAAACTCTTTTCAAAATGTTTTCTAAAAGAATGATACCTTCCCGTATCAATTTCACAAAAGCAATTTCTCACGTCTAGGACAAATCGCTTTTTTTAATTATTAATACAAAGTAAAACCCGTTTTATTGCATCTCATGTCTTTTGAATGCTAAAGGGACACATAACTAATATGTGTTTTCGGGTACATTCATTTAAGCAACAATGAATTAGGAGCATTGATAACACTCAATTATGTACTTGTATACTAAATATGTGTTTTCGGGTTATCTCAATAGGATGCGTTTTCTACTTCTAGTTTATTTTTCTTTTTTTTTTCTTTTAGAGGTCGAGATAACCGCAACTCCAAATAGTTTGCATATAGGCACACAATAGGCAAAAATGTTTCCAAAAGGAAAATTTTGTGTTGCCTGAATCACCAGACCCACGAATCCCAGCCTTCATGTTGGACGGATCCCTCAAGGGAAGGATCCGTGTGATCCGTGAGATGATTGTTTTACCTTCTATTTTTCTCACTTTGGATGAAAAATCCACATTTGTTTTATTTTTGGAGTATGCTCTTTAATGCTTGTGTTCTCATGATCACATGCCTTAAATTCATATCTAATCATTAGATTTTAATCCACATTTTGGGTCAAGCATTCATTACAATGCTTTGTTTTCTATATATAGAACTCCCAAAATGCTTGCATAATCCATCTCATCCTCACTAACACAATACACCATGTCATCCACAAACCCTTTATATGAATCACCTAGTACAAACAATCATCTTCATGATACCCAAACCTTTGTACTACCACCATCCAAAATACCACAATCAAACTCTAGGATATCCGCATCGGATTAGTATCCGATCTTGTTGTAGCAAAACCAACCTCAAATGGTTCTTTCTCAACTAACAACTCACCACAAGATGCTTCCTTTATAGCACCTCCCTCATCACCAACGAGTACACCAACTTCATCACCACCTAAAGTCACTCTTTTGGAACTCCTTAAGACTCCAACAAGATCTAAACAACCTAAACAAAAAAATAGTCTTTTCAACACCCCCACATCTCCAAATACTATTTTTCAAGATCTTGAAACATCACCACCATTAGCTCCCATCACATTACAAGAACATCTAGGTTCTTTTCCACCACCATTTACAAACATTCCGGATGTTGATCCATATTTTCCTATTTTTCCACCACATCTTCCGCATAATTCAAATCAAAACAACCTGGAAAACTTCCGCACTCATTACCCACATCACTTACATTGTGAACATTGCAAATCCACTAGAGAACTCGCAATAGAAGTTAGGGAAGAAATGCGTTTCATACTCAACCTCATCCTTGATCGTATCAATACCATCACTCATCAAAACCTCCATCCATAACCTTATGCAAGCATGGAAGGAATCACTACTACTATTTTCCATTTTAGTATTTTTTAAGTCATTTTCAAGAACAAGTCTTGTTCTTATTTTTACATGCTTATACGTGGCATAAATACCACTACAATTTGTTGTTTTATTACAAGGCCTTGTTTACATACCTTGGCTCCCAATCTTGATTCTCGGCAATCACAAGATTATTTAAGCATGTTACTAACCTTTCTTTTGTAGGATTTTAATTTTCTTCACTTGCGCCCCAAACAAGGGGAGCTACCGTCAAGGGAGTTAGCGTTTATTTCTTCCAGGGTTAACTTTTGTTTCGACAAAAGGGGAGAAGAAGTAAAACTTAGGGCTTTCAAAATTACATCTATTCTTAAGTTTTACTCATCATAACATTATGTTTTGTCATCAACAAAAGGGAGATTGTTAATACAAATAAACCGTAAAAACGTTTATTAATATTTTACGATCTCTTTGTGTTTTGTTGATAACAAATATAATGTTATCTTAAGTATAATTATAAGGATACATGTTATTTTTGTAAAGCATTTACATATAGCCATTTAAATACAAAAATGTAATAATTAAGTATTTCTTGTAATAGTTTATTAGGATGGGTAAAAACCATAACCCATGGACCATAACCCATGGATCTTAATCCATACCCAAGTTGGCTAGATACAATGTATACTTAGATACATTGAATCTAAAGAAAACCCATGAACCAACCCATAACCCATGACCCATAACCAAAAAACCCATGGGCAAAGAGGAGCGTTCCATGGATCCCTAGGATTACACTAGATGGATCCCAAGTGGAATGGATCCGTGGGATCCGGGGAACAGTGAAGATTTTTGCCTATAAATAGAGAGCCATTTCTTCATTCTAACTCACCCCTCTTCTTACTAAATCTCTCAAACACTCTCATTCTCTTCTAATATATAGATCACTTGATCTAGAGAGTTGTTCTTCTTTCTTTCTATTGTGATCCTCATATAGGTGCTTCTCTAAGGCGAGATCACGAGCATTCTACAAGTCATCCAAGCAAGGGGTCCTTGATTGATTTGTCACTCTGCAAGATTTACATGGCGAAGATCTTGTATTTGATATTTCACATATTTGTTGTGTAATAGTCGTGTTGGTTTAGTCCACCGTGTTACGGACTCGGTATCTAGCTTTGTACCGGAGAAAGTGTAAGCAACATTGTGAAGGCTTCTCTGCCAAGTGAAGGAGTTTGTTAACATAGTGCTTGAACTCTCGAGTAGGTGACTCGGGGAGTGGAGTAGGGCAAGGAAGGTGTCCTTGTAGCCGAACCACTATACATCAGTTGTGTCTTTTCTTTCCCTTCGCTTTACTTTATTTACTTGCTTTATCATTAGATCTATACTTTCTCTACATCCATAAGATCTCACATATTAACGAATCTAAAGTTTTTGAAACTAACGTAAAATCGGAAAAACTATTCAACCTCCCCCCTTCTAGTTTTCCACACCCCCAAATCCAAACCCCGAGATTCGTACCTTTCAAATTCCTAAAAAATATAAAAAAGATAAAAAATAATCTTCCTTAACCCCAACCTTAGCGTAGTAATTTCTCACTAGCATTCCTATTCCCAGAGAACGATATCCACTCCCGAGGCACCCTAATACTACACTACAACGATTAGGTTCACTTTGCCTAGGTGTTGAAAACTTGCTCGACGAAAGGAAGTTCCTTTGACCTGAGCGCCCAGAAGCGTATCAAGTTTTGGCGCGGCCGGGAATAGAATAGCTAGTTAGACTTTCACCTCGTTTAGGTTTCCTTGCTTGATTCCTATCAAGTAATCCTTTTTCCCATTTTTAGCTTCCTCATAGTATATCCCCCTTCTTTGTGACCTTTGTTAGTGACCCCATCACTTTTCATCATGGAAGGTGATAATCAACCACCACTCATCAACCCACCACCAAATGACCCACCAAGAGGCCGTACTCTTGGTGAATACTCGAGACCAAGCCACCTAGGCTATAGGAACACCATTGAGCTTCCCGACCAAGCCCAAACTACGGCCTGCGATCCGACACCATCCGGTTGGTGCAAAAGCGGATTGCATTCCATGGACTTCGTTCAAGATTCTAATCGACATCTTAAGGATTTCCTTAAAATTGTCGATTCCATCGACCTCGATGCTACTACTCGGGAGACCACGCGTCTGCGTCTCTTCCAATTCTCTCTACGGGACCAAGCTAGTAATTGGCTTGGCGACTTCCCGGCTCCATCTCAAGTTGGGATGATCTCACCTCTCGTTTCCTTGCTCAATTTTTCCCACGGAGAACTACTAAGCTTAGGAATGAAATCTTGATGTTCCAACAACATCAAGGTGAATCTCTCTGAAGCATGGACTCGATTCAAGGACTTACTCCATAGAGTCCCTAATCACGGCATTGATCTTTGGCTTCAAGTCTAACTCTTCTACGATCATGTCAACTTCCCCACTAAGCGATCCATTGACCAAGCGGCGGTGGAAAACTTAGTGATTTCAACGCGGAAGAATCATGGGGTATAATAGAGGACCTTGCTCTATGACAACGAAGTTAGAATGACCCCGTGAGTTGCCCAAACCGTAAAGGCAATCTCCTTGCCTCCATTGACTCACAATCTTCCGACCGTGGGATGCTCGAGCTTGAAGATCAAGTTAAATTCCTAATGAGCTCCTACGAAAATCCTAAGTCTTCACGCCAAGTGAACAAAGTTTCTTCCTTGTGTGAGCCGTGTAGTGGTCCTCATAACACGCACACTTACACAAGACTCCCGAGCAAGCTTTCGTTGACTCACGCATCCTCGCGTACCAATGGAGCAGGAGGAAGATTCCCACAACACCGGACCTAGGACTTTTAATGATGCCCGAGAAGCATGGAGGGGCAAGCCGACTTTATTGGGGACAAACCAAAGAATTCACATCTAATGATTTCTCATGGCCCCATCTCACGGCCCTAACCAACAAAACATAGAAGGGATGTTGCAACACCTAGTCACATCCCAAGAAGCTCAAATAGCTAAGCTCTCGGACGTTTTAACCAACAACAAGCGAGATGGATAGGAAGATAGATAACCTCTTGAAAGCTATGAAAATAGTGATAGGAAGGTTAATGCTATCTCAACTCCGAAGCCTCCGATGTAGAGATTAAGGACCCAAGTAAGTTAACTAAGCATGTTCAATTCGTCAATACCATCACCTTAGTGAAACCTAATAGAACAAATGACGAAACAAACCATGAGATGGTACTTGAGGTTAGTGAAACTCTAGGAATGAAACAACAGGAATTAGATGAAGTGGCGATGACTATTTCAATAAGTTTCCTACGGAAGAAGAACTCTCGCCACCCACACTTAGTATGAGACCTCCGTCACATGTATGTTAGGAGAAGCCCTAGGATCAAGTTTGGGAACTTTTGGAATCTTAACATACCATGTTTCATAGGACACCTTTTCATGGCAAAGGCCTACATTGATCGCAAGTCCCCGATAAATATCATGACTAGCACCTACTATAATTGGGTAATGAAGAAGCCTATCCCAACTAGGCAAGATCCCGATAATCCTAGGGTTAGTTGCAATTTTCTTAGTAGAGTTAAGGGATTGCCCGTTTATGTAGGAAGTTTCACTTTTCCTACGGACTTCATAGTTGTGGATGATATTAGTACAGCCATAGATCCTAGCATGTCCCACGTAATTCTAGGAAAGCCTTTCATAGAAAACACCGGAATGACTTATGATCCGTCGTTAGGAATAGTGAGATTCAAGGATGAGACCGATGATGTAGCTTACCAAATTCCCTTTAAGATTGAGAAATTTTCATCACTATCCAATGATGAAAAAGAACTTAAGCGATCATCTACTATAGGAATGAGGAAGATAAGGAAAGGAGTTGATTATGTGATGAATAAGATTTTGGGTTCTATAAGGATTGCTTGAAACTAGGACCGAATATAGAACGGTTTGAGAGCGATGACTTCTTAGAAAGATGCATAATAGGGCATTATTATAACATGGAAAACCCCAATAGAGACCGTCATGAGGAAGAAGGTGACGGTAATGAAGTTACGTAGGGGCACGACTTCGATTCTAGCTACAAGACTCATAAATAAAGAAAAGCGCTTCGTGTGAGGCAACCCATGCTTAATTGTTTGCTTGTTTGTGTCGTATATCTTTTATTGATTGTTTATTCTCATGTTTAAATTTGTAAAAATGCTTTATTTTGTCTTTAACCTCGTCTTAATTACATATAAAGGTATTTTACATAAGGGATAAGTGTAGGGAGGATTACACACGTTTTCAAAAAGAACGTGAACATGAGAATTATAATTATTTAAAGATATATATGTGTTTTCGAGTCAAATTCTTGTATCGAGTCATAATGGATGTTACATGGAAATTTTTCGATTCTAAAGATAAAAATTTTCGAATTTTTCCGAAAAATCGCACTGCTTACGTCATGGATAACTCGGACGGTGTCGAGTCGCAACTGACGCGCGGGAGGAGTAAGCAACTTACTAATTTTTCTCTTTTTCCGAGCTACTTATAATTTTTGGAATTTTGCAGTCTTAATTTTCTAGAAAATCAGTAAACATCCATTCCACAAGCATTATATCCTAGTTTAGTAGAGTCATATATATATATATATATCTTTACATTACCATCACCGATTTTACGTGAAGGTTTTGTTTGTTTTCTTCAAGTGTGCGAGGTTTAATTTATCAAGAAGAAGATACATAAGATTGGAAGGAGCTTTTAACGCTAACACTTCTTGAAGAAAGATTTAACCACTACTTCACACGGATCCTCTTGAGCTAATCGGGAGTACTAGCTTCTTTCGTTTTAATTACCTTCCATTATCATAACTTTGATACTTTCGGGAACATTGGGGACAATGTTCGGTTTAAATGTAGGGAGGAAAATAAAGCAGGAACTTTGAAACTATGCATATCCTTGATTATTTGCCTTGTCCAATTTCATTTGTGTAATAAACCATGAGAAATATCGGTTAGGGTAATTTTGGCACCAAATTTAAAATTTTTCATAACATGTAGGAGTGGGTCAAAAACTTAGTCTTAATAAAGCGTCTCATGGATAGGAAGTTATATAACTAGCACAAAACCCACTACTCACTTAAATTCCACCCAAAATGTGAGGATCGCCCTAGATTTGTAGGAATTAAAGCATTCCACTTTAATGCTTGTGTGAACCGGTAGTATAATAGATTCTAGAACTTGTTTTGTGATGCATTCGAGATCGCTAGTAAGACTACACTTGTGTAGTTAGGAATAACTAAATGATAAGAGGCATTAGGATAACCCTTGTTTGATACCCGTAATACAATTACTTCTTCCACATCGGTTGAGTAATTCCCACACCTTTATGTTGTACTCATCTTTAGTACACGATACCCTAGTTAACCCTCGAGTCTCTCCTTTTCGCGGTTCGTGATGTTTTGGTTTTCGGAATATCAATGAAGAGCATTGTTTACAATCCACCCCAAATGTACACCCAAATCGCCTTAGCCTACCTTGTATGCACTCACTTTTAGTGCATTATTGTTATCATACTAAACCCTTAGTTCAATTATCTAGTTGCTTGCATAAGTTGCTAAGTCGAGTCATATCCTTTGTACACAGTTTGGGACGATTGGGACTCATGGGAAAAGTTAAATTTTATGAAATGACGGAAGGGAGCGTTAAATTCAAATTCCTTTATTTGCGTAATAATGTACTCCAAGTGTTTTGATCTTTTCAATTCGGGTCAAATTAGTGTTAGAGTAATAAAAACTCAAGTGTAGGGATGTGCCTATAAATCCTATTATTTTGATGTTATCGTAGAGGATGGTAGAGTAAAAGTGTATGAAGAAAAAATCGAAAAAATAGAAAAAAAATAACGTTACAACCCTTTAAAATACCTCTTGGATAGTCATTTCTAGGTGCTTTTGCCATAGCGATGGAAGTTTGATCTAGTCTCAAGCCTATGGTAATCTATGTGCTTGGACCGGTTAATGAGTGTTTATCTTCCATTTCCAACTTGATATATTTCATATACACCCGAGAGATGTGAGTATCCAAACACCCCTTGTGAGGTGCTAGTATGTAATTTCCGTGCTTGTTATGACTTTTGCGGGGCTTATATGTGTTATGAATTGTTCTAAACTAATGCTTCATGACCCCTAACTTATAAATTAATTGGCTAAAAGCACATTTGCTTGAGGACAAGCAAATATCAAGTGTAGGGATATTTGATAAGGATTTAAAAGGTACACTTTTGAGGGGTCATTTAAGCCCTTAATTGATTACTTTTGTATCCGTTACTACTTAATTTCGTTCTTTTCACTTTTTAGGTCTCTTGAAGGCAAATTCTTGGAATGACACTTATTCGGACGAAAAGGCGCGAATATATGAAGAAAATGGCCAAAGTCAAGAATCGAGACACTCATGTGCTTTGGAACTGAAGGGGATGGCGTCGGCTTAAGCTCATGACGCCGTCGCGACATGTTTTGTGACGACTCATTAGCCAAATTGCTAATTAACAAGTGACAACATCGGTTTTAAAAGAGTAGGCGTCGCAACTCGCACGGCCTAGATTTGATCCGACGGCGTCGAAACTAAAGCCGACGGCGTCACATGCATAAGGTGACGCCGTCACAATGATAACGTGGCCAAGACGAAACCCTAATGACGGCGACCGACGGCGCCACAATTAAAGAGCGACGCCGTCGCAGCTTTGTAACACTATATATAAAATTTGAATTTTTCGCTTTAGAGGTAGTTTTGTGGAGTAAAACCTAAACCGAACCAAGGCGTCTTGAGCGATATCTTAGGGTTCCATACCCTATTTTACAACAAGATAAGTGTTTTACTTCATTGATTCAATCACGTCTTCAATTGTTTGTGTGTATGCTTGCATGTTTTCTATGTCCGGCTAATTTACTTGTGTTTTTGCTTAGATATATGAAACCTAGTTATTGAATATTGATTGGTTGTCTTTTATCTTAATTGTGATTGACCTAGTATTGCGATAGGTCATCCGTTGTGTTATTAATGCTTGATTAATCTTTGTTGAACCTTAGCTTATAGTTACTAGTGGAATTGCAGGCTAAACATCCAAAGATCACCTTAGTGTTAAGTTTATGAATCCTAGAGACTTCGTAGTCATTAACCTTAGGTAACTTCAAAGAGTTAGGGATAAACGCATACCCTACGACCTTAGAAACACAACGCGTTAGGAATAAGGACGTGACAATTCAACCATCAATAGGAGATAACTAGGAGTAATAACATCTAAGCAAATACATTTTAACTATCATAAGAGCACACATCAATTAGACATAGACTACACTCACCTTAGGTTAGATAATTAGATAAGTAGAAATAATCGGTAGAAATACCTGAATGACCAGCCGTAAGGAACTTAAAACAACACACACCAATTGCAATGAAGATCGGGGAGAGTATAGTGTTTCCCAGTCGTTAAGTCCCAACGAGTCGTGCGAGAATAGTCAAGCGTAAAGTGATCGAGAGATTTGAGCGGAAAAGGATAGTGGTATGATCTATACCTAAAGAAAAATCCCATAAACTACAGGGGCTTAAATGCAAATTAAAGGAAATTAAAAGATAAAACTATTAAATAAACGCTATCACTATATTTAAAATGATGAGCGTTTAAAATTTAAAACTTAAAACTTACGTTTAAATAAAAATTACGCGACGTACAAAATAAAAAGTGAAATCTAAGAAATAAAAGTCCTAAAAATATGAAAATACATTTTACAATCCTAATGATAAAAGAAAATTTATAGAAAAAGAAAATTATTTTACAACTATTTAATTAATTATTATTAATTAAAAACTATTTTAACTATTAAATAATTACCTAAAATACAAGAAAATAGGAAATAAAGCTAGAAAAATAAAATTAAGACTTAGAAAAGTCTAAAATAACAAACTAGAATTTTCAAAACTATTTTGTATTTTTCGATTATTTTGTATTTTCTAGGAATTTAAAACTATTTAAAACTAATTAAATTACTTAAAAATACAAATTTAACTAAGAAAATCTAGAAAAATACTTTTTGGCTTTTATATTTATCTTAACTTAATAAAATGAAAATTATTTTTGAACCTTTTCTTAATTTTTGTATTTAAAACTAATTAAAAATGCTTGAAAACTAAATAAAATGAAGAAAAATAGCAAATCAACTTGGAAAAATCTGAAAATTTCAGGAAAAGTCTAAAATTATATTTAGAAGCTAGGAAAAATAGAAAACAAGGGCTTGTGTGGAGAAATATGAATCGATGAGTAAGTGCTTATTGAAATAAGCACTTAAATAAACAAATGGAGTCCAAAAGCCACCAAACCAAAACGAAGCTCTAATATGCTAAAGTAACCAAGAAACAACAAGCTAAACCCTCTGGATCACAAGCTCAACAGATTTGATGTGATTGAGATGATAAGCCAAAACAAGCAAAGGGTTGTCTACTTTAAGCTAGAATATAAGCACCTAAATAAGTGGAAGCAGGAAAATGTAAATTGGAACTTGGAGAAGACACGGGTGAGAGTGTTTAAACCAAATTACAGACCTAGACAAGCTCAAATGAGACTTGTGCAAGGTCTGCAAAACTACATAAACCACAATGCGGTCAGCGATTGCCTGCAGAGATTTGACACCATGTTCACAAGCTTGTTAGAGGCTTAAGAAAAATTCACAAAATTTTGCAAAAAGACAAAAGAAACTAGACCAAGTGGGGATTTTTAAAGCGCAAATTTCATTGAATTTGACTCAAAAATGAGCCAATGAAAATCTTTCTAACTTGGCTAAAACTAAGCTTTTGCATATTTTGACTTTTTGAAAGAAATGGAAATTGACTTTTTCCAACTTTGGACCTAGATTAATGTCTTGAAATTGAAGTATTATGATGAAATTAAACCAATGCAAGCTATATCTATTAGATTTGAACACAAAATAAACTTTTGGCTTGTGAAAATCTCAACGATGAAACAGATGATGAAACAGATTTGATAAAGTTTTGACTTTGGTGGTTTGTATGCACAAGTATTTGACTCAAATGAGTCTCAAATGACTAAGCAAACATGAAGTACCAGGAACTTAACACTTACTAAACCTAAATCTTAGTTTAAGCAGTCCATCCAAACACCCCTTTAAGAACTGTTAAGCAAATTTAACTAAACTACCTACTGATCTAGCTATAGCAGATACTCAAAATCATTCTAACTGACTTAAATATAACTAATTGAACATGTTAAAACCTTTAATGAGCACAGATACATACACAAGACTGATATGCAAATTTGCTTGGAAATGAAAATAAGCTACTTCTGGTCGAAGACCAGCTGATGTCTAAGGCTAAACCAGACCCAATATCAATATATCAAACCATTTCCAACCCATATCCAAGTCCTGCTGCTACCCACTCCATTTCCAAGATCTAATGAAACCAGGTTGACTTTTATTGACCTTGAGATAAAACTACTTAAAATTTGATTGCAAGCTTACCAAAGGCTAAACTAAGCTTAAAAAGCTTATTTGATTCTAACATAAGCTTATGAGAAGCTTGGATACAAATTTTGAAACTTGAAAATCTCCACAGTACACAGTAAACTTGGAATTCATATAAAACTTGGATTAAAGTTCACAAACACATTACAATGACACTTTAACATAAATGTGATACTAAGACACTGAAATTACAACATTTAAATTAAGCTACGACATTTTTCTAAAAAAAAACGACATTAAGAAAAAAAATAAGAAACTAGCTACCCTTGTTTCCTCTTCCTTCTTCCTTTTTATACTTCAAGTAGTCTTGCCACGTGTCTCGATCACTTCCCACCTATCTTGTGAGCCAATGAATGAGTTTTAAGGGTTTTGGCCATTTTATCATTTTGGCGGGAAAAGTGGAATTTGACCTCTGTTGACTTCGAATTTTGCAACTAGGGGGGGGTGGAGTAGGTGTGATGATGATGGGGTGAGGGTGTTGGGAGATAAGGTGATGGGAGGTGATGGGTGAGAGGGTTGCGGAGGACTAGGCCAAGTGGGAAGAAGAAACCATAAAGGAGGGAGGAAACCTCATTTATTTGACTTGGGTTGACCAAGGGTCAAAATAGGTTTGTGACAGGGGTCAAAAGTGAAATGGCGGTCGATGGCGGTTTTGACAAGGGTTTGTTTGGTTAATGACAAGGACTATTTTGCAATTTTCCAAATTGTGAAGGACCAATCTGTAATTTTCCAAACTTGATACAAGGACTAAAACGACAAACTTCAATAGTACAAGGACCGGTTTGACAATTTCAAATTTCCGAGGACCAAACTTGACAATTTATGAAAGTTCGAGGGACCTTTACGCCATTTAACAAAAGATTTATTCAAGGACCATTTTGACAAATTAGAATATTTCAGGGACCTTGAATAACATTTTCTTTATTTAGATTTACCGGGACTGTTTTGACAACTTTTGAAACTTGGGGACTAAAGCGCCAATTATGCAAATTTTATCGTTTTCACAGTTTTGATATTTTGCATTTAAAACACATAAAACACTTATTTGTGATATTTTTATCATTTTGATGCATTTACGAGTGTTTTCGGATGTTTTGCGGTTTAAATGGTACAAAATGATGAGTATTTAGACACTCATCAATCCCCACACTAAGATATTGCTAGTCCCTAGCAATGTTTTAAGAAAAATTAATGGATTTCATCTCTTTACCAAAAGCCATTACTTACGGAGTAGCCAAATGTTTCGATTCAAGTAAGAACCTTGGTACACCGATAACCAAGTGATTTTGAGCAAACCACCGACTTTCAACGGTTTGATTTGTCTTTACGAAGCCGTTTGCTCGGACTAGCCAACTCTTAGATAAATTATCAATATTATCTTTGGTGGTGATTACCAATTATGGTTTTTCCATGCCTTTACCACAAGCCATAAACTTGCGGGCTAGCCAACTCTTCACTTTTAAGGATATGGTGGTGAATACCATACAATTTTGGGCAAATTGCAAGCCGTCAACGGTTTGAGATATCTTTACCAAGAGCCGTTTGCTCTGGATTAGCCAATCCTTATGTGGGTTAGACATGGTGGGTGATTACCATTTGTTGTGTTTAGTACATAGTACTTCCACTAAAAATTTTTTTAAATTTGGCCATTTTGGGGAAAAAGGGACTAAAAGGGTACATTTATGATCAAAATTGCGAATTTCCCCACACTTAGAAATGAATATTGTCCTCAATATTCAAAGTACCGTTGTTATGCGAAACTTAGAACGTAAAAGATAACATTACTAGCTAAGTGTAGAAACACAACAATTATTCTCTTTTTAATATTTACAATTTTCATTCATTTTTAGATCTATATACAACATGTGGGCATCTCCCCACACTAGGGTGGTACACACGGTGAAAACCCATGTTGCATGCTCTTGTTTTTGATTACCGAGTCGCTAGCTTGACTCGACCCAATTAATTTGTTCATGGGAAGTAAGTGGAAGAGACAATCTCCATCGGACTTTCATTCAAGATGTTTGGATAAACATTGAAGTGCGTGAAAGTTCCACACCGATGAGATATGAGACAGACCCGGCTCACAAATGGTACATGGAAATGCAGGGTCAAAGATAATGTCTTCATTCCGAAGGAGTGAAGAAAGGAGAAGCCACGGGATAGGTGAAGAAGAGAAAGAAAATCATGATAAACATCATGACTAACTCATCTTCATCCATAGGAGGATCCATAATTTCGGGATTATGAATCTCATCATTTAAGCTTATGTGATCAAGACAAATCTCGGGTGTGTCATGATCAAATTGGAAGTTATCATACTCCGGCGGAGATATGATATGAGTGAGTTCACCGGCGAACTCCTCGTGAAGAGAATCAATCACAAGATGTAAATCGTGGATTCTTGTTCCATCAGAGACTCATCACTATCCTCAATCGAGTATCAAAGAGTGGATTCTCGAGAAATTAAGGTGAATTCGAGTTGAATTCAAATAGAGGATTAGTGAAAGTAGTTTTGAATGTTTCGGGAACAAAGTGATTAACATTCTCTATTGAATTGTTGGGATAAGAAGTGAGTGAGCGATCATTATCAATGAGACTTTCGGTCTCTCCCGGATCGGTTTGAAATCGAAAGACTATCATTACTTTCCGATGAAAGTGGATTGATGTGAGTGAGCTCATCGGTGAACTCCTCAAGATGATGATCGACATCGGTTGTGAGAGTGATGCCTCAACATACTCGATGTTTCCATGAGAAGTACAATCGTCGCTAACATCGGAGAAAGTTTCAAAATGATCTTTTGAACACTCAATAGGGAGATAGAATCACACACATGATCGAAGTTCCTGTGACTCTCTCGGGATTGGGACAAGGTTCTCAACACTAGACTTTATGAATTCGTCCGATTCCTTTTCGTGAATAGTGTCAAGATGCTCGTCCCCATAGTCGAGAGTGAGTGGGAGCTTGGTGTGATAGCGATTGTTTGAGATGGAATCTCAGCTGGCGGGATATCATCGATGAACTTGATGAATCAAGTGTATCATCATCATCAACGTCATCGAGAATAAAGCGAAATTGAGAGCTAGATCCGGTGCTTTTCTTTTGCAATTGATTCCTAACATTTTCTCAAAGGCAATTTGGGATTTTATTTTAGCGACTGCTCTTGACTAGCAATTCTTCCATGGATTTCTCATGTGAATTTGGAATGACGGGACATTGTGGGAGTGGAGATTTGTCAAAACCGGAAGGTTGACATTGATAATCATCATGAGGACCCCACAATATACACAAGAAATCTTGGGAATATTATGAAGTGCAGTTTTATTGAACTCCTCGCCTCTTTCACTAACTCCGAAGCTCTAGATAAGTGTCTTGTTGGGTTTGTTGAGGAGTTTGAGTTATTTGGCATGTGGAGGTTGGTCGTGATATGGATAGTCGTAATTGTTACAAGGAAATGGATTCCTGTTTGACAATCGAGTGAAATGGGGACCTCCACAGTTCTCACAACAAAATGATTGTTGTGGGTGGTCATGTGAATAATATGGAATTTGGTCATTTCCAAAGTCACGAGTGTTACCGAAAATTGTTCAGACAAACGTGTTTCGGATTGACACTCAAATCCTTGGTGAGGACCTCCACAAAATTCACAGCAGTTTGTTGATTATATGAAGATGAGTCGGTGTGGTGGGTAATTGGAAAAGTTTGAGGGTCGTTAAATGAGTTCGATTAGGATCATAATCAAATGAATTCCTCGAACCACAAAACAAACAACTCCGTTACGGATATCATTACCACATTGTACACACGTACACCAACGACATGGTGAACCATAAAGAGGCTCACCACAACCGACACAAGGAATAAGCGATTCTATTTGAGAATTATGAGAAGGAATCATTTTATTCAAAGAATCAACAAAACCAACATGGTGATCGAATGACTATCAAGTCTCAAAGAACATTTTGAAAAATCCGGAGGTGGGACAAGTGGTGTGCTATGAGAGCTAGCAATTTCCACTACTTCCGTTATGGTCTCCGGTTACGGTTCTTGAGAAGCGTGAAGATTAGGCAAGTCATTCTTGCGAGTCACCGGTCTGAATTACGCATGTTTGCTTTTAACCGTAAATCGTGAAAGTTTAGGATCAATTCTAGGCGGTTTAGGAGCAATTGAGGATTAGATCTTTGGATAACCGTGGGTTGGACGTATTTAGTACTTCCATTATCGAGGAAGTACCGGTCCTTTGTCACCCCGGTTTCTCGTTCTATTTCCTACGCAGAATCAATGGATCATCACGAACAACACGAATTCTTGACATTTGTGATAAAGTCTTAAGCTTTTCGACCGTCCCGAATCGTCGTAGTCGAGAGATTCCATGAGAATAGAAGTTTAGAATCAAATGTATAGAGGGTAAAGGGATAAAGAATCAAAAAGGGTAGGAGGGTAAAGAGGAATATTTTGGTATTTTGAAAAACATGATGTAAAAACAAAGAATGAAAATCTTTTGGGTTTTGATTTTATAGATGGTATAAACAAGGAGTGATGTCAAATCACTAATCGCTAAACGTAAGACTATTAGCACTGCTCCCCTGCGTGGCGCCAAAATTTGATCGGTGCAAAACCGTCAAGTTTTCTCACTCGAAATGATCACTTGTGAATGACCGACCGTAAGGAACTTAAAACACTCACACACCAATTGCAATGAAGATCGGGAGAGTATAGTGTTTCCCAGTCGTTAAGTCCCAGCGACATGCGAGAATAGTCAAGCGTAAAGTGATCGAGAGATTTGAGCGGGAAAGGATATTGGTTGATCTATACCTAAAGAAAAGCCCATAAACTACAGGGCTTAAATGCAAATTAAAGGAAATTAAAAGATAAAAACTATTAAATAAACGCTATCACTATATTTAAAATGATGAGCGTTTAAAATTTAAAACTTAAAACTTACGTTTAAATAAAAATTACGCGAACGTACAAAATAAAAAGTGAAATCTAAGAAATAAAAGTCCTAAAAATATGAAAATACATTTTACAATCCTAATGATAAAAGAAAATTTATAGAAAAGAAAATTATTTTTACAACTATTTAATTAATTATTATTAATTAAAACTATTTTAACTATTAAATAATTACCTAAAATACAAGAAAATAGGAAATAAAGCTAGAAAAATAAAATTAAGACTTAGAAAAGTCTAAAATAACAAACTAGAATTTTCAAAACTATTTTTGTATTTTTACGATTATTTTGTATTTTCTAGGAATTTAAAACTATTTAAAACTAATTAAATTACTTAAAATACAAATTTAACTAAGAAAAATCTAGAAAAATACTTTTTGGCTTTTTATATTTATCTTAACTTAATAAAATGAAAATTATTTTTTGAACCTTTTCTTAATTTTTGTATTTAAAACTAATTAAAATGCTTGAAAACTAAATAAAATGAAGAAAAATAGCAAATCAACTTGGAAAAATCTGAAAATTTCAAGAAAAGTCTAAAATTATATTTAGAAGCTAGGAAAATAGAAAAACAAGGGCTTGTGTGGAGAAATATGAAATCGATGAGTAAGTGCTTATTGAAATAAGCACTTAAATAAGCAAATGGAGTCCAAAAGCCACCAAACCAAAACAAAGCTCTAATATGCTAAAGTAACCAAGAAACAACAAGCTAAACCCTCTGGATCACAAGCTCAACAGATTTGATGTGATTGAGATGATAAGCCAAAACAAGAAAAGGGTTGTCTACTTTAAGCTAGAATATAAGCACCTAAATAAGTCGGAAACAGGAAAACAAAATTGGAACTTGGAGAAGACACGGGTGAGAGTGTTTAAACCAAATTACAGACCTAGACAAGCTCAAATGAGACTTGTGCAAGGTCTGCAAAACTACATAAACCACAATGGGTCAGCGATTGCCTGCTGCAGAGGATTTGACACCATGTTCACAAGCTTGTTAGAGGCTTAAGAAAAATTCACAAAATTTTGCAAAAAAGACAAAAAGAAACTAGACCAGTAGGGATTTTTAAAACTGCAAATTTCATTGAATTTGACTCAAAAATGAGCCAATGAAAAATCTTTCTAACTTGGCTAAAACTAAGCTTTTGCATATTTTGACTTTTGAAAGAAATGGAAATTGACTTTTCCAACTTTGGACCTAGATTAATGTCTTGAAATTGAAGTATTATGATGAAATTAAACCAATGCAAGCTATATCTATTAGATTTGAACACAAAATAAACTTTTGGCTTGTGAAAATCTCAACAATGGAATGATGAGAACAGTTTGATAAAGTTTTGACTTTGGTGGTTTGTATGCACAAGTATTTGACTCAAATGAGTCTCAAATGACTAAGCAAACATGAAGTACCGGAACTTAACACTTACTAAACCTAAATCTTAGTTTAAGCGATCCATCCAAACACCCTTTAAGAACTGTTAAGCAAATTTAACTAAACTACCTACTGATCTAGCTATAGCAGATACTCAAAATCATTCTAACTGACTTAAATATAACTAATTGAACATGTTAAAACCTTTAATGAGCACATATACATACACAAGACTGATATGCAAATTTGCTTGGAAATGAAAATAAGCTACTTACTGTCAGAAGACCAGCTGATGTCTAAGGCTAAACCAGACCCAATATCAATATATCAAACCATTTCCAACCCATATCCAAGTCCTGCTGCTACCCACTCCATTTCCAAGATCTAATGAAACCAGGTTGACTTTTATTGACCTTGAGATAAAACTACTTAAAATTTGATTGCAAGCTTACCAAAGGCTAAACTAAGCTTAAAGAAGCTTATTTGATTCTAACATAAGCTTATGAGAAGCTTGGATACAAATTTTGAAACTTGAAAATCTCCACAGTACACAGTAAACTTGGAATTCATATAAAACTTGGATTAAAGTTCACAAACACATTACAATGACACTTTAACATAAATGTGATACTAAGACACTGAAATTACAACATTTAAATTAAGCTACAACATTTTCTAAAAAAGCGACATTAAGAAAAAAATAAAAACTAGCTACCCTTGTTTCCTCTTCCTTCTTCCTTTTTATACTTCAAGTAGTCTTGCCACGTGTCTCGATCACTTCCCACCATCTTGTGAGCCAATGAATGAGTTTTAAGGGTTTTGGCCATTTTATCATTTTGGCGGGAAAAGTGGAATTTGACCTCTGTTGACTCTCGAATTTTGCAACTAGGGGGTGGAGTAGGTGTGATAATGATGGTGAGGTGAGGGATAAGGAGATAAGGTGATGGGAGGTGATGGTTGAGAGGAGTTGGGGACTAGGCCAGTGGGAAGAAGGCAGAAACCACAGGGAGGAAACCTCATTTATTTGACTTGGGTTGACCAAGGGTCAAAATAGGTTTGTGACGGGGTCAAAAAGTGAAATGGCGGGGTCAATGGCGGTTTGACAAGGGTTTGTTTGGTTAATGACAAGGACTATTTTGCAATTTTCGAAATTGTGAAGGACCAATCTGTAATTTTCCAAACTTGATACAAGGACTAAACCGACAAACTTCAATAGTACAAGGACCGGTTTGACAATTTCAAATTTCAGGACCAAACTTGACATTTTATGAAAGTTCGAGGACCTTTTCGCCATTTAACAAAAGATTTATTCAAGGACCATTTTGACAAATTAGAATATTTCGGGGACCTTGAATAACATTTTTCTTTATTTAGATTTACAGGGACTGTTTTGACAACTTTTGAAACTTGGGGACTAAAGCGCCAATTATGCAAATTTTATCGTTTTCACCGATTTTGATATTTTGCATTTAAAACACATAAAACACTTATTTGTGATATTTTTATCATTTTGATGCATTTAAGTGTTTTCGGATGTTTTTGCGCTTTAAATGGTACAAAATGATGAGTATTTAGACACTCATCAAATTGTAAGCAAATGAGCCAAATGTTGTTGTTAGCTTAAAAGTTACGATAGTAACGGATTTTCATTAGTTAACTAGTTAGTGTATACGAGGACTACTATTCCATACTTGTATAGTTAGCTAGTGATTAAACATAAATACTTCTAGACTCTCCTAAAGGGTTTGCTTGTGTATTAGATTTGTGCATACTTGAATAAAACTCTTCACATACACCATATCTCTACTTTCTCTCTCTAGGAATACCATGTCTAGTTTTGTGTATTTCAATCAACCTCCACCTCTTGATCACTCTTTGGATCTTGTTATCTCATGGTTTATTTGGAAAAATAGAAGGGGGGGAGGGTTTGATTAGTTTTACTGTTTTTATCGTTAAAAATGCTCTTTTCAAAAACTTTAGATTCGAGTTTTATGTGAGATCAAGTAACAACAATATGAACACAATATAATTAAACTAAGATAACTAGCAAAGATAACTACGGAATATAAGATAAGAGTTCAAAGTAAAGAGATGGAAAGATCAAACGAAGGCACCGAGGTTCATAGTTGTTCGGTAACAAAACTCTTATTCGCCCTACTCCACTCCCCGAGTGCCCAACTCGAGAGTTCTCAACACTATGTCAACAAGCTCCCTTTAAGCGGAGAAAACCATACAACTTTACTTATCAAAATTTTCGACACTAAGCTAAATGTCGAGTTCTAATCTAGCTAGAATCAATCTCACACACGATCTACCCGATCTTCACACTATAAACATAATCTACACACGATCTACCCGATCTACACACTATTAACACAATCTACATAAGAGCTTACCGATCTTTACACGATCAACTCGGTCAACATAATCTAAGTAGGTATGATGACAAAGAACTTGGTGTATGGCAATATACAACAAGTATGTAACAAGTGTTACGAGTGCACTAAGCTAATACAACAACATTTTGTATCTCCGCGATACGATGTGTTCTTCTCTTGCACTAGTAGTGGAATAAAGGTGATCGCTCGAATGAATGATTTGGATCACTCGAAAACAAACTAAAATTAACTAAATGATCAAAGAAAATGAGATATACAAGAGAGTTTTTGATCAAAAAAGACTGTGTGAAAAATTGTGTTTTGGACTTTGGAGTATAAAATGGTCCACTATTTATAGGAAAAGAGAAAATTGAACGTTACATGGAACAGTACCGTTAATGCCGAGGAGTAGGATCCGAAGCGGTGGCTGCAACAAGAAAAGAATATTCCATAGCATTCACTTCTGATACCCACGGTACTGTTAAATTTAACGGTACCGTCCACTTTAATGGTATTGTCCCCGACATACGCTCCGATTTTTGTCTTTCTGTGGTGAAGGTATTTTTTGTTGTATTTTTGTCCAACTTTCGGGGAAAATGGTTGTTACAAATTTAAAATAAAAAGCCATTAAAACATTTCTGTGAATACAAATAAATCGTAAAAACGTTTATTCATATTTGGCGATCTTTTTGTGTTTTGTTGATAATAAATATAAAGTTATGATAAGTAAAATTATAAGGATACATGTTATTTTTGTAAAGCATTTACATATACAGTCATTTAACATAAATTGTTGTAATAATTCATTTGTTGTAATAGTTTATTAGGATGGGTAAAATCCATAACCCATGACCCATACCCATGGAGCAAATCCATAACCCATGGAGCTAACCCATGACCCATTGACTAGATGCATTGCATCTTCTAGATACATTGTATCTATTTGGATACCCATGATCCAAAGTCTATGAACCATGACCCATGATCCTTGACCCATAACCCAAATAGGAGGAGCATCCTACGGATCCCCCAGATTACACTGGACGGATCCCTCATATAAGGGATCCGTGGGATCCGGGGAACAATAGTGATTTTTTGCCTATAAATAGTGAGTCATTTCTTCATTGTAACTCACCCCTCTTCTTACAAACTCTCTCATATATTAATTCTCTCTTCTAATCTCGGATCTCTTGATCTATATAGTAGTTCTTCTTTCTTTTGTTGTGATTCTCATATGGGTCCTTCTCAAAGGCGAGATCACGAGATACTACAAGTCATCCAAGTAAGGGTCCTTGATTGATTTGTTCCTCCACAAGATTTATAGCAAGATCTTGTATTTCATATTTCACATAGTTGTTGTGTTATAGTTATGTTGGTTTGGTCCTCCGTGTTAAGGACTCGGTATTTAGCTTTGTACCGAAAAAAGTGTAAGCGACGTTTTAAAGGCTTCTCCGTCGAGTTGAAGGAGTTTGTTGACATAGTGCTTGAACTCTCAAGTAGGTGACTCGGAGAGTGGAGTAGGGCAAGGAATGTGTCCTTGTAGCCGAACCACTTTAAATCGGTTGTGTCATTTTTGTCTTTTACTTTACTTGCTTTCGTTACTTACATTACTTACTGCTTTACACTTTCTATCCATCCATATGATTTCTCATAATATCGAATCTAATTTTTTTGAAACTAACTGTAGAAAACTAGAAGGGGGGTTGAATAGATTACCAATTAAAAACTTTGTTTTGAAACTTATTGAAAGATCAATTGATATTGATCTTGAGTATATTAATGAAATATGCAAGCAATGTGTAATAAGTAAATAAGGAAAGAGATGATCAAACCACAACAAGTTGTTTATAGTGGTTCGCCTACAAGGACTCTTTTCCTTGCCCTACTCCACTCCCCGAGTCTCACACTCGAGTTTAACTTCACTAGTCAACAAGCTCCTTTCACCGCGGAGAAAACCTTTACACTTAAACACACTATTTTCGACACTAAGCTAGATGTCGAGTTCTTTCCAAGGGTACAACTACTCCCACACACAATGTATTTTGAGGACTAAAATACTAACCACTTACACTCACAAGATTATGATGGTTTGATACAACAATGAAGTATGGATCAACACTAGATCATACAACACTAAACAAACAAGACTTCCAACTTCTCGTTGAAGCTTGAATATGACTTGATCTTCTTTGCTACAAAAGAGATCACTAATATGATATGAAACTGAGTTAGAAAGGTTAGAGAGAAGATATGTATGAGAGTATGTTAGAAAGGGATGAAAAACTACTTGGCTTGGCATTGCTATTTATAGCCAAAATGGACAGAGGCGTCCACGGACGGACCCCTTAAAGGGTTCCTTGCGTGTACCATTTTGGTACCGGTCCGACAAACCAAGATATCAAATCTTGCCAAAGTCAACTCTATCTAGGTGAGATTGTGCAAGATATGAAGAGTACAAATCTTCACAAAATATCTAATGAAATCTTCCAATGATTTCCATGATGTAATACATGATGTCAAAGGTTGTATTACTATTTTTAGAAATATGCAAATGCTTAAGTAGTGTTTGGTTTTAAGAACCTAACACATTCTAAAACTATTATCATACATAATGATTAGAGTCATATCAAGATGTTACTAATCATAAATGTAAATGCTTGAATGATGAATATATTGTTTGAGAAAGCTTGTTTTAATATCTAATAAACTTGACAAGCTTTAAGCTTTTATAAATTAAATTTACTTTTGTCGTTAACAAAACTTAGGCAAAGATCAAAAATATAAATAACGTTTAATGGCGATATTTGTATTAACAATCTCCCCTTTTGTTGAGGACAAAATATAAATTTTATTTTATAAAAGAGACAAAGTTTGTACAAGAGTTATAAAAATATTAGTTTTAGAACTTGAAAAGGAAATGATAATGCAGTGTATGAAATTTGACTTTTATGAAAGTCAAAGAATTCACTAGTTGATGCATGATGTTGACTTTTCGTAAAAGTCAGTATGCGTTTGACTTTTTAAGAAAAGTCAAGTATTATCAATGAGGGTTCTGTTTGACTTTTTAGAAAGTCAAATGTATGCGCTTGACTTTTCGGAAAAGTCAAATATAAATAATTTCAAAGTTCTATATTTTCTCCCTTTTGTCTCAACAAAAGAAGAGGCTATCGAATGTAATGAGCAGAGCTACTATCTCCCTTGTTCAAAGCTCCCCTAAATTGGGTGCTTTAATGGGAAGATACACGGATTGTGAAAATAAAGCTACAAAAAATTGTTAGTAATAATGATCATTCACAAGCATTTCCAAACATTATGTAATGACACCAACAATATAATAAACAACATTCATTAGTTAAAATTTTTCATGAGTAAAGATCATGAAAAGAGAACACAATGATGTGTTTTAGTACAAGAAATAAAAATTATCCTAAGAAAGTAAACAAAGAAAGACTATTCTAAAACCATCCTAAAGTGATGGTGGATGGGAAAGAGCGTTGAGACGCTTCAAGGATGTGGTTGAGGATGAACCTCATTTCTTCTTGGAAGTCATGGACCATAACCGGGTCCGTTCCACGGTTTAGCCCGTTTGCTCACATGTTGAGCAACCATGCCTTGAGGTAGAAAGTTTGGGGAGGTTGTGGTGGTGGAATGGTGGATATGTTGGTGGTGTTGGGAATGTTTGGAGTGGTCATGATGGATGCAAGCAAAGCATTTTGCATTTGCATTGTCTCACAAGTGAGAATCCACCATGCCTTTGAATTGGTGGAGGTTGTGGAGTTCGGCTTGAATCTCCTCTCTAGTGGGATTGTCATCCCACATGCACTCCGAATATCCTCAATATGAGGGGACATTGATGATGGAAGTGGATGATCCCGTATAAAGGACCATGAATGTCCTTGTGAATGGGTGGAAAAGGAGGTCTTGGCCCTAATGGGCGTTTGGGTCAATGGATGACCGAGGTTACTCATGAGCGATTCCTCAATTGTGCCAAAGGATGGCAATGGTGGTGGATGACTTGGCCTGGAGGCAAGTCTTCCAAGTCCTCTAGGAAAGGATTTGGTGATGTTGGTGGAGTTGAAAATAACTCCATGGGAGTGAGTGGGAGACCTTGGTGAAGGTGGTGAGGGGTTTTGGATGTTTGGATGGGTCTTAGGTGGAGGTGAAGTAGGTGTTTTGTTGGTGGTGGAGTGGTGATCACAATGTGTGATGAAGTGGGTGTAGCTAAGGTAAGATGTGTATCATCTCTAATGGGAGATGAGATTGTGAGTGGTGAAGATTCGGATGATGAGCTAAGATGAACAAAACAACAAGGCCTTACGCTAATTCTAGCGGTTTTCTTGCAAGGTTTTGGTGATGATTTAGTCATTTTAACTTGGGTTTGATTTGCTAGATAGTAGTGAGAATGAGGAAGGTGTGAGGATGATCATGGTAAAGCCTTTCAATTTATAGAGGTTAAAATTGTTGAGAAATGTGTTTGATTTGATGTTGAACCATTGAAGAGATGAGGTTCCTAATGATTTGGAAGTGAGTTGAATGCTAGTCATATCACCCAAGTCAATCCATACAAGGAAGATGGAGTGAAGAAGAAAAGATTTGCAATAAATGTGTTCTAGTGAGTGGAATTTCCTAACATTGAGATTACCCAGTTTTGAAGGTACCAAAATTTGGTTCCTTCCTTTATGCCAAAGGGCTCCTTGGGTGGATTTTTCAAATTTTGAATTTTGGTGGAAATGGATTTCTTATATACCTTAGTAAATAATACTAGTTCTAATAACAAGTATAAACTAGTTAAGATTGATTTATAAGTGATGGAAGATAATTTGGAATCACGAAAGAGTCGAAATTCGAAAAATTACGGAGGATCCACGGCACCAAAATCATACACCAGACGGTACCTAAAAAGGTCTCATGCGTCCGCTAACTACTGAATCTGGCGGTACCAAAATACATAAAGGACGGTACCAAATTATGGTGCCGTCGATCCGTGAGTCTGAGATATTTGGACGAGTTCGTTTTAGGTGTCGGGAAATTTCCGAAACACGAATTTTTCTCAAAAGTCGTTATACTAAACATTTCTAGTTAGGAAAAGTAAATAACACATATGTAAACATAGTGGAGCATAGATTTTGAGCACGACTTCGATTTTCACAATATAGTGAAAATGGGTAAACTTTGATAGCATACTTGTGCTATCCCCACATGAGATTGTTAGCATACACCATTGTTTCAAGTTATATTATCATCCTACATAATAAAAACAACTAAATAGTATCAAACATTAACGATAATTCATTGTTCCAAACACTCCTTAAAGTACCCTTATTTGTCCAATTTCTTGTAAATCTTGTTCATCATCCTACTAAGGCACTTGAACATTCCCTTAGTTTGCTTGAATTCTGATTCATTCTCAATCTCGGGAAGAGATGCGTAATACTCATGAGGTGGAAGATGAGAGCTTGGAAGACCATCCTGAGCTATTTGATGATGAAGATGATGGAGTTGGAGGTTTGCTCTTTTGCCTTTTGTCTTAGCAACTCGAGCATCACTCAAAGGTACAAAGATGTGAGGATGAGTTCATAGTGGAGGTGCATTCCTTTTGGGGTTGGTGGAATTGGTGCGAAGTTTCTATAGAGACGGGTGAGAAGCATCCCGTATGGAAGAGCAACCGATCCTTGAGTTGGAATATCAATCATTCTTCTAGCTATGTAGTAGGCTAAGTTGAATGGTTGTCGGTGGATAAGTTGTAGAGCATGTGACATAGGCGGGCGTTTAAGTGATCCCTATTTCCTATGGTGCTAATGACGTTGGCTCTAAGTAGTTCCTCCCATTTCTTAAATTCGGGCTTAAGTTCATTTAGCTCCATTCCATATGGATCTCGGTTTACCTCTTTTCCCTTCGGGTAACTCGGGTTGTATCACTTTTTGGGTTAAAAAGGTGTTCACGGATGACATCCTTATCGGCCAAACGGGTTATGTAGGGAAGAGAGCGGTCATTGATTGTATCAAGAGCCATGAGTGACCACTTATCCGTGTAGACACAAGTTCCTCGGTTGGGAATTCCTAACACTTGAGCAAAGTTGCTTAAGGTGATGGTGTAGTCGTTTTGGTTGATTCTAAACCTAAGACAGAATTCATCATCGTCTTCATCACTAAAGCCGGTCACACTAGCATAGAATTCTAACACAAACCTAGGACAAATTGGTTCATCGATGTCAAGAAGACAATCGAATTGAATGGCGGCTAGTTCTTCACGAAGATTGGTATTTTCAAGGAAGGATGAGTGAATGGTTCTACCTCATGGAAATACCTTGATTCTAGACTCTTAAATATTTCTACTTGTTCCTTGGTAAGTCCTTTGGTTTTGTGGTGTTTGGGAATGTAGTTAAGGGTGTCTTTGTGATCATAGAATCTTGCGGCTACCATGGTTATTCCTAAGGACAAGAATTAATATGTTAAAAATGAAAATAAATTTTAACGTTTTTGATTCTAGTGTGCCTATATGAAAACAATTTAGAGTTGCGGTTATCTCGACTCATTTTATGCACAAAATGGTTTTAGTGGGGTGTTTGGCAAATACCATGAGATAACCCAAATGCTCCTAATTCAATGTGGCTACATTTGAATATACCCGGAGTGCATATTAGTTATGCAATACCTTTAGTATTCAAGAGCATGCAAGTGATGAAAATTTAACGTTTCTATTTGTATTAGCAATGAAAATGTTTTCCTACAAGTGAGAAGCTTTTCAAAACTTTTGACATGGGGTGTTTGGTTGTTTGAATAAGGCCTTATATTCATTATCTATCAATTAGTGGGAAACATGATTTGTTTATGCAATATGATAATGTAGTACCTAATTTGAATGACTAGTTATGCAATTTGCCAATTGAATTCATATTTGGTATAAAAGCATACATAAAACCCGTGTAATGATTTGTGATAGTTTTGTGTATAAATAAGAATCCTAGACTCGAATTAAGAGATGAAATGAAGTTAGGATACTTACAATGATGTTATCTTCAAGTGATTAGTGAGTGGGAAGGTGTCAATAATGAGCTTGGTTTAAGTTTTACACGTTTTGGTAAAGTGGGTTGTGAGGAAGAGGATGTTATGTATATAGCGGTTTTGTACAGAGACACCACGGACGAGACGGCACCAAATATTTGGTTACGTCTGTTGTCGTTTGGTGTCGTGGCTACAGTAGCAGATACAAGGCAAAATTGTTTTGGTTTGACTATTCTAATGTTTTAGGCTATGTTTATCCTACATGTTTGGTTCCATTAACCCTAAACCAAGTCTAAGAAGATTAAAAGGTTCTCGTTTAAGAGGTTTAGTAAAGATGTCGGCAATGTTGTCTTCGGAGGATACTTTCTCGATTGAATTGTTTCCTTTTTGAACATTGTCGCGAAGAAAGTGATGACGGATTTCAATGTGCTTTGTACAGGATTCTTGCTGAGATCGATGGCTCCTTTGTTGTCGCAAAGTATCACAATGTCGTTGAGATGAATTCCGTAGTCTACGAGAGCTTGCTTCATCCAAAGAGCTTGTTGACATGCTTTTCCGGTGAGACGTATTCGGCTTCATGGTAGAGATGGCTAAAGCCGTTTGCTTCTTTCGCAAACCATGAGGTGAGACAATGTCCAACAAAGTGCAAATACCACTTGTACTTTTCTATCGACATAATCACCGGCATGATCCGAGTCGGCATACACTATGGTTTCTATACCCGTTCCTTTGGGATACCATAATCCTAAACACGTTGTTCTCTTAATATATCTAAAAATCCTTTTTAATGCTTCTAAGTGTGATGCCTTTGGGTTTTCTTGAAAGCGAGCACATAGACAAACACTAAACATAATGTCGGGTCTACTAGCCGTAAGATAGAGTAGGCTGCCAATCATTCCTCTATATTTAGTGTTATCTACGGATTCACCTTCTTCGTCCTTGGTGAGTTTAGTGTCCGAGGACATGGGTGTTTTAGTTGGTTTGGAATCTTCAAGACCAAATTTCTTAAGCATGTCTTTTATATATTTAGATTGGTTAAAGAAAATACCATCTTCTAGTTGTTTAATTTGAAGTCCTAGAAAGAAGTTTAACTCACCCATCATACTCATTTCAAACTCGTCATGCATGATTTTAGAGAAATCATTACATAGTTCTTGACAAGTTGATCCGAATATAATGTCATCAACGTATATTTGAACAATAATAATTTGCGATTCCTTTTTCTTAGTAAAAAGAGTATTATCTACTAATCCCATAGTATATTTGTTATCAATAAGAAAAGTCTTAAGACGGTCGTACCAAGCTTTAGGTGCTTGTTTAAGGCCGTATAATGCTTTCTTGAGTTTGAAGACATGATGTGGTTTCTCAAAGTCGGTAAACCGGATGTTGAGCAACATACACTTCTTCGTTAATAAACCCATTAAGGAAAGCACTTTTAACATCCATTTGAAATAATTTAAAGTCATAAGCACATGCATAAGCAAGTAATATTCTAATAGATTCAAGTCTAGCTACCGGTGCATAAGTTTCATCATAGTCAATTCCTTCTTGTTGATTATAACCTTGTGCAACAAGCCTAGTGTTGGGAATTATACGTTTGAGTTGATAAAGACAAAAAGAATGAAACAAGAGGGACTTAATATGACAAGAAGGAAACCTACTAAAAGATGGAAGGACTTGCTTGCAATGGAAGTTTTATTATTTAGTCCTTTTCGTCTAGTATATAAAGAGGACATAGGTGTAGGTTTTAATTAAGTCTTCCATAATGTAGACGTCTAGTAAAGGTGTGTGTGTGTGTCCTAGGCGTATGTTCATGTAAACGCCTAGGTTATTAGTTTAGTTAGTAGACGTGTTTCTATAAACGTCTAAGATTAGTTAGTGTTAGTGATTGAAAAACCTTGTTCAATAATAAAGTAACGATTTGTTTATTCCGCTGTGCATGTTATTAATCTTTGTTATTGATCCCTAGCTGAGCTTATAAACGATCTTATCAATTGGTATCAGAGCGGGGAGCTCTTGATATAGGGATTCGCAAGGTTTTATGTGTCGAAGAATGATGAAAAAGATGAAAAATTCGGATCTCAAATTTTCGTATTTTTATACAGCACTGTTTTGAAACGATGATAACTTTTTCGTTAACCGTTGGATCGGGACGAAATTTTTGGTGGAGCTTCTCTATATATCCATCTAACTTTCCACCAAAGGGATCGTCGATCGGAGCTTTCAAGCAAAAGTTATTCAGTGTTAAAGTCTGCTGCAGAAAAAGGCTAGTTCGAAGAAGGTATTTTCGATTTATTGTTCAAGTATTATGATCGCTGGTATATTAAGTGTTAAGAATATATCATGGGACATTGATTAGTATATTCAGAATCTCAATATATTATGTTGCTTTGGAATTTTGAGATTGATATCAGTAGCATGAATACACTCTCAAAGTTAATTGGTCGGTTCTCATTGCTACAAGTTGGTCCTACCTCGTATTGATTTAATCGATTATAATTAAGTGAATTGTGTGCATTGAATTAATTGCAAGTGGGATATTGGGTTTGCTTGGTCGATTGATGGTACTACATGCGATGTTAATTGGTGATATTATATTGAATATTAAAATCAATGGGTTACAATCGTGTACAACGCATGGAGATTGGTACATGGTTCACGTGGTATTTATTTTATTCGAATGGAGAATAGGTGTTTGTGCATCACGTGGGTATTGATTCTGGTCCAAGACTGTTCAAAGTACCGCTTTGCTTTTTGTTGATAATATTGGTTAAAGGTATTGCGTGTGTCAGACGCTTTATTGAAGGGATTTGATATTGTAGCAGATTCAAGAATGCTTGCATATTACCACTGCTACATGATTTGAAAGTATTGGAGTTTTTAAAGTAATGGTCCTAACATATGTGATTTGGGGTGCACGTGATATTATTTGTTTGCTATTTGACAGTATACACGTGGTTAAATCTGATCAGTGATCAAAGTACTGCTCATAAACGGCATTAATCTTGCTCTTGTTCCCAAAGTACTGTTCATTATTTTTTAAAATCTCGCGATTGATTTTTAAAGCTTCTTTGCAAACTCTGCTGCGGTTTATCTGAAAATCTTGCAGGTTTATACGAAAGTCTTCGATTGGATGAAAGTACTACTCCTTCTCAAAGTCTTGCTCAAGGTTTTGCATGGCGAAATTTATTTGGATTGGCAGTCTAATGGTTTATTACGAGAAGATTTGGAATTAAGGGGAAGTCGAGCATAATTATTGTTATGATTTTTGGACGACACACACACGGGTTATTGTTCACACACACAAAGAGTTTGGTTATTTGTTCTTAAAAGGATTTAAAAAGCTCGTTTTGGAGATTTATTGAAGAATTGATTACGAAGAGGATTATTTATCACTTATTTGAAGGTGAAGTGGAATTACTTGGTTTGTGTTCTTATCATCTAGCTTGTTGAATCTAGCAATGTGTGATTTTCTTATGATGCTCTATGCACACATTGGCTATCATGAAGGAGTTACATTGTAGTGCTCGATGTCTCATACTAGTTGAGGATTCTTGTCAAGGGATTACGGTCTACTTATATTTGTTGGTTCGTATAAGTATGGAGTTCCGTGGATAGTAAAGATTTAAGACACAAGTTTGGGAAATTCTACTTCATCATCAAGTTCGTTATATTTGGTTTTCTTCACAAGTGATCATTACATAAAGCCTCTGATTTTGAAGAATCAAGAAGATGGTTAACATATGGTTTTAGGAGAAGCTTATTGTTAAATGTTTAACCATATACATGCATCACTCAAGGGAAGTTTTGATTTTTACTATTGTTGATCATTATTACTACGCTAGTTGAAGTTTTCTCTTGTTTTGGATCCATTTTTCCTATGGTGCGTAATGGTGGGTGATTTAAAGCATTGGAAGTCTTAGATTGGAAGTATGATATTGGTTCGTGTTGGTCAAGATCATTATTTGCATCGTTCCCTATTTGGATAATAACAAAAGGGAAGAGATGTTTGAGTGACATGGCATGGATTAAGGGAAGAAAAGGAAGACATACTTGTTTCATTCATGGTGAGATCCACGATCTTAATTTCTCTACTTAGTCTAGGGAAGTTCGTTCAAGAATGGTTTTGTCATTATCAACTAGGGAAGATTGTTGGGAATTATCGTTTGAGTTGATAAAGACAAAAAGAATGAAACAAGAGGACTTAATATGACAAGAAGGAAACCTACTAAAAGATGGAAGGACTTGCTTGCAATGGAAGTTTTATTATTTAGTCCTTTTCGTCTAGTATATAAAGAGGACATAGGTGTAGGTTTTAATTAAGTCTTCCATAATGTAGACGTCTAGTAAAGGTGTGTGTGTGTGTCCTAGGCGTATGTTCATGTAAACGCCTAGGTTATTAGTTTAGTTAGTAGACGTGTTTCTATTGATAATTTGGGGAAGTTTGATGGCAAGTCTGAAGAAGGTTACTTATTGGGATATTGCACTAACAGTAAAGGATTTAGAGTCTACAACAGAGTTACTAAGAAGATTCAAGACTGTCTTCATGTTGAGTTCTTAGAAGATCAAGACAATGAGAAAGGGAAGGGTCTGATTGGATGTTTGATCTTGAGATTTTATCTCCTTCAATGAATTATGTACCATTAGAAGAAAATCAACCTTTGCACACTGAAGAAGATATTCAATATGTTGTTCATGATGTTCATATTCGGATGATGGTGTTCCCGATAAAAATCCTCTCGAGTCCAAATCAAAATCTTGATGTTCCAAAGAAAATCTTGTTTCTCCAAACAAAGCATCTTGAAGCACCACAATCCTCATTATCTGCGAGGATCAAACTATTCAAGAGGAACTTAATCGGATGCTTCTTCAAGATGTTTTAGCACATTCTTACACGATGAACAAAGGAAAGCTTATGAAGAGGCAAAGAAGAAGAACAAGATCTGAGTTCTCTTCCAAGATGCTTTGGACAAGACTTTCAACCAAAATCTTGATGCACTGATGATGATACTTTAGATGATTTGGATGATCCAACCATGCACGAGCTAGAAGAAACGATGATGAGCTTGAAGATGAAGGTATTTTCACAAATTCCAATGAAGGTCTTGATTATACTAACTTAGATGATACATATGAAGTTCCAGGTCCCCAATCTTACAATTCATAAGAATCATCCAACGATCAAATCATTGGTCCTTCTACTGGAGTTATGACAAGACACAAAGCTAAGGGTTTCACAAAACCTCATAATGCTTTACTTACCTTTGTGTATAAACAAAGCAAAGCTAAATCATAAGGATCATCAAACACGCTTATTCACTTGTTTTATCTCTCGAGAAGAACCCAAGAACATTGCTCAAGCTTTGACTAAAGAAAGCTGGGTTGAAGCTATCTGGGAAGAACTTCTTCAATTTAAACTTCAAGAGGTTTGGGTTTATGTGATCTTCCGGATGGGAAGAGAGTTATTGGAACAAGATGGGTCTTTAGAGTTAAAAGAGATGAAAGAGGCAATGTTATCAAGAACAAGGCAAGGTTAGTTGCTCGGGGTTATAGATGCAGGAAGAAGGGGTAGATTATGATGAGGTATTTGCTCTGTGGCAAGGATTGAAGCTATTAGAATCTTTCTTGCTTTTGCTTCTTATATGGGTTTCGGTATACCGGATGGATGTCAAGAGTGCCTTCGTATGGCACTATTACGTAAGAGGTGTATGTGAAACAACCTCCGAGTTTTGAAGATCCTAAGCATCCTAACAAAGTTTACAAGGTGGTGAAGGCTTTATATGGTCTTCATCAGCACCTAGAGCTTGGTATGAGAGGCTCTCTACATTCTTATTACAACATGGATACGGGAGGGAGCCATAGACAAGACTTTGTTTATCAAAAGAGATAAGAAGGATATCATGTTAGTTCAAGTGTATGTTGATGATATTATCTTTGGGGCTACCAAGCAGTCCATGGTTAAAGAGTTTGAGCGGTGATGCGAAGGAATTTCAAATGAGTTCAATGGGAGAGTTAACATTCTTTTAGGACTTGAGTTAAGCGGTCAAGGAAGGAATTTTCATTAGCCAAGACAAGTATATTCTTGACATACTTAAGTTCAATTTTGATGGTATGAAGGTCATTACTACACCAATAAAATCTATCAATTCATTGGGAAAAGATGAGGATGGACTGACTGTTGAAGTCAAGTTATCTGATCTATGATTGGCTCTCTTATGTATCTTACGCATCAAGGCACGATATAATGTTTGCGGTTGCTTATGTGCAAGATATCAAGTCTCACCAAAGATTTCTCACCGAATCTTTGTCAAGAGAATTTTACATTATTTGAAACAACAACCTAAGTTGGGGTTGTGGTATCCTAGAGAGTCACCTTTTCACTTAGAAGCTTTTTCGGATAGTGACTATGCGGTGATAATTATGATAGAAGATCCACAACGGTGGTCCAATATCTTGGAAGAAGGTTAGTTTCATGGCAATGCAAGAAGCGACAATTGCGACAACATCATCTCTCGAAGTCGAATATGTAGTCACGCAAGTTGTTGTGGTCAAGTTTTATGGATGCGAGAATCAACTCTTGGATTATGGGTTCAACTTTAAGAATACTCCTATCAACATTGATAATGAGAGTACTATTTGTATTGTGAAGAATCACGTATCATTCCAAGACAAAGCATATTCGATTCGGCATCACTTTATCGAGATTGTTATGAGCATAGGCTCATTAATGTGGTTAAAGTCCACACGATGATAATGTCACGATCTACTCACCAAAGGTTTTGATGTGTCACGATTCAATCATTTGGTCGTGAGCATTGGAATGATTAACTACTAAGCTATGTTTAAGGGGAGGACTATAAGGTGTTAGATATAGTCCATGTATTGCTGAGGGAGGATGTTAGTTTATACTTAGATTATTTGAAGATTTTTGGCAAAATCTTGTATTTTAAAAGTCTTGCTTGGGAAAGTCTTGCTTGAAAGTCTTGCTTATGTGGAAAGTCTTGTTTGTCGTATTAAAGCATCTTGTTCCAACGGTAATATTGAAGGGTAATTGGTAATAACGGTAACTTTGTTATTTAGGTGTGATTTTCAAATCTCACCTATAAATAACTTCTTTCCGATTTTCCCTCTCATATTATTACTTCATATCTTTTCCATACTTCTCTCCCAATTCCCATCTCTTTAATATTCGATACAATCTTTCTAATTGTGCTTATTCTTTCAACAATGGTGAATCGTTTAACTGTTTCGAAGCACAATATGGTGGCTAATTTGGATAAGACTGAGGCAAATGTGGCGTTTTATGATATCATTGATTATCTTACTGGATCGCCTCTTAGTTATGCTCTTTTAGTGGAGCCAGATATGATTGAACCATGGATTAATGAATTTTGGGCTAATGCTAAAGACAATATGGAGGAGGATGAATATTATATTAGATCAACTGTTGCTGGACGCACTATCAAGATCACAGAAGCATCCATTCGTGAAGATTTGTTATTTGACGATGAAGATGGGGCTATTAGATTTGATAAGCAACTGATTTGGGATTCTTTTAGGAATTTTGGTTATGAAGGTTCTTTGACTGAACAAACGTTTAAGAAGGCTTTATTCTGTCCTCAATGGAAGTTTTTGATTCATGTTTTGCTCCATTGCATAAGTTCTAAAAGCACTTCTTGGGAGCAGTTTGGGTCAAATATTGCATCTGCCGTCGTTGGTTTGGCTCTGAGGCGGTGTTTAACTTTCACGGCTAATTTTGGATGGAATGTTATCACATATATCATCCAGGGCTACTTGGTTGATGTATCCAAGGTTCATACTGAGTTTTCTTGAATAAACAATTGGTGATGTTCCTAAACCTCTTCGCTCTACTACATTATTGTGCAACAAGCCAAGATCTATACATTCATGGCTAGGCGCGGTGATTTGTTCGAGGTGGAGATATTCCTTTAACTACTTCTATGATGGAAGTTGTTCAAGGCTGCGTCTTGAAGAGGATGAAGGCGGTGAAGGTCTTTGCATCTGCATTGTGGTCTTGCTTCACAAAGTCTTGCTTCACGGGTCTTGCATCCGCAAATCTGCTTCTCGTGAAGGTCGCTTCCTTACACGGTGATGATTCTTGGTCCCGAGATTCAAGTAGAGATTGAGAGAACACCTATTCCATCTCCACAGCTACATTTCACAGAACATTCTCCAATTCAAGGTCTTTGCTTAGAAATTCCAAGAGAAGAGTTACCTATGGATAATTCTCGCTTTGACAATGGCAATAGCTCGATTGACCAAAACTGCGGCGTCAAGCTCGAACTATTAGAAAGTTGAAGAAAATTATTTACGGTTATGAAATTTTGTTAAACCCTATATTCAAGGTTTTAACTTATGGGTTAAGGAGGAGAATAAACGTGAAAAGCTATTCGTAAGGAATTACAACGTAGAAGGTTTCTAAATCATCTTACATCCATTTGGGAGGAAATTTAAAGAACGAAATTGAAAGAAGATGATAAGGAGAAAGAACATGATAAGGAGAAAGAACATGATAAGAAGAAAGATGATAACAAGGAGAGTGGATCTCAAAGTCTTGAAGAATTGGTTCATATTGAAAGTTCGAAGAAAAGACTAAACCTCAAAGTCTTGAAGAACTAATTATTGAAGATCAAGTCTTGAACATGAAAGTCTTGTTTTCATGAAACTATCGAGACAAGTAATAACTCCAAGGGTTTTGAATTTTGAAGAAGAAGCTGGTCCTTCTACAGTTGTTATAGAGGATGAGGAGGAACCTAGATTTAAATCCATACATTCATCGAGTGATGATGAGTTAGTTGCTACAATTCTTGATCTGTCACAACCAAGAGGAGGTGTTACTATTAGAGAAGTACAAGAAGAAGAACAACCAAGAACTGATCAACCTGCTATTGATCCAAAAGACAAGGGAAAAGGTGTTTTGGTTGAAGTTAAGAAGAAGAAACTTACTTTGGCAGAAATTAGAGCATTTGAAGTTGCAAGGAATGAAGCTGCAGCTAGAAAAGTTCAAGAAGAATTAAATGCAAAAGATAGAGAAGAGCAAGAAGCTCAAGAAGCTTTAAATAGAAGCGACTCAAAAGTGCAAGATGAATTGAATCTTGAAGTCTTTGAATCTTCTGATCTCCAACACTGTTCGATTCATGTCAAGAAGACCTAATTTGGCTAAAGAAAGGAATGCAATGATGGCATATCTAAAAGCGGAGGATTTAAAGGATTACTGAAGCTAAATTATGTGGATATGAAGAGATTATATGATCTTGAGAGAGAGCTTATAAGAAAGATGTTGCGGGCATTAAAGACTTTAGAGAAGAAGCTTATTGGATTTGAAGTGAAAGGAAGAAAAGCTTAAAGAGGAAAAGAATAAGCGAAGATACGGATGTTCGGTTTCAAAGAAAGAGAAGGTTGAATTAAGATCCGAGACTAGTGATGAATTGAAGAATTATCTCGAGTGGTAGATTTTGATTATACGAGATGAAGATCATGACATGAAGATGAACGGATCAAAGATCGGTGCTTTCAAAGTTGAGAAATCTAAGAATGGAGATTACATGGTTTTCACAAAGAAGATAAAAGTTTCGTAGTTTTTAAAAGGCTATGGGATTTCTTGCATATAATAGACAGTAGATCTATTCTACTTATATCATCTTTGTGAAGACTTATTTTGAAGATAATCCATTAGAAGGATTGGATTGGTTTTACAAGGGATCTCATAACCATGTGGGAAGCGATGAAATGAGTCTTGATGATATTTGGAAGGATCAAGAAAAGCGGGAGATAGTTTCTTTGGAGATTCTTTGGAGAATCTGGAGTTCATGTCTTGGGCTGGAAAATGGAACATTGATTCACATGTTTGCAGAAAGAAGATACCCTCTTCTTTGATCTCATGAGAAGAATGCTTGAGCATGGATTGGAAGTAGAAGAGGTGATGAAATTGCTTGCATGGTTATCAATTTGCTTATAGACCGGACTACCATTCTTGAGAATGATCTTTAAGCGGTATGAATGATATTTGAATAATTACTTTTGATATATCGGTACTTTTATTCAAAGTCTTGCTAGTCGAACAATACTTTCATCAAAGTCTTGTTCTTTGAGTTAAACCGATTAAATGAATTTTAGATGAAACCTTTGCTAAATAATAACTATTTTTGAAATAAAGGTTGAATAAATGGTTTTGTGATGATAACATCAATAGGTTATCAATCCACCATGGTTACAAAGGATTGACTAATCCATGAGCAAGCGGCTCGGTAAAGATATATCAAATCCGTTTTTAGTTGACAACTTGCTAATAAGTTGGATGGTTATCAACTCACCATATCGATAATGTGAAGAGTTGGCTAGCCCACAAGAAATGGCTTGTGGTAAAGGCGATGGAAAAACCATTATTGGTAATTAGTTCACCATTAGATAAAAGAACTAACTAGTCCGGAAGGTGCGACTTTTGGTAAAGACAAAACAAATCATTGATAGGCGGTGGTTTGCTAAAAATCATATGGTTATCAATGTACCATGGTCTTACACACCAAAACATTTGGCTACTCCAAAGATAATGGCTTTGGTAAAGAGTTCTAAATCCATTGAATTTTCAATGATTCACTTAGATGTGATGAGAATAGTATGCAACTTAAACTTGAATTATTGTACACATTGTCATATGTTCTTTGTGTTCTTTGAAAAGATGGAGATTCTTTGGATCTTCTTGTGAAGAAAACAATTCTAAGAGTTACTTTGACAAAAGCACAGATTCTCTGAGATATTATCTAAAGACTAAAGAACAATCCATTTTAAAGATGAAGTTGTTAAAGATATATTCACAAAGGAACTTGAAGTCAAGCAAGTAGAATTCAAGTTAGGGAGGATTGTTGGGATATGAAAGTCTTGAAGATATCAAAGCATTGAAGATATGGAAGTCTTGTAGTACAAAAATCTTGGAAGAAGTTATCTGATCAAAGTCTTGCTAAAGACAAAGTCAAAGTCTGCAGATAAAGTCAAAGTCTTGCTAGATTAGAAGATCTGTTATATTCGTTTATGGAAAGTATTGTATTCCATGTTTAGATTACTTGTCGTACAAGGTTATCAATTGTAAACCGACTAGGATATCCTTGAGCCTATAAAAGGACTCCTAGATTGGCATTAGAGTGCGATTTGGAAAAAGAGTTTTAGAGTTCACAATTAAGAGTTTAGAGAAAAGTTCGAATATCTTAGAGTTGTATTAGAGTATCCATAATAAGCGATTTAGAGTTTTATTAATAAAGTTTTCTTCTTAGCTTTGTTAAGTAAATTCGCATACTTGATAAAGATTGCTCAGTGTTTCTTTGTTAATAACTTAGGATTTATCCGAGGTTATTAAACCTTAACAAGCTAGTTTAGTAGACGTGTTTCTATAAACGTCTAAGATTAGTTAGTGTTAGTGATTGAAAAACCTTGTTCAATAATAAAGTAACGATTTGTTTATTCCGCTGTGCATGTTATTAATCTTTGTTATTGATCCCTAGCTGAGCTTATAAACGATCTTATCACCTAGCTTTGTTTCTAGATACTACACCATTTTCGTCCATTTTGTTTCGAAAGACCCATTTTGTTCCAATTATAGTTTGATCTTTGGGTTTTGGAACTAGTTTCCAAACATCATTTCTAACGAATTGGTTTAATTCTTCTTGCATGGCAATTACCCATGATTCATCTTTTATTGCTTCATTTATGGTTTTTGGTTCAATGGTGGATACAAAACAAAAATGATTACTTTGATTTTGAGCTTGTGACCTTAAGGTTCTTTGATTAAGTTGTCCTATGACCTTTTCTAATGGAGCAAAATTTTTGATCTGCGCAAAACCGTCAAGTCTAACAGACTTAAAACAGCTTAAACACAAATGCAATGAAGATCAGAGAATATAATGAATTCCCGGGTCGTTATGTCCCACGGAGACTCAATGGTGTGTACAACACTAATTCAGATGATAGAAGGATCACTAAGGATAATGATCCGAAAGGATTTGAAAAGGATAATTACACTACTGAAAAAGGTTATAAATAAAGCGACTTAAATACAAATTAAGAAAAATAAAAAATAAAAGATATTAAATAAACGCTATCACTATTTTTAAAGTGATGAACGTTTAAAAATTAAAACCTAAAACTTACGTTTAAATAAAAATAACGTAAACGAACAAAATAAAACGTGAAACTTATTCAATATTAACCCTAAAAATATGAGAAATACATTTTTACAATCCTAATTATATAAGAAAATTATTAGAAAAAGAAAATTATTTTTATAACTAATTAATTAATTATTATTAATTAAAAACTATTTTTAACTATTAAATAATTACCTAAAATACAAGAAAATAGTAAATAAAGCTAGAAAAATAAAATTAAGACTTAGAAAAGTCTAAAATATCAAAATAGACTTTTCAAAACTATTTTTGTAATTTTATGATTATTTTTCTATTTTCTAGGAATTTTAAACTATTTAAAACTAATTAAAATATTTAAAAATACAAATTTAACTAAGAAAAATCTAGAAAAATATTTTTTTGCCTTTTTATATTTATCTAAACTCAAGAAAATGAAAAATTATTTTTTTTGAAGCTTTTCTTAATTATATGTATTAAACACTATTTAAAAATACTTAAAAACTAATTAAAATCAAGAAAAATACCAAATAAGCTAGGAAAAATCTGAAAAATTCAGGAAATGCTTAAAATAATAATAAGAAGCTAAGAAAAATGGAAAATCAGGAGCTTGTGTGGAAGATATTGAAACTGATGTAGCTAGTGCTTATAAAGAAGCACTTTAATAAGCCAAATGGGTCAAAAGCTACCAAACCAAAGGAGAAGCTCTAATATGCTAAAGGAACTACAATGGAACAAGTTTCAAAAGTCGCAACCTCGATAAGCTCATTACAACAGTTTTGATATATGAGCTCATAAGCTAAAAGCAGCTTAACGGTGTAGTCTACTTTAAGCTCTGCATAGGATTCAAAATAAGTTGGAAATGAAAAGCACTAGTTGGAACATGAAGAGGACCTGGCTAAGAGCTATTAAACCAAAAATAGGACTGGAAAAGCTCAAGCGAGCTTTGTGCAAACCCCGCAAAGCATGCAAACTCGTATTCAGGAAAGGTGAGCAGGGCATTAAGGCCTTTTGACGAGCTCTTTTGGAGCTTATAGAAAACGATAAAATTATACAAAAATGACAACCATAAAATAGACCAGTTGAACTTCTCAAACCTACAAATTTCATTTGATTTGGTTCAGAATTGAGCCCAAGAAAAATCACTCCAGTTGAGCCAAAACTGAAATTTATGCCATTTGACTTTTTGAGCAAACATGAAAGTTGACTATATTGGATTTTGATCTGGATTTATGAACTGAAAATGATTTAATGTGATGAAAGAAAACTGAAACAAGTTATATCCAAGACATTTAAACACAAATGAGAATTTGCGACTCGAATCCACAACAAGGATCGGTGAGACGTAATTGATGAGATTTGACTTTTAAAGTTTTGCAGGCATGAACTTAGACCAATATGAGTTATTAAGAGCTAAGTATACATGAAACAACAAGAGTTGGACATTGAATCAACCCTGAACACAGATATAAGTCCAAATCCAAACACACCTATGTACTACTGATTGCAAAGCAAAACTAAACTAGAGACTGAATCAAACAGGTTTACTGATCAAACCAAGTCTAAATGATCATAATTCAACTAGATTACCAGGTTTACATTAATGGTGATCACAAATAAAAAGACAAGCCCAATGTGCAAAATGGACAGATATTAAAAATATGAAATACAAACTTACATGTGCCAGCTGGTTTGCAGACCAATACCAAACCAAAAGAACCACTACACTAATCTATTTAAACCCATTTCCATCCTCTGCATTACCCAAATCAGCTTCTATTCCAATTTGAACCCAAAGTTGACTTTTGTTGACCTTGGGATAAAACTACTTAAAACTTGATTGCAAACTGATACAAAGCTAACATAAGCTTCTACAAGATTATTTGAGATAAAATATAAGCTACTGCAAGCTTAACCATGAGAATTTAGAATTGAGAATTTCAACAGTAACCTGGAAACTTGAAATTTATATAAAAAGTTGAATTGATTTTCAAAAACACATTACAATGAAGTCTCAACTTAGTTATAATACAATAAAACTAGAATTACAACATTTGCTTTAAATTAAAACGTAAACTTTAAAAAACGACATTGGGAAAATCTTTAAAACTAACTAACTACTCATCTTGCTTCTTTCTCCCATCTTTTATATCCCATGTGGTTTCTCTCTCATGTCTGAGCAAATCCCAGCTGGTTTTGAGCCATTGGATGGCCTTGAAATGATCTTGGCCTTTGAATATGTTTTTGGCGCCAAAATTCCTTTTAACACTTGGGACAGGACTGAGATGGTGGGAGGGAAGCATTAATTGCTTTTGTTGTTTGGTGGAGGTGGGGAGCAGGAGGAGAGAATGTGGTGGGGTGGTTGCAATGGTGGGCGGGAGCAGGGGAGGAAAAGAAGGAGAAGGGATGGCGGGGTTGCTTTGTTTGGTGGTTGTTGACCAGTTTGACTAGTGTTGACTGGTTTTAATATTAAAAGGGTAAGGGTTCAAAACTAGGGGTCCAATTTGGTTATGGCGAGGTCGAGGCATAAGATAGGGTCCAAATGGTATTTAAAGGGCTTAAATGACAAGGACCATGGTTGTAATTCGAAAATGCAAGGACTTAGGTCGCAATTAGAAAAGTTGCTCCAAGGACTAAAGCGACAATCTCACAAAGTACAAGGACCAAACTTGCCATTCTCCAATTTCAGGGGCCATTTTGCCAAATTTGAAACTTGAAGGACCAATTTTGTAAATTTCTCAAACTTTGTATATTTTTCACCAAAGGACTTATTTTGACAACTTTTGATTTTAAAAGGACCTTTGGTGACTTTGCTTTTGAAATTATGGCTCGGGGACTATTTTGACAATTTATGAAACTTGGGGACTAAAGCGCAATTTTGCAAATTTGAAATGTTTTCATCGATTTTGATAATTTTGCATTTAAAACACATAAAACACGATTTGTGATATTTTGATCATTTTGATGTGTTTCGAGTGTTTTCGATGATTTTGCGTTTATTTGGTATAAAATGATGAGTATTTACACACTCGTCAATCCCACACACTAAGATATTGCTAGTCCTAGCAATGATTTGAAAAACATAATGGATTTTAAACTCTTTACCAAAAGCCATTACTTGAGTAGCCAAATGTTTCGAGTTCAAGTAAGAACCATGGTACAAATAACCATGTGATTTTGAGCAAACCACCGACTTTCAACGGTTTGATTTTGTCTTTACCGAGGCCGTACCATACGGACTAGCCAACTCTTAGATAAATTATCAATATTATCTTTGGTGGTGATTACCAATTATGGTTTTCCAACGCCTTTACCACAAGCCATAATCTTGCGGGCTGTGCCAACTCTTCACTTTTAGGATATGGTGAAATGAATACCATACAATTTTGGGCAAATTGCAAGCCATATAAACGGTTTGAGATACCTTTACCAAGAGCCGTTTGCTCTGGATTAGCCAATCCTTTAGTTTATCAAACATGGCGGATGATAACCAAATGAGTAAGTGTAAAACACTTACTCCAAAAAAAAATTTGGCCAAAAGCGGGGAATTGGTATAATTATATGATAAAATTAGTGAAATTCCCCACACTTAGAAATGAATATTGCCCTCAATATTCAAAGTACCGCGGTTATGCCGAAACAAAAACGTAAAAGGGAAATACTACGCCATTATTTATAAAGATTTTTTTTTTTTTTTTTTTAGATAATATATATATATAACATGCGGGCATCACCCCACACTTAGTGATAGAAAGGGGTAAGAAGGCGAAATATGGGTGAAAACCCATATAGTGCGTCTTCTTGTTTTGATTTCCAGTCGCTAGCTTGACTCGACCCGAATTCATTGGTTCATGGGAAACAAAGTGGAAGAAACAATCTCGATCGGACTTTCATTCAAGATGTTTGGACAAACATTGAAGCATGTGAAAGTTCCACAGATGAGATATACATAGAACCGCTCAAGAATGATAATTGAAAATTCGGGATCAAAGATAGTGTCCTCACTCCAGAAGGAGTGAAGAAGAGAGGAAGACACATCATAAGTGAGGAATGGAAGAAAGATGTTTATAACAATTAGGATCCATTCTTCATCCTCAAATGTAGACATATCTGGAGGAAGGGTGAAGGTAGTATTATCAATAAGCAAACTCTTATGATAGAGAACACCTTCCTCCGAGCCAATATCATCCTCAAGATCAAAATGGAAATGATCATATTCGGAGGAGATATGTCATGAGAGAGTTCACCGGAGAACTCTTCATGAAGAGAATCATTGGAAAAAGCCTCAAGCTCGGGCTTGTCCAATGTAGAGTCACTATCCACAACAGGGGATAGGAGATGAAGTGACTTAGCACAAAATGATTCGATCTTAGAAGCGAGGAGATTTATATTGAACAATTGTTCACGAAGTATCTCGTCCTCAATTTCCGGATCATCGAATTTCTCACTTCTTACAAGCTAACTAGCTCGGAAGGTAGCTCCTCGACATAATCGATGTCTCCATGGGATAAAGAATCGTCAAGCAAGTACAATCGTTATCGAAATCGGAGAACATCTCGACATGATCATATGGAATGTCAAGAGGAGGAGAAGAATTATCATCGAGAGGCTCATCACACATATTACAGGAGATAACCTCGGACTCACTGGGGTTGGAACAAGGCTCTCAACACAGGCGATTCCATTTCGGAATAGTGCTAGAGGCTCGTCCCCATTATGAGAGAGTCTTTGGAAGCAATAAAAGGTAAGATAGGTGTGATAGCAATAGGCGGGGAGTTGAGAAATAAGATCGTTCAATTGAGTAACACTCTCTCGTCGTCCTCATAGTATTCCCTCGTTTGAATACTATCCTCATCATCATCGTCATCATATCGGTTCTTATGTTCATCTCTGAAGCTTACACACCATTCGTTTCATTTGTAGCTTCTTTCGAATCGTATTTCTTGAACTTTGAGGAAGATAACACTCCTCGTAATCATTGAGATCTTGTGAAGGCTCGGAAGTCGATGGTGATGGAATCTTGTGGGGTTGGAAATTGTCAAACCGGAGAATTGGAATTTTGAAAATTTTGATTCACCTGACATTCAAAAGTCGCATGAGGTCCCCACAATTCTTACAATGAGATAATTGGGAAAATAACTTTCACCAAAGTTACGATTGTAACACTGGTTCAAGCTCATAGACAAGCGGGACTGTGGTGGACAATCAAAACCGTAATGAGAATCATTCCACAAAACTTCATGAGTAGGATTCGTATTGGCTGTAGGTAGGTAGGAAAATCGGGTGTTTCATGATTTGAAATGGGATCGGGATTACAAACAAATTTGTCTCCGAAACCCGCATTGGTACATCATGACAATTTCCACCATTAAACGGACCTCCACACCGGAACATGTCGAAAACCATGACATGAAGAATTAAGCGGATAAGAGGATAAGAGATGGAGAATTAAGCGGTTATAGAAGATAAGGAATGGAGAATTAAGCAGGTTTGAGGATAAAGAAATGTAGAATTAAGCAGTTGGAGGATAAAAGATGGATATTTTGGATTTTTGAAAAATATCTTTAAAAGCAAAGAATGAAAAATATTTTTGGCGTTTTAACACTTGAAAAAGTGTTAATGAACTTTTGGATTTTTAAAACTTTACAAAAACTTTTCACAAATGATGGGTTATGTGCAAGAGTGGATCGAAAAGGCTAAACACACGCTAAAGCCTCCCGTGATGCGCCAAAATTTTTGATCTGTGCTAAACAGTCAAGTCTAAACAGACTTAAAACTGCTCAGACACAAATACAAATACAATGAAGTCCAGAGAATATAATGAATTCCCGGGTCGTTATGTCCCACGGAGACTCAATGGTGTGTACAACACTAATTCAGATGATAGAAGGATCACTAAGGATAATGATCCGAAAGGATTTGAAAAGGATAATTACACTACTGAAAAAGGTTATAAATAAAGCGACTTAAATACAAATTAAGAAAATTAAAAAATAAAAGATATTAAATAAACGCTATCACTATTTTTAAAGTGATGAGCGTTTAAAATTAAAACCTAAAACTTACGTTTAAATAAAAATAACGTAAACGAACAAAATAAAGCGTGAAACTTATTCAATATTAACCCTAAAAATATGAAAATACATTTTACAATCCTAATTATATAAGAAAATTATTAGAAAAAGAAAATTATTTTATAACTAATTAATTAATTATTATTAATTAAAACTATTTTTAACTATTAAATAATTACCTAAAATACAAGAAAATAGTAAATAAAGCTAGAAAAATAAAATTAAGACTTAGAAAAGTCTAAAATATCAAAATAGACTTTTCAAAACTATTTTTGTAATTTTATGATTATTTTTCTATTTTCTAGGAATTTTAAACTATTTAAAACTAATTAAAATATTTAAAATACAAATTTAACTAAGAAAAATCTAGAAAAATATTTTTTGCCTTTTTATATTTATCTAAACTCAAGAAAATGAAAAATTATTTTTTTTGAAGCTTTTCTTAATTATTTGTATTAAACACTATTTAAAAATACTTAAAAACTAATTAAAATCAAGAAAAATACCAAATAAGCTAGGAAAAATCTGAAAAATTCAGGAAATGCTTAAAATAATAATAAGAAGCTAAGAAAATGGAAAATCGGGAGCTTGTGTGGAAGATATTGAAATCGATGTAGCTAGTGCTTATAAAGCACTTTAATAAGCCAAATGGGTCAAAAGCTACCAAACCAAAGGAGAAGCTCTAATATGCTAAAGGAACTACAATGGAACAAGTTTCAAAGAAGCGCAACCTCGATAAGCTCATTACAATGGTTTTGATATATGAGCTCATAAGCTAAAACAGTTAACAGGTAGTCTACTTTAAGCTCTTGCATAGGATTCAAAATAAGTGGAAATGAAAAGCACTAGTTGGAACATGAAGAGGACCTGGCTAAGAGCTATTAAACCAAAAATAGGACCTGGAAAAGCTCAACTGAGCTTTGTGCAAACCCTGCAAAGCTTGTGCAAAACTCAGTATTCACTGAGTTAGGTGAACAGGGCATTAAGGCCTTTTTGACAGGCTCTTTTGGAGCTTATAGAAAACTGATAAAATTATACAAAAATGACAACCATAAAATAGACCGTTGAACTTCTCAAACCTACAAATTTCATTTGATTTGGTTGAATTGAGCCCAAGAAAAATCACTCCAGTTGAGCCAAACGAAATTTATGCCATTTGACTTTTTGAGCAAACATGAAAGTTGACTATATTGGATTTTGATCTGGATTTATGAGCGAAAATGATTTAATGTGATGAAAGAAAAGCTGAAACAAGTTATATCCAAGACATTTAAACACAAAATGAGAATTTGTAACTCGAATCCACAACGATGGATCGGTAGAGACAATTGATGAGATTTGACTTTTAAAGTTTTGCGGCATGAACTTAGACCAATATGAGTTATTAAGAGCTAAGTATACATGAAACAACAAGAGTTGGACATTGAATCAACCACGAACACGAGATATAAGTCCAAATCCAAACACACTATGTACTCACGATTGCAAAGCAAAACTAAACTAGAGACCGAATCAAACAGGGTTTCTTGATCAAACCAAGTCTAAATGATCATAATTCAACTAGATTACGAGTTTACATTAATGGTGATCACAAATAAAAGACAAGCCCAATGTGCAAATGGATGATATTAAAAATATGAAATACAAACTTACATGTGCCGGTGGTTTGGAGACCAATACCAAACCAAAGAACCACTACACTAATCTATTTAAACCCATTTCCATCCTCTCATTACCCAAATCGACTTCTATTCCAATTTGAACCCAAAGTTGACTTTTGTTGACCTTGGGATAAAAGCGCTAAAACTTGATTGCAAACGATACAAAGCTAACATAAGCTTCTACAAGATTATTTGAGATAAAATATAAGCTCCGTAAGCTTAACCATGAGAATTTAAATTGAGAATTTCAACAAGAACACAGAAACTTGAAATTTATATAAAAAGTTGAATTGATTTTCAAAACACATTACAATGAAGTCTCAACTTAGTTATAATACAATAAAACTAGAATTACAACATTTGCTTTAAATTAAAACATAAACTTTAAAAAGCGACATTGGGAAAATCTTTAAAACTAACTAACTACTCATCTTGCTTCTTTCTCCCATCTTTATATCCCATGTGGTTTCTCTCATATACGAGCAAATCCCAGTGGTTTTGAGCCATTGGATGGCCTTGAAATGATCTTGGCCTTTGAATATGTTTTGGCGCCAAAATTCCTTTTAACACTGGGACGGGGCCGAGATGGTGGGAGGAAGCATTAATTGCTTTTGTTGTTTGGTGGAGGTGGGGAACAGGAGGAGAGAATGTGGTGGGGTGGTTGCAATGGTGGGCGAGGCAGGGAGGAAAAGCGGAGAAGGATGGCGGGTTGCTTTGTTTGGTCGGTTGTTGACCAGTTTGACTAGTGTTGACTGGTTTTAATATTAAAGGGTAAGGGTTCAAAACTAGGGTCCAATTTGGTTATGGCGGTCCGAGGCATAAGATAGGGTCCAAATGGTATTTAAAGGGCTTAAATGACAAGGACCATGGTTGTAATTCACGAAAATGCAAGGACTTAGGTGCAATTACGAAAAGTTGCTCAAGGACTAAAACCGACAATCTACACAAGTACAAGGACCAAACTTGCCATTCTCCAATTTCAGGGCCATTTTGCCAAATTTGAAACTTGAAGGACCAATTTTGTAAATTTCTCAAACTTTGTATATTTTTCACCAAAGGACTTATTTTGACAACTTTTGATTTTAAAAGGACCTTTGGTGACTTTTGCTTTGAAATTATGGCTCGGGGACTATTTTGACAATTTATGAAACTTGGGGACTAAAACTGCAATTTTGCAAATTTGAAATGTTTTCATCGATTTTGATAATTTTGCATTTAAAACACATAAAACAACGATTTGTGATATTTTGATCATTTTGATGTGTTTAAGAGTGTTTTCGAGATGATTTTGCGTTTATTTGGTACAAAATGATGAGTATTTACACACTCATCAATGACTTTTAGATTCTTTGATGTTGACAATTTCCTTATTTGATGGTTCATCTTCCTTGTTATTATTAATTTGACTTTCTATTATTTGACTTTCAACTAAGTCATCATCTACCAAAGGTGATGTCTTAGAGGAGGTGGACTTTAAATCAAATGTTATGTTCAACGATTCCTCGACTATCATTGTTTCTTTATTTAGGACAATGTAAGCTTTACTAGTTTGAGAGTAACCAAGAAATACACCTTCATAAGACTTTGGGTCAAACTTGGTGAGATAATCCTTAGTATTAAGAATAAAACATTTACAACCAAAGACTACTAAAATATCCTAATGTTGGCTTTTACCTTTATAAATTCATATGGTGTTTTGTTTAGGAAAGGACGATTAAGACTCTATTTAAAATATATGTAGAAGTGTCAACGGCGTTACACCAAAACTTTTGAGGAATGTTTTGTTCATTAAGCATTGTTCTACTCATTTCTTGAATTGTTCTATTTTTACGTTCTACTACTCCATTTGATTGAGGTGTTAGTGGGCGGAAAAGTTATGTGTTATACCATTTGTATCACAAAGTTTCCAAATTGAGTTTCGTTGTCAAATTCACGACCATGATCCGTTCGGATCGACACAATTTGACACCTAGAAGATTTTGAATTTTCTTGCTAAGTATTTCAAATTTATCAAAAGCTTCATTTTGGTTTTCAAAAATAACGTCCAAGTAAACCTTGAGTAATCATCTACTATGACCAAAGTGTATAAGTTGCCTCCATAGCTTCTTATAGCGGATGGTCCAAACAAGTCCATATGTAATAATTCTAGACACTTAGATGTGGACACCATATTTTTAGATTTGTGACTACTATGTGTTTGTTTACCAATTTTGCAAGCGTCATAAAAGTGTTGGTCATATTTTAGTTTTGGTAAATTCCTAACCAACTCTTTTGAAGATAGGTTTTGTATAAGTCTCATATTAGCGTGACCTAGCGTCTATGCCAAAGAGATGAGCTATCGTCTAATGTTGTTAAGCAAAGTTTGTCATTATATGTTTTATCTATTTTCATGACGTATATGTTATTTTTCCTAACTCCTTTAGCTATGGTGATACCATCTTTTAGTATTTTACTACCATTTTCATCAAATAGTACTTTATACTTTTTATCACATAGTTGGCTAATACTAAGTAGATTAAATCCTAACCTATCCACATGAGCAACATTTTCAATAGTTAGAGAGTTATGAGCAATCGTACCTTTGCCAATGATTTTGCTTTTGAGATTGCTACCGAAGTGACATTACCTCCGTCGTACTCTTGGTATGATGAGAAGAGACTTTGTTGCCCGTCATGTGTCGTGAGCATCCACTATCTTTATCCATTCATCGGGTTCCAATCCAACTTTCAAGCATACCTAAGAAGCAAATAACTCAAACATTTGGTCCCCAATATCTCATGGGTCCGTTTGGGTTAAACATACCATTTATTTGATTCATGTATGGAAATGATGGGTAAGAGTTCCATGGCATGTAATCTGGAGTTTGATATGGTCTAGAAAGCTTTGATTCCAACCGTTGTGTTGGTAGTTAGGTTGAACGTTGTGGTTGCTCTTAGGAAAGGCGTTTGGCAAAGAAGTTTTATATCGTTGTTGAGTAGTTTTTATCTAAATTCATTTTAACAAGTCCTACTCACGATATAATGGTGGTTTTAGTTTAACATTATCATTGGTTTTCTTTGTTACTTTAATAAATTCATGCGGTCCGTATTGCGAACATTACATTACTGTTTTGAAGTACCCGCGGTACCATTTTGCTGTGTGACGGAACCCTTATTTTGGTTCCGTCGGTCCGGTCTTTATCTTCTTGACAATTTTGATGAATGTTAGTCCTTTTCGGCCGTTTTGTTTTGACTCTTTGGAATTAATACTTCATTAAAACCTAGCCCATTCATGTCTCACGGTGTTTTATGGATTTTAACTATTTCATCGGCAAGAGCGATGTTTTGTTAAACCTTTTAAACTTAGAATTATTTTCTATTAGAACTTCTTGTGTGAGCTTTAGTTTTCTATTTCAAGATTAAGCTCTTGACATGATTTACAATCATCGTCATTTGCTTTTCCTTTTCAAGTCGTTTGCTTTTTCTTTTAACTCATATACCTCATTTTCCAAAACTCCTTTTTGGTTTTAGAAATTTATTTTAGTTATGATTTTAGACTTAGCTCACACAATTGATTATATTGTTTTTGCAAGGTGTCATCATCTATAGAAGAATAAGAAGAGTCGGAAAGTACCTCATTTGACTCATGTGCCATTAGAGCGATCTCTTCCTTGCTTGATTCTTCATCGTCTTCACTATCACTCCAAGCACCACTTACAAAAGCTCGTTGAGTTTTGCTTTTAGGTGGCTTGGGACATTCTCTATGAGATGACTTGCATCACCACATCTAAAACACTTTCTTTCACCTTTACTCTTCTTATCATCCCGATCTTTTGGAATGGCTTCTTTTCTTCTCGAGGTTGTCTTACAAACTTTCCTCTTCTTCTAAAGAACTTCTTGAAATCTCTAACGGCCATGGCATACTCCTCATCTTCACTACCGGAACAAGATTCACCATCATCGCTTGATTCGCCTTTGCTTTAAAAGCAACGATTTTATCTTCTCCTTTCTTCCTTTGATGATCTCCGAATCTTTCTCCATTACCATTTCGTGAACTTTGAGGTTGCCAATTAGCTCGTCTAGTGACATTATTGAGAGATCTTTGATTCTTCAATAGCGGTCACTTTAGCTCTCCATTTGGGATTGAGTGCTCTAAGAAATTTCGACAAAGTTCTTACTACGAAAAGATTCATCAAGTTCTTTAAGTGATGTAATGATAGTGTTAAAGCGAGCAAAGCCACAATCAATGGTTTCATCTTGGGGATAACAAATTGTTCATATTGTTGAACAAGAAGATCAATTTTGTTATCCTTGACTTGTGAATTACCTTGATGTGTAACAATTAATGATTCCCAAATATCTTTGGCGGTTTCACACATAAAAATTCTTTCATATTCTTTTCTAGGTAAAGCATTATAAAGCATCATTTTAGCTTCATTATTTTTAGCAACTAATTTCTTTTGTTCATCAACGGAAATATCCTTTGTTGTAGAACTAAAATCTCCTTTAACAATAATAAACCAAAGATCTATATCTTTTGATTTTACATATGTTTCAAACGGTTTTCCAATAGATAAATCCATTGGTTTCAAAGAGTGGTGGTCTTTGCATAGATTGCCCTTCTTTAAAGTTTTCGAATCCATGGATCGTTTCAAGTTTATAAAATACAAGTTATTTTAGAAATTCTTGAGCAACGAGGCTCTGGTACCAATTGTAGAAAACTAGAAGGGGGGTTGAATAGTTTACCAATTAAAAACTTTGTTTTGAAACTTATTGAAAGATCAATTGATATTGATCTTGAGTATGTTAATGAAATATGCAAGCAATGTGTAATAAGTAAATAAGGAAAGAGATGATCAAACCACAACAAGTTGTTTATAGTGGTTCGCCTACAAGGACTCTTTTTCCTTGCCCTACTCCACTCCCGAGTCTCACACTCGAGTTTAACTTCACTAGTCAACAAGCTCCTTTCACCGGTGGAGAAAACCTTTACACTTCGCTTACACTATTTTCGACACTAAGCTAGATGTCGAGTTCTTTCCAAGGGTACAACTACTCCCACACACAATGTATTTTGAGGACTAAAATACTAACCACTCACACTCACAAGATTATGATGGTTTGATACAACAATGAAGTATGGATCAACACTAGATCATACAACACTAAACAAACAAGACTTCCAACTTCTCGTTGAAGCTTGAATATGACTTGATCTTCTTTGCTACAAAGAGATCACTAATATGATATGAAACCGAGTTAGAAAGGTTAGAGAGAATATATGTATGAGAGTATGTTAGAAAGGGATGAAAAACTACTTGGCTTGGCATTGCTATTTATAGCCAAATGGACGAGCGCGTCACGGACGGCGGACCCCTTAAAGGGTTCCATGGTGTACCATTTGGTACCGCCGTCCGACAACCAAGATATCAAATCTTGCCAAAGTCAACTCTATCTAGGTGAGATTGTGCAAGATATGAAGAGTACAAATCTTCACAAAATATCTAATGAAATCTTCCAATGATTTCCATGATGTAATACATGATGTCAAATGTTGTATTACTATTTTTAGAAATATGCAAATGCTTAAGTAGTGTTTGGTTTTAAGAACCCAACACATTCTAAAACTACTATCATACATAATGATTGAGTCATATCAAGATGTTACTAATCATAAATGTAAATGCTTGAATGATGAATATATTGTTTGAGAAAGCTTGTTTTAATATCTAATAAACTTGACAAGCTTTAAGCTTTTATAAATTAAATTTACTTTTGTCGTTAACAAAACTTAGGCAAAGATCAAAAATATAAATAACATTTAATGACGATATTTGTATTAACACTAACTTAAAATCGGCAAAATTATTCAACCCCCCCTTCTAGTTTTCCACAATTTCTTAATAATTCAAAAAATAATTTGTCAAAACAATTTTTGAAAAAATATTTTGTCACATTTATAAAAATGTGAAGTTTAAGACAAAGGTTAATTTCTTTGATAATCCATTAAGTTTGATGTTTGTTTATTCATACCTTGAATGATTTACGTCGAAATGGTATTTTATGATTAATAACTTGTTTATGTTAACTTTGACGTAAAATATTTTACATTGTGTTGTTATCAAACATAGAAAAGTTAAAAAAAAAAAATATAAATAATGTTTTTGGACATTATTTGTATTGACAATCTCCCACTTTTTGATGATGACAAAATATAAAATCATTTTATGTAAAAAATTGACAAGTTTTAGTTGAGTTTATCCCATTTCTCCCTTTTTGTCAAAGAAAAAGAGTGTCATGACGAGAAGAAAAAATTGACGACACAAATGCTCCCCTTTAATGTGTGCTCCCCTTGTTGAGGGTACCTAGGAATCGAGCTATGTTGACGTGCTACAAAAATTAGTTAGAGTAAACTAAAAATAGTGGCTAAAACAATAAGCCAAAAATAAGTAATCCAACCAAAATAGATCAACTATGATAAAATGAAACAACCACCATAAGTAAACAAAAGCCAATTCATTAACTAAAGAAAATAAACATATCATACTTAAAAGTATGATTACAAGAAAATAAACTACTACTAGAAGCATGGAATTAATCTAAAGTGACTTGAGTAAAGATTTTCTTCATCCACAAAATGTTCCTAAACATTTATTTTGAAAACTAAACATACTAATGCTTAGATGGTTGGGCTACGGTTGGTGCGGGTGGTGAAGTGAGTGGAGCTAAAGGTGGTGTCATGGGGTGCTCAATGTAGGAGAACATGGAGTGAAGTTCATCCTTTAAGGAAAAGATAAGGTTGTAGTTGTGAAGGCAACATAGGCAACTATCACTATAAAGATCAACGGATTGAGTTGAGTTGGATGACCCATAAGAGGTGGTGATAGTGATGGTGATGATGGTGTAGGAAGAGTATAGTACAAAGGACTTATTTGTGAAAGTGTGAGCGTGATGTCCATAGGTTGTGAAGGACTAAATTGTCAGGAGTTAGGCCTTGACCTATTGATGAAGAAGATTATGAGTTGCTTCTAGTAGAGGGTCTCTTAGTAGGTGCATTAGGAGGTGATGGTGAGCTTGGTGTGCTAATAGAAGGTGGTGTGTTTACTTGAACTTCATAATCTTCCTTAGTAAGATCAATGAAGAGTGTTGGTTTTCTATTTTTGATCTTAGGCTTCTTGGAAATGTGAGTGGTGGAAGCTTGAGTGGAAGACATTGTTGAAGGTGATTATAGGTTGAAGATAGTTGATTTTTCAATCGAAATGATGGAAGTAAAGGCTTTATATAGCCAAGGTTTGGTGAAATTTGAAAATGATATCTGGTTTTGTCCTAAAGATTGTGAAGTGTAGGTATCCATGTGCTTTGAAGTTTAGAAAATGAAAAAAGCTTTTAAATTTTGTGGGTAAGTCAAAAAGATGAAAGGAAAAGTGAAAATTCGTCAAACAGTTGACGGTACCGTTAAATAGGACACGGTACCATTAAATTTAGCAGTCAGTCCCATGTTTAATGGTATCGTGACTGCGAGAATGAATTTTCCCAATGCTGCTTAATCTACAGTTCGGGGAAGGCTAAAGGTGGTGTTTAGGGGAATTATTTTGCTTCAAATCCTAGTGCCTCAATTCACTAAAGAATAATCATCCTAAAAATCCTAAATGTAGCTAAAACTAGAAGCAAAAGTATACATGTGATTATGTATATATGAGCAACAATCATTCATGCAAAATGAAGAAACTACGCATGCAACTATTTATCTAATAATAAGCAACAAACATGCATGCAAGATGACAAACTAATTATGCAAAGGATGATACTAAACTAAAGATGAATAAATCATATAAATCAGGTAGTGCAAGCACTTAACCATAGTTAGGAAACTAAAAATACTACTACTTAGAAGTTGTTGAACTAATAAAATGTTTACTAAATAAATTAACCAAGTTCATGACTAATCAACTAAATTGATTTAAACTTGAACACTCCCTATCCAATTCTTTAATATTTTTAATTGAGTTGAGCTAATCCCTATTGCTTCACAAGCATTGATTAGTTAACACATCATCATCATTTTTTTGTTCATCAAAGGGTGCATATTTGGATAATGATTCATGAATAAAGAAAGAAGAGATTTCATATTCATACAAGGGTTCCATTACTCGATCAACCAGTGAGTATTCGGGACCTTGAAGATGTGGGTATGAAATCATGACATGGCGATATAGGCGAGTTAAGAACATGTCATAGGGTATCAGTTTTTCTTTGTTGCCTATGAGATGTACAATTCTCTTGGCGAAGAAATAGGCAAGATTATAAGGTTGCTACATGACTAGACAATATAGCATGTGAGCACAAAATGTTGGAAGATGTTCACGGTATCCCATGAGACCGAAAACATTTTATGAAGAATTCTTAAACAATCTGACGGACTTCATTGAAAAGAATTTTGTTAGGATTGAGATGGTACAAAGTTGCGAGATTCAACACTTCAACTTTCGAACATACAACCAAAGATTAGTCGAGAGGATGAATGACATCAATTATTTCTTTAGGTGAAGGTATGTGGGTGGAGTAAGGACCATATTCTTCTTGATAATTGAGAAGTGACTCGAGACCAATCTTCCAAATAGGCACATTACCCATGATTTGGAATTTTGAGGATTTGAGAAAATTGTTGTAGAGACATAGAAATTTGTTGGTTTGGTTACAAGAAAGAGAGTGAAAGTGTGATCCTCGTTATGTCTGAGTTCGCATGATGAAAGAATTCTAATATGAAGCGAAGACAAATTTGCTCATTGATGATAAGTAGACAATCAAATCATATGGCATTGAACATAGTGTCAATGTGATCTTGATTGAGAAGAGATGGATCAACAATTCACCTTCATGAAATATGAGACTCAAGATTATTAAAACTATGAACATGACTTCTAGGTGCATTTGGTTCAAGAGAAATGTTGGGAATGTAGGTGATGGTAAGTTTGTGATCAAAGTCAAACATATAAGACATATTGGTACCTATAATGAAAGGTTATGATTTTAATTATATATTATGACGAAATCAAAATTTTGAAAACATATGCCTAGTGTGTGTCTATATGCAACTAATGTGGAGGTCGGTCACTCGACTCAAAAATAAAAATAATGAGTTTACCCAAAGCTTCTATATTTACTTTTGCTCGATAGAAAGTGTCGAAAGATACATATTAGTTATGTATTTCGCTAGTATTCAAAGTTCATCATGTATGCATGCAAAATGTTTTAGAGTGTATTAACAATGCAAGAAAATGTCTTCATGATGATCCTAACCCTATAGATTTTCAAAAATGAATTTAGGGAGTATGTATTTTACGAAAATCATTAACACAATTTAATTATGAAATGACGCTGGCATGATGCTCGAGTTGTGGAGGTCACTGTGGAGGTCAATGACGTTGGCATGACGCTCGAGCTGTGTCCGAATCTGAATGAGATCATGCTCCTCTGCTGGTGCTGCTGGAACTGGGGTAGCTGCCAATGATGTAGAGCTGGAACTATCATTGGGAGCATAAGTGCTGAAAACACACTCGATGTCTCTGAATACGGTATCCTCAGCCATACCCTCAGTCTTTGTGTCCTGCTTCTGATCTTGAGTTGCTCTCGAGCTTTGCCTGACCTGATAAGTAAGGGACATCATCAATGCCCTACTCTAAAGCACATACCCTAGCAGCTCTCAATCCCAGTCGAAGTGGTGCCTCTGCAGCTGTAAGCTCAGCTAGGACACTCTGTTGTTGATCGGCTGATGGGACAGGTGTGGTATCCTTTTTCTCATCCTCGATGATGTCTCAACCGCCTCCCAGCCTCTTACGAGAGGTAAGTGGGTAGGGAGAGTGGTGGTGATGAAGATAGTGATCTTTGCTTTGGAGATGGGGTCTCGTGGGACGATCGGTGTCTCCTGCGGGGTGATGAGTGGTGATGGTGATGGTGATGAGGATGGTGGTGAGGGCGATGATGGTGATGGCGGTGGGAAGTATGGTGGTGTGCGAAGAGAGCATACCTCGCATGTTTTCCTCGGTATGGGAGAAAGTGGAGGCGTGGCGTCTTGTCATCATGGGTAGTACATCGGCGGATGACGAGTGAAGTAGAAGTAGTGGATAATGTCTCGGTGGGTGGGTGGTGGTGTAGGTGTTGTCTCCTGAGACTCAAATGGCTCAGTGTCATAAGACTCGAGTGTATCCTCTGGGAGACTATAGCACGATATGCTGGTGTGGTGCTCTCTAGGTCAGTGTCAGAACAAGTAGGAGAGTGCGAGAAAGGCATGGCTCTGTGACAAGTACGATATGGGCGAGAAAGACATCAGATACCACCTCATTCAACACATCGGACTCAATACATTGTGGTTTTAATCTCAACAATGAAGTGTATGATTCAGAGGAGGAAGAGGTTCGAGAAGTTTGACTAATGAGCAGGGACAAAGCTAAGAAGGACACATCATCCTCGTCCGTTCCATCAAAATCTTCAGCTGCTTCTCTCGCACCATTTGTTGATTTTTAGTCGATATATAAAAAACATTCACTCGGGTATCTTTTCCAAAAAGAAGGAAGACTGGTTGTGTTTTTTTGGAGATGAAGCAGCGACAAATATAATTGCAAGAAAGAAGTACGCAAAAAGGCAAGAAGAAATTAACCTACAAAATCGGATGTTTAACTTTTTTCTATCATAGGCCCGATGAGCAATTGAACAGAAGACAACGAGAAACGGTGATGGAGATGGAGCAACAAATCAAAGCGAAGTATGATTTAGATTATTAGTTTAAGTTTTAAATTTTTATTGTAATATTTTTTTATTTATTTGAATTATTAATGTAATATTTTTTAATTATTAATGAAATTTTAATTATAGTGTTTAGAAAAAAATGAAAATGAAAAAAAACAAAAATAGAAGTTGGTGGTGATGTTGGTTGACGTATTACATTATGTTGATGATGATGTTGGTTGTGGAAAGAAAAGCAGGTGTGGCGCTAACGGCGATGATGATGTTGGTTGTTATCCTTATAACTTTATCATTTTATTTTTTTTCTTTCTCTAAGGTGAGGCGTAATGGGATGCCAATACAACACGTGAATGATCCTCTTCACACGCTAAGACCATGACGAAGCTCCCCAATGGTGCGCGAAGATATACACATGCATTAAATTATAAAAATATTTAGAATTTTACACATCTTCATGCGACTTTTTAATGGTGCATACCACCTAGCGGAAGAGTTTTTATGGTGTGAAGAGTTTTTATGTATTTTGTTAGGTGATAAATATTGTGTCTGTAAAAAAAAGTTATAAGATGATGCATTCAAAAGCTCATGTGTCTTGATATGTAGATGAATGGTCGGAGCCTAATAGAAACAAGGTGATACATTAAAAGTGAAAGTGGGAGTGAAAGTGAAAGATACATGGAAGGGTATATTCCTTTCTCATAAACGGATATTTTTGGTCATGTTCATAAAACCCCACTTAATATCCCAGTTGAGTTCCATCATTTTCTTGAAAACACACACACAAATAAATTTCTAAGTTTATATATTTTCACATTCTAATAATCTATAGAGTCAACCTTGTTTTATAAGTTTTTGATATGCTTGATCATGCCATAAATGAGGGGATATGGAGAGGATCTTAATTTGCCTCTCTAAACTCCCCACAAAAACCAGAAAAGTGCATCTTGGATATCTCCGATTTCACGTGTATTTGTCTTTGTATAATTGATATCACATGAATGGAGGAAGAAACACTGTGAATCTTGTTTCTTGGCTGCAAATGGTAAGTATATTGGTTTTTTTTTTTTTTTTTTTTTTCTTTTTGTTCATGTATGTTGTATATATTATTTCTAAAATTAGTAAGCTGTGTAAATATGCTTTAATACTAACTATAATCAGTTTTTAAAGTGTTCATATTATTGGGGTTACTTGTTCATATTGTTTTGTATATTTATAAGTCAAAAGTTTGGATAATGTGATCATTTCAAAAGACAAGCAATTTTTAGAAGCTATCCTATTATCCTAAATAACTTTAAAAAAAGTGTTCATTAGAAACTAAAAGTTGTGTGTAGAAAAAGAAATAGTGTGTATAAATCTTTTTGTGTTGTTTTGGTACAATATGATCTTTAAGATTGTTAAATATACGAATAGATACTCGAAACTTATTTAAACATATATAAGTGATTCATAATCAGAATTATGCCCTAAACATGATATGAGGAAACACATGAATTCATGTATAAGAAACTGTTTTTAAAGTTCCATCAGTATGGCTTGTTTTACTAAGAAACTGTCTTCATAGATAGCTCGTTTTACAAAGAAAGGTTTTCGTTGCTCAAATCGTCCTTACTAGTTACATAGGACTAACCTTAGCCATAGTTTCAAGAACATGAAGTACCGCTTGCTTCACTCTTGTTACTATTTGCTTTTTAGAGAACAAATCATATACAAACTTCTATGCTACTTTCAATAAGAAAAGCTTATATGAAATCCTACTCATTTTCGCTGATATCCATCTTGTCTTTTAACAGGTCCAGAAGCAAAAGAATAATGGCTACTTTGAACCCGTGTTTAACGATCTTCTCTCCTTTCGATCAGGAGTAGTCCGTATTTTAAATTAGCCAAATTTTAGTTCTAGCTCCAGTTTCCTCATAAATGTTTCTTTAGATTATAGAGTCTTCATTTCCTTCTTTTTAGTCTTTAGCTGTGCATCTCTTTCAGTTGATTCAGTTTCTAGGTTTAGCTACTCGTATGCAAACTTGATCGAAATTAACATTTTTAATCAAGGGCAAATCTCCTTTTGGCAATATATATTTGGTTCCGAGCGAACTCTTTGTTCCGTCCGGTGTCATTTATTTATCCTGTTTCGGGCAAATCTCCTACTTGGCAATACCAGAAAGTTGTTCTGGTGGCAAGTTTTGATCCAAATTTTTGGGGCAAATCTCCTTTGGCATATCGGGTGTCTGTCTCCTGCAGACCCCATTTCGATTAATAATATCCGGCAAATCTCCTTTGGCAAAGTATCTCCGGTTTCTTTGGAGATACTACTATCACTTTCTCTATCGGTTCTCGATAGTGATATCAGTAATACTTCCATATCACAAGGTACCTTTTTAAGGATCGAAGATGGACGTGTTTCTAAGCGACTTTGATAGCTACAGCGAAAGCAGTAGCTCTGATGATCAAGAAGATGATGAGTTCATGTATGGTGGACAAGCAAGTTGCATTCTTTCAAATCTTCAAGAAACAATCGGGAAAATCGATGATTTCTTATTATTTGAAAGAAGATATGTCCATGGTGACATTGTTTTCTCGGTTGAAGATCAAATTTCACAGATGGGAAAAGTAATGAACGTTGAGATGGTTGTGGATTTGGAAAATCTTAATGAAAAGAAGCTAAAAGATATCAACTCCAACAACCTTCAAAGAATCCGTTCCATTTCAACCGGTGAGTTTGTGGTGTTGGGTCCTTGGGTTGGTAAAGCGGACCACATAACAGATTCCATTACTGTCTTGTTTGATGATGGCATCAAGTGTGAATATACAATGACGGGAATGGAGATAGACCAACTCGTACCTATATCTCCAGACATAGTGGATGATTACCCTTATTATCCAGGTCAGCGAGTCAAAGCTGTGAACTCGACCCGGTCAAAGTCAACACATTGGTTCTGTGGGTCCCAGAATGAAAAACAAGACGAAGGGACCGTATGCACTGTTGATGCAGGGTTGGTCCATGTGACATGGCTTGGTTGTGCGTTATTTGGTTCGGAAAACTTACCAGTCCCACCATCTTTACAAAACTCGAAAGGGTTGACACCCTTTTCGTGTTTTCAGCATTCGAATTGGCAGATTGGTGATTGGTGTGTGTTACCAAAGATCGAGCACAAGGGTTTTCAAGAAATTTTTGTGGTTGCGAAAATGAAATGTAAAGTTGATGTTTTGTGGCAAGACGGAAGTGAATCGTGTGGGTTAGATTCTAGTTCTCTTGGTCCAGTAAACACGGTTAATGCTCATGACTTCTGGCCTCATCAGTTTGTTCTCGAGAAAGGAACGTCTGATGATCAACAAGAGAAAAAGTGGGGTGTCGTGAAGGCTGTGGATGCAAATGAAAAGACGGTGAAGGTAAAATGGGAATGTGGAACCGAAGAAACTGTAAGTGCGTATGAACTACTCGAGCACCCTGACTATTCGTATAGCCAGGGTGACCTCGTATTAAGGCTACAAAAAGAGCAGAAATTTGAGAATCTCAAAGATACTATGAAATTTAGTACTAATATTTACTTGGATAATATCGGGATTGTTATTGGCTTCATGAATGGAAACGTTGAAGTCAAATGGGCAGCTGGTTTCGTCTAAGGTACAAATTCCTATTAATTGAACTACATACATCTTTGTGTTTCTGTGTATTTTCGATCTTTTCTTGGTTATCCACAACAATTTCTTATACAAACATGTTATCTCATAATTTAATGCTCGTACAGGTTGCACCTCATGAGATTTTTAGAGTGGAAAAGTCTGAAAGCATATCAGCCACACCATTGCTTAACAATGACACCATCGAGCTAAATCATGAGAAATCCAGGCATGATAACCATCCACCGGACGCAAGAGATAAGGTAAAAGCCAACCTCGCTATTGTTTTGAGTAACATATTATAGCGTTGTTTATTAAGGTTTGAGTTTTTACTCTATATGTTTAGGATTTGTCGGATTCGGATGATGAAGAGAAGGATTGCTTAAAGTCTCTATATGATTCGACTACTTTTAACGTCCCACGAGCTGCTATAGGGTTTATATCCAATGTGGCTATGAATCTTTTTGGATTTCCACTTTACACGTCATTGTCTGCCACTTCACACCACGTCCTCGACGATGAATCAGTAACTAGTTTTGACAACAAGAAAGATAAGCAGGAGCTCGTAGAAACATCCTCCGAGATGAAGCTGAAAGAAGCTGAAGAGTTTAAGGATGATTCATTTGTACCAACTGGAAAAAACGTGAATGAAATTAAGCAATTTGACATGGTCAACGACTGCTCGAACCACTACTTTGTTGATAGTTCTGGGAAGGGCTCGATATCAAGTCAGGTAGAGTTCGACTACATAATCAGAGCCACCTTGTTGTGTATTCAGTAATTTGACCCATCTTTTAATATTTTTTTTGGTTTCTAATAGGTGAAAAAATGTTGGCTAAAGAAAGTTCAGCAAGAATGGCGCATTTTGGCAAATGATCTTCCAGGTCAGAAATTTTCTCTGTTTTGTTAACTTTTTCCGTAATGAGGAGATTGTATAGTTGGCAAAACGCATGGGTCACATAAGTTGTGGTCACGGTTGGGTTGACGTCAAACACACTTTGTCCAAATGAAATATTTTAAAATAATTTTTACCAAGGCGATTGCAAATATTTATTTAGGAGAATTTTTGGATCACAGATATACATTTGACATAATTTTACCCATATCCCTTTTGGTAAAGTTTTTTATTTTACCCAATCGAGTTTTTAAAGATTAAACATACCATTTGAGCTGTTGGAGATCTAACGAACCTTGACCTATTTTTAAGTAAATGGAACCAAATTGTGAAATGATCTTTATGCATCATTTGAGGGGAAGACCAAGTACAAGGACTTCTGTAATCAAATATTGAATCTTGGTGTTTATTTTGACAGAAACAGTATATGTCCGTGTCTTTGAAGAAAGGATGGATCTCATCCAAGCTGGAATTGTCGGGGCACCCGGGACTCCTTATCACGACTGCCTCTTCTTCTTTGACATTTGGCTTCCCCCAGATTATCCTCACGAGCCCCCGGTACTTTTATTTTTTATTTTTTTTACTACTATTTTAAAGACCACTAGTATTATCAAGGAAAATGGACGCCAAAAACTAATGATCTTTTGTAGGATAAAGATAAAGATAAAGATTAAAAAAAAAGTTAGCGGTAATACATATCCGTATTATGTTTTTGTTATGGTAGTACATGCCCATGTTAAAAAGACTGAATCTGTACAGATGGTGCATTACAACTCTGGTGGGCTTCGAGTCAACCCAAATTTATACGAGTCGGGAAGGGTGTGCCTTAGCCTTCTCAACACATGGACCGGCAGTGGAACTGAGACATGGAACCCCCAGAGTTCCACAGTTCTTCAAGTTTTACTCTCTCTTCAGGCTTTGGTGCTTAACCAGAAGCCGTATTTCAATGAAGCCGGATACGATCAGCAAGTTGGAAGTGCGGAAGGTGAAAAGAATTCGTGTAGCTATAATGAGAACGCATTTCTCATGAGCTGCAAATCAATGCTTTTCATACTTCGAAACCCACCCAAGGTACAAACAATATTTCATTCTATATACTTGCATGTGGGTCGGGTAACGGGTCAGCAACACTTTTCTCTTCATTCCTTATTAGCAGTAGTTTGTAAATACTTTGTGTCTTGAATATGATTTTAAGGAGATATGTTGTTGCATTGAGTAGTATTAAACTTTTTACCGGTTTTGTTTGTAGATTGTTTTACATATTTAACCTGTAAAAAAAACATGTCTGGAATTGATCATATTATATCAGAATTGCTACCTAAGTGCACAACTAACACTCGTTCGTGAAACAACTCAGCAATTTGAGTCACTTGTGGAGGAGCACTTCAGAAAAAATTGCATGCATATTTTGATGGCTTGTAAGGCATATCTTGAAGGAATTCCAGTAGGTTGTGCTTTTGAGAGCCAATATCTTGAACCTGAAGGTCAGAAGGGTAATTCTACAGGTTTCAAGCTCATGCTCTCAAAGCTTGTCCCAAAGCTCGTGGAAGCATTTACCGCAAAGGGTTATGATTGTGGCGAGTATAGTAAAAATGGAGGGTGGTAACTCATCATATAACTTATCCCTGTCTTGGCCCGAGAGTGTCAAATCTAAAGAAAACAAGTTTCAGCGCATCAAGTGCATGTCATGTAAAGAATTGTGCTATATCATAGTTAATGTATATATGAGCTACCATAATGTAGTTCTTTATAGAAGTTGAATAATCTCAAATTCGAGAAATGTTGTAATATATTGGGTTCCAGTGTATTTTTTCTCGAATCATGTAAGATATGTGTTTGGATTGTAATATATTCATCAATATATAACAAAAGTGTGGTTTTTTATTGCTCAAGTCCTTCCATACATGCTAATGTATTTTTCGCAAATCACATTGTATATGAACTGCTTTTATGTTATTTAACCTTAGATTTCATCTCTTTAATCAACGAGAGCGAGCAACTCGTTTTTTTAGTCTAAATGAAAGTAGAAAAAGGTAGGCGGAGAAACGAAAGAAATTGCCCGTAATCTGGGAATGAGAATGGTGTTACCGTGTTACATAAAGAAATAATGCTACAACAACTTGTATTTCATCTTAGACGTTTACCGTGCTAGTGATTTCATAAGAATTCGACATATACATTTAAAATAGAGTAAAATACACCGTTTGTCTACGTGGTTTGGGCAAAATCCCTACAACAGTCCCTCGAATTTCTTTTTCATGGCTAATCCTTATAATGAAGTTTTGTAACACGGTTCATCCCGTTTTAGCCCAACAATGGGTTCGGTGGTGGTGGGTTCATTGGTGATTGGTTCGATGGTTGTGGGTTACACCGATGGTGATTTGAGTGGTAGACCCTTTAAACAAAACTCCAATAATCAATTTTTAGATCTATTGTGGTAGCGTAGAGAAAGGCGACCAAGCATTGGGATGGTAGTGGTGCTGTGACGTAATTTGATTCGGGGGGTAACAAAATACCCAGCAAGAAAAAGATTGAAGATTTAAACTTTCATTCAAATTTTTGCAGCTTCCAAATGAATGCATGTATAAAGTTTGTAATTTGGTTTTGTTGTTTATCGGAATAAAGTTCCATTGCTTTTATAAGAAAACTTGGGTTTTCATCTAAATCAGAATTTAATAGATAAAAGTGGTGAATGTAATGGTTAAAGAGTGAGGACAAGCAGAAGGTGGGGTGGGATAACTGCCTTTACGAACAGGGATGAACCATGTTACAAAACTTTATTAAAAAGATTACCCATGCAACAAAAGAAGTCGAGGGACTGTGATAGGGATTTTGCTCAAACCACAGCGACGAAGGGTATAGTTTACTCTTTAAAATATGATCCTGTAGCAATTTGATACAAAAAGGTTTGGCTTCGTATCTCACTTATATGATAAATGTGCCACCATCATTGCCTCAAGCACAACTTGTTCATTGCTTAATCCCTAGCCATTAGGGCTCTAAACGAACGGACAAACACGAATGGGACACATTGTTTATGTTCGTTTATTTAATTTTAACTGGACAAATAAATGATTATGAACGCTTAAACGGACGAATTTTCTTGTTCATATTCGTTTATTAAAAACTTAAAATGAGTTATTCATGTTCATTTATATCCGTTCATTAAGACACTAAACGAACCCTAAACGAACCTAAACGATCTGATTATGGGTTATTAAATGGGAAAATAAATCAAAATTATAAATTGGACTGTTCCTAAGGGGCCTAACGAATTCCTGAAAATATCACACGAATATTCTACCATAATGGGTATTCAAGAATCGGTACATGAAATTTTAATGAATTTGAAAGAAATCGCAATGATCGAACATAAATGAATCGAACATAAATGAATGTAGAAAAACAAACATAACTTTATTAAATTATGCACAATATTTTGTTTTATAAGTGTTATTTTGTTTAAACAATGGGTTGAAAAGTATACAATTAAAAGATATAATATCTGAACATAAATAAACAAATGAACGTAAACATATAAATGAATATAAACGAATGTTAATAAACGCATAACCGGACGTTCACGAAAATAAATGAACGGACGCGACTATTTTTCATGTTCGTTCATTTAACTAAATGAACGTAAAATATTGTTCATGTTTGTTCATTTAATAAATAAACGAACATACACGAACTTTTAACCGAACGATTCATGAAATGTTCATTGAACGTTCAGTGAGTTATAAAAATTTTCATGCTCAGTAAAGATAAGTGTGATCGGTGTACATGTGAGCTGTCATGTTCATAGATTGAAGCATGGCTTCACCTTCAACATTGAACTTAAACACTGTTATTCCACCATTATTGACATCAAATGCTCTGAACCTACAGAACCATACAAACATTTAGTTTGTCATGCTGAAGAAATAAAATAATAGTTATAAGAAACTCGAATCCGGATAGAAATGAAAACTTACCTCTCCGGGCTTAGTCCAAGAGCCGTGCATATCAGTGCGCGTAATATTGATTTGTGGGTCACAACCAGAAAGTTTTTACCCTAAAATAACAACCATTGTTAATCACGGTTATTACACTCTCGATAGTTTCATAAACATGTTTGACTAATGGTTAAATATGTAGAGTACCCTTATGTAACATTAACATAACATCAGAAACATGGATAATACAATATACAAATAGGCAATTCTAGCTTAAATGTAATATATTGGTCATCATGGACCAACATATAGGATGTATGTGGATGCCACCCAGGTTTTCAATATTTTGCATACAGGCCACTAATTTAATGAAATAAACTTATATGCCGTCAAATTATGTGTTTGTTTTCATTTACATTAATTATGGCGTAATTTATGCCCAAAAGCTATGAACCAACCTCTAACTTATCAAACCAGTATGAATGACAAGTTCGATGTGAAATACCAATTATACCTTTGTTTTAAGTGCGACTATATTATCAGAAGTAATTTAGAAGGATAAAATGAAATTCTGCGGATAGTATTTTTATTTGTATACGAAAACAAACATATACTTGGATGGCCTGTTATGTTATTGTTAGTTTCATTCTTTTCGTTTGATAATTACCGAAATTATTGTATACGAAAACAAACATATACTTGGATGGCCTGTAAATAAATAGCTGTCCTATATGATAAAAACATAAGTTTGGTGGCTCTCATATATTATCCCATAAATGATCGATCTTTCTCTTACCGGTGTAAACAAGATTTCCTTCCAAGCTGTATTTGCAGTCTCCCAAACTTGGCGTAAAGGATACACACCATTTACATTGAATTTTGATGGATCTTCTCTCCAACATGTGTAATCCTTTGGATATATTCTCTTAGCATCCACTGCCTCCAAATACTGAAACTCATTTAGTAGTGTCCATATATCAAAGATACCGTGAATCAAGAAAGAATATGAGTACATAATCCAAATTCCAAATCACGGTTCTAATACATAAAACGTAGGGTTAGTTTGATAAAACAGTGTGTTTTAGAGCTGAAAGGCTCTGCCTAGAATTGGTATACAATGGACAACAAGCATGTTAATAAATACCATTTCATTCTTTTATGTATATTTTTGATGGTGAATGTTTAAGTAGCATTCTCAATAAAATTTATATTCGAAACCAAAAAAAAATGGTTTTGAAAATGTATATGCTGACCATTTTTCATGCCTTCAAGGTGGAACAGATGTGCCTCTTTCAGGCTATCAAGAAAGATCAAAGGCTCTTCCCTTTCTGCCCATAAGATTTCAGCAGTTGACTGCCATCAAAATCACAAAGTTTTAAAATTTAAGAATGTTAAAAAGATGTGCATTTAATTTACCTAAAATAATAGATCGATGTGAACCTTGGCACGAGAGATTGGACTTGAGAAACACTTATCAAAGTGTATATCCACTAAAGCTCTCTTGCATCTTTCTGCTTGCTGAATGCCAGTTTCTGTCAAGATCGACAGGTTTGAGCTTCCCTGAATGTATAATACTTGGCATAAATTAGTGGAAGAAATCAACATGTGACACTATTAATAACACACAAGTAAACTTGTAAGTAAAAAATATTTTATACAAAAAATAATAACTAAACAAGAGAGTCTAATATAAACATGTGTCCACATGATGGACCTGATTAACGCAAATGGAAGCCTTTAGATTTAAAGTATAGCAAAACATGCTTAAGGAAGATGCGGGTTTCCAAAAATATTTGATATTCATTTTTTTGGATAAATTTCACATACAGTTGCATTAAACATGATCAAAATGGCGAACGGGTCAATGTAACATTCTTCAACCCTCGTTTTCTCATAAGTGTGTTCAAACCTAAATCGCTTTATTGAACAGGTAGATTATTAGTGTAATAAGTTAGCTATGTAATCATCATTAGCACGCTAATCATCTATAGATTTGAAGGGGAGGTCTAACCCGGGTTGACCGTTTTGATCTATTAACTAACCCGTCCATATTGTCACCTCTAATCAAATGTAAGATAAGCGCTGACAAACCTGAACTCTGCCTTCATCGTTCCAAGTGCTTAAGCCATGCCTTACTAGGGTCACTTGCTTTTGGGATGACAATAACTTTTGTGTAAGAGAAGTTGTTGCTTTACTAAAATCATATGCACCGCCAGTCACTGAAGCATCGTTAGCAATTGTCCCTACAAAAACATATAATGGCAGTTGAAGGCAGTCTAACTCAACAGACCCACACACAAAAACAAATTCTAAGTCAAGTTTCCTACCCCCTTATAAGAAATACGAATACCATTTGAAATTTGATATTCATAAGTGAAACCCTTTGAGGTAGATATTTATTCGATTCATTGTATTTCGACTTTATGGTTAAGTATACTTTATATTCTGGCTACCGTGAGTTTCTTATTTTAGACATGTTGATCACTATGATTCAATCAATGCTCGTAACTCGTAAGAACTGTATCCTCAGAAACTAAATCATATTGACCAAGTCATTCGTAGGTTAACTGCCATATTGTGAGATTATAATGCCCTAATGGTATGCAGAACAGCAAAAGGCTGTCACATCACAAATGTGTCAGGTTACTAATTCTCTCAAACTTTGGATGAATAATGACATTAATAATAAATTCATTTGATAAACTAAAGTAAGTTAACAGAATAATAGGTTACGTAGGGGGGTCTAGGGGGTTCTCGGGGGTTCATGGGAACCGATGGATGTTTGCCGCCTAGTGTAATTTTTTGTTAAAAATCCTGATTTCTCTGAATTGAACCTGATCCTTAAATTTTGGGTCACATATATACATGTCTTGCTAAGTTAGTCCGCTAATATGTCAAAAGAAATACATGTTTGTTTTAATGAAATCATGCCTTTTCACTTGTAAAGAAAATTTGTTCATGCGATGACTTAGAGTCCTGAGTACGGCCTTAAGGTTACCGGTACCTTGCACGGTGCAACTTATAAACACTTGGGACCAGGGGCGGAACTCTTTGGGGGCAGGGGAGGGTCCCGGCCCCCCCAAAATTTACGGTACCTAGTGTAAATATTATTGGTTTTAGGGGTAATTTAGTTGAGGTTACAAACAAATCTCCGATTTGGCCCTCCCAAAATAAATTCGGCCCCCCCAAAATAAGTGGTCAAGTTCCGCCACTGCTTGGGACTAAAAGGAGAAAAAACACTTTTTCAAAGATCATGTTAATATTCAAAGCTATTTTATTAATCTTGTACAAGAATATACCGAATCATTCGATCCATTATCATGTACAGCATCAAATGCAATTCAATAAAACTTAACAATAGATATCAAGGGCTGAACATAGAAGATTACCAGTGGCTGGGAACCTGATGATGAACATACAACTTGAAATCGTGGACATGAACAAGGAGTATAGACTTGTGGAAACTTTTGAGATTTAAGTGAAATAGAATCAAAAGGTAAATGAGAAGTTGTGAGAAGAACTTTAGTGTTCATGCTTGTGTGATTTTAGCATTAATGTAGTTTTTGAATATTTCTTTTAAGGGTATGGTGTAGAAGATAGCATATGTGAAAATGTTTGGATTATGGTTCATTTGTGGTGCATATCTTAAATGGTGGGGGCCATTATTTACTTCTGAAAATGGTGGGAAAAACATATTCTATTATTCTTTTTAAGATGCATGGACAAATTAAAAAAATGAAAATATTCACCGTGTATATTTTTCGTAAGAGAATGTCGAATTGTGAGAACTACAATAAACTTTGTGAAGTCGAACTTTGTGGATTTCGTAAGCTACAAGTGATACGGTAAAATAAAGTGACGTTACAACTCATTAGGCTGGACGTGATAAGGGGCAGGGGCGGAGGGTGGATAAATTAGCCTCCCAAATTGGCCGAGAAGCCCATTGTACATAGCCTAAAATCTGAAATACTAAAAGTCGCCCTCTCCCAATATGCATACTATCCGATCAGTTTTAAAAAAGAAGAAGTAATATTTGCAATTCTATTATTGATCACAATTTACAAATGCACAATTTTGCTCTCATCCAATAAGGTATTGAATGCTTATTAATATTTAGTTTTCATTAATTATCACATTTATTTCTTTGTTCATCGTATTCTTTGAATTATTCGATTGGACCAAGAGGTTTTTGTAAAACTTTAATGATCACTTATTCACTTGAATACTTGATGACTATTAATTGCTTAGGGTGGTGGTAGTAGTCATGATCTCATGCCTTACTCATGCCTCACCACCCACCAATAATATCATTTCACCTCATTCATGCATCTCTCATGTCTCACCATACTTTTTTAGTGGCAATCATGATCCCATGACTTACCTAATTTTATTTTTTCATTTTTTTCGTAATTATATTAAATAATTTAATAAAACATAATATTTCATTAATAATTAAAGAAAATTACATAAAACTTAGAAAAAAAAAGTAAATAACTAGTCATCGATGTATGGTAAGTCTTGAGCCATTACGTCTCCTGTAAGATCATATCGGAGGCGGTTATGGATATCTTCGTCGAGTAACTCGGTAGTACACTCGTCATAACCCTGGCTGCCCTACCGATCCATTATATGAGCCGTTGATATTGCTTATATAGTCGTCTTTTAAAATCATATTGTGAAATATAATACACGTATAAACGAGTTGTCGAATCTTTTCGACCGACATAGCCCGGAGATGACGACTGAGAATCATCCATTTTGCCTTAAGACGACCAAAAGCTCTTTCGACATCCTTTCTTGCAGACTCTTGTAGCTTCTTGAATCTCTTTTCCTTCGGGTAAGTGGGATACTTATATGCTTTAACAAACGTTGAATACGTAGGATAGATTAATCGGTAAGATAATATCCACGTTTGTAAAGCCGTTCATTTAGAGAAAATGAACTGTTTGTCGCCGTTCCATTTCGCTCCGTAAGATACAATGGAGACTGATTCAAAACATTGATATCGTTGTTTGCACCGGGAGGACCAAAAAACGAATGCCAAATCCACAAATCATTTGAGCGGCGGCTTCAAGCATAATAGTCGGTATTGGTGATCACCTCTTATATTGGTCTTTCAATGTATAGGACAATTTCGCCAAACGAATGTGTACAATCAATGCTACCAAGCATTCCAGAATGTGATGTTTTTCTTCATGTGCCTCGAATAAGCGTGCAACGTCATAGGTTTCGGCCTCCACGTAAGAACTCTCGACCATATAATTAATTATCGCATGGCAAAAATGATCAAGGCATTCTCCTACAAAATGTTAAAAAAAAAAAAAAAAAAAAAAAAAAAAAACTTTGGTCGATTCGTGAAATAGTCATTCATTAGAGTTTGTAAAGCTTTTTCACGAAAACGTGTGACTGACTCCCAGGTTTCGGTAATGCTTGAGCTTGTCGTGTCTTCAATGGAATCGTACACGGCTACATAGGTTGATAGGGTACTACCGGATAACAATAGTTCGGAAGACTCGTCGGGTAAAACTAACTCGTCTTCGGATGAAGAAGAGGAGGATGAATACATTTTGTTGAGAGTATTGTAGCTGATTTGTTTGTGTGAAAATATGTTAAATAAAATGTGAATTGGAAATGGTTTAAAGTGTCGATTTATAAAGGGATTTTATTTTTTATTTTATTTTTTTTTTGAAAACACCTCGTTCTAGCCGTTACAACGGCTATATTTTTTGAAGCTACTCTCCATGATTCAACGGCATGTATTGTCGAGTTCTTCCTTGCCGTGACCATGACGCATAAGAGGCGGCGGTGTTGCCGCTCGGCATCGAGCCAAACCGAAGCAAAACTGCAATCATTGCTAGTACCCTTATGTTAAATTTGTATTCACTAATTGTCTAATTGGGTAAAATTTAATTGTATAAATATTAACCTGAGAGTATGAGAAAAATTGGTATTCAGTATTCACTAATTGATGACTATTATTGCTTGTATTAATTCCTATTCACTACTTGACATTTGACAACAAATTTACTTCTAATTTTAAGTTAGCAAATTAACAATGTCGGCTCTTCGCCTTTAGTTAGAAGTAGAAGTAGAGGACATCGTTTGCCCCACACTTCAGAAAAAGTCAAAAAGTAATAAGAATTAGTGTTATGATTATTAACTTGTATTTTACTTTTGTTACAAAAAAAATTATGATCTTAGGTTGACTCAGGAGTCATGAGTAAGAAGAGAACAATTGATTATTTTTACAACCGAATACAAGATGTTGTTCAGGACCCCGAAATCCAAACACAAACATAAACGGGGACCGAGATCTGAAACTCAAACTCAAGATCAAACCAATGATGATAATATTGTTGAAGAGCCACATGAAGTTCAAGTTGAACCTGAAACAAATGCTACATTTAATCCCAATGAGGTTAAATTAGACTCTTTGATTCGTGATCCAGGTTTGCGACCTCCGATATCGAGTTATCCTGTAAACCAACAAGATGAGATTAGACGAACTTATGTTAGACTTGGACCTTATCAACTTGTTAAATCACATTATCCTCTTACTCCTTGTGGTCTTCATAGCGTAGCTTCAAGCAACATTGTTTAAAAGATTTTGGTGGTTGGAATATTCGATAAGAATGATGCTGCATTTTGTTTCCCATGTTATCTTTTTGGTAGGAAGCCTATAGGGAGAGTTGGATCCGACACATTTACTCTAAAATGTTTTAACAGTTGGAGAAAGGTTAATAGTGGCAAACAATGTCCTTTCGTCACTCAAGAAGGTAAGACTCCTGCCTCGGCTCATAATTTTCAATCAGATACTATGAAGATTTGAAAAACAAAGTATGTCACATATAGAACGTGATAGATAAGCAAACGGAACAAGAAATAATGGATAACAGGCTACGACTTAAAGTAACTATTGATTCTACTAAGTGGCTTACATTACAAACATCTCCTTTAAGGGGCAGTGATGAACAACCCACTTCAATAAATCGAGGAAATTATCTTGAACTAGTAAAACTTATTGCTTCATATAACATGGATGTGGCAAGAGTTGTGTTGGAAAAGGCCCTCAAAACGCCAAGTATACTTCACGATATTCAAAAGAACTATTGCAAATGTTTGCTATGAAGGTACAAGCCATTCGAGAAGAGATTGGGACTGACAAAGTATTGTTTGATATTCAATGAATCTCAAGATGAATCTAAGAAAAAGCAAATGGCCATTGTTGTGAGATTTGTAGACCGAAATGGATATATCAAAGAAAGGTTTTTGGACTTGGTTCATGTTAAAGATACGAATGCATTGACTCTGAAGAATGAGATATCATGTTCTTTATCTAACCTTAAGCTTGATGTTCAAGATATTCGAGGTCAAGGATATGACGGAGCTAGTAATATACGTGGAGAATGGAATGGGCTAAAAGCTTTGAATTTGAATAAATGTCCATATGCTTACTACGTACATTGCTTTGCTCACCAGTTGCAACTAGCTCTTGTTGCAGCATCCAAAGATGTGTCTAAGGTGCATACGTTTTTTAAGCATTTGAATTTCATTGTTAATGTAATAGGTTCTTCTACTAAGCGTAATGATCAATTACAAGATGCTCAACTTGCTAAAATTTCACATCTAGCTGAAATGGGAGAACTTGAAGGTGGAAGAGGATCTAATCAAATGTAAAACATACAAAAGGTCAGAGATACTAGATGGAGTTTGTTAGAATCAACAACCGATAATCAAAGATGAAGAAAAAGAGAAGAAACAACAATCGACAAATTTGCGGAAGCTTTTCTTTATTGCTAAACGAAATTCGAAGGTACAAAGTCTAAATCTTATGATTCCCTATATATAAGAAAAACAACCGACCTAAACAACCGACTCTTAATACTTTCCTAATACTAAGATACCAAAAATACTAAATGCGAAAAATACCAAACGACCCTTAGGAGTTCTAATCACATTCATAACAATCTCCACCGTGATTGAAACTCCTAAGGAATACCAAATGTTTCAAATAAAATTCAAAATTTCAAATGCTAGAGATACTAGCCTAATTCAAACGAATGATTGATTCCCAAAAACGATCCAAAAGAAATCAATCCAAAACAAACGCCGATGACTTTAAAAACAAATAACCAAACGTTAACCGGAACAGTTAACCATTCAAAGCAACTCACATTCTGAACCCGAGTAGCATGAGTCGTCTTTAGCAATAGCAGCTACCAAACCTTTTTCCTTTAGTTTAGGACAATCAATCTTCCAATGACCCGTCTCTTTGCAATAGTTACAAATATCTCGAGGATTGGGACCTCGAGAACTTGACGATGCTCCACCTTTATCTTTACCTTTTTCAAATCGATATCGACCCCTATCACGACTTATGGTTGATAAACCCATAGATTGGGACTCATAACCACTTCCTGATGCTTCTTGGCGAAACTCTCTTGAATGCAAACAAGATCTAACATCTTCCAAAGTGATAGTTTCTTTACCAACAAAAAATGAGCTAACAAAACTTTCAAACGAATGAGGTAACGACACAAGAAGAACAAGAGTTGCATCTTCATCTTCTATCTTCACTTCAACATTCTTCAAATCCATCAAGATTGAGTTCAAAGTATCAAGATGCTCTTTCAAAGATGAGCCCTCTTTCATTCGAAGAGAAAACAAACGTTGTTTCAACAACAACTTATTTGTCAGCGACTTTGTCATATAAATAGTTTCTAACTTTTCCCAAACTCCTTTTGCCGTTTCCTCGTCACCAACCTCATAAAGAACTTCATCTGATAAACATAGCAAAATAGTTGCGTGTGCCTTTTCTTCTTGCAACTTATAGTTAGCATCAGTCATATCAGCCGGTTTTGTACCAGTAATAAATAGGTGCCCAAATGCCTTGTTGTTTCAATAAAGCACGAAATCTTGATACGCCACAAGCTAAAGTTACTCTTTCCCGAAAACTTCTCAATATTAGTGATTAGAGAAGAAGACATGATTTTCAAAAGAATACCAAACAAAGTACCCGATATTCAAACGATTCAAAAACAAACTAGAGAAATACTAATGTTACTAATTCAAAAGTAAAAACCAATTTCAAAAGTCCACATAAAAATAAATGCAGCAGCCCAAAAAACCAAAGCCCAACTAGTATTAAAAATTCCACCAGGGAAAGTTATCCCCAAAACGTTATCTTCCTCAAATTCCAATAACGAAAACAGTCAAGAACTAGGGTTCTTGATTATATCCAAACGACAAACAAAATTATAATCCAAGATCGATTGGTGCAAATCAAAATCACCAACTGATGCTTAAAAACCAGATTCAAAACAAACCTTCAAACCAAAATCCAAGATCCGAGACTCTAAATTGAGCAGTTTGGATGAAACCCTAAATCAAAAACGATTCAAGCTTCTTCAACTTCCTACAATGATCGACAAGCTCGATACCACTTGTTAGAATCAACAACCGATAATCAAAGATGAAGAACAAGAGAAGAAAAACAATCGACAAATTTGGGAAGCTTTTCTTTATTGCTAAATGAAATTGAAGGTACAAAGTCTAAATCTTATGATTCCTATATATAAGAAAAACAACCGACCTAAACAACCGACTCTTAATACTTTCCTAACTAAGATACCAAAAATACTAAATGCGAAAAATACCAAACGACCCTTAGGAGTTCTAATCACATTCATATGAGTTCACACTTCAAATCCATTTGTAGTTTGTTGCGATTTTTGGTCCAACCGTGTGTTATTGAATGACATTTTCTTGGACTGGTCTCATGGTCCTCAAAAGATGATGCTAAATATGCTCTTACACATCTATTATCATTTGATATTGTTCGGTTTTGCATCTTATGAAGAAGATAATGGAGATAACAAACAAGCTTTGCAAATTTTTTCAAAATAAATCTCAAAATATTGTCAATGCATTGACTTTAGTTTCACTACGAAGACATTGATTCAAAATCTAAGGGATAATGGGTGCGAATCACTTCTAGATCAAGTTGTCATTTTTGTGGCAAACATAACATTCTAATTCTCGATATGAACGCGACCTATAGAGATGTGATTCGGTCTCATCATAAGAAAGCTGATGTGAGTGTAGAGCATCATTATCGAGTAGATGTGTTTATAGTTGCTATTGATAGTCAGTTGCAAGAGTTAAACAACAAATTTAATGAGTCGGTTTCAAAGCTTCTTCGTCTTAGTGTTACTCTGGATCCAAAGAAATCATTCAATGCTGATGACATATGTAAACCGGTAACAAAGTACTACCCTTTGGATTTTACCGAACAATAAATAATTGAGTTCAAACTTGAGTTGCAACATTATGAGCTTGATAGTGATCCAAATTGAAGAATGTTAGTTCACTTCGAGTTGTGTAGAGGATTGCAAATAACGGAGAAGTCGAAATGTATCCCTTGATCGATAGATTGGTTTTCTTATATTAACTCTTCGTGTTTCAACCGCAACATCTCGAAGAGCTTTTTCAAAGATGAAACTTGTGAAAACAAGACTAAGCGATACCATGAGTGATGATTTTCTTAAAAGTAGTATGATTATTAGCATCGAAAGGGAGATTGTTGGTACCTTTGTATAGAGAAAATAATTGATGACTTTACTCCAAATCACAAAGACGTGTCCAAATGATGAAGAAGCGCAAGGTAAAGTTTCTTGTTATTATTCTTAAAAAGAATTACTTATTAATGTCATAAAGGTTATGTTTTGTATCTTAACTATTTTTTGTCAATTGCGAGGTTAGTTCATGACATAAAGGATTAAAAGTCAAGGTCATTAGAATTCTATTAAGATTGATGAAATATGATGTAAGTTAATTTAGTTTATGGCGGTACTTCTTTTTTATGAGATATTTTGTTCTTAGTCTATTTTAAGGAATTTAGTGTTTTGCTATATTCTTCGAACTATGATCTAAAAAAAAAATCGCCCCCCTAATTGAAATCCTGGATCCGCCCCTGATAAAGGGAGATTGAATTTTTATTTTAGGATAGCCAAAAATATACGTCTTGCATTTTGAGAGAGCCAAAAGCTAATATATATTTTTTCTAGAATACAAATAGCATAAAAAATACACTTAGCATATAAATCTTGAGAGGATCACCACCCTCTTTGGTCTCCACTACCCTCTGCTCTTGCCTATGTGGCACCAACCTGGCGCGTCGCCCCTTACTACGGCGGCCGAATAAGGATGTGTCCTTAAGCGACCAAAAGTAGAAGATGGTCGCTCAGTCGACCGATTCAAATACACACCATCCTTTTTTCTTTTCTTTTTTTTCTTTACCTTTGTTCGTTTTAGAAACAACAAAACATGGAACATCTATGTTTCTAATATTGAGATGAGTATTTTATATCTAGGTTTAGGTTATTCTTGTGAGTTGAGTTTGTATTATCATTGGATTGGGCCAATATAACTGGCACTTGTATTTTAGATTGGTTTTAGTGATGTATTAATATCATAAGGATCGAGTATTTGTTTAAGTTTTTCATTTTTATTATGATGGTTTTTAATTTTATTTGATATGTAATGTTTTTTATTACTAATGAAATTTTAATGTTATTGTTAAAACAAAGTTGAAAAAAAATGAAAATGTTAGTCGTTTTATTACATCAAGTTAGTCTAAGAAAGATAAAGCTGAGGTAATATGGGAGAAGAGGGTCAACATAACTTTTAGATATAAGCCATCCTTTTAGAGAAAAGAAAAAATATATATATATACATTTTATGCAATAAGATTAAAGAAAGGGTCTTTTAGATAAGCAATCATTTTCTTATTATTTTTCTATGTTCTCAAGTTTTGAAAAAAAAATGGTAGAAAAGAACAGAGAGGAATGGTATTTTGACTTTGTATATCGCGTTCTCGAGTTAAGAAAGAAAAGAAGAGATGATTGATGATTTTACAATTATATCATTAGTTACATTAAATTAGAAAAAGTTTATTAAGCTTTATGTTAAAATACAATTTTAGTCAGTAAAATAAGTAAGAATTATGAAATAAAAAAATATCTTCATTGTAATGTAATTATTTTGCGAAAAGGACGGAAACTTGCAATTTTTACTAGATTAGGGGCATCTAATGTAATTATTTTGCAAAAAGGACATGCGAAAAGATGAAATGCCATCACGTTTATGCACGTGAAGGCGTCACGGAAGCCATAAACGGTCGTTCATGAAAAGGACAAAACTCACAAAAATTGACAAGATCAGGCACGAGTAGTGTACTTACTTTGCGGGAAGCGCGAAAGGTGCGATTGTGTGTAAACCATAAAGGCGAAATTTGAAATTTACTCTTACCAATCTAACCATAAGAACAAATATTTGCGTTTACGTGCATGAATATATCAGAACTACGACATAAAAGTTACTGAACTAAGAAAAAGAAAATACAGTATACATGCTCCTAATAATAAGCACGTTGATGCAACTACAATTGAATTATAAGTTACAAAAATTGCAGTGAATAGACTTCAAAGTCAAAATGGACATAATCATAGTGCTCTTATATTAGCAGAGTAAATCGGTTCAACCATTACAACTGTTGAATTGGTTGTTAAACATTTGCAATGGGACATAGGTCGTAAGTTGTCGCTTATGACCAATCTCTTAGATATTAGTTAAGAGATTGCAAAACCAACGGGGTGGCTAGAAAATCTAGTTATGTATTCACAAATGTTCATTTTTAAGTACAGATCAAAGAGCGTAGGCTGAGTTGGCCTTCCTAAATTCTGCATCTCCTTTTAAGTTTATAAGTAATCAATGTATTAGATGGGACTACAAAGCTAATAATAATAATAATAATAATAATAATAATATAAGTAAACATCGGCATAACATGGTGCGTGATGCTCTTATTGACATTTGTTCACGTTAGGGATTTCAACATGTAGGAAGTTGATATTGGGCTTAGTGGAGAAAGGGACAACCCCTTACGTCCAATTTGGCGATATGTTGCTCTATTCATGGAGCGGGGTCTTGATGTATGTGTCGATCGGCGACAGTCATCGCCTTACACAAACCCAGCATGGTTGATTTTGTTTGGGCGTGCGGTGGTCAAGCCGCACAACGTAACGCATCAAGTATGAGGGTAAATCTTGCGGATATTGGTTATGGGTTTCTTCCTTCTCATTCTCCTCTTTGGAGAGCTTGATAAGGATCTTTGTGACTTTCTTGAAACGGATCCGGAAGATCTCGTGACTCGAGACGTTGGGAGCGCGTGTTGCTTTCATATTTTTAGTAGGATTAATTTTGCGATAGCTAGTGGGTGGGGCTCAAATAGTATCTCGGCTCCCACTAATTTCTTGTAATCCCTATGATTTTCTAATGAAGTGTTTTATAAAAAAAAAAAATAATAATAATAATAATAATAATAATAATTAATCTAACTTTTTTTAATAGATAGTTGATTATAGGTATCTGAAACCAATCTAGACAACTTTTGACCCATTTGAACTTCTTGAACCATTTGGCTCATAGCCTCATACAATTGAAGTGTTGATTCTACCAATATGAACCGCTTTACATAAATGAACCACTTTAGCTGGTTTTGGATAAAATTCCACCTCTAACATTAGTTGTCTTTTACTCGCTAACAGTGAAAAACCATCTTCACAGACGATACAACATATCGGGAGAGAGCAACCAAAATAGCATGTAATCATGCTAGTTTATTGTTCATCTAATGAACCATATAACTTCACAATTACGGACAACCGATAAAAACTCCAACACATCCATTCTTGGGTGTCGTTTGTTTTTTTCGAGCTTTTCTCTTCATCGCAAACCATGTATGCAGAAGAAGAGGTACATTCTTCTTCATCTGAAGAAGAAGCACTGTTTGTTTTTTTTATTGAAGCACTTCTTTTTTTTTTCTTTCTTTTTCTTCTTCTTTTCTTCTATTTTCTTTTCACTATTATTTTTGTGCTATTGAGTAACTTTTTCCCCTTTTTCTTTTCACTAGTTTTTGTGTTATTTAGTGCAAAACAAGCAATCAATTAAAACACAGTATTAAAGACAATACATAATTGTTTAAAATATACCAATATCGCTTAAAATACGAAATATTAAAGACAATACATATGGTTCAAAATATACCAATACATAAGGGTTCAAAACATAAAATTTGCAAAGAACATAAATTATCAAAATACTACAAACATGTATCATATTAAGACCCAACCCGTTCAATCACTTGCATTAATTGTTGCGCGATTTGATCTCTTAAATTAGTCATATATTGTCGATCTGATGCATTCCCTTGTGGTTGAACAACTTGATTTTCTTCATCAACACCATCATGAACTTCAACTAATCGTTGTCATTCTCAAGTTGCACATTCGATTGCTCATATCTTGAAAAGAGTTCATCATCTAAACCCTCTTTGCGTATAAAATTATGAAGTGCAAAACATGCAATCGTAATATTTCGTTGTGTCGTGAGTGAAAAGGGTGCCATCTTCTTTAATATTGGAAAACGTGCTTTCAAGACACCATAAGCACGTTCAATCACGTTTCGAAGTTTCGCATGTGAGTGGTTGAACTTTTCTTTACTATTCAATGCACGCCTTCGCCGAAAATCTCCTAACCAATATCTCACATTGCGATATGGTGCCATAAACCCTCGTGTGTGTGCATAAGCCGCATCACAAAGATAATATTTGTCATAAATGTTATATAATAATTAAAATTTTAAGTAATAGTTCAAAATAAATCCAAACTATGCATGTATGTATTTTATGTATGTATGTATGTACTGGAGGGGTAATGGAAGCGGTGCATTATGATTTCTTATTGCTTGATAAAATTCGGAATCATGAGCTACCCTTCCCATCCAAAGAACAAGAAAAGTAAACATCATGTTAAAGTCGCATATTGCCAAAACATTTTGATAGCAATCTCCTTTTCCTCTCCTCTATATAAATGTTGCTTGTGTTTAGGGACGAAGCATGTATCAAAGTTCCATCTAGTGCAAGCGACTCCTACATAAGCGAAATTAGTAGTCGAAATTTAATGTGAAACAAAATATCACATCACTAATATAGTTACTAATTACCTTAAATATTTATCGCAATCTCCTATTATGGCCGGAATGTTTGGATTAGGATTAAAATTTGGTGGTATTATAATCTCCTTAGCAAACTCCACCATTTTATCCAATACTTCATGAAAAACTTGTGAATCGTTTGTGTTGAGTGTTGAAATCGGTTTTTATGACCACATACCGTTGATTGTGACCTAACATCATCAAGAACATAGCCATTTTTCTTCAACCGATACATGCTTGCTATCTTTAACCACTCTTTTACTCTAAAATGGGTGCAAAGACGAACAAAGGAATCACGTGACATGCGTAGCAACTCAATACACCGCCTATCATTTCCTTGCAATAACTCTAATGTAAATTGATGACGGACATTCTTTGAAGTAGTATCTCTTTTTCTTTTCCTTTTCTTGACCAAAAGTAGCGAAGATATGTATACATAACAATAATAAGCACAAGTTTTCATTATAATCCATGATAAACCTGTTCAAATATAAAAGAAAACAAAAATAAACTCATGGTTCAAAAGGTTCAAAATACCGAATAAACTCATGATTCAAAAGGTTCAAAAATACATACAAAACTTAATAATGTTTTAAACTACCAAACACATAAAAGGTTCAAAATACCAAATACATAAACCACATAAAGGTTCAAAATACCAAATACATAAACCAAATAAAGGTTCAAAATACTGAATACATAAACCACATAAAGGTTCAAAACACATAAGGTGCGAAATCTGAAACACCTAAACCACGTTACGACCCTTTATGATCTCCCTACTTGAAAATTCGAATGTTTTACCGTCATCTCAATCCAGCCCTTTAAGATGTCTGGGTCTGATGGCAAAGCCATCCATGCCTCTCGCATGTCTCTTGATTGACCAAAAATATTGAATGCGGCTAAAAATAAAGGATCCAATCGTGGTAATCCAACCAACTTCAACTTTTCGGAACATTCACTTGCTGTTGGCCCATCCTTGGTTTTGACAATATGTCTCAGGGCACACTGCATATCCACCGCCAGGTCATCGAAAGTAACACGAGAAGTCTTTGCCTTTTTCTTAGGCCTAGCTTCATCATGTAGCCTTTGTGTACGGGAGTTCCCGTCATCTTCATCATCAATATTCACGTCAACCAAAGGGTCGTCGTTGATATCAATTGCCCAACACGTTCCTTTATAGCGGATGCCCCGGATGTCGATGTCGCGACGCCGATGCCGGACCCTCCGAATTTGTCCATTGACCATCACCATTGGGGCTAATACTTTGAAACACAATTTCACATAGTTCATGGTATGGTAATGGATTCGATTGCAAAGATCCCGCCTTTTATGAATCATGCCCAATTCCAAATAATTTCTAGATAAGTAATTTTCGTGAAAAAATTATATAAGTGTTAATTATCTTAGTACCACACACCTTTTGAAGTCTTCCCATTCTTGGTGTTAGGGTAAACATCTTTGTTTGCGGGTTATAGATGTTCCTGTTTTGTTCTTCAAGTAAAGCCAACCAATATATTTCGCTTTTAAATTATCAAATCCGTTTTCATTTCTTTTTGTGTGAATTCCATGCCGAACTTGTCTTTCAAAGACCGCCTAACCTAACCCAAGACGACCTATACAAGCTAACACCATTTCTACCGGTCGTTTCATCTCTTCGATGCATGTTTCTAGTAAGACTTTGATCATTTCATTGGACCAATTTTTATGGCTTGGGACCTTCCATTGTAGCTATAACAAATACACATAAGGCGATCATTATTTACTTCATATACTTGATTTTTAAGTAAGCTAGTTAACTGATGTTACCTAAGATCTATTTTCTAAGAGGCTTTAATTTGTAAAACAATGTGTACATCAATTATAAAACATGGCAGAAGAAAACAATGTGTACATCAATTATAAAACATGGCAGAATATAGCATGCATTATGCAGTAACAGTTTCAAAACAGTTCCAGATATACTTCTTCTAGATGAAAAATGATGAAAATCTACATAAACATGTTATCGACTTAAGGTATATTCATCGATATATAGTTTAAAGTTTTTTTTATCTCAGTTTAAACAGAAATTGTGTAGCCATAAACAGAAATTGTGTAGCTTACGCTTTAGACATTTCAATCTTGAATTGACTGAACAGCATGAATATAATCCGAAATTTGATCGACCAACCTACTAAAACTATTTTCCTATATCATATCACTCACAAAAGATTTAAAGACATATCTTAACAAAAGAGTTTTTATGACTTTACCAAGTATTGTTTAGTACATAACAGTATATATTAACTTAGGCGTATTCTAAGAAAACAAAACCTCACTCAAATATTTGAAAGTGAAAGCACATACATTATTTAGATATTAACTATTTCTGATGAGTCATTGATCAATATAATATATATCAAGAAATAATATACTGATCTAGGTAAAATAATTAATAATTCTATGAACAACATAAACATATTTGAAGGGATTTAAAAAGGTAATAGTTAAACATATTACTTTACATGTCAGTGTATACATTTTTGCGCTAACTCATAGAAAACAAATAGAAAACAATATATATGTCCCCATGGCAAAGACTAAAAACCAATACTCAGTAAAAATATATATGTCCCCATGGCAAAGACTAAAAACCAGTCATACAAATTTGCGCTAACTCATAGAAAACAAATAGAAAACATGTAAGTTATTATATTTCAGAAAATAGTTTTCAAGCAACATTTTTGGATTGCGCTAACTGATATCGAGTGTCACCAGCACTGCTACTAATATAGATTATATTAAATCACTTTATAAGCAGGTTTACCTTAACTATCTATTTATCTTGATTAATTTTTATTCACATAATAAGTACTTTCTTTCGAATGGTTGATTAACTTTTGACAAAAACAGATAAACAGTCACGAGGTTTCAGTTGCTGAGCTGTCTGCTCTACCTTCTTCTCGTGTACGCATTTGCTTTAACCACATAAACTATGGTCAACCTGTACGTACATTTGCTTTAACCACATAAACTATGGTCAACCTTTCAACGTAATCAAGGTTTGATGTATGAATTCGTGTACTTTTTAACTCAACAAGTATAAATAATTAGAGTTATAGTTTCTTGTGGACTATGGTTGTATGATGATTATCTTCAATCGTTCAAGTATTGACCAAGAGAAACACCAAAAATTCAACCTATAGAAATGTCCCACACTCCCACATATATAACTCCTATATTTGGTTGTATTTGTGTTCTTTTATTCTTGCTGTCATTATCTTCAAGGTATAGAAAACTGACTTTGTTGCTTGATCACAGAAGGTTTATCAGAAAAAACCTTTACAGACATCATAAGATCAAGTGTTAAGTGCAGGTTCAAATTAGGGTGTGTGACCACTACATCAAGGGCTGCCATCATTCGGCTATGTTAATTCTTAATTCTCGCTAAGTTAACGGACGACCATAGTTCTACATCAAGTTGAGGGCTGCCATCAAGTACTTAAAACAAAACAAGGATCCACTAAAAACTAGTGACAAACCTGTGTTGAAACCAAAACCTACACACACTCTTCACAACTACTTAACCACGATCCACCTCATCTCACATACAAAATCGTATTCCCAAACAAAAACAACGTAACAATCATTGAACAATGCATATAAATCACACAAACTTGCCTAACTAGTAACCTACTTACACACAACATTCGAACATCGAACAGATGATCAACAAATGATCATTGTTCATGGAGCAAAGCATATCACCAATAACCAATAACCATTTTTTAAGCATACCCACAAGATTAAAACATCACAACAACACAACACAAACATCAAAACACCCTTACCTTTTACGTGGCTGGTATGGAGGCTGAGTTGGTGTCCGGTGACTGAGGTGGTGTCCGGCTGAGATGGTAAAACATATCATTCAAACAACATATACTTGTAACAATTTCTTAATAAATGACATTAAAAAGTTACAAAGATCTAATTTCTAACATACCCACAACTTTAATAATGAAATGGGTACTCAAATATCATGGGATAAAGTTCAAAACCTCATTTTTTTGACATACCCACAAACAAAAGAATGAAATAAAACCCATACCTTTTATGGCAGCTGAGAAGGTGGCGGCGACGGCTGGGATGATGGTGGCCGGCGGATGAGATGATGGTGGTGGTGGATGGTGGATGGGGTGGTGGTGGATGGTCGATGGTGGATGGGGGCGGCTGGGATGGGTTAGTGATGGTAGGGTTTTTCAAATGAAGAGGTAAGAAGAGGAAGGATATGTCTGAATTTGGGAAGTGAAAAGAAGAGGAAAGAAGCTCTTTTGTCTGAAAAAAAACAAACATGTTCCTCTGCGCGCCCGCAGAGGAAAGAAGTGAAAAGTGGTAATAAGCTCTTATTTTTAAAAAACAAACAAGGCCTTAGTTGCAATTTCGATTTAATTGGCTTTCATAAGAGTAAAAAATGTACAACTGATTGAAGCGACTTTTGCTATCCAACTGGAGGATATTCTCGGATTAGATCATGCCTAAATAGTAATCTGTTTTCTGTTCAGATATTTATTGTGATCAACTTAATATCTCTAACTGCATTAACAGGGCCTGTTTCTGGCTGATACAAGTATATAAACTGGCAGATAACTTGAAATGCTAGTCTTTTGGTTAAAGTTCACTAAACTTACCAAAGTGGGAATGAAACTAGTTTATGCGGATGGAGTAGGAATATCAACAACATTTGCAGCATCATGTTTCCAGAATCTGCTAATCATCAGCTGGAAAGTCTTCATCAGAGGCATTATCAAGAAACGAGCCTAGAGTTTTCCTTAGAATGCTGAATGTTTTGTCATCCTATAAAATGAACAAGTAATGCCTTTATGTTAGAGCCTGGATGGGGGTGGGGTGGGGTGCGCGGATAGGGATGAGAAGGTAAGAACTTAACCTTTTTCTTTTTCTTCAGGGACTCCTCCAGTTCAGAAACTTTGGTCGCACATGCCTTCTCGTGCTCAGCTATCATGTTCTTTTCTTTCTTTCCTGTATGAAAGATGAAAGTTAGTTTATGACAGTAGTTATGATATGATAATATATGAAAAGTGAAGTAATTTGCTTACGGTGTTGTTCATATCTCATGAACAATCTCTCCTTCTCTTCTTCATATTTTGAAACGGCATCTGCCATGTTAAAAGCAATATAGAGCTCAGAAATCAATCACTGATGACAAAGGAATCTTTTATGGCTACTTGTATGTGTTTTCTGAAAGTGATATTAGATCATGGGAATTAAATAATCCATGCCATGTAGGAGATTCCACTTGTTGATGGTTACATTCATGTAGTTGGGGCTAAACACGATATGAATCGGATGGTTTTGGGTTATAGACTTATAGGACCTAACCGAAATTTTTAATTTCATTAAAACTAGGAACAGTCTGCTGACTGCAACCTCTGTGATGGTTTGGAAGTTCCATATTTCAGGCTCCATTTCATCTTCTAGACAGTTTTATGACAACAAATTATTCAAGTTATAAAGATTCAATCAAAGTCAAAGTCAGTTTAAACTTTAAACAATAGGTTTTCATAGGTTAAGCCCAAATAAGAACTGAACCTCAACTATGCATGTTTAAGATCTATAATTTCAGTTATCACTAGAGTGTTCTTTCTGAATGTAAACATAATCCTAAAGTCGTATATATTGAATTGTGTTAAAGATGTGGGGGAAGAAATGTATGCAGCTTAAATCAGATGTATAAATCAAAATCTGTAATTAGGTGCATTTTAAATTGTCCAAAAAAGCATGTAACTTGGATTACATCCATAAAGAGCTTCTTTCTAGCTAAATTGGTAATAAGAAATATGTATGCTATAAAAAAACCCTACCAACGTCTATTTAGTTACTGGATTCAAGTTTCCTTTTTCACCCCTATTGAATGTCATTTGAAATTATATATGATATTTCACTAATCAACGCACTAATTTGTTAAGGGTTTAATACCTTTCAGAGCCTGAAGATGTGAGTTCTTTTCCTTGCAGAAATTTTCATACACTGCTTGGAACTTGCCAGTCTCACTCTTGAGCAAGTTCTCACACTGTGTGCAAAGTTAAAAACGTGTTAATATTCAACTGAAACATGAAGACACTAAGTTCTTACAAGTAATATGTTTAAGATAGACATGTTTCCACACCTCTTTTGAGCTCTTTGATAGTGCCTTGGCAAAGTTTTGCCTGAAATTCACATGATACAAATGTGTTTTAGACATTTCAGCAGTGTTCTAAAAGGCGCGCCATGGCGGCGCCAAGGCGCCGCTAAGGCGTGAGGCGTGGCCTCCACGTTACGAAATAAACCAAGGCGTCGTCTTTAGGCGTTGCGTGAGATAAGGCGCGAGAGTTCTTTTTATTCAACTTCGATAATTTTTTCTTTTTTCTAGAAAAATGAAGAATATTACATGTAAGGATAGTTTATTAACCTTATTAAGTAAGTACAACGCTTTTTTTAAACTCGATATATATGAACTATGATATAAATATATAAATATTTTCATATTTTGTGCCGCCTTATGTCACGCCTTAAAAACGCAAAAGCTTCGCCTTAGCCGCTAAGGCTTGGCCATGCCGCCAGGCCACGCCTCACGCTATTTATAACCTTGCATTTCAGTAGTGGATAAATCACCATATGATAGAAACATAAAGCAGATATTCAGACCGTACTGACATTACCTTTCTTTCTCCACTTTAGACTTCAGCTCATCAAACTTAGACCTGATTTCCGTAGCAACACTGGTAGAAAACCGAAACTAATAAGTCTCGATATAATCAAGTGATGGATCAGTCTCAATATGTAAACGGTAAACCACAGAACCAATATATGAAACTAATCAGTCTCAATATAATCAAGTGATCGATCATAATAGTTGATTAGTTGGAGAAAAAATTCTTAATTTTCTATTTTCAGTTTTGTAAAAGTTTCCACAAAACATAGAAAACGTGTTCATGGACATTGTTTTCCATTTTGAAGAAAAAGAAGGGGAGTTACAAGAGAAACAAAGAAAACACAAAAAATGTGTTTTGTTGTTTCCCTTGTTAAGTTGGGAAATGCATGTTTTGTGTTTTGTAGAAAATGTGTTGGGTAAAGTTTGATTTGAACGCAATCTCTATTTTCCTTGTTTTGTGCAAAACGTTTTGTAGAAAACAAGGGTGTTTTCTTTCAACTAAACGCACCCTCAGTTCCCCTGTATTTTCCACATCACCAAGCAGAAGCCTACGCAGATGATCATTTACTTGGAGATTCAGACATGTTACTTCGGTTCTTATATTTTGTATTCCTTCAGCTAATAAGTCATTTGCCTTATTGTTCTAGTGGCCCGCAGACAGCATTTTTAAGGGATGGTTCATTGGTCAAAAATAACAAAAAAGGTTGGTAGATGTTTTTTTAAATAAGTTACAAGGGTAGCTTGGATACATGTAGGCGGGGACGGTGTTTAAAGTCTGGGTAATCTATTGGATAGTTCATAAGTCATAACATCCAATAATGTTACAAGAGATCATATACCAGCAACGAATTGTATAGGAATAGAAGGCAAAGTTATCAACCCAAGAGTAGAAACACACATATAACTATACTAATTTCATGGATCATATTGAGTTTCGCTTCACTTCATTTTTTGTAGACAACTGCTATAACATGTGTTCACAGAAGTGACAAAATGAAAACTAATAAGTATTAATGATATAAAACAGAAATATTATAATTGTATTTATCATAAGAAGATCTGTTACACCAATGGCCATTCATAACTTCTTCACCAAATCCTAGAAAAACGTAACTACTACTTTGGTTGCCAGCAAGTAACTGGATCAACAAATCTAATACGGAAAGAATAAAGAACCTGAGCATACCTCATCAATTTTGTGAAGTTAAAGCTGCCCAAGTACTCTGATTAGTTGGAACTTAAACACATTCTTGCCTTTTCCACCTTTTTGGTCTGTATAATGATTCACAATGTACAATCCATCATAGAAAAACACCTCAGTTCTTCCAGCCCTTTCAACCTTCCTAACCACTCGAACCAGAGGTTTCTCATTTATGTTTTCTTCCAAAACCAGATTACCTCGCTCAAGTTTTTGATCTTCAGGTGGCAACTTACACCCCAAGATGTCAAGCCACCTAAATAAATCAGAACATCACAAGTTTTCTTTCACTTTTGTAAGAATGAAAGTCAACTATGTTGGGTTATTATGGTCAAGGAAGGCTTCGCATCTTGGGGTGTAAGTCGCCATCATAAGATCAAAAACTTGAACAAGGTAGCTTAGCTTTCAAGAACAACACGAATGAGAAAACCCTGTGGTCAAGTGATTAGAAAGATTGATGAGGTCGGAAACAGTGAGGTGTTTGTGTATGATGGCTTGTACATTGTGAATATTATACACAAAAGGAAGTGTAGAACGCAAGGTGGTGTTCAAGTTTATCATGAGCAGAGTATTTTGGCAGCCTCAGTTCCACAAATTATTCAATGCTAGCAGTTTGGTACTAATGATGTAATATCAGTTCCTGTCTTCATACCGTATGTCACTCAGTCAGTAAATCAAATACCACCATTGTCTTCCTATTAATAGTAAGACAGTCATTCAATTCAGGTATGTTATCTAAGATAATCCCAACTACGTTTATAACTTATCTTCTCCATCAAACCATTGCCCGTACTAATTTGATTGTTGGAACTTAAGCCCCGGATCAGGTTTTTGTTTAACCCAGTATCTGTTCTTTGTAAGTGATTCCAGGTATCTTTTCCATACCATATTGTGCACATATGCATGGGGGATATGCTGGAGAAATCTGATATGGTGTTTTATAGTTTATTTTAAAGGATAATATTGTTTTTTTGTACGGGTTAAGATGTTGGAAGCAGGCCATAAATACAAAGGTCCATCTTAGTATGTTCACAAGTAAAACCACAAGGCATGTGTATCTTTAACTAGAACAGCTTGCTTTTGCTGATCATAAGGACATACGGAGCATACTAATAAAATGAATTAACTTCTATTAGGTAAATTACTCTCAACTATAAAGAAGACGAATTAAATATAATAAATGATGAAACTACATATGCTCAATAATTTACTTTGGCCATGAACTACTTATAAAACTTAAAAGTCTGTCTGTGGTTTTATCCAAATTAAATCCATGTGAAAAGGTGAAATACTGAAACTCAACTAGTAAGACACATAGTTACAGGAAAGTAGGTGAGGCCTCGTCGCTCATGGTAGAACATCACGCATCAACATATTCCAAGCAACATCAATTTAATTAAACCAAACAGTAGCTCATCATAGTTGCTAGAAATCATGATGAACATTATACAGAATCGCCATAAGCATAGACGGACCTTCTTGAAAGCTAGGGAGGGCCATGGCCCCTCCAAAAATTTTGTCCTTTATGTTTTTTGTTTAATAAGTTAGTGCTAAGCTTTTGCTTTAGTAGTTTGGCCCTCTTAAAAATTGATCATGAACGTTTCGGCCCCCTCAACAAAATGGTTCAAGTTCCGTCTATGGCCATAAGATAATTACAATGCAGCACATTAGTGAAATAACCAACTTAAACATATATAAGCCTTATATTAAACCTCATTAAGTCAACACAGATTAAATTTTACATTCAATTGCAATAAAACACACATGCTCCAACATCATACGTAATGAGCAGAATAAAACCTAATCAAAATTTAGGAGTTCACCTCGAAATAGTCTCTTCCTTTTTCTTCTGTCCATCCTTCTGAGCTTTCTCTTTGATCTGATGTAACGCGTTCATCAAACCTTTTATGTCACTGCAATGTAGCAAAGAAAATTTTGACAAACTTATCATAACTGAACCGCATAATTTAGCTAACTTTTTGTAATCTGATACAGTGTCTTTATTAACAAATGCATAACACAGTATTCATGAACAAACAAACTGTCAAAACCAACAATAATCACACACGACTTAATATATAATTCCTAAATAATCATAAGTCTTGACATAATCATACATACACAGATCAACAATTTGATGTTCATTCCTAATATAAGCAGAAAATAAGCAACGCTAACCCATTTATTTAGCTGAAACCACATAATTTTATCAGTTTTTTCAATTTAATTATGAACAATCTTTATTAACTAATAGGTACCACTACACACTATTCACAGACAAACTGTCAAAAATAACAATAATCACACACGATTTGCTAAGTCATTCGTAATAAACATCTGAAAGACCGCTTGATAAATAGTTTAACAATTGTAAGTCTGAAACTGATAATCAGCCCTTACGGTCGTATAAGCAACACTAACAACAAACACACGCAATTTAATATATCCTTTGTATTAAGCATCTCAAAAACCTCTTAGTAGATAAGCTTAGCATTTATAAGTCTGAAACTGACAATTTAGCCTGTGTAGATCAACAATTTGATATTAAGCAACGATACATCAGTTTACTAAAACTGAAACACATAATCAGGTCATTTCTACTATAATCGGATGCAGGATTCTCAAAAACAGAAACAACACCGAGCGAATAAATATATAATCTAAAATAAGCATATCTAAACATCATCCATACTATTTAGCAAGTGTAAGTCTGAAACTAATAATATTTATTACCTATATTGATCCACAATTTCATGTTCATTACTTATAAGCATAAAATAAATAACAATAATCAATTTATTTCAACTATAATAACATAACTAGGTCAATTTTTAACAACTGATTCAATGTCTAACTCAAAATAGGCGTCTCTTAAACAGCATGATCAATATTATTTAGCAAAAGTGAGTCTACCACTGATAATTCACCTACACAGATCCAAAATCCGATACCTATCACGTATAAGCACAATCAGGTTATCTCAACTGAAATCACATAATAAGGTCAGTTTTCAAAAATATCTGATACACAGCATAATTGTTACTATTCAGCAAGGTTTTTGTCTAAAACTGATAATTCACCTACACACATCTACATTTTCACGCTTATTACTTAAAATCACAGATTAAACAACAATAAATCCGTTAACCGCAGCTAAAATCACATAACTAAATTCAACATATAATTTCAAAATAAGCATCTAACAAACAGCACTTCCGATACAACTAACAATTGTAAGTCTGAAACAACAAACAGTTTACCGCGACTAGATACACATAATTAGGCCAGTTTACAACAACCGATTCAATAATAACGTGAAATAAGCATCTATTAAACATCATAATTTATATAATCTATAAACCGTAATTCATAATGATAATTAACCGATATTGCTCGCAACTTCATGTTTATTACATATAAACATAAACTTAAGCAACCATAATCAACCGATTAACTATATAATTCAAAATTAAGCATCTAACAAACATCATAACCAATAATATTACATAATTAGGTCAACTTTTAGCAATAAAACGATTCAACATCTAATTCAAAATAAATATCTAACAAACGACAGCCATAATACAGAAACTGATAATTCACCTACACAGATCCACAATCCGATACTTATCATATATAAGCACAACTTAAGCATCAATAATCAGTTTTTTCAACTAATTTCACATAACTAGGTCAGTTTTTAACAACAAAACAAGCGATACAATTATAATTGAAAGAAGGCTCTGAGAAACAGTTATCGCAACAATAAACGGATAACTTTTGATGTTCCCTTATAAGCAGAAATTAAGAAACAATAATCAGTTTATCGCAACTAAAATCACATAATTAGGTCAAGTTTCAACAACAACAGCAAACGATTCATTATCTGATTCACAATAAGCATCTAACAAACACCTTAGCCAAAATAACTAACAATCGTAATTCAGAAACAATAAATCAGTCTACCACAACTAAAATCACATTATCAGGTCAGTTTACAACAATAACAACAACCGGTTCAATAATATCTCGAAATACGCATCTATTAAACATCATAACCGATATAATCTATAAATCGTAACTTTCAAACTAATGATTAACCTATATTGATCCACAACTTCATGTTTATCACTTACAAACACACAAAAAAAATAAAAAAAATAATAATAATAGTAATAAAAAAATCAGCTACGTATCTATTTGAAACAAATTAGGTCAATCTTCAACAATAATAACAACCGATTCATTATCTAACTCAAAATACGCATCTATTTTAAACAAAATAATCGAATATAATTAGCAATCGTAAGTTAGAAACTTATACAGATCCATATTTTGATAATTATCGCTTATAACTTAAACTACAATCACGTTATTAGGTCAAATTTCAACAATAACAACAATCGATTCAATAATATCTCTAAATTAAACAGAAACTAGTAATTAACCTATATCCTTCCACAATTTGATGTTTATGACTTTTAAACACAAAATTAGGCAACTATAACAAGCGATTAACTATATAGTTAAAAATTAAGCATCTAAAAAGCATCATAACCGGTATAACTTAATCGTAAATGCGAAACTATTAATAAACTGAACCTAGTGATATCGTTTTCGGAATCATCTTCGAAATGATCATCAGATGATCGAAGTTTCTTCTTCAACGGAGTTCTGCCACGTGTCTTCTTCTTAGTTTCAGCATCGAAATCAAAATCGTTGTCGTCGTCGTCGTGTTCAGTAGTTATGACTCGTTTGAGTACAGTTTTTGGAGGTGATGGTGATGGTGAATCGCTTGTTGTTGTTGTTGTTATCTTCTTCTTCCTTGAGCTTGTTTTTGTTGCTGTCATTTTTGGAGAGAGAGAGAGAGTGTGTGTGAAAAATGTGAGGGGGGATGAGAGTGAGAGTGAGAGTGTGGGAATTGGCGCTCTTTGTATTGTTTTTTATTTTGGGATTTTGAATCGCGATCATATCGGGTCCGTTTATAACTTTATTTTTTTAGTTTTGTGTAAAGCTTTCTCCTTTTTTCATTTAAACTTTTTGAATTCTGATTTTTATTTTTATTTTTGGATCATTTTACTTTTATGTTTTCTAACTATTTTGTTAACAACGAAAGTTAAAATGATCAATATATATGAACAAAATACAAAATGCAAAAGTTTGAAGTATCAAATAGCAAAAATAAAATAAAATAAAATCTACATAACATTTGAAAAAATAACAAACTAAATACATTCTTAGGTAATTTCTTTTTTATAAAGATGATAATATAGTTTTTTTATTTATCTAATGATCAGAAATAAAAATAGGCAACCAATGGGTTCAAATTTTGAATAAGTGTGGAATCATAGAATTTCTTTATTGGTACTCGTGTCTCCACCACCAGATCCACCGCTGCCACTGGCAAAGCCAGCACGAAGCTGCTCCAAAAGTGTAGTACAAAGGTGAGGAAGAAGTTGTTGAACTTCCCGAGACACAGCCTCTGCGAAAGCAGGATCAGGATTGCCGTTGCGCGTAGTCACCATCTAAACGAAAACAAAACCAACAAACAAAAAGGGCATGAGAAGCAAATACGAAAGGGAGCAGAGCAAAGCAAAAGAAACCTAGTGTCTACCCAATCTCACAGGTCAGCCAAAGCCTAAGGGTCGCAAAACATGTCTCTGATACCATAATTGTAACACCCCAACCCGACAATAGTCCGAATGCCACATTATGGAGTCACATCATAACATACTAATAAAAATGCAAGCGGAAGTCTTTTATTAAAATCATGAAAAGTCCCAAAACATAAGTCTTCCAAAAGGTCCAAAATATAACCAACAACTGAAATGAAACAATCCAAAATACTGAATCAAATGGTAGTTCAAAATGCAAAAGTCCAATAATGGGGGTTCACTAAGGTAGGTCTTCCACTCCTACTCTCGAATACCATATCCCTGCTCCCAGCTAAATACTTGCCGTATGGAAAAGAAAAAGCGTAAACAAATATGTATAAATGGTAATCAAATCATAATCAAATACGAAAAGTTGTAACAAATATCGTAACAAATGGGAAGTCCCAACTGAAGAATAAGCATGGTAATCTGAAGAATAATCAAAGTAATCAAATGAACCGAAATATGAGAGAGTATGGTAGTCAAATGAATCACATACGAATAATGAGTGAGTAAATAGCCAATTGAATAACTGAACAAAATATGGCATAGCAAAAGAATGAACCAGAACATCATATAGTCACATAATCACCAAAATCAGAATATTGCCACGAGCTCAAATACTAAAGGAGATACTCCAATAGCCAAATATCCAAACACATACCATAATCCATATTTGCCAAATCATGTCAAATCCATATCAAATATCATGTCTGCCAAATCATATCAAAGTGTACATGGGAGCTGCAAACTCCAAATTTACATGTTTGATCATACATATTATGTTGTTTGATGATTCGGGTGGTATAGGATGGTGGAAATACATGTTAGCCATTAGAGATAAAGAGTAGAGAGGTGTTGAGAGAGAAAGTAAACAAAAGAAAAAGGTTAGATTAAATGAGAGCACCACCCTTCCAAGGATGGAAGGGTATTTATAGTTACAACCTAATCGTCCTCCTGTCGGATTGTGGATCGTGTATACAAATGGGTAAAGACCCGTCCTTCCTCCACGGTGTTACACTAAACTAACTAACTAAGCTAATAAGCTACTAAATAATGTAAATAACGATATGTCTACGAGCTAACATATGCTAGACGATAGTTGGGGTGACCGACACTTCACTACGGAATTTCCAATTCCTAACAATCTCCCCCTAAGGGAGGTCACCCCATGATTTACATTTTGAATCCAAGCATTCTATTTTGTCTTCTGTTCTAAGCTCGTAGACTTCAATTCTTCAATATCCGCATTCTTTGTGC